>CM043711.1:11300651-11900651 GCA_023969325.1 Oryzias curvinotus
ATCAGAACGACAAACTTTTTTTTTTTTAAATTCATTTCAGCTAAAAACGACGTAATCATGCTTCTACAATAGATCGAAAGATGACCGGAGTGGGACTTTAAATAAAATAGAAGTCTATCTAACGTTGTAAAAACATGGTAGCAAATGTTCATTTCCGTTCCGCTGTAACACCAGAACCCAGACGCTTCATGCTGACTCGTTCTTTGTCATTTTAATTGGTCATCTCTCAGTTTCTTCCACTCCATTGCCTCCATCCTGTCAGTTCCCCCAGCTGATGTCTGCCCCCCTCCCCGCCCCCCCCCCCCTGTTACCTCGCCAGTCGGCCTCTCATGGGTATCCCAGGTCATTGATTTCTCCTCTCCTAAAACAGCAAAATAGAGTGCTGAGTGTGGGGTCAAGCAATCAATAACAGTTGGACATAACAGGAAGGATCCGCGATGGTCACCGTTCAGCGTCTCGTGAGTTCAAATTCACTGATCTCATTTTAAATGAAGAGATGTTTCTTTCCAGTTAACAAGAAAGTGCAGACTGAGGTCAAACCGGGGGGGGGGGGGGTTAGGGAAATCGAGTCTCTGAGAGTATGACAGGGATCATCTGTTATAGGAGTGGAGGCTTGTGCTTTCTCTGCTGGGGGGAGATAACAGTCCTTCACACAGGGATGAAAATAGATCAGCCACTGTCACCAGATCAAGTGACACAATGAGCAGGACGAGTCTCCACAAAATACAGACTGTCAGAGGTGCAGGATGACGGTGTGACGCCTCATGCTAGCTTAGTGGGGGGTACTCAAGTTTTTGATGACAGGTTTTCTGCGAAATCATAGCAGGAGAAGCGATGGCGGCCAGAAATAAAGATTTTTTTTTTGCACTTTGACAGTGTTTAAGTTCAAAACTGGAGAAAATAAAACAATGGGTTACAGGAATGGATGGAAAAAGCTCTTAAATGCTGCCTAATCAGCTTGATTGTTTCCACGGTGAAAATGCCGGTGAAATATTTGAGCATACACCTGCCCCCGGGCTGGGCCCGTGCTCACGCTAACCACCACCCATGACAGCGGAGAGCCTTCTGCTGCCTCCATCCCGCTGGTTCAGTCTGGCATCAACTATGGACCATCCCTCAGTTTTTGTCGAGCGGGTGACCTCCGGCTACTGCTGGATTTTTGCTTGTAAACGCCTTTGTCGGCTCACCTAAAAAGATTCAAACCAACTTTGGATTAGCAGATTTTATGCAACAGCCCCCCCCCAAACCAAAGAAAATAAAAATAAACAGTTTTGGTAACAAAAAGGTGCTCTCAGGTTGCCTACAATCCTGGATTCTTTCAATTGTAAAGCCACGCTCACATTGGTTATTTATTAAACATTCAAGACTGAACATTCAGACGAGTTAAGCAGCTTCTTTTTCTTCTTCTACTGTTTACTAGCGCTTGTCCACTGCCTACAGTTGAAAGAGGCTTGTTGTTCATTCATTTTCTTAACCGTTTTTTTTTCCCTTTCGGGGTCACGGGGCTGCTGGAGCCTATCCCGGCCACTTGTGAGCGAAGGCAGGGGACAACCTGGACAGGTCGCTAGTCTGTCGCAGGGTAGAATGTCAACAATCACACACCCATTCACTCTCACACTCACACCTATGGACGATTTAGAGTAACCAATTAACCTATGAAGCATGTTTTTGGACGGTGGGAGGAAGCCGGAGACCCCGGAGAAAACCCATGCATGCACAGGGAGAACATGCAAACTCCGAGGCTTGTTGTGAAATGTCAAAACGATGCCAGTCTCGCAAATCCTTCTTCAGGGTTTTTTTTCACTCCTCCATTCAGATTTATGAAAGACTTAGTGTTGTAAATCCCAGCTGGGTACAAAACGCAATTATATTTTTCTTTATGAAAATTCTGTGAATTAAAAGGGACACCAATCATGTGCCAACTACCAAATCCAAGTCCCCGACTGGTCAAAGTTCAGCTTTGGAAAGCATATTGGGAGCTTGTTAGGGCTGTTTCAGTTATAGGTGTGTGCTCCATGCATGTGTCTTGGCAGTTAGAAATGAGGAAATTAGACAATCATTGCGTTGTTTGTGTGGGGATCCTACAGATGTCCTAAAGGCACTTACGCAACAGCCCGTGCACGCAACTAAGGAGCCAGTGCGCGCATCTAACTAACGACTAGAGTGCGGCGCTAGGGCACCGTATGACAACATCACTCATACGTCACAACATTGTGTGTACTTCAGGATACAATTACTACACGTACAACACAGCAAAATCCATTTTCATGACGTCCCTTAAGGTGGCTGTACGAGCCTCGAGGAGGCTTTAAGACATGCCAGCACTCCTCTCGAGATGCAGCCACTCCAATCTATGACGCTCTACGGGACAAGATAACCCCAAAATTGGTCAGCGATGTTGGTGCATGAGACTAAGGCGTTAATATCATGCCAGAGAAGACATTTCCTCGAGTGCAGGCAGCTATCAGGAGCAGTACACATTTTACACACTATTTCTGCCTATTAACAGCTGAATACATTGCCAATAAATGGTTGCATGTCAAATGTTTAGTTGATTTTCATTTTTTTGTATCCTCGTAAATTGTAGTCTCCTTGTGGTGTCTCACAGATTACTTTGAGTCGTGTGGCCTTGACTGAGTTCACTTCAACGGCGTCACAAAAAGTTTCATTATCACACATTTGTGAGCAGAAAAGTCTGCATGTTCAGGCACGAACTGCTCCCAGTTACCAAACAGCTTAAGGTGAGTACTTGGAGCCACAGTTGGAACTGTGGTGCAGCGGTACAACAGTCAACCATTGGTCCATGTGGTACACATGTGATTTCACTACCACGATTGTCAAATAGAGTTTGATTAATTAAAATCCATCACTTTGGAACTGACTCTGTATAGGTTTGTGTGTTTTTGTTCCACAGGCCCTTTACAGGATTAACCAGATGACTGCTGGAAACAGCGGCCCTGCTGTCCTGTTTGGAAGAGGAAGTTGAAACAGGAGAAGGGAGCCGTGAAGTGAGCCGGCATCCGGCCGATGTCATCCGCACTATTCCAGCCATGGAATCTCATCTCCAGGCTGCACAGCCTCGCCATTCTCGAAGGATCTTCTCTGAATACATCGGAGATAAACAGGAGAGCAAACATCCAAGCTCTGAAATGCAGCTAAACCATCGACAGAATTCTGTAGAGAAAATGAGAAGAGATGCACAGAATTTGTAATCATTGTGATAGATTTTCAGATTGTTTACGAACATGTTCAAATGTACTGATACTAATTTTCTTTTTGTGATTCTGCACATTATTTTGGTAAAATCTGGTTGGTATGTGTGAAAGCAGCTCAACTGTGGTTTTCCATTACAGTGTAGGAACCACCTAAACCAATCTCATGAGCTAACGAGATTACCAGCACTTTGCTCGTCAACGCTGGTATTAGTCTCCATGTATTGGGTTTCTTGTCTCATGCCTTAGTCACAACTGCCCAGAAGCAACGTTCACACCGTCAACGTGCGTTCAAGCGACAAAAAGGTAAACATGTGTAAATGCTTTGTGCTCCTGGTTCAAAACTTTCACATTCACACATAGCTACAATGTTTCTACGACCATTTTTGGGCTTTACAAACAAAACGAGCAGTCTTTGAACATAAATTAAAAGTTTGACCATTCAGGAACATGGATTTGGTAGTGAAGTATGGATGGTGTCCCTTTTAATTACCGGAAGTGGCAACCATTTGAAAATTGATCACAGAGAAGAAATTTATAATTGCAGTTTGTGGAATTCTATGACACCAAGTCTGTCACATATCGGAATATAGAGCTGTGAAAAAAATAAAAAAAGAAAGCCCGGAGCAAAATTCAAGAGATTCACAAGATTTACACCTCCCCGACATTTCCAACTGTAGGTGGTGGTGGACATGCGCAAGAAAACAGTAGAAAAAGAAAACCCCTCCCTGCTTGTTCAGTGTGAACACCATGGGCCCAGTTCAGAGTAGTCCTGGATGCATGACATGTCCCCGGAGGGAACGTAGCTTCGTGGGAAGAGACGGACTGTCTGCGGGTGAAAAACGGGGCAAACATGGAAGGGCCAAGCAGAAATATCAAAGTCGTAGACCCCTGGGTGAATCTGTAGAGCAACCATGTTTATGGACAGTTTTCTGCAGGCATGCTGCGGGCGACAGGCATAGCAAACACTTATAAAACCCTCAAGGGTGAAGTAGGTGATATGCAGCAACGTATAGATTATTTTTATGGTTTCCACCCCCCCAAAATTAGGAATTAAAACAGCGTGTAGTTTGCATGGACATCCTACAGGTGGCGTATGGGCACTTGAGTAACACCGGCACACTCCATGCGTCCAGCATCTGTGTGACGTCACTAATAAGCCAGCGGCACACTTTACTAATGACTGAGTTCACTTCAACATCGTCAAAAAGCAAAAAAAAAAAAAAAAAACACATTTTTATAATCAAACTTTGGTGAGCAGAACCATCTGTATGTTCAGGCATGAACATCTTCCAAAAAGCTGGCAGTTGGCTGTGGTGCAGCGGTACTATGGTCAACCCCTGGATCCAAAGGTTCAATTCCTGCTTTGCCTTTCGAGTGTGTTGACGCTGAACCCCACATTGCTCCTGGTGTACACAGGTTTGCAGCTTTGCCACCATCCGTGTGTGAAATATGGGTAACAGTGACAGTAAGGAGCCGTAATGAAGCATCCTAAAGAGCAGTTATAGGAAACTGAAAACAGGAAAACCATAAAAAAGCAGAAGTGGAAACTGAACAGTAACCGACACAAAGGCAATCGATGGCACCAACAGGAGCTCAGCTGATGCAAAAATAAAGAAACCTGGAAGTTGAAGCTAAAACAGTCAAGAAAAAGCTTTATTTGTAAACTGTTCTTGATCATTTTCCTTTTGTTTTTTTTACAGTCTAACTGTTTTGTTCGGTCCATTCTCTCAGCGAGGAAACACACCAGATTGCAGCATTCGTACACATCATTGTATGATACAAATAATAAAAAAATAAAATTAAAGAAATCTCTTTTGTAATAAAATCAGTTTAACTTCACCAAGAAGTGATTTTCTTTGAAGTCCTAAAAGCAGAAGTTGCATCTCCTGGTTTCTCCAAATCAACAGACATAATGCATGCTGTTGACAGAAAGTGGAAGTGACGGTAAAAGCCACACAATATAACGGCTCAAAAACTGTTTCCATGTCTATGAACACTTGTAACATTATTTTGTTGAAGCCAATTCAAGTCAGGTGAAGCTTTCATTTTTTATTTAAGAAATACTAAAGCTAACAACTCTCTTCATCTAAATGTTGTGATTGGCAACATTTAGTGCTAAACTGTTGCTAATCTGTGCCCGTTCATATCTAATCGTAAAGTTAAATAAAGTTTTTGGCTCGTATCAGTCCTCCTTAGCTGCATCTTGTTTTCACAATATTTCTTTCCGTCATACTTATTACCTGTTGGAAATGTATTTTGGGAAAAGTGAACGACCCCTCCCCCCAAAAATGATGACATCACAGCGGGAGAAACTAACATTTTTTTTTAAATCCACTAAGAAAACCAAATCACACGTGTCTGGGAAATTTCAAAGGAGGTTTTTTTAAAATATTATGGGATGCCCAGTAGACCTACAGCTTGGTGGCAATTTTGTGGCAAAGTGTGAGATTCTGCTATTTTCACCTTTATCTACAATATGGGAAAAGAAAACTTTTCAAATCAAATCAAATCAAATCAAATCAAACTTTATTTATATAGTACTTTTTCAACCACATATGTCACTCAAAGTGCTGTGCATAAAATACGATCAAACTTAAAAACAAGATGACAACACAGACAGTGCGAACCCCCCCCCCACAAAAAAAAGTTCGAGTGATGTTCACAAAATTTCACACAAATGCCACCAGCTTAAGTCTACAACCACCACTGAAGTTTTGTTGACCTTTGACCACAGGAAAAGGCTGCCATCTAGAATTTTCCACAAAAACATGTAAAAATCCACCTTTAGCACCTTTCTACAAATCCTCTATAGAGATTTCGATCTATTGCCTTCTAAGCTACAGTGGAAAAAATGTTGGATTTAGAAATTGTAGATTTTGAACAGTATTAACATAATGAGCTCGTTCATGTGACATTCTTCTTTTACTTGCACATTTTAACCAGAATATTGTGAAAATATAATACATGAATTTTTGGCTCAAGCTGGACAAAATGAAAGGACATAGATTATTAAAGGAAGTTGATTGACAAGCTGTTGACCCTCAAAAGGTCTGTTTTTCCTCTCTAATGAGCAAAAAAAAACAAAACAAAAAACAGGAAGCTGCAAAGATAATATTTTTCTTTAACTGTAAATTAAATACAAATGAAAAGTAAACTAACTTTTTCCACCGGAAAACAGTCAAAAAAACAACAATGCAGCAAAAAAAAAATCTTACAACTTTAAAGACTTTTTAAAACAAGTTTATTTTGGAGTTTTAAGGGAACAAAACCATGTCTGTTTTGGCTTGCACACATTGTTGGCCTTATTTCATAAATGATAACAGGCTCAAACTAGACAGTCATGTTTTAGAATCTAGCAGTGTGAAAAGAAGTGATAAAAAATTATAAATTTGAACACACAAACACAGATAAAAGATATATACTCAGCATGGTGGTAGGAGTATCATGTTGTAGGGTCAATCCTCTGGAGGAAAAAAACGGTGTACTTTCCCAACAAAAACAATTGAAGAAAGTAAAATAAATGCCTCCATACAAGCTTTTTGGGTTATTTGACCAAATTCTTGCCTTTTAACAAAAATCCACTTTATTTTCACAAATTAGAATGGTTAGAAGTTCGATTTTTGCAGACAGAAACAGTCTGGGTTTATTTTATTTTTATTTTAATGATTAACTGATCACTTTCAGTATCAAGCCGTGCGGAATACAGTCTTTGCATTCAACAAGGGAGATACTTTCAGGTTAAACATGGTAGAAGAAGGCTTGGTCTGTGGTCAGTTCTTAATGAGTCGTTCTCACTCTGGTTCTTGTGGGTTTATCTCCAGCAGAAGTTAACGAGCTGCTGTGTGTTGCAGGCGGAAGAGGTGAGGACCTGGGGGGAGGGAAGAGAGACGAGCGCAAAGAGAGAGATGGATGGGGAGGGAGCACGCGCTCCACGCGCAGCATAGCTGTCATCCGCGGGGCGGCTGCGCGCATCACCGGCAGCCCAACTTCTGCTTTCCCCGGCCGCGCGCGCGCTCCATCCATGTAGCATGAGTGGGATTTAAGCGTCTGCCCACGGACCGATCGCCGGAGGATCTCGCAAACCCGAAAGACGGGAATCATGATGGAGTATTGGAGGCAGTGCGCGCTGTGGCTGATCAACTGCAAGGTGCTTCCAGCTAGCCACCGAGTGACATGGGAGTCCGCTCAGGTATTCGATCTGGCTCAAACCCTTCGGGATGGAGTCCTCCTGTGCCACCTGCTCAACAACCTGAGGCCACAGAGCATCAACCTGAAGGAGATCAACCTCCGGCCGCAAATGTCACAGGTGAGACTAAGCCCTGACGGCCACTCCGCCGCTCGTTGCCGGATGGAGATGTCGCGACCAAACTCCGTAGGAATTTACCTAGCTTTAAGTTTCATCCCCTTTTTGACCAACACTGAATTTATTTTACATTAAAACCTGACATCGGTGCAACTAAAAACGTATAAACAAAAATTCGGCTTATTGAAAATAAAATATGAAAAAACCTTTTTCGTGATATTTTAACTTTCTTATACAGTTGCCCGCACCTTAGCGACGCTCTCGCAGGGTGTAGCTAGGTAGCGGAAAAGCTTTAAAGTAACGAGTTTTCAAACTAAACCAAACTTCTTTCTTTTACTTTTCATTTAGTATTTTTACTCGCAATTTATGCCGAATCATTTTTAAACTCTCTAAGGTAATACAGAGCTCAGAATTTCTGTTTTATCTTTATAAAGTGTTTTAGACAGTCAGCAGAGGAGTAAAAACAAGCGAAAAATGCTACGGAGTTCGGGGCGATTTTTATTTGGATAACTTACGTTCGCCTTTAGATTTAGACTTAGAAACAGGTGTGGCAAACCTCGTATAGCTTAATAAAACTGTTCTATTTAATAGAAAATCATACCAGTGCAAAGTTTTTTTTTAATTTTAAACTTTATTAATAAGTAATAACAACAGCTAATGTCAGTTTATATTGTAAGGCTGTAGAGGTTTCAGTGACACTATTTTGAGCAAAAAGCACTTTTTAAAAATTAATTTATTGACTAGTTGAGAAAATACTAATTTCCTGACACTAAAAATAGGATTATTTGAAAGTACTCTTATTGTTATTTGTATATTTAATCCAACAGAGAAGCCATGGGCATGTGGCTGTGTTTTCCAGGTACCATCTGCTTTAATCACAGGCCAGCCTGACTCAGATCAGATTAATATTTGTCGTTATAACGCTGAATCAGGGTGTCTGGCTCTGGGACAACACACAGGGTGGTAGTCACTCACCTACAGAGTCTGCAGGCTCAGGAGGATCAGACTGGAAAACACCTTTCCCAGAGAATATTGGCTTCAACAGATTATTTATTTCTTAATCTCATTGCAAACTACAATCCTGCGGTGCACAGCCAATCTGATGCTGCGCTGCTTCCTGCACTTTCCGATCTGATATACAAGTTGGTTTACAATCGAATTCGACGCCTGCCGTTTGGCTGCAGCACACTGGGTGAGCGGGGCATTTTAGCTTAGTGTGGGGGTTTTAAATGTCATCAGGGGGCAATTGAAGTCAACCATCTAGAGCTTTGGTTACTCCAAGACTTCAGACATAACTGGATTGGCGCTGTAAGAGGAGACCGTTAGTCCATTTGATGGTAATGGGAACGTTGCGCCAGGATCAGTATCATTGTCGAGAAAGACATTTAAGTTGTTATGACCTAATAACATTGTTTCACTGAGTTTATACCAGGTTCTTAAGTGTTTTAACACAAATCTACATTGATGAGGAAATTAGCATTAGCAGGAATATAATAGATCTACTAAGACAATCTACATGTTTTGGTTTGTGAGTGCTGCTATTAGCGCTGACGCCATTTCCAGCTCGTGTTTGAACGCTTCTAAAGTTTATTTCTCAGTGTTTCAATGAATTGACCTAGTGTGGTAGAGCCTCAATCATTGCCTATCCAACCATCTTCTAGACCTGCTAGGTCCTGTAAGGGTCATGGGGATAAAGGAGGCTATCCCAGCTATTGAACACAAAGAAAGACGACCACAAACAATAACTCAGAGTCACCTAATAACCTATGAAGCTTGTTTTTGGACCCCGGAAAGAAACTGGAGAAAACCCACGCATGCATGAAGAGAACGTTCAAACTCCATACAGAAGGACACAGGGTTCAAACCAGAACCTCCCTGCTGTGATGCAACAATGCTAACCACTACACCAGTGTCCCAATTGTTGTCCCAATCGGTGTCCCAATCCTAGTAGACCATAATTACAAAATCATTTTTACGGAAGTCTCTTTGGTCTGTTTCTTGGCTTTTACAAAAGCAAACTGGTTTGCCTGATAATTGTGATGAAATTGTTTTTTGCAAATGAACCTTGGTATGGTCTCCGACAGTGTAATGGCAAATGTATTAAACAGGGCAGAGGAGGTGATGTAGAAAGAAAAAAAGGTTGTACATTTATTTTTTGTGGTAAAGGGGATGAAGTGAGAGGAAAAGGTGCTCATTAATAAATGATCAAGAGAAGACGACAGGATTGGATCATCTTTAGGCCCGCTTCCCTGCCGAGTCAGTTTTCGTTTTGGAGAGTTTGGTCTGTTTAAAGCAAACAGCACATTTTTCTTTTGTTTTTTTTTGGCAATTTCCATCCATTTGAAGCGAGTATGCCAACCGTCGTAACCGAAGCACCTCCCGGATCTCTGCAAAGCTAGCGACAGAAACAACTTTGTATAAAATATTCCAAGAACAAAAGCATATCCTCTCTCTTTCCAATCTTGATAAAAGCCCCATATATGGGAGTTTGAACCACCAAAACGTAAAATCCCCCCAGTTAGCATTCCGGAAACTTTGCCAAGCTAGCAACAGAAATGGCTTTTTATAAAAGATTTCTTAGACTAAAAGCATATCGTCTCTGGGATGTGTAACCATCGTAACATCAAAACACCCCTAGCTAGCATCTCGAAAACCCCGCTAAACTAGCGTAGAAACAGTTTTATATAAAACATTTCCAAGAATAAAAGCATATAGTTTCTCTTCCCTATTGTGATAAAAGCTATATATTTGGGATGTAGAAGCCCCCCCCCGGTTAAATTTACATAACTTAGGGAGGAGTTGCATCCCTTTAACCCTGCATAATGCATGAGGGCTGTGGCAGCTACTTTATCATTGGCCAATAATAACACATGGGACACCGCTGAGGCCTCACTCATGGGACCACTAAGATGGAGAGACAAAGGCAGTGAAAGGACGGAGCTACAAAGCGTCTGCTTCTCTTCCACTGAGGCATCTCAGAGCACACAGACCTGGAGGGGTGGCGGGCTTCGCTGTTGTGGGCCGCTTAATTAAAGTAAAAAGCAGGAGAGGCTCTGGAGAGCACACGTGTGTAAAGCTGGAATCAAGATGAGCTGCAGCTCTTTTTTTAAAATTTTTTTTTTTGCAGCGTTAATTATCTTTTGGTACTTGGCGTGGTCATTTAAGTTAATCGAGCGAGGCGATGAGCAAATCACAAACACAGTCATTTCAAAGAGTGGAAAGAAGACAGAGGATGAAGTTTGGGGATTTTTTTAACTTGTAAATGAACTAAAGCGGTTTTTAGCGTTCTTTGAAGTGATACGAGTGCAGAGACTAGGTGACTATTTGCTCTGTGAATGTAAGCGTGAAATTGCATAGTTTAAAGTTTGATGCTCAGAGTTCAAGTTAAAAGGCTTAAGCATAGGCGGCTCGTTGCTACAGCTTTGCTTTGCATTATGGGCCCACTTGCATATCCTCGATCCAGGGTCACCAAATTAAACGCGGCGCACGGATACAACGCCATATAATCAGCGGTTGGCCCCGATGTCATGGAGATGAAATTGGAGGTTACCCTCTGGGAGAAACTGTTGGTTGCTTGTCAGGATTCAGCCCACAAACGTCTGGAATAAATTTGTTCTGGTTTTATTTTATTTTTTTGCATTATTTATAAATTATTGGTATTGATGGGTCAGAATTGGACTCCATGTAACAATAAATGCATTAGTTAGTGTTTTGCCAGATGTCAATTCTCCCTTTTTTCCTGTGAAAACAAGGACATTTACTCATTTTATTGCTAAATAAGAAACGTTTGGAGACAAAAAATTAGAAATATTTCACAAAGGTTCTTATTAATTGAATCTGGAGTCCATTTATTTAAGATTTCTTACAATTCAACTAAATATCTGTTTGTTTTTTTGCTTTTCATGTGAAAACCATGCATTTAAAGTGTGAAAAAGTGAAGTGGGTTGGCCACATTGAGTCGACTCCACCCACTGCATTCTGAAAAGAATAATGCAAATAAAATAACGATTATAATTCATACACTTGAGCTCCAGTAATAAAAATAGCTAAATAATAATCAAAGATTGTTGTAACCAGGATATATTTCTGTTTACCGGTATTTCTGCTCCTTGTGGAAAACCAACCTCTAGTGGTCATGTGAGGAATTGCAACAGTTGATACTTCCATGTAGGGCTTGAATTTGGAAACTGATTCTGGGGCTCGGTTTTCACTCAACCATTGTTTTAAAGGGCAGCTGTGGTCGACCTATGCCTCCTGCCCGTGGGACCCTAAAGCACCTTGGACCTTAAAAGAAGGTATATAAGTGAACACCATTCACCAAAATAAAAATGATGAATTCTCACTTCAAAATAAATTAAAAAGCAATTTTTGTCTCATAAAAGCTTATTTAATGGAAAATGAATTTAGTTCATTACTTATCTTGGAATTTGTGGTGATGGATTTTAACTAAATTATGATTATTATTGGATTCATTCTTTATTTGAACTCTACCAAATGGTGCTAAATGACAGAGGGCTCTTTTTTTTTGTTGAATTCTGTAAATTTGTGGCAAAACAACAAACCAATACTTTGTTTTATTATTAAATTTAACATCTAGAATGAAAATAAATACACATTTTGGTGATGGAAGACCCCTGAAACCCATTGAAGTGGTCACAACATGAGCAAAAGGGAAAAAAAAAAGTCTGACAAATGATTTACAGCAGTAAATATAAAACATGCTTTTATTGGAGTTCATTTAAAATGTGTAGTTTGGAAGAAACCGAAACAATGAAAAGGACGGTTTGGTTTATCTCTGTACCGTCTGGCTTTCCATGACACAGGATGAAAAAGCTGCAGATTCACAGCGACGCTGCTGAAAGTTTTTCACCACGACACAGACAGGAACTCAGGAAATGGATTAGAGGAAGGAAGTGAAACTAAAGTGGCTCTCGATTACAAGCAAAGCACTGACATGTCGGGCACACGGAGGGAAGAAAAGTTCTCTTTTTCTCTTTGATTGACAAAACAAACAAACAAACCAACAAAAGAGTATACTTCTTTGACCGTGTTTGGAGTCTTTTATTTTGAAAATAAAGGTGAGAGGAAGACTAAAGAGTTGAAGGCAGTTTCAGAGTAAAGAAAAATATATACAAATATACAAAAAAAGGAGGAATCTCTGCACAAATTCCCACCAATGATTTTTTTCCTCTGTTGACGTAAATGGGAAACAGATGCCTCCCATTTTCAAAATAAATGCATGTTTGTTGTTCTTGCTCCATCGATTGAGCCAGGAGATCATTATTCTTGGTCTTGCAGCAGATGTGTCATCCCAGCTAAATTTGATATGCAGACAGAGAAGATTTAGACAGTATATATATCTTTTTTAAATAATTCATGACACACATGTATATTTTATAAATCACAGATGGAAGTTCTGTGATGTGAAACTAAGAACAGAGAAGCTGGATTCACAGATTGACAAAAGAGCTTCATCCTCTCTGAAGCCTTCAGCGGCTCAGAGATACAAAAGTTCCTCAGAGAGGATGTGTCTGAGAACCGGAACGAGTGAGTGTGATGTCACTCATAGAAAACGGCTCATATTCTCATATGTTTTTTTTTCTCTCCATGCTTTGCAACCAATCACTGTCGGTAAACATTGGTTGGCTTCGGCCGGTCTGGAGTTTCTGTGGCAACCAGTCTTGCCAATCAGGAGTAAGCTTGTTGGAAGGCCACACCCCCTACCACTTAAAAGCAGGCTCAGGAGAATCTGTCAAACGTTTCAAATGTTTGACACCGCAAATTTCTATCAAGGCATCTGATTTGTCAGTTAATTACTTGAATAACTTGCTTCACAGAAAGAAAATATCATAAACACGATAAGAAGATGATAAAAAAAAGGTATCAGATCAAGAAGTTATTCTGAGCAATAGAATGAATAGCCGCTTATTTCTCTATAGAAGTCTATAAGAAAAAAGAAGGACCAAAAATAACCAAAAATAACATTTTTTGGATAATTGTACTGTAAAACCATTTTTTAAATGAAATCTAGAGTTAAAAAAAAAATAAGGGGGCAGACAAATGACCAGAAAGAGTTGTCTTGATGTTACATTGGGGCTACTAACTGTTAAGCTGTTGTTGGTGAAGTTTCAGACGCTGGTTGCAGTACAATGCTATGATTGCACTCTGCAGACATTTGCTGCCCTCTCGTCTTCCTTTGTCCCCTGATTTATTTCCAGTTGTAAAGAAAAAAAAAAAGTTTGCACGCTCAGAATTCACAGTCAGACGTCACCGACCGTGCCTCACAGCCATCGTGTCGCGCCGTGTCCCGTGCATACCACGCAGTGCACGCTGTTAGCATTCTGCGCGAAGGGTTGCTGGGGTTTGACTGATTTCGGAAGCCCCGGGTTGCAGCTGCCAGCGTGTGAACACGCGCGCCATGCCATGCTGGTGTTCACCATTCCATAAGGGTGGAATGAGGTTGCGCTCATTTGTTCCGCAGTGTCATTGCGGCGGTTTGTACATGCGCCGGTGGCGTGTTGCATCGCATGTCGCAGTGATTTGACCTTTGGTTTCGTCTCCAAGGTAACAAACCTCAATGGCTGTGCACATTATGGTGTAGATGATATGGGGAAAGCGCCCGCAATCAATCATTGTTTGGTTATGCAGCGTTTTGGCGCAGACTTGGGTAAATCACTGCACAGAAACCCAACGCCGCCTATTGTTTTTTTCTCAAAGTAAACAGTTTTCATCATCGATGGTGCGTATTAAGAGAAGTCCTCACATCAGGGGAGACCTCAGCCTTCATCGTGATGATGATTAAAGAGGGTCATTAGCAGCTCCGCCCACTTCATCACAGTGGGGATGGGATGGGAAGCAGCAGTGCTTTGGATAAAATGGGTGCAAACGTTTGGACAGAAAAGCAGAAAGACATCTGCAGCGTTCTGACTGCTCTAGTTTGGCACATGGAGCGGTGACATAACCTCCATCGGTTTGGCCGGTCAGTTTTCAGAGGAGAGGTGGAAATGGCCTCCCAGGGGTTAAAGAACTATTGACCCCGTGCCTTTTTTTTGCAGTTGGGCGGCTGCACATGAGGCGCTCTACTCTGGATGAGTCAGGGTAGAAGTTATGGGTGGAGGCCAGCTGGAAACTCTTTACTTCTTCAACTGAACAGGAGAAAAGTTTAAATCTGAACAACAAACACAATCCCTGTTGTTGTTCTTCAACACAAGATTTTGTTGTAGTCCTCCAAAAGATTTAGTTTTAATAACTCATAAATTCCCAAAGTATGATATGTATGTTGCCTTGCATACTTTATTTTATATCTTTACTAACATCCAACACCAAACTTTATATATTGAAGGACAGCTTTTAAAGAAGCCCAAGCTTACTATTACAAACATTTTAAGGACCTTTAAATCGTCAATTTTATGTCATTTTTCTTTAAACAAATGCCTATCGTCAAGAATGAGGTCATGCTGCTCCATCTGACCTAAAAAAGTCATTTTTTGACTGTATACACTGCAGAGGGTGTGTTATCCACTATGTACAATATTATGGTCAGTACAATCCAACTGTTGACTTAAATAATCTCTGTTTGTTTTGTGCCGTTTCTTTCCAGTTAATTCTGTAAGACTATATCTCAATGGGCACTTAAATCTTCATCTAAAGTAAATTTATTTTAATTTTTCAAGAGGTTCAAGGCTTCTGTGTCATCGTCTTCTGAGGTTTTTTATTCAAAACTTTATTCAAAAGCCGTTTACATCACCACAGGAGCTCCTTTGAATCCCGTCAAGCGAGTCCCACGTTCATGGAGAGACTCCACATCTCTCCCCCACCGTAACACTTTCAACCCTCCCTCTGTGATAGTGGGGGTGGAGTGAGCTTTGCCTATATGTAGAGGTCACGGGGGGTCAAATTCTGGGTTTAATAGAAAATGGTCCTCCTGACACTTATTGGTGTTGTGGGGGAGGCACAGGCGTCCCCATTTTGCCTCATTGTGACAGTTTATAAGCATCGGATGCTTTGCTGGAAGGTTTTTTTTAGTAATCCGTGGAGAAAGTGTGAGTCTGTAGGCATAGAAATCAAAGAGGAATTGTCAGTTCTTCTTGTTCATTTAAAATACCATTCAGGTTAAACATGCAGTTTCAGTGTGGTTGTGTTGCTGGGGTTTAAGGGTCTATTCATGTTAGGATAGGGCAGCAACAAAATACAAATGAATGGTGGATGTGAAAATACACGCGTTTTGGCGGGTAGGTCGATGACGTCTTGCGTGTGTTGGATAAACAAAGACCATAGATGAATAAACCCCACAGCTTAATGCTGATGGTGGTTTAGGTCTAGGGCTGTTTCTACTTAAAATTATATATATATATATATATATATTTATATATTTATTTTTATGTAATTTTTAATTTTTTTAAGCTATTCCATTTGAATTCACCTTGTTGGTAAACTGCTCCAGGGTCCACTTGCAAGCGAACTTTTAGTGGCCTAAAAGTTGCTAGCTTAGGTGCAGGTTTGATTTACTTCCTGCTTACACAGTTTCTTATTTTTATCATTTAGCAACATGCTATTATCTCAAATAGCAATGACTACTATTTATTGATTACTAATCATTGAAAATACACAGTAAGGCTTTTTTAACATTTTAACGAATTCTGTTATATAATCTTGCATTTAACCTATTGCCCACCCCACAACCATCAGGGGGCGCTGTAGTGTTGTGGCTATCTTTATCTTTTATTAAAAACAAAACAAACTAACATTAGGCTAGCCTTATTTTGTGTTACAGTTGGGTTTAAAATTTGAGATTTTAGCACCCAGCAGTGGACTTCACTGTCTTTATTCATTTGTATTTGCGATGTTTAGATATTACAGTAATCAATTATTGAGAATTGTTTGATTAATTCATACACCAATTTTCTTAACCCTTTAACACGGGACCAACATTCTTTGAGTTCCCGGAACTCTATGACTGTCTACGCATTCAACGTGAACCAGCCGATTCTGTCGTAGAGAGAAGCGGATCTTTATATGGGCTTTGCTCCATTATGCAACACATTACTAACAAAGTGTGTAACCTTCTGCTTTTGAACCCACTCGAAGAGCTGCCGTAAGTATTAATACAGTAGTTATGGTAGCTGAAAGGAATGGTGTTAAAGGGTTGAAAAGCCCGTCCCTGATCTCAAATAACTGTCTGCTGCCAAGAAACGATGTAAAAAAATAAGTCATTGTTTTTGGGTTATTTTGCTGTTTTGGACAAATGTGTAGCTATGTTTTTATCAGTTCTGCAACATAAAACAAAGTAAAAAGCAAAATAAATAAAGCGGAAATTGAGTCAGTGAGTAAGCTGATGTGTTCATCACCAATTGGGTTTCTGGAAGAGGACACATAAAACAAACAGTGAGGTCCTTAAATGTATCGCTCTGATCAACCACTAAACCACTAGAGATTAGCTCCAGTTAGCTCTGTGACCATGCCGTATGCCGCGCTCCTCTTGGTTTTCCTTTTAGGTTAGATCTCTCTGTCAGCATGTCAGCATATAGATTTCTTTTAATTAGCTCTGTAAAGATACTGCTATGCCACCATGGTAACAGTGATCGGGCATATTTTGTCATTTACAATCCCGAGGAAAGCTAACAGGAAAATCAGCAGATATTGTTTTGTTTGTTGTGCAATCTTTTCTGGTCTGAGCTGCAGCTTTTTACGCCTTAGACACTTTAGTGAGATAAAAAAAAGGTTAAAAAGGGTAAAAAGGTTGATCTAAAAAATGGTCTATTCTCCAACAAACAACATTTAATCAACGTTTCATTATTTCCTGGACCTTTAGGTAAACAACGCTGATGGGGGGCAGCTCTGCTTATTCACCAAATGATGGATCGCGGTGTCGCTTTTCCAACAGATGCTTTTCATTTTGTAACCTCAGCCACAAAGCTCTATTTCCTCTTGTTTTCAGAGGTGTTTTTGGAGTATTGTCCTCTACCTGAATCGGAAGTGTAGTTTTCTTTTGTTTGGCTTTTTTGGTTTACTTTATCGGCTTTAGATGCCTTAACAGTGTGGAGCTTAGTGAAAGTATCTAGAACATTTGATAGTTTTTAAACCAAATATTTGCCTTGCTTATCTAGTTATTATTTTTTTTATAATTAATCTTATTTATCCCACAATGGGGAAATTGTTCTCCACGCTTTGGCCCCTTCCCCTGGGGGGAGTGGTGAGCTGCAGGCTAGCCGCACTCGGTAATTGATCTACCAACCCTTCAGTTGTTAGACAACCTGCTCTACTGCCTGAGCTAAACTGCCACCCTTTTAGACATTTTATTCAGCTGATATAGATCTGAAGCTACGTTCACACCAAGTATTCGACACATGTTCAAGAACGAGCTAACCGGGATACTGAACGCGAATATAGCTCATGGTGCTCACACTGGACAAGTATGGAAGGGAGTCCTTCTGTTTTTTCTTTTTTTGTACTGTTTACTAGGGCATGTCCGTCATCTACAGTTGGAATAAGCTTGGTGCGAATTTTGAAAGCGGTGCAAATCCCGCGAATCTTGATCCAGGCTTTTGCTTTCATAGCTTTATACCGGTATATGAAATACTTGGTATCGTAATTCTAACCGCAATTATTAATCTTTCCTCCATGACTACTTTTCAAATGGTTGACACTTCCATGAGTTTAAAGGGAGCGCCATCCATACATCACTACCAAATCTGAGTCCCCGAGTGGTCAATATTTGAGCTGGTTTAGCTTGCAACATGCATTTAATGTCCACGCATGTAGAGCCCGAAAACGGTTGCAAAAATGTCCTTAGCCATGTGTGGACGTGACAGTTTTCAATGCGGAAGTCCAAAACCAGCATAATTGCGTTTTTTCGTAGACTTGTTTGGAAGTGGTCACTTGAACTCGGGTTGCAGAAAGGTGGTGTGAACATAGCATTACTTGTTTATCATAGTTATCTAAATTGAAATAAAAAATGAAATTGTGGTTTTGGTGTTTTTTTTTAACATGTTCTTGTAGCATTTTTCTCATGATGGATGGAGGATATATATATATATATATATACATAACATAACATTGTATTTCTGAACATTTCTTTATTTAAGTTGACTAGAGCAACCAACTTCGTTCCATTACCATTTTCCCCATCTGACCTGGCGTCTGGCTCAACACTGTACAGCTGGGTAGCTCCAATACTCGTTGCACTGGTAATGTTAGGTTGGGGGGTGTGAGGAGCTGTAAGCTAGCGGGACAGAGTGTAAACAGAGAGCTCTCAGCCATGGGGAAGGGAAGGGGGAGCAGGTTTGATCCGCACCAACGTTCCCGGCTACTGCCGCTCCACAGAAACGATGTTCTAGAAAATGATGCAGGAATTTGATTTTGGCTAAAAATGGCATAATCATAATTAAAAGACCACTGGGAATGCTTTTACAATAGATCAAAAGATGTTTAGAGAGGGACTTTAACGATGGATCCAGACCCAAAATCCTGATCCACATAGAAAAGTGTCCAAGTGTGAAAACCTCAAGCTCATCAGAAACTCTTTGTCTGCACAGCAGTGACAGGAAAAAGTGACTACAAGTCCACGCGGCTGCATTGTCAGGGTTTCCGGTCATGTGCGGCTGCGCAGATGCCTGTGGGTTTTTGAAGAAGGGTCAGTCACTGTCGGATTTTGTCTAGGAATTTAAAAAGCTGCTGACCAATCGCTTCACGTCGACAGTTTTCTATTGAGATGAGTGTGATGATGGTGGCCTACAGCCCCCCGTCTGGAGGGCAGCCATCTGTGTCAGCCAGAAGCTCGTTTATCATCCTCCTCCCGTTTCCGGTGGACGAAGCTGCCTGCGCGTTGTTGGATGCAGCCCCCCCTTGCTTGACTGTCACTCACGTGTTTTGACTTTCTGAAGGATAAATGTATGTCCCTGCACCCAAAGACACATTCATTCGAATGCAACTGGCGCTCAAAGCCGTGAGACGGCCAAACTGTCTTTCATAATGTACAACGGCGAGAGAACGTGGACGAGATTTCTACCCCACCATCTGAAGAATTCACACAGGGGCCGTAAAAAGCTCCGGCTTGTTGCTATGGAGCTTCGACTCGCATCGATGAATGCAGAAGTGGATTATTGAGGAACCACAGCACGACTTCATATCAAAAGTACATTTGTATTCCCTCTTTTTTCCTGAGGATCAAACTGTGGGATTTTGAATAAAGTGTGTGTTTTGGTGTCGGCTGAGTTCCTGTTTCCTGTTAAGATGTTGAAGTCCAACCCGTCCTCTGGTTTTTATTGTTTTGGGAAGTTGAAATGCTTTTAATTTGAAATACACAAATTAACAGTATATGAGAATTGCTGGATTCTTTAAAAATAAATATCGATTTTTTTTCTTTTCCCTTTAATTTGAAGTGTTTTTAAACCTTAAGATTTTATGTCTTTGTGCATTTTCTCTATTATCAGGGGTTCTGTGTATTCTGTATGCAGTGTTTACATCCTTTAAAGACCAACTCCAATGAAAACTATATTTTTGGTGTTTTAAACATGTTCTTTTAGCATTTTGGAGGATATATATAAACAAGATTAAGCCTATATTAAATTTTTTTGAGTATTCCTTCATTCTACTTGTTGAGAATCAGGAGCAGATGGAAGAAAATACAGAAAAATAGCTAAAAACGGCATAATCACAGTCAAAAGACCACTAGGAAAGCTTTTAAACTAGGTCAAGCGATGTGCGGAGTGGGTCTTTAAATTGATTTGAAGGGACTGCAAAGACGAAAAAGCCAATATTGTTTTTCAAGTCCGTGATATAAAATCGTTCATGTTTTAAAGGTTTTGCAGTATTAAAGCAAGTGTATGTTTCTCTTATGGCTTCACACCTGTCAGACCTTCATGGACTGACGTCCTCTCTGTAGCAGCTTTTTTTTGGATCATTTTTGCCTGAAACCCGAGCTGATACACCGCTGACTTTCAGTGTGAGGAGTCCTTCTCTTTTTGCGGTTGGGTAACAGTTTTGTTTTAGCAAGATCCTGTTTCTCAAAAGGAACCTGCGAGGCCTTGTCAAACCGCTCGTGTCAAACTCAGCTTTTATCTTTCAATCCTAAAGCAGATGTGCATTTTTGTCATAGGCTACACTTTTCCCTCCCAGAAATAAATCAGATTGGGGCCGCATGCTGCATGTCTGTGCATCAGATCAGAAAAGCTTCTCCGCTCCGATTGAATTAGACCTTATTGATAGGACAGAGAGAAGCTCCTGGCCATTGAGATCCCAGATAAGAGTGAAGAGGCGAGAAGGAATGGAAGGGACATTTAATAAATGATTACACGCCAAGTTATGTTTATCAGACGAGCACATCTTGTCTTTTTGGTGTTTCTGGATGCTCCCAAAGGAACTCCGGTGTTTTATCAGAGGGAAGCAGCTTTATTTCCAGCTCTGCATTGAGGCCTTTTCGGCTTTAGTTGGTCTGGACCATTGACTGTAGAACTGGACTAGAAAGTAGAAAGTGACCCCTCCCCCCTCACTTTCTAAACAGAAAGTACTCACCGGCTCTAAGAAGTAAAAATCCCATAGACTTCTTAAGTTGTTGTAGCCGTAAGTAAGCCATTTTCTATGAGTGACGTCAATGGTCTGTACATCTGCACGGACTCTATCAAAGAAAATTACTGTTGGAAATAAAAATGTTTCTGGGAGCTAGGTTTGTAAATCTGTGTAAATACAAGGCAAATGTAGAATGCTAACTTTAGAACACTTTTTTGTATTCTTTGGAAATTTGTCAAATCTTTGGCACTCTGTAGTAAATTGGTATATACTGACAGCTTTTAGCACTTTGTTTAACTTTGTTTGAAGTCACAGTCCCATTCATCTATACATACACTGATGGCACCATGGACCCAACCTGTACCCACCAGAATGAATTGAGGTCCAGTGTCTCACCTGAAGACACTCTGACAGCTAAGTCATAAGCGCAGGCAGGGTAGGAACTAAATTTGGCCCTCCCGATCCATAGCCTCTCTAAAAATCCCGTGATTTTTGGGGTCCATACCCCATCGTGCCATTGAGCCAAGCCAAAATGTTGTTTTTTTGGTTTTTTGTTTTCTAGTGCATTCACACCTGTTAGGTGACAAAAGATCTAAACTGAAGCAGTTGGACCACACTTTATACTTCTAAAGTGAGCTTGAAGTAAAAATTAAAAAAAAGGTACTTTTATTCCTTTCAAATCACACACAACTACAAAGTGGAAGAGTTTGTGATGGTTGAATGCCTGAATTTTACATTTGATAATACAAACACGTACCTCGTACGTACTCAGGAAACTACAAAGTACATACCTTGCATTAGAAGCCCAGAATATATTTACACATACACAGATGATATAGTGTTCTATTTTTGCAAATGTCTGAAAGATTATTGCAAATGACTGAGTTGTCCAGGAGCTTTTTTTGTATGGTTTGAAGGTAAAAAGGAAGTGTAGAGGCATGACTGTGTCAAAAGTGTTGGGCTAAGTTGGCTCATCGCTCTGACCAATGACTTCTGTTGGCACTGTTGGTTCCAGAACACAGCCAGACGGGCACAGCTTCAAAGGAAGGCCACACTTTCACTCTGAACGCCTTCAAGTAAACCGCTCAGCCGTTTCCGCTTAGGAGACACGTTTCAGGGGAAAACAAATAAAATTGGCTAGCTCATGGCCCCACAGGTTAAATCGTTACACCCTATGATTTCATTGTCACATTCAGTCCAGATGGGGGCTTCCCGCGGAAAATTATTTCCTAAAACACAATCTTTTCAACAGCAGAACCTCAGTTTTTTGTTTTTTTTGTTTTTGTTTTTCCTCTCTTCAAGAAGCCAAAGATGCATGTTGATTAACTGCAATATGTTGATTAACTGCGATATGTTGACATCTTCCTGTTAACACCAGCGGTTTGAGCTCCTCTTGGAGATCCTCAGTTTCCTCAAACACATTTCAGTTCCCTAAATTCCTTTAAAAAATGCTTCTGCATCTTTAGTTTGTTTATTTTGTCTGGGCAGAGACTGCGGTATGAATCTGAGAAATGAAAGCATGTCACATCACCTGTAATTTTGGTCTCTTAGATCTACAATCTTTCACTGTTTTTAGCTGTAAAACCAGAACAAGTAGAGTTTAATGTTTAAAAGTACAAAAAGCAAAAAGCCTTGTGTAGATGTCTGATTTTTTGGTTTTTCACTGACTGAAGAATCCTTTTCTATCATCCCAATGCAGTTCCTGTGCCTGAAGAACATCAGGACGTTCCTGGCAGCGTGCAATGAGGTATTTGGAATGAAGAAAAGCGAGCTTTTCGATGCCTTCGACCTTTTTGACGTCAGGAACTTTGGGAAGGTAGGAAAAGCAAAAGCTCCACAGGCGTACAGCCACAGCACGCTCTGTTATTTTCTTCTTCTGTCTTGCGCCGACAGCCTGCATCCACCCTCGCTGTGCATGCCAGCTGTCCCTAAAGACTGCACCGAACTCGGCAAATGTGCTCACACTCCCACGTATCATGTGGAAGTCAGCAAAAGTGAAACTTTTTTTTTTCTACCCAAAAAAGAAAGGTTTTCCTCTACATTCCTATGGATTTGAACTAGAATATAGTAGGTGTCCTTTTTTTACATTTGAACTCCTTAGTCGAGGATGAAAAGTCAGCAGCCTTGCAGTTAAATCACTTCCTCCTATTAAAGTGAAAAACATGTCAGCCCGTAGTGTTTAAAAGGGGTTAAAAGGGAGCTGGGGTTCATTACTGTGACACGACTCCTCGTCTTTGCTTGCAGGGCTGTGGATATGTCTGACATGCTTGCTGTTGCAGTTCAAAAAGCACCCAGGAGGTTTGGTGGGAAGCCGTGGCCTTTAGCGGTCTGTGCTGCGGGTCACTGATGCACACCACCGGTTTATTAGGAGATGTTGAAACATCTTAGCTTAAAGTCCCAATCCGATCATCTTTTGAACTATTGTAAAAGAGTTCCTAGTGGTCTTTTAATTATGCCATTTTTGGCCAAAAAAAACAACCTTTGTTGTTTCTAAGACATAGTTTCTGCAGAGTGGCAGAAGTTCATTAGCAATTTGCCTGTGAGTTGTAGGGAGGACCGTCGGCACAGGGAAACCCCGCCTCTCAGGGGGTGTGGGGACAAATTCATTTTTCGATACTCCTATCGATATAAAATGCTGTCCAGACTGTATTTATTTAGTTATTTATGAGCGTCCTTCAGCATCTGACTCTTGTTTTCCACTAAAAGCCCCGGCCGCTAGTTGACGAGGCACACTGAGCCTCTTTGAGCAGCTGCAGACCACACCAAACCGGCTTGTGTTAAATGCTGAATGTTCAGTCAGCATCGCCGTTTTATGTTTTTATGAGACAAGTGCTACTTACTTTTTGCTTGGGATGGGTACAGAACTGAGACTCTGTGCCACGTTTGTGGTGGGCCCCAGATGAGAACGACGTATTACAATACATATCTCCAGAATCCTGCCAATACCCTACCCCCCCCCCCCCCCCCCTTTTTTTTTTTTTTTTTGCTGCTGAGAGCTCTCTGTTTACACAGTCTTCCGATAGCTTACAGCCCCTCACACCCCCAGCCTAACATTAACATTACAGGCACAATCATGAATCTCTTCATCTAGAAGCGGATGCATCAGAATGGAGCGGAGCTGTGAGCTTCTGAGCCATTCAGTGTAACTTTTACGTCACTAATACGCTCTTTTTCAACCAGCATATTTTAGTCTGCTACTGATTCACAACTATTTGAATAGATAAATACTCAGAAATGCAATTTTAAGATTCATTTTCTCTATATGCCACAAAAATGTCATAACTGTCAAAACATAACTGTTATCAAAGTCTTTTAAGATTTTTAAGTTTTTTTTCTCCTGATTTGCATTGCAATATGTGATGCAGATTTATAAAGTCCAACAATTATTTTAGTTTAATAGCAGTCATTGCTTTCTAAGTGAAACGTGGACATGAATAGATTAAACAGCTGTCCAGTGAGCTTATTCCAGTCAAAATGGGGCTTATTATTATATATTTAGTTTAATAGAATTGAAGGAATGTTGATGTATTAGATTTACAAATTGATGTTTTTTTTGTAAAGGCATCAAAATTTTGCTTTTCTGTTCAATACTTTTATCAGTGATTTCCCCATTGGTCCAGTTTTTATCCTTACTGTGGTAAAAACTCTTTTCATAACCATTCAAATCAGTTTTTAAATTTAATTGAGTCAAATTTTGAACTTGTGGATTGACATTGAGTCTTTTTTTAGTAGTTTTGGCAATGTAAAAATTCCCTTTTTAAATTAAAATTGCTTTTAATGTACAATCGAAACACCCAAACGTTGGCACCGGATGAGAACAGATTATGTCACATTTGCTGTTCTTTCTGGTTTATGCTGGTTTTCCCAGCATACCCAGATCATCATTTTATCCATTAAATCAATAAGAATAAATTCCTTTCCCCCCCTTATTAATTGGAATTTTCTTCAATGAAAACTGTATTTATGTAATTATGGGCTCACTTTTTAACAGTTTCAGTGAAATCCCTCAGTAAAATACAGTAGGTGCGCTACTGGCACACATTAGCTTTGGGTTTAGAATTCCTTTTCATTGGCCGGAGAAAACGTTTTTTCAAAGAACTGCTGGCTAACAACAGCAACTACTAACTAAATCTTTTGGCTATTTTTTAATAATGCAAAAAAACATCAAGCTTAAAATCTTTGATTTTCAAAACTATCAAATATGTCCTCTCAGTGGGAGGCTAGGAGCTTGTTTTACTATTTCTGTGACTGTTAAATTAAACATATTCTTGTAATTTAGACACATTCAAAACATAAATGGTTAATCATTTATAATTAGAGACCCACTAAATAAAAAAAGGAATCCCTAAAATCTGAGAATAAAAACACCGAACAAAAAACGGATTTAGAAGCCGGGAGTAGAAGTGCATTTATCTCTGCTGGGGCTCCGGGCTAAAGCAGCTGTGAGAATTAAAGCAGCTCTTCATTATATCATTCATAATTAAAAACACTTTCTATCCTCTGGCAAGTTCCTTTTTTCTGTTCTAGTGGGGAAGCGTTTTCACTGTGGGAAGAAGGATCTGAAATTAGAAATGTTATTCTAGCTTCTGGGAAATGAACAACATTTAAATACAAGTGGATTTAGTCCTTCTTTGGGGGGGGGGTTTACATTTCCGTTTTGTTGTTTTATTATTTAACATTTTCTTAAAATGTGATGTTTGATCAGAAAAGCAGATTCTACTTTAAAGAGAAGGGCTTTTGAAAGAAAATCATAACAGGAAGAATATCTCAGAAGCTAATTATTTTTAACCACCAGATTATCTTAGAAGCTAAACTTGGTAACTAGTGGTAACGGACGCAGGAAAGGACACTTAAATTGAAATTGGTTTATGACATCAATTACACTGAATGTATCTGTTGACCATGGTGTATGAATATGTTTGTTATGCTGCAGTCACAAATACAGCCGCTAGGCGGTGGAGCGGTTTTGCCAGAATCTTCAAGATTATCTGCCGGCGCCCGTTTTTTTGAAGATCAGTTTGAATAACAGTCAGTCTGGCAGGGGTGATGCCAATACGAAGTCGAGCGGCAGCTGGGCGACCACAGGACTGTGACAGCTGGATCACTGGCCGGCAGCAGCCCTGACTGGACGATGTGTAAATGTCTCCGGAAGGCGGCCGTTCATATGAGGTGCCACCGGACGCCAAACGCTCGGTACCCGGGGGGTACATATAATTTCGGCACCACTGGTCATTCGCAACGCAGATTTTGAGCACTCATTATAAAACTCTTAATTTACAAATTTTAAGACAACCAGCAAGGACAAGCCCCCACGCCCAAAAGTCCAAGTGGTCCAACCACAGCAGAAGTCTTCTTCGGATGAAGAGCATCATTGCCATCTCCCCATTTGGATCCATGGTGACCGGGATCACCAGAATTGTCGTCTGGTCATCACAGGGCCCCCGACCCATGACAACAGCCCTGGTCAAGTGCCCATGCCGCTAATGGACAATTTTTAGCAATCAGACGGTGGCAGTGGCATGGCAGCATGGGGGCAGCCGGAGGGTGGCAGTCTAGTAGCGGCCGATCATCACACGATTTCAGGGACCTCGAAGACCCTCCCATCAGCCAATTATTGCGCTACAGCTTTCCTGATCACCGGTAACTGGACTGCCACCATGCGACCTCCACATGTACCCAGGTACCCACTGGCCAACATCAAAAAATTGTCTGGAAACGTTTTCTGAAAATCTCTCCGTCCACAGCATAGCATGTAAAAAAACAGACTCCCACCTTCAGATTACAAATGACTGGCCTAAAAAATCTGTCATTTAGGTGGCAGTGTGGTGGCATTCTGGGATCTTTGACTGTAGTCTTAGAATAACAAATCTGGATTTTTATCCTGCTGTTAATGCCAACGCTAACAGCACCATAAAAAGAGCTAACATAGTGAAACAATAGATACACAAATGAATTCTAGTCATTTAATAAGTGACAACAGTTTATGAAAACCTAAATTGAAGCTTCATGAAAGTTGAGGCTTCGACATCCGATTATACTGGAAAGCAACTGAAGCTTTGAGGCTTCAGTCCAGCAAAAAAAAAAAAAAAAAACAGGGCCATACCAACAACCACATGGGTGGGACAGAGTGGTCGTTATAATTGTCCTTTTTATTTATATATATTTCAATAAATCAAATTAAAAGTTAAATTAATTAAAAGTGGTTCAATAATGTAAGAAATGCAAGTTTAAATGACAAAATATAAATGGAAAAATTGTCAGTTTGTTAATATTTTCAAAAATGTATTTAAAAAAGTCTACATAGTTTTTTTTTTTTTTATAGAGCCTAAAGGTTGATCAATAGATGGTCCAATGGTAGAAGACGTATACTTATATAGCGCTTTTCTACCTACAAAGCCCAAAGCGCTTTACAGTCACAGACCCTTTCACCCAGACACACACACATTCACACACTGGTTGCGGCTTCGCTGCCGAACACTGGCGCCAACCTACCACCAGAGTTAAGGTGGGGTTCAGTGTCTTGCCCAAGGACACCTCGACACGTGTGTGCAAGCCGGGATTTGAACCTGCAATCTTACGATCATGGGTCGACCGCCCTACTGCTGCACCGCGGCTGCCCCATAATTAGATATAGATTACTTTTTAGAATTTTTAGATAATGCTGACAGAATGATTGTGACTTATTGATTAATTAATTAAAGTCAAACAATTATTAATTAATAAAATTTGATACACATTTACAAGTTGTGGTTTGTTAGTTGACCTTTTTAATACCTTTTTGGGGGTAGAAATGATATTAAATCCAAATTAGTGGAGTCTTTTGTTAATTACATGAGAGGGATTTGATCAGATCAGGTGTTTTCGCTGTTGCACGGCGTTCTCCTCCAGCGATTCAGCTTGACTGCAGTGATAACTCCACGTTGAGGCCCACTTTTCCCTATGAAGCCAACGTGCTGAAATCTGACTGCAGGCTGGTTTGCTGCTCTTTGCTCGGCTGACTCTGCAGAGGCTAATGGAGTGAAGAGAGGAGGGAATGGGCAAAGCTGCCATTCATTGGTAGTTCCTCCACCATTTGTGCCTTTTTTTTCCCTCCCGTCCTTGTTTTAAAAATAGCAGCTGGACTACTTTTGAATAAAACATCAGCTGTGCCAGCTTGTATTAGAGTTAGTTTGATAGTTTGTTTTAAGAAACGTGCTCAAAATCTCTTAAGCGCCTTATCCCTCCCTTGGACCTAGGACGGAATATCAAACAAAACGTCATTACGAAGCTTATAAAAGCAACAACAAAAAAAGCTTTTCTAATAGATCTTTGCACTGTCTAACTGTAGCTGTAGTTTTAGGGAAACATAGAGCAGAAGTCAATCTGTTGCAATGTTTCCTCAGAGCAGGAACATCTGCTTTCCACATCTGTCTTGTAGACACACAGGGGCTTGTGGGTTCATTAGGGACTAAAGAAACCTGCATGTACAGACCATCCGCACACACGAATTCACGTTTGTTTATTTGTCTTTAGATTATAATAAATATAGCGACCCTCTCTAAGTTCAACCGGACTTCTGAAACTCATGCAAGTGTTTTTTCATGTTGGAATGAAACCAGACGGAGCTCCTGGCACCAGTCACGATCCACCGTTTTCTCGAAAGGCTTTGATCTGGAAGTGTTTGAAGTCGATGCACAGAAAAAAGAAATAGTTTAATGCGCAAGCGGGTATGAAATTCACGGAGGTTAAGATGTCAAACACAATGCTCAACTTTGACACAACCTTCAACCAGATAAAACTAAAAATGTCTAAAAACACAATGGCACCTGTCGCAGCAGGTGAATAATTGTTGTAGAGAAAATAGATTCCCTTTCTGTGGTCGTACATGCCTCTGTGAAATGTGACTGAACCAAACACCTGCCAGAGACAGGAAGAGTGCACTCGTTCTGTGGTCCAGATCCGGAAGCTTCTTTAATGCTCTTTTTCTTAAGTGTGAGAGAACAAACCCAAGACCTTTATAACACCACTAACATTTACATGTTTATAAGTGCTTTGTTTATTGAGCTGCACTAAGCATCTCCAATTAGCCTCAGACTACATATCCGAACGTCGTGTGTGCTTTTCCCAATAACTCTAAATGAAAGCTGATGAAAAAAATCCACAAAAATCATGTACAAAAGAGTGGTTTCATGTAAGGACCCTGAGAGATTACTCTGACGGCTTTAGAGGAAACAGATGACAGAATTGTTTTTATCATCACTTGTTACACTGAGCTATATTCTATTGAATCCTGACAGCCAGTGACTAAAGCTGTAGTTTCCACTCAACTGCTTATTCTAGCGTATTTTAAAATAGAATCAAAGTGCTGACAAGGGCTGTAGAGTCATATGATTGAGCCCCTCATGGAGGGAAAAATTTGTCATCCCCGGTTGTGTTAACTTTCAAGTTACCGGATTTCTAGTGTGAAGCTGATTGCAGAAATGATCAGTTTAAGTTAATGCTACATGCACTTGTAAGGGGGTTGACCTGTTTGGATGTTTTTTTGGTTGTCCGGGTCCGTGAAGGACCGTAGACATCTTAAGGGTAGGACAAGCGTCGTCTTCCAGTTCTTTTTAAGCTCGTTGAAAATTGTAGTGTGTTGTAATCTTATCGTGAAAGATCGGTAAGGCTAATCTAAGTTATGATGTACAGGTGATGCTGTCATATGGTGACCTTGATATTTATTGCGGACCACCTGCACCCCATGTCCAGGTTTGCTAACATTTTGCCCGTATCCGCCCCTAAGGGCAGTTGTGACAGCATCTAATCATATTCTGAGTAGGATAGCATCAGTCATCCATGACATCCCTTTGAGGCGTATTCGTGTACCTTCGGCTAACGACTACCCATCTTAATACTACCTAAAAGGCCGGTCATACTTTAACAAACGTTCTTCATGTCAGTTTCTCAGAGCAAACTAAAACTGTAAAAAAACACTAAGTACTACAGAAGTATTTCAGATGGATTTGTTATCATGTGGAGTACTCCATGCTTCTTTGTCCGTCATTTATGATTCATTATTCCCACTCTCATGTCTGTTTTCTTGGAGTCATTCAGAAAGTACCACCTGTATGTTTTGCAGTTAAACGATAAGCAAATCAGTTTCCAGTCAAATATATTTTTTGTGTACGTTGTTTTTATGACCCTGGCTGACTAAGTTATCTGCCACGTAAGCGGCAAGTACTATCAAGTACTGAGTCACCTTTTCTGTGATCATTAGTTGCTGCTGAGCCATAGGATGCCTCGTTCTTTTATTTCCTACGAGTTTATTTTGTGGCTTTCATGTTGGGTTTGAAATTAGGACCCAAAGTATAAAATGTGAGACTGACGGAGGTTATTGATTGGTGTCTCCTTCCAATGATAAATTAAACTGTAAAAACCGGCTGAAGGCTGATGCATCTCTCAACAAGATTCTTCCATTTTTTCCTCCTCCCCCGTCTCTTTCCTTTGTCCTTTAGCTCTGCTCTGTTCTGCAGAGATCGCTTGGGTCAGATATCATATGTCGACTTTCCGCTAATGGAGAGTCGGGGTTTATCTTCGTACTGCAAGGCTGCACTGCAGAAAAACAGACCCACAAGGACTTGGGATAGACAGTTTTAAAAGTGTCGGTTGTTCCCTGACAGCGATTTCTCCTCGACTATTGCCGCCACAGAGCATATAACCAGTTGAGCCTTTGCAGCATGGTGTGGGAGGTTTCACTTTAGAGGTGTCAGTTCCTTAAACCTCTAATTACACTGTCAGTTTAATGGAGCCATGAGCACGCCTACAACCATCTTAATTAAAGCCTTTTTTTCCTCTCAAAATCCAAACGCTCGTCTGCCCAAAGATGGAGACAGCATTCGTTTTTTAATGTGTTCTTTATTAAGGTTTTGTTACAGAAATGTCAGCCAGAGATGGACAGCTGTACAACGCTGTCCTCTGGTTGGTGTTTGGACTTGCCAAATGCAAACCTTCACTTTAATGACTGAATTCCGAACATTTCCTACAAACTCACCAATTCACATCTGAATTAACCCTTTAGCACCCGAGCTGTAGCCAGACCGCTAATCAACACAAGCACAAGAAGTACCATCACTCTTCGACTGTTTATGCAATTAACATTTCCAGTGGATTCTGACATTGAGAAATGATTTTCTCCTCAACAGAATCTGCAGATTTGTGTTGTTTGCGTAAGTACTTCACTGCTGTAAAGTGTTGCATGTCAGCTCAAAAATGCTTTTCTCTGCTTCAGAATCTGTTGGAATTGTATAAATGGTTGAAGACTTTCGGTTATTCAAGGAATGTCAACACTAGAGCTAACGCCCACTCCAAGCACCTTTTGATCTATTCTAAAAGAGTTCCCAGTGGTCTTTGAATTAGGATTATGTAGTTTTAACCCTTGTGCTATCCTATGGGGTCCAGATGACCCCACCCTTACATTGACGTGTTCTCCCTACCATGACAAAGGTGGATAAAGGTGGAGAGGATTTCATGTAATCCATTGACACCAGTGAAGATCACAAATCATTGAAGAAAAAAGGTTCAGCACACTGTCTTGAGGGGTCTAGATGACCCAACTCCCAATGTTACAGTGCCTAGGATAGCAGGTTACGCCAAAATAAAAAAACCTTTGTCGTTTTCCAAGACAGGGTGGTAGTAGTTCATTAGAAATTCCCCTCCGAGTTGTGGGCGGGACTGTCAGTGTGGTGTAAGCCTGCCCACATTTTCCAGTATCCTTTTTGTTTACACTCTCCTGCTAGCTTACTTAAACTTAATTTGTTTAGCGCCTTGCATTTTGACTGAAAACACAAAGCGCTTTACATAAAAGCAAATAAAATAGCCATAAAATATGAAAATTGATTAGAACAGAAAACACAGGACAATCACACACAGTTGGCACCCCTCCGTCACCAGATTCCGTCCACCACCCACCAAGTTTCTCCAATATAACCCTGAACAGAAACGAAAGAACCGCAGCTTAAAGCAAAAGTCTGTGTTGGTACTGCTGAGCAGAAACGATATAACGGGGATCCATTTATTCCAAGGCCCAGCCCGACCACGAGGGTCATTGCCACAGCGCCCGCTCAACAAGGCAGCCCAGGGCCCACTCTATGGCTATTAGACCACAGAACAGGACCCCAGCCGGCCTAATGAGAACGAGCATCGCAACAAACCCCTCCTGTACAGGCAAAGCCAGAGCAATGGATCCTCAACCAAACAGGTCTAAAATGGCAAAGAGTGGAGTGGAGCTTACAGTTCTGAGCCAGATTTCAGCTCAGACGAGGAAAACAAAGACGTACATGGATGTGTTTGTCTGCAAGTGGATGCATCGGAGTGGAGCAGGGAGCTTGTGGCCTGCCGATTGTAGCTTCGACGTCTACAAACCATTTCAAACGCCAGTTTTTATCTGCTCCTGATTCAAAACAATTGGAATGCAGAAATAGTTAAAAAAAAGAAAAAATAGAGCACTTTTAGGCTGAATAATCTTTATATTTCCCCTCTATCATGAGAAAAATGTCACAAGAACATGTTAAAAACACCAAAAACATAATTTTTCCGATTACACCTTTAAATGAAAGGTGTAATCAGAGAAAAATAGGGAAAATCTTCCATTCAAACCTTGATTGCTTGTCATTTTACAAGCAGACGTCCATTTTTACTTGGATTCCAGATGCAGTGTTGAATTGTAGTAAAAGGATTCACATCGTCGGGGACCTGCATCTTGACCCCTCGTTTAAAAAAAAAAACATTTTCAGTCAGAAGACGCTCGAGTGCTTCGCTTAGGTCCCACTTACGTTGCAATTGGACATAAAGTCATCTCCAAAGCGTTTGCCAGGACCTTCTGTAAAGCTGCTGTGCTGAAAGCTCTGTGGATAATTCATGTTTTCCCTGCGACTGCATGGCAGCTGCTTCCACTGGATCATGCTTAGTGCTTCTCAGAGCGTAAACGCACTCACACGTGCAAACACACAACTGAGCCCAGCCTCGGCTCTCCTGGTAGGTCCACAGAGCCTCCTGCCACTTCACTTACCAGTTGCAGAGATGAATTGTGTTGTTGTTTTAGGGTGTGAAGGAAAACACCTTTGAGGCTGGCTCTTGATCCCTTTAGGGGCTGTGTGAACACCTCAGCTGTAGCAAGCATCCCTTTGAGCTGTCTGGAAAACCAAAGCAGGAAGGTTGACGTGTCTTTGAAACGAGTGGATTTAGAGTTTTGACATCCTTAGAGACATGTACCTTAAATTTTTTTTTAAATTATTAGTGATTGGTCAACAATACTGAGACAAATACTGGTTTAAATCCTGACTGGGTCCTTTGTGTGTGTAGTTTGCTTGTTCTACTTGTACGTGTGTAGGTCTTCTCCAGGAACACAACCCAAAAATATGCTTCATAGGTTGATTGGTGGCTCAAAATTGTCCCTAGATGTGTGTGCGAGTGATTGTGTTGCTCTGCGTCAGACTGGCAATCCGTCCAGGGTCTTTCCAGTAGCTGGGATAGGCTCCAGCAACCACATGCTCCCAGATGGGATAAAGAAGATTGTTGGGTGGACGGCTAGTCAACAATATACATTAAAGCTTTCCTAACTTACTGTCTTATCCATCCAACTTGTAGTCCGTTTTTCCAATTAGTTAAATTGAAGTTACTGCCTCAGTTTTGATGCTCTGGATCAGCCTGCACGTCATATGAGCCAAAAACACATGATCTTTGAGATGATTGCCACAACATAGCCATGTCAATGTGGGTAGAAGCTTTTAAGTGAAACACAAACTTACTGTAAACCATAGACAGATCAGCAAAAAGAAAAAAAACAACTGTTTCTATAAGTTTTTCTCTTAAACTTCTCCGTCTATTGTCGTCAAGTTTGTGTTCCGGTTGACAATTGCAGAGAATCCCAAGTTTCAATGTGAACAACAGCTGTCAGCTAAAGACGGTTGATTATTGTATTACTTCTGATGATTATTTCAGCTGTGGAGAGAAGCACTGTACCTTGAGGTCAGTAGTTTTTTTTAATCATGTTCTATAGAAAAGTCTTGCACATCTGTTTTCTGAGAACGATGTATTTGGAATCGGCAGCAGCAGATGACATGCTAAACTATGCGAGAGTGTCAAATTATAGTAAAATCTGGGGTAAAGGTTTCAGTTCATGTGAAGAGTTTGACGAGTCGCTTTAGGTCAAGTCATGTCCTCATCTTGTGCTTAAAGTTACTTATGGATTTCAAAGCTTTACTGGGAAAACTGTTAAACAACTTTCGTGTCATGGTTCCGTGGGAATTTCGAAAAGGACCCAGACGCTGGAACCCGGAAGAAACTCGGAAACGTGAGGTAAGAAATTGAAAGGTTTTAATTTCTCAAAGGAGAGTCTGAAACCAAGTCTCTGTAGTTGCGTGGCGGCTGACTGGAGGGTGGCGGCAGACGGAGCTCGAGACAGAGGACTTGCTGGATCCGAAGGGAGGATGAGGAGGAGCACTGAAGAACTGCAGACCAATGGACACACGTGAGGATGATTCCTGAGAGTGGAACGGAGAGGCAAAATTAGCGCGATACCACCTAGGTAAGGCACAAGACATACGAGAGCCAGACTATGCACCGTGGTAAGAACAACGGACTGGCGTCGACGTCAGGTCCTGGATCTCCTGAAGTAGGCGCCTTAATGAGGTGATGATTGAACCCAGCTGGTAGCCTCCAGAGCCGAGCAGGAAAGGGAGGGGGGAAGGTGACTGACAGAGGCACCATGACAGTACCCCCCCCTCAACGACCGCCTCCAGGCGGTCCAGGACGACGGTCCGGATGGGCGCGGAAGAAGTCGTCGATGAGGGAACGGTCCAGAATGAGGGAGCGGGAGATCCAGGAGCGCTCCTCAGGACCGTAACCCTCCCAGTCCACGAGAAACTGGAAGCCCCGCCCCCGGCGCCGGACGTCCAACACCCGGCTGACAGTGAAGGCCGGCGCGCCGTCAATGACACGGGCGGGTGGAGGGGAAGAGGACGGTGGGCACAACGGGCTTTCGTGGACAGGCTTGATTTGAGACACATGAAATGCGGGATGAACCTTCAAAGCAGCAGGTAGGCGCAGCCGGACGCAGGAGGGATTGATGATGCGGTCGATCACGTAAGGGCCGATGTATCTGGGTGCCAGCTTACGAGAGAACGCCTGAACAGGAATATTGCGGGAGGACAGCCATACCTTCTGCCCCGGTTGATAGACGGGTCCCACCCCCCTGTGACGATTGGCGATCTGGCAGTTGCTCTCCTTGGTGCGGAGGAGAGCCGCCCTGGCCTGCCGCCAAATGTCCTGACATCGTTGAAGATGAAGCTGGACCGAGGGCACTGCCAGATCGAGTTCCTGTGCGGGAAACAGAGGGGGTGAGAACCCTAAGGAGGCTTCAAAGGGGGACATGCCAGTAGCTGTAGAGGAGTGAGTGTTGTGAGCATATTCCACCCAGATGAGGTATTTGGACCAGTCAGCTTCATTTTGTGCCACCAAGCACCTAAGAGCTGCTTCCAACTCTTGATTAGCCCTCTCAGCTTGCCCATTGGACTGGGGATGGTATCCAGAGCTAAGACTGACCGTGGCTCCGAGGGCGGAGCAGAATGACCTCCAAACTTGAGACGTGAATTGGGGTCCGCGGTCAGACACGATATCACTAGGGATTCCATGGTAACGAAACACATGATTGACCAGGATATCCGCAGTTTCGGAGGCCGAGGGGAGTTGTGCTAGAGGAATGAAATGGACAGCTTTGGAAAAGCGATCAATGACTGTCAGTATTACTGTGTGCCCTTGGGATGGAGGCAGACCGGTGACAAAATCCAGCGCAATGTGTGACCAAGGGCGACTAGGTGTGGGTAGAGGCAACAGATGTCCAGAGGGGGGTGAAGTAGAGTTCTTAGAGCGAGCACAAATAGAGCAAGCTGCCACGTACTCACGGACATCTTTCTCCAAGGAAGGCCAGAAAAACCGTCGACGTAGCAGGTTGATGGTTCTATGCACTCCCCCATGACAGGCAATCCTAGAGGCGTGCCCCCACGTCAACACCTCAGATCTAAGAGAGTCGGGTACGTACAGAGTTCCAGGAGGACAGGAAACATGATCAGGTATCTCACCTTGGGCTTGTTGGACCTTGTCCTCGATCTCCCAGGTGAGATTACCTATAAAACAGGAGGTGGGGATGATAGTGGATTCAGAGGTAGGTTCCGTAACAGAGTATTTTCTGGATAAGGCGTCTGGCTTGATGTTACGACTGCCAGGTCGGTAAGTGATGTTGAAATTGAATCGGTCAAAGAACAGACACCAGCGGGCTTGACGGGAGTTTAGGCGTTTTGCACTGCGCAAGTATGCGAGGTTCTTATGATCAGTCCAAACAATAAAGGGTTGTTCTGCCCCCTCCAGCCAGTGACGCCACTCTTCTAGAGCCAGTTTAATTGCCAGAAGCTCTCGGTTGCCCACGTCATAATTCCGCTCGGCTGAGCTCAGTTTTCGAGAAAAATAAGCGCATGGTTTTAATTTGTTGGTGGTTCCTTCGCGCTGCGATAGCACAGCTCCCACACCGGAATCAGAGGCGTCTACTTCAACAATGAATTGTTTCTTGACATCAGGTTGTACCAGAATGGGTGCCGTGACAAAAAGTCCTTTGAGTTTTTTAAATGCCGTGTCGGCAGCAGGGGTCCAAACAAAGGGTTTATTAACAGAAGTGAGCTGAGTGAGTGGAGCCGCGATGCTGCTGTAATTTCGGATGAATCTTCTGTAGAAATTTGCGAAACCCAGAAATTGCTGTAGCTTTTTGCGGGTTTGTGGGATCTCCCATTGAGTGACTGCTTCTATCTTCGCTGGATCCGGCCGTATGTTACCGGCTTCAATAATATACCCCAAAAAGGGGATAGAAGAAGTATGGAATTCGCATTTTTCCGCTTTTACAAATAGTTGGTTCTCTAGTAGTCTTTCCAGAACCAAGCGAACGTGATGCTCATGCTGTGTTTGACTGGACGAATAAATTAAGATATCGTCCAGATAGACGAAAACAAACCTATTTAGGAAATCGCGAAGTACATCGTTCACGAGCCGTTGGAAAACAGCGGGGGCGTTCGTGAGACCGAATGGCATGACCTGGTATTCATAGTGACCCCATGGAGTGTTGAACGCAGTTTTCCATTCATCACCCTCACGGACTCGGACCAGATGGTAGGCATTACGGAGATCGAGTTTGGAAAATATTTTAGCCTCCTGAACAGAATCAAAAACAGAATTAATGAGGGGAAGAGAATACTTGTCCTTAACTGTAATCTGGTTTAACTCACGGTAGTCGATGCAGGGTCTCAAGGTTTTGTCCTTTTTCTGCACGAAGAAAAATCCTGCACCAACTGGAGACGTAGAGGGACGGATGTGGTGGAGAGAAAGGGCCTCCTGAATGTAGTTTTCCATGGCCTCCTTTTCAGGACCGGAAAGATTGAACAGTCTTCCCTTTGGGAGTGGGGCGCCGTTGAGCAGTTCTATGGCACAGTCATATGGTCTATGGGGTGGTAGAGTACTGGCTCTGGATTTACAAAAAACAGTTCTAAGGTCGTGATAGCAGGCTGGAACTTTGGACAGGTCGATATTCATTTCAGACTTCGAGGTGATGGAAACAGAGGAGGGAATGGCGGAATGAAGACAGTTTGCCATGCAGTAAGTACTCCAGTTGGTGATGCGAGGAGCGGCCCAATCGATGCATGGATTATGAGTTTGAAGCCAGGAGAAACCTAGGATGATGGGGGTCTGAGGGCATTGTGTGATAAAAAACTGGTGGTATTCTCTATGGTTGCCGGAGGTGAGAATGAGAACCGGTTTGGTACGGGACGTGATGCGAGAAAGTTGTTTCCCACCTAACCCGGCAGCGTTAATAGGGGACTCGAGGGGTTCGAAAGGCAACGAGAGGTGGTGAATGAGCTGTGAGTCGATAAGACTATGTTCGGCGCCAGAATCGATGAGAGCACTAAATTCACTGACTTGACCCTGGTGAGTAATTTTGACAGGAACATACAAAAACTTCATTTCTTTGACGTGAACGTTTTCGACCCCCCGTGACCTGTCATCTAACGAGGGGCTCTGGAGTTTAAACGTTTTTCACATTGGGAAACTACATGACCGGGGCGCCCGCAATAGAAGCACAAGCCTTCGTCGCGACGTTTCTGACGTTCCTCTGCCGTTAGTTTTGAATGGCCTATTTGCATGGGCTCCTCCACAGCATGTGCGGGGGGCTCGTGTGCGGGAAAAGAAAAAACCTGACTCGGAGCTCCGGGGTTCCGAGAGAAACCGGTTGGTTTGTGGCTCCGTTCGACTTGACGTTCACGCAGCCGCACGTCGGATCGGAGGGCTGCTGAAACGAGCTCCTCAAAAGTGTCGGGTTCGGGTTGTGAACATAAATGATCCTTAATTTTTTCATTAAGTGACTGATAGAAAATACCCTTGAGGGCGGGGTCAGGCCAGCCGGCCTCCACCGCTAAAATGCGAAAATCGATCAAATGTTCACTCACCGAGCGATTGCTTTGTTTTAAGCTGAGCAACCGTCGGGTGGCTTCCTCCTGTTTGCGAGGCTGATCAAACACGAGGCGAAATTCTCCGATGAAACGATCGAAGGGCAGATGAGAGATGGGATTAGAAGCCAAAAAAGCCTGGGCCCACTGGAGTGCTTTGTTACGGAGGGCATTTACAATCAATGATATTCTGCTTTGGTCCGACTGGTAGAATCTGGGGGCCTGCTGGAAAATAAGCTGACACTGTAGGAGGAATCCTCCGCAAGCTGCAACATCGCCGCTGAATGGTTCCGGCTGCAGGCGGAAGTTTTCGGGGGTCATGGCGTCAGCGGAAGTCGGGTTGTTGCCGGAAGCAGCAGCTTGAGCTGAGGCTGTGGGATTCGTGGGTTGCTTTGTTAATTCTGCAAGAGTATGAGTGATACTGTCGAGTCTGCGATAAAGGTCCTGTTGAGCTGCGGACATTTGAGTAAGGGCGTCAGCTTGGCGACTAAGGAGAGTACCTTGAACAGATATGGCGTGGCGGAGTCCTTCCGGGTCAGCTGGGTCCGGAGTATGGCCAGTCCGTTCTGTCATGGTTCCGTGGGAATTTCGAAAAGGACCCAGACGCTGGAACCCGGAAGAAACTCGGAAACGTGAGGTAAGAAATTGAAAGGTTTTAATTTCTCAAAGGAGAGTCTGAAACCAAGTCTCTGTAGTTGCGTGGCGGCTGACTGGAGGGTGGCGGCAGACGGAGCTCGAGACAGAGGACTTGCTGGATCCGAAGGGAGGATGAGGAGGAGCACTGAAGAACTGCAGACCAATGGACACACGTGAGGATGATTCCTGAGAGTGGAACGGAGAGGCAAAATTAGCGCGATACCACCTAGGTAAGGCACAAGACATACGAGAGCCAGACTATGCACCGTGGTAAGAACAACGGACTGGCGTCGACGTCAGGTCCTGGATCTCCTGAAGTAGGCGCCTTAATGAGGTGATGATTGAACCCAGCTGGTAGCCTCCAGAGCCGAGCAGGAAAGGGAGGGGGGAAGGTGACTGACAGAGGCACCATGACATTTCGGTTCTTCTATTGTATATTTCTTGTAAATGTAGAATTAAATAAAGGTTAACGTGGTTTAAAAAAAATTTTAATATAGTAAAAGAGTTGTTTGAATTAATGTCAAATCTGATTGGAAATCTCCATTTGTAATACTTGGTGTGTCTGAGGGAAAAGAGTGTCTTCTAAAAGTAAAAAGTAATGACTTTTGAAGTTTGGTAAGTCGGCAATTGACCGTCAATGAACCTAAAATCCCTAATTTGGTCTGCCTAGACAAAAGGAGGGGTATGGTCTGTATTTCTCAGCTAAAACTCTCTATAGAATATAACTAGGCCTTATTATTAGTGCATATGAGTGTAAAGGAATTGCCCACCAGCTACACTTTGACTGGAAATTGATTTCTACCCACCCAGACGGTGTCTTGGTAATGGTTCTATCATGAATATTGAGCGGATCTGCCCTGGAAGCCAGAAACCAGGGGTGCCAGCTTTTGTCTCTGAGGCATCAGATAGTGATAAAAGAGCCAACACTGGTAAATTCTCTAAAAGCAGTTTTCTGACATTTAAAATGCCACATGAACCCTTTTCAGTGCAACTGAGGGTGTAAAATGATAGGAGGTTTGCACAGGAGTGTATGTTCAGTCTCAGTTGATTCCCTCGGGTAGTGACTCATCTGAGGTCTTCACAGCAGGAAACAGGAAGAGGAAACTGTCACATAAAGACCCCTTAAGTTCTGTTTTCTTATTTCATTGTATCTAAATGTTCAGATTTTGCTCGGATTGGTGCATCTGTGTCAGGGTAATGATCGGTTTATCTGTCAGAACCAAAATTGCCTCCCCTGTTGCTCTGCATTTCCCACCAAGGTCTCCTGGGGCCAACAAGCTTGTCAAAGACCTTTGTTATATATGTGTGTGTGTGAGAGAGTAAGACAATTAAACTTCCACCCTAACCCTCCTTGTTCCTGTGACCGGGTCCCGGCCTGTGGAAGTGGAAACACGTGCGTTCATGTTCGAGAGTTTGTGTTTGGAAAAGACCAGGCGAGAGGAATTGTCCTGGTGGAGATTTAAATGGTGTAGTTGCTGTTTTTCTATCGTACATTTACAGTTTTCTAAAAGTGTGAGAACAAAATCTAAAGGGTCCCACTTGTGAAATCTTGATAGTGGGAATTGTCAGTTGTCTGTTTGGCATAGAGCTGAGTTGAGGGGTTTGTAGGGCACGTTTAGCGTGTTCCAACCCTGTGACGCTTTAAGCCACCGCTGTTGGTAGCAAAGATGATAAAGACGAAGGTGCAGGTCCTCTTCTCTTCGCTGACCTATTTTCTGACAGATTTCATCTTCAGTATTGGCTCATCTGCCACCTGTAACTAAAAAGAAGCCAACGTGTTGTGGTTTCGTAAGTGGCACATAAAAAGATAACACGAGCGTTTCAGGGTTAAAAACTGAACAAAGAAATTGTTCTTGTTCTTCTAGAAATGATGAGCAAACGTACAAACCTTTTAGATAATGGAGTATTTGTATTTCTAAAAGCTGAAATACACAGAACATTTGGCGTTAATCCCATAATTTAAGATAATTTTACATCAAAGGTTTGAAATGATCATAAATGAAAGTATTTAAAAGCTTGTGCACACACACACAGACACACAAGCACTATTTCTCATCTCGTTAACCACAGAAACAAAGCTGCACATATGCAAACTGCAAATTTGAGGATGCTTCTTGCTCCACTTAGAAACCTAACCGAGCAGAAAAAGCCAAGTGTGTAGCCAGCTGGAGGAAACGCAAAAGTCACCACATTTTTTGGGGGGGGGGTTTGAGCTTCAATTCAACCAAGAATCAGTGTTGTAGACTCAAAAAAACATTCAGAAATCTTTTAGAGGGACTTTGGATATCAGCAGCAGCTGATGTGAGAGGGATTTGAGGCAAGAAGAGGTATCTTTATGGTCAAAGGAAATATCTAAACAAAGCTGTACAAGATCTCAGTACTGTGAACACGGTCCCAACTGTGTCCAAAGAACAGCTGCCACCCATGTGGATTGTCAACATGGACCCCTTTGCTGGTGCCAAGTTCCAGGACATCCCATCAGTATTTGATTATTGCATTTCTGCACTATAAGATGCACTTAAAAGCCTGAAAATTTTCCCCCAAAACAGCAGTGCGCTTTTATAATCAAAAGCATCTTGTATATAGATAGAATCTGGTTCTGGAATTAATGGACGAGGAGGTGTCATTGTGTAAACAACAACATGGCTAACGTGTGTTTTTTTACTTGTTAACAAGGTTGGGAGATAGCGACAGTAACGTCTGTTTTTCGTGTTATCAATCTGTTTTTTTACATATGGCAAACAGGTATTTTGAATACGCCAACGTGTAGCGTGTTAAAAACAAGTACTAGAGTTACTGTGAAAGCAGTTAATGAAGTCTGACTTGTGTCTCACTTAACCGCCTTATATATTACAGAAGTAGACCAATCATTGATGGATCGCCTTACATCTGGCGGTCGTGGCTCAGGTGGTTGAGCAGGTCGTCCAGTGATTGAAGGGTTGGCAGTTCGATCCACCAGTCAACTGTTTTGTCCTTGGGCAAGACACTTCACCCTCCCTGAATCCAGCAATGCTCCATTGGTGTGTGAACGCGTATGAGTGTTTAGGTAATGGTCAGAGGGGCCGTAGGCACCTACGGGCAGCCCCGCCTCTGTCAGTCTGCCCCAGGGCAGTGGTGGCTACGTTAGTAGCTTACCATCACCAAGTATGAATGAATAATGGTCACATTGTGAGCGCTTTGAGTATCTGGAAAAGCGCATAAATCCAATCAGTTATTATTATAAATTATTGTGCCCTATAGTCCAGAAAATATGATAAGTGAATCTCCACTGGCATTCGTTATGACTTTGAATCCATTTTACAAAGTGCAAAAGTAACTTCTCCCTTCATGTTGGGAAACCATTATTTGGATGAAACCATGTTTGGGGTTTCTGATTGTTTATTTCCCCCGGCTTCATCCATTTTCTTCATCCTCCTCAAGACACCTGCTGTCACCATCTGAACTACAACTAATCAGCCAGATTTTGTTTTTCCAACACTCTTAAATTTCTATGTGACGCATCCCAAGACCTTTCTTTTAAAATCTGTCATGAAAGGCCACAGGCAGCAGCCGTCGTATGCTAACAGTAGCCAATGGGATTCTCACTGATCACCGACGTCCTTCTGATCGCGCTCAGATGTTCTTTCAGTAACGTTAGGATCCTGCCGTTTGTGCGTACGCCAGGCAACAATGCTTCTTCCAGAGACTCGAGGCTCCTGCTGGGGATGAGTGGTGGTGGTGGTGGTGAAAGGGGGGGGGGGTCTGTATGGCTTCCCAGAGGTGGAGGTGGAGTGGGCGAATGCGTCGCCATTTAAAGCGGGGCTGATTCTTTCAACTAATCTCCATCCTCCACACTCAAAAAAAGGGAAGAAAAAAAAAGGAAAGAAAATTCAACTCCCCCTGATGTACAAAGACTTACATAATATCCACAGAAAAACAGCTTTGCGGAAATCATACTGGAATGAAAAAAAAAACAAAGTTTAAATGAATTCAGTAGATCAGATAATAAAGGGAAGGAATTTATCTCACAAAGTCCTGCTTTAGTTTTTAGTCATCTGGCAGAAAATGTAATGGTGGGAAAGCGTAAAAACACTGCTGTTATGATACATTTCACAAATGGCTATAAAAAAAAAAAATGGGTGAATCAAGAACAAAAACACTGAACTTTTCCAGACCAGGTGGAAAAACCTTAATTCAGGCTTTAATTTAGCCAAATTTGGATACAAATTGGATCCAAAACCTCTTTGTTGGAGGCTGTTTTAAAGTCTTTTGACTGCACATGGGTCATTTACAAGGGCTGAAACATTGATTTGATGTAGAGATTGACGGAGTGAGCAGCCGTGTGATAAATTGATCCGAGTCTATTTTCTAACCTTGTGGTTGCTTTGCTGCCATTTCATTGCGTATACAGTAGTGAAGTTCTGGTCAAGCGGGCGGCTCGACTTCCTATCGATCCATCAAAGCCGAAGCGTCACCGGTGACATGGCGGGCGCTCGCTCCACGTATGATCACGTGACTTATGACACCTCACGCACCAATGTTGACCATTTAGGCCACTTTTAAATGTAGAGCTGGGATGTCAATAGGTTAATCCTTTAACTTCTGTCTTTGTGCATTTAAGAAAGGAGGACATTTGTTGCTAATGTCTGTTGATTTATAAACAGGGATTTAGGAGAGTTTGGTAGAACATTCAATTTTATTTGCAATTAAACATTAATATACAAACCTAACATTCTCACATGCATTCAGCACATATGTTAGTACTATGAATACAACCAAGATGATCATTTTCATGTGTTTAAATGTGTCAAATCTCTTATTGTGTATTTGAAAAACCTTAAAATCAGTTTCCTCAGAATTCCTCTATTTCTTATGTAAAATGTAGTATTTTAAAGATCTAATTTCTTTTTTGCCACCAATTCAAATGCATCAAATGCTTCACAACCCTGAACTATTTCAACATGAACTGATTTATATTGGTTCAGTAATTTAAACATCTTTGGTTTTACGATCACCAAAGAAAATTGGATAAAACCGAAAGGTTTTAATAAATAAGCCAAACACAAGCGAACTAAAACAAGGGAGAAATGAAAAAGGTGACAAAGCAGCTGACCTGGAAACCAGACTCTTATATACACAGAGGATGATTAACTTCACTGAAGACAGCTGTGGATAATCAGAAATTTAGACCTGGTGTGACTGAAAGAAAATGTTGAAAAAACCAAGAAAACACAACTGAAAACAAACCAAACAAAATTTCTAATTTAACCATAGAGGCAAAAAAAATAAATAAATATAAAATAAAACCCCAAAGAAGTTTGGAACTGGAGGTTTGGTAGGTTTACTTCTTTCTGTGAGTTTGGACTGGTTTCCATCAGAGTGGAACCAAACCTGTATTTGCATCAAAATGCCTAAGGCTTAATTCACTGAAGCGTGTGGAAAAATGTGTGCAAACGTGACCATAGCGTGAAAACACGTTGCACCTGGTGTACAAACCGGATGGTGTTTGTTTAAAAATAAAAGTTGCACCTACGACTTTGCCTTTGAGTAAAAATGCTATGTGTGCATCTCTAGCAGAACCGGCCGCCCCTCCAAAAGAAAAAAAAACAAAAAAAAAAAAAAACAGGGGGGAGAGGATGCAAATACCTTAACGTAGCTCAAGCAGCGGGATTGATCAAATGTGCAGCTGTAGTTCTGCCACTGATTGGTTTGATTTGAAATCAAAATGATGATGTTTTTTAGCCAAAGTCCAAAGAAAAGTCATTTTTTTAGGACATAGTTTCTGCAGAGTGGCAGAAGTTCATTAGAATTTGGCTCTGAATTGTGGGCGGGACTGTAGCAGCAGAGCAAAAAACATCATAATCATAGTTAAAAGGCCACTTGGAACCCTTTTGGGAACCCTTTTAAAATAGATCCAAAGGAAATTTAATGTGGGGAACAGTCACTGTTGCAAAAGAAAGGTATAAAAGCGACAAAAAGGTTTTTTATGCAAACATTTATTTTCCAGCATTGCAATTTTGGAAATTCTTGATGGCTTCAGGGCTCATATTAATGAAGAAATATTTAAAGTAGTTTACAAAGGAATAACTATATACCGTAACTCATAATTTATTTTCATTTCTTTTTGATTTTTTTTGGTCAATTTGATATTTTTTTTCTTATCTCAAAATTTAAAAAAATCCCACAATGCAACTGTAAAATTATTTTGCATAAAACTACCTCAACTTTGGTTGTACTGTACAAAATGTGTATTGATTCCTTTTTTTCTGCATTTTTTATGTAGGATCAAGTTATACATTTTGTAAGACATGAATAGTGTGAAGAATCACCCTGAAAAATGCAAAGTACAACCCTTGGAGCTTTAGTACGCAATATCCTAATTTGACACTGGTGCTGTTTGGAAAACTAGAGGGGAATCCTCTACATGAACATCTTAACAGAACAAGAAAATTTATGTTTAACACTCGAACACCTGACTTTGTTGGTTTGTTAGAATCCTGTTAATATCCTGCTGTTCTTATTAATATGTTTAGGTAAGTGATATATTTTATTTTGCAGCGTCAATTAATGAAGCAAAACTCCTCGAGAAAGACCACAGCATCCTTGCAGTGGTACAGCTAACGTTCAGAAACATGAGTGAAATGCTGTGTTTGAGTGCTCATAATTACAACAGCGAGTCCTTGGGGTTTTCTAATTGGCGCTAACCCACTTATGCCTTATGAATGTGACAATTTGGCTCTTTGGGGCCATCGCTGCAACCGCCTAGACCTAGAAGTGGGAATGCATTAGTAAAATTATAAAAAGAAAAAAAATTTGCATAGACGGCCTTTCTTTGTGTAGCCTCTGAGACAGATCACAGTTTCATCACTTGGTTTGATCATACATGAACTCTCCCATTACCATGCCTTACATCAGATTAGACTTCTGCAGATGAGGGCTCTTAACTGAAACAGAGATTTGAAACATGTGAGTCCAGGCGAAGCCCTGGACTGCAGACCGGTCCATGGGTCACTTGGTACCGAGCCACAAAGAGTTACGTTGTTTTATTTATTATCTTATTCTTAAGATAGTTTTATTTTGGAATACCATTGGATTCTCTCCATTCCATTTAGCGGGTTTCGAAAATGGATGGATGGGTAAACCTGGTCCATGGCCCAAAAAAAGGGTCATGTAATAAAATGAACATAAAAGATAAACCTGCTGATGCTGGATATTTAACAACCAACAGACTGGAAAGTAGAAATTCTCCATTTATCTTCTGGGTTTGTTTGTCTTGAGATACAGTTGGAGCTATTACTATGTTTACTTTTTAAAACATAATTTGGATAGCCTTCTGGGCTTTTCCACAAAGAACTGCACTCTGATGTCCAACTTGATAGATCGTCCTGCTTCGCCTGTAAACTCGGAAAAAGTATATGACGTAACACTGAGTTGATAAATATAAACATAATACATATAAAAATGTCATTTAGGTCAAATATTTCCTCCCCAGTGGGACACAGTATGGTTGTATCTTTATTTATAATGAGAGATACGTGTTGTTTGGTCACTTCTCATCACTTTAAACACCTTTTTAGTGCATCAAAAGTCTGCATCGGACTTGTAGCTTTCAATATCTGTGCTATAAATATATTTTTTTCAATTGTAATATTGAATTTGAGTATTTCAGTGCCTTACATTGACATTTAAACACTAAAAAAGGCAGCTAGTGGAAAAGCAGAGTCCCTCCGTCTGATATGTGGTCGCCTAATTCCAGTCGGAACACCGCAGAGTGGTCGTCTGCCTTGTTTCAACCCCGCCCTCTTTTTTATCTTTTCGAGGTTTTCGGGGTGAGACGTGGCCGACTGAAACACAGCAGGATCAAAGGCTACCTACTGAAATGAAAGTGACAGAGGAATGTCCATATGGGTTTTCACTAGCTGCCTAAAGGCATCGTTAACAGCTCCCACTCAGACTGGCTTTCTCACTTTGTTATGGTTTTGACAAGCCGTTTAAACTCTGCATACTGCCTACTGAGAGCTGAAACACACGTCTTGCTAGCTTCATAGTAGTTTATTTTCCGAGGAAAGAGCCTCATGGGGAGATGATTTTGCTCCATGTGTTCAATTCCTACCAAGATTTACTGTAAGTCAGTATTTAAGCTCTGAATGATAAATGGTCATGTCACCATGAAGGAACAAAGGAAAATAGGTTGTAGGTCAAACTCCAACGATTGGAAAGATGAGGTTATGTCTTCAGCACAATGGAGTCAATGACGATACCAACAACAGCAGCGGAGGATATTTGTTGTTGCTTTAACCCTTGTGCTATCTCATGGGGTCCAGATGACCCCACCCTTACATTGACGTGTTATCCCTACCATGACAAAGGTGGATAAAGGTGGAGAGGATTTCATGTAATCCATGGACACCAGTGAAGATCACAAATCATTGAAGAAAAAAGGTTCAGAGCTCTGTCTAGTGGGTCTAGATGACCCAACTCCCAATGTTAAAGTGCCTAGGATAGCACAAGGGTTACAAGAAACTGACAGTTAAGCAGCAAATTCGAAATATTGGAAAATCAAAGATCCCGTCTTTAAATCGGTTTTTATTCTACTTTTCTTTTAAAAGCTAATAAATATCCCAGCAGTCTTGGGGAATGACCATGCTGCTTGTTCCTTTGCCTACTCCTGGCCTATATGCTGCTTCTTACAGGATTGGGTGAGAGTGTTGTCCTTAAAAACACACTTGTTATTTGCATCATTCTATAAAGATAGCTTTATACTTCTACCTCTGCGTCAATGTCCTCTCTGCCATTCTAGGAGTCAAATTGTGGGAGTCAAACAGAGAGCGTTGCTGCAGCGGTTCTTGGTTGTGTCAATCTTTTGTCGCTGCAAGGTTTTCCCCAGACCGTTTGACTGCGGCACTTCAACGTTTTTTTTGTCTTTGTGGCTTGGGTTTGGAGTTTCTTTGTTGTGACAACCAATGGTGACACGTGTACCATTATGAGATTTGGTAGCTATTTCTCTTGTACTTGTTTGATGTATCAAAGCAATGACTCCCAAAATAGTGGACAAAGGCACATGTGATGCCACTGCAGTTGGTCTATAGCCACGATTTTGTATTTTACGAGACAATGTGTCTTAGATACCAATCTAGATGTTGTTGTTTATCTTTTGACAGATCCTGTCAGGAGTCGCCATAGTGAATAGGCTTTCACTGATGCGCACAGGTGGTTTTTACGCCGAATGTCCTTCCTCACACAACCCTGTATTTTATCCGAACTGGGGACCCACACAGGGAGACCCCGACTTGGGTCTCCTTGTTGTAGCTACACAGTTAGGAAGCAGTACAAAGGGTCTTGCCTGTGCACACACACTAGATGAAACTTGGGAAGTTTATACAAATCTCGATCATTTACAAAACTAATACAATTAAAAATGTATATTTTAAAGGTAAGAAAGCATTTAGTTTTGGAAATGACACTTATAAATAAGCTACTTTTTCTTAATTGCTATAATTTCTATGTTTTCATGTTTAAGTTGCTGATAAAAAAAGTTTCACTCTTTGCCACTCATAATGTTTCTACTTTAAAAATTGAATTTCAGTAAAAAAAATTTAACCTTAAGGCCTACTTCTCTTTAATTTTTTTGTGACAAAATATCTATATACATTGCTGTTTACAAAATGAAAAAAGGTATCATTACATTCAAATGATCCTTCTTACAAATGATATAAGACATCGCTTGAACCATACAAATTTATGTTCCACTTCAGATTGAAGGTTTTTCTCATGCACGGCAGTGTTTGCATGCGTGATGAGCTGTCCGTTGGCACCACGACGCTCTAGCAGATCTGATCTGTTGGTGGAAACAGCAGTTCGAATGTGTCTGTCTGTCCATGTGTGAACGCCTCGGAAACGTGTGACGGGATGAGCAACAAGCCATACTCTGAATGCAGGAACCGGACCTGCAGAAAAGAGTGAAGGGTTGTGCTGGTGGTGGCGTGAATGCACGCGTGAGCCGGTGTGTGTCCTGCGGCGCTGCAGTCGGCGGAGGTTGATGTGATTTACCTGGACAGCGGAGACGGCCTCGCTTGTGACCTCAGCCTGTTGAGATAGAGCTGGAGGAGAAGTAAAGGAAAATACTCCAAGCCTTTCTCTTCTCCAGGAAAGTACATGAAGTGAAGCCACAAAGGATTGTCAGAGGAGCTTTGGGAGTGACTTCACCTTTAGTTTGAACCGACACTTTGGTGTTCATTCTTTACCGTCTAAAACCATGCCAGGCTTTGGAACTGAACACACTTTACCTACAAGACCTGGACCATCAACTGCATAAATACAAGTCTTTTGGACTCATTTCAAGCCAGATTTTCAGCAACTTCTCAGCCAATACAGATATTGGTCTTTAAAAAATGGAGTTTTAGAATTCGTTAATTCACCTAAGTTTGTAGAATTTTGTTCTGTGGAGCTTTTGCCCCAGTGTTGACATTCTTTGAGCTACTGGAACTCTTCCACCATTTACAAATGTAGTATAATTACAGTGGGGAAAAGCAGAAGAGCTCTGCACAAAGCCACTTTGCAGAGCCGATTTTCTCTGCATCAAAATTCGTTTGAAATTAAGTGACTTGCGTAAATGCTCGTGGAGTCACTGTTATTTTTTTTTTTAGGTGTTTCCAGCAACACCTTTATTGTCAAAGGCTTAAATGTCTGACATTAAATACGTTATTTTCTTTAAAAATATAGAAAAAGGTGAGATGGGTGAAGCATCTTTCTTGGATGTCTGCTTGATGCCTCCATGAGCTAGTTTATTTGCATCATGCCTGTATGGGCAGAACATCCAAGAAAGATCCACAATACACCCGAAGACACCATGTCTCTTGGCTGGACTTGGAGGCCCTGGGTTCCCCCTGCAGTGCTAAAGGAAGGTGTGCACATTTTCTTCAGATTTTGAAGAAATCCCTGTATTCAGTGACTTTTTTTTGAGGATTTAAGCAGTTTTGGTTAAACACAGTCACAGTGTCAGACTTTTTGACAACAGTCAAAATAGGGGTATGTACGGTATAAGCAACATATGGATGGATGGATGTCCTAGTTGATTGACTGAAACATTGACTGTATAAGAGAACTAGATCTACTGAGTGTGACATCGCCATAGGTAATGTCTTACTTTTGGTTCCAAGGAAGCAGTAATTGGTCCAAGTCTGTCTGAGTCAACGTTCCTATGACAACCACTCTTACCAATCAGGAGTCAACTTTTTGGGAGGCCACACCCCTACCACTTGAAAGCGAGCTCGAGAGAATCTATCAATTGAAATGTTTCGAAAGCTCGACGTGAGACAATTAGTTCTGGTTTATGAATAACATTGATGTCTTTAGAATATGAAAAAAGACAAATACCTGCAATTTTTCATGGCTATGCTTTAATACACTTCTATCTGATATTATTTTTTTAAGCTATTATTAGCATTCTACTGCCAACTGAATGCAGCGTGTGTGGGTGTGTATTTGTGTTCATATTACATCAATTACATATTAAAGGGGTGACTCTGATTGTCAATTCATTTTAGTCCCTCTGAGCAAATCAAGCCTCTATTAACTCTTGTTGTTTAGATTGATTCTCGCCCACGGGGGACATCTTTGTTTGCAAACACGCACAGAGCGACATTAAGTATAATCACCAAGAACTCCAATCTGTTTGACTTGCATAAAACTCCAAACAGTCAACGTAATGCACCAAAAAAGAGTGAAAAATAGTTTTATACATGGATATTTTGAATTTCGAGGTGCTTTTATTGGAACAATTTGGAACTAAAGAGTCTATTGAGGGCACTGCTAGTTTAGACATTATGGGGCAACTATGTAGCACTGCACAACATAAGGGAAAACTTGCAATGTATCATAAATATTGGGATATACGTATTGCACAAGCTGACATCACCATGTCGCTAAATTTTTGATTTATTGCGCAGGCCAAGTAAAAAGTCAAAAAAGCACCCAAAATACAGAACGGAGCAGTACTCTCTATCATTGGGCATCACTTTTTTATCCGTCAGTTAAATGAAAGTCTCTTCAGTTACTTTTTTTCTACGTCAAATTGTAGTTTCCTGTGAGTCACAATGCATCAATGCATTAGCTGACCCGTCAAAATAAAGGTCTGCACATGAAACAATCAATAGAAGTACGTTTATTTGAATTCTGGATTGTAATATACATTCTAGATTATATTTAAAGAATAAAATGTAAGGGTATTTTAGCTGGGTGTACTTGAGTGTGTAATTGGGAAGTCTCAACAAGTGCCTTCACTGGTCTAGAAGTTTGTGACTCAAACTGAAGAGAGCCACCTTCTGACATCATGACAGGCTCGAGGGAAGAGCCTGCCTGTGGAGATTTAGCCGGTTAGCAGCCAAGAGGAAATGCTTCACTGCTTTCCTTTCAAAAGGTGAAGATAAAGTTAGGTCAGCCGTGGACCGTGACGAACAATTATTTTCGTTCTGCTGTCGACGACAGAGGCTGTATGGAGATGTTAGCATTCGCTTTGAGCGCTGGCTGCAATCTGCAGGCAAACATTTGTTTTCCCTCACTTTGTGATGCAAAGCCTTTCTGCAAAATCCACGGCAGGATCATACGTCTTCCATTGGATCGCCCTACTCGCCGCTATTTTTAGCTGGTAATCAGTAATTGAGAGGACAAAGGGAAGGGATATAAAAGGAGACGCAGAAAAAGGAGGAATAAAAGTGGAGAGAAGAAAAAGAAAAACTGGGACAGCTTTTGTGTGAAGCCAATGAAACTGTTGACATCTATCACCCATTCGGTTGAGGTGCTCTCTCTTCTGACAAATTGTTCTTTTATGAGGACGCGTCCATTTTCTGTTTACCTCCATCATCTGTGGCTTTATTTAAAGGGTTTCTGATTTCTAGAATGTGATAATAGAGATGTTGAGCAGCTGCGGTCCTCCATAAAGACGCTGACACCCGTCTGCACACACGTCCCTCTTTAACCGGTTTGTTGTGAATCATTCCATCCAGCCGTAGTGCGAGAGGAGACATTTATTAGCTGTTACTAAAGCGCCGGTAGGCCTTCATCATCTGCAGCTGCAGAACATGAGTCTTCATGGGTCCATTGATGTCAGATTGATGTGTTATCTGGACACCATGAGGTATGGCATGAGTTTGTTTTAAGGTCACGGTATGGGTACTGGAGCTCTAAAAACAGTGGAAATGATGCATATTTCAAAGATGATTGCATTTATGAATATTAAAGAATTGAACTCAAAAAAAAAAATTGCTCAAAAAAAAAAGTTGCGACAGTGCGCACAGCCTGTAGAACGCCTTCTCAGCTCTGTGCAGATGGTCGGTTTCGTATGTGATTCTGTGTGACTCATGTGCTCAGTCAAGCCAAAAAGGTGTGGAGCTTCACAGAATGTCCTCTAAAACTGCCTCCAAACATCTACTCAGCGGTAAATAACAGGTTTGGCTCTCTTTCCCTTTAGTTGAAAGCAGCCACATTCAGACCACTGACAGATAAAATGAACATAGTAATAATAGCATCATCAGGACAAATGGTTGTCGCTCAATATGGTGTTAGAAACAAGCCCCCACCTCTCATTGCTGTATTTTAATTAGGGCTGCACGATATGAGGAAAATTCGCGATTTGCGATATTAGTGATCAATATTGCGATGATGATGTAGCTTACGATACATGAACAAAAAGCAAAACAACCAAAAACATCATTTTCTATTTCACTGCAACAGTTTAAATTAAATAAAAGTCAACATGACTTAAATTACACTCCCTCTTCTACATAGGAAGTGAACATCTAACAGAAAAGGGCTCCATCAGCAAATTGGTCAACAACATGAACGGGGTCCATCCGATTGGTCAACAACATGAACGGGGTCCATCCGATTGGTCAACAACATGAACGGGGTCCATCCGATTGGTCAAATGCATAAATGGATATATTTGATTCATTAAATCATTAGATGTGCCTTAACAATTGTGCTATCCTAGGCACTTTAATGTTGGGAGCAGGGTCATCTAGACCCACTCTGAACCTTTTTTCTTCAATGATTTGTGATCTCCACTGGTGTCCATGGATTACATGAAATCCTTTCCACCTTTATCCACCTTTGTCAGGGTGGGGAGAACACGTCAATGTAAGGGTGGGGACCCCACAAGATAGCACAAGGTATAAGATTGTTTTAGAACATTATAGGTACCCATTTATCAAAATAGTTACCGTCTTTTGTGATATGAGTATTGCATAGCTTGATATTGCAATGACGATATGTTTGGAATTTATATGGAAGGCGTAATTTTAACCCTTTTGTACCAGAACTTTGGCCCCAGGGTTGACATTCTTTCTACTATCGTAACTCTTCAATCGTTTAGTGACGTAATTCCAGTGGATTCTGATGCGTAGAAAAGCTGCTTTGCCCTGATGCGCAACACAATTTTGTGTCACAATCAGCTAATTTACGTCAATTGCGTAAACTTTTGAAGAGTTATGGTATGTCAAAGAGTGTATTGTTGTTTAGGTGTCGCTGGTGACAACTTTAGTATTGAAGGGTTAACCAGAAGTACCAAAAGGTCCGGTCCCTTAGAAGACAATCCAATGTAAAAAGTCAGAAATATGGCAAAAATAAAGGCGATGTTACAACTCTGTTCCCATGGTTGTACTTTTACTGGTAACTTTATTTATTAATGCTAATTAACATTTGTGGAGCGTTGTCTAGAGCAGTCTTGAGTCGATGGGGCTACCATTTAAAATTAAAGGGGGGCGGGGGCTGGTTCAAATCCTGGCTGGTACCCTTGTGTGTGACGCTCCGTATTCTCCCTGTGTGTGTTTGGGTTTTCTCCGGGGACTCTGGTTTCCTCCCTCAGTCCACAAACATGTTTTATAGGTTGGTTGGTGAATCGAAATTGTCCTTTGATGTCACTGTGAACATGTGGTTGTGCGGCACTGCCACAGAAAAAATGTCCACTGCCTTCACCCAACCACGCTGGGATAGGCTCCAGCAACCCAGACCCTGAAAGGGATTCAGTGGGTTCAGAAGAAATGGATATTTTTCCTTCTCTAAATCTCTGTTCTGCCTTGCGATTTTTAATGCTAAATGCATTTATTGACTTTGTTCAACAATAAACTGTGACTGCTGGTTTCAATCTGCTCTGTAATCGTGCACACAGCATGTGTTTTGGCCCTCACCTCCAGAAAATGAAGAAGCAGCAAGCTGTGATTGTCATCTTTGTTACCCTGAGTTTTGCCTCACAGGCTACAGTCAGTCATCTTTTTTTCTTTTCTTTATGCTTAGATGGTCCCAAACAAAATAGCCCAAATAGCCCTACTTGAAGCTCATGAAGCAGTTATTGGAGTGCTTTTTGCTGCAGACATGTATGAAACCATTCTTAAAATCTCTCATGCGTTGTCATCTTCTAACCAACCGTGTCCTCCCACTTCTATATCCCTGTGATCATCAGCTACAAGCCGTGAACTGGTTTTAGCTTTGGAGCACCGCCTCAAACAGATCGTCTTTCAGAATCATTTATGTTTGTGGAGCATTAAAGTCACTCCTCCACATCTGATGTGCGATATGGTCTGATCACACCCAGATCAACGGAATCAACAAAACAGCTCCGATGTTCGCCTCGACTGCGGCGGCGTCACCGCTGACGGTGTTTACTCCACTTACCGGAGGCTGAACGTTGTGTCATCATTATTGATCATGGGGAATATTCTCCAAGCCAAAGCTATCTACGTCACATATGTGATGCGTTGGTGTTCGGGCAATTAAAGGGATGTCATGGATGGTTGGCAAGTAGCAAAACACAAATTCAAGTTAGTTTAAAAAATGAAATAAAGCTACTATTTAAAATAAAAGACCATTTAAATGGGCCGTATAAAAAAGAAAAGCACATTTATTTATATTATTTTTCAGTGTTAAATACATTTTTATATCTACTTTTTTTTTAAAACACTCATCGTAAGGGGACGATGTTTTTGCACGAGTGTATGGAGCATGGATGAACATGAGTCAGTGAGGATAGCATGTTTCATGCGTGACGTAGAAGACGTGTTCTTCTCAAGATTTCTAATAGAACCTGATGTGGACTGTCAAGCTACATCATACCAGATTCACCCAAAGACTGTATAGTTTTTTCTAGAAAAACCTGAGACCATCATTAGGACTGACTGACTGTAAATAATAGACAAGGAATTGTCTGAATGTGTTTGACAGTAGCACTGGTCCCCAAAGTGATGCCATTCAATGGAAACTCCCATGAGGACTTCATGTCTCCTCAGTTTCATATCTTGTAGCTAATTAGATCAATTCTATGAATCCTGAGAACCATCCAGGGTGTACTCCACTTTCATCCAACAACAGCAGGGATAGGCTCCAGCATCTCCATGACCCCAAAAGTGATTAAGCGGGTTTTAAAGATGAATGAATGGACGGATGAATGGAGAGGAGAAGAGTCCTAGTTTTGATTGACTGACGATAAGTGATGAATGCAGTTAGCAAGTAGTTCAAGGATACCTGGAAAACAAACAGGGTGGTAGTTCTTAAGGACAAGGGTTGGGTCGTCCCGATCAACGCCTTGATACTAAATATTTGAGACAAGCTTGTAAAGAAGCCAACAGTAGAGTCATCTGGTTTCATCAATAAATTCTGCTTAGTGCCATCAGCAAAGTAACAAAACATGTTTTTTTCTTATATAACACAGAAAAAAAGCATGGGGCCCAGTGAAGAGCCTTGTGGGACACCATGACTGACTCATTAATAACTCTCGTCATTTGAATAAACAAATTTGATTGTGGTAAACAAATGAGACATCAGTTTAATATATGCCAAACTAATGATAATAACGCCAGCTGATGAGGACAAATGGTGGACATTAAAGCTTGTGATCAAGTTATCAAGTGTTTGTTTTTATTGTTAAGCTGCCATGAATGTTCCTTCTTGTTACTTTTAGCATCTAAATATGTCATAATTTTACGTTTAGCAAAAGAAAAGATTTAGATTTTAGATGATTGCACAGATATGAATACTAAATAGAGCCCTTTTTTCTGTAAAGAACACAATTTTAGTAAATATGATTAAAGGCTAGTTTGTTTTGTGGATAACTAACAGAACTCATTCAACAAATCTAGGAAGATGCTGCCCCCTTGTGTTTGTTTTTGGAAATGCAGCCAAAGTGCTGTCAGTGTTTTTGATTTCTTTCTGTTCCAATTTTCTTTCTTTTTATCAAATCAATAAATAAACTGTTTCTGTTGCAGGTTATGGACACATTGTCCAGACTTTCACATACTGCAATTGCACAACAAACTGGAGTCAGGTAAGCAAAAATGAAAAAAAGAAAAGAAAAACAAATGCAGCTAAAAAAATTAAATTGTATTTTTTATTGGGAAATTGTTGTTGTTGTTTTCTTGTAGACCATTTCCAACGGAGGACAGTGTTGACGATGAGGACATATACAACCACCTGGAGGACCTCATGGAGTATGTTCCAGATTAGGAACCATATATTGTCTGTATATTGCATGACAATTTCAAAATTTGCTGCGTTTTACTCTGAAAACTACAATTTTTTTCATCTATAATTGTTCAAATTATTTGGGTAAACTTTAAAGACAACACCACTTTTGATATCCTTTAGTAAGCTGCAAATATTCATTTTATTTGAAAAAAATCCTTGAAATGATTCTATAATGTTAATTCGTCCTCTTTTGTTAACAAAAGGTTGCATTTATTTAAGTTTATTACAAATATAAAATAGAATGAGGCTGTTTTGCACTGATTTTGTGCAACCTGGCGATATGAGGTCAAAGGTGATCTGATGGCATCCACTAAACGGAGGAATATAACATTGAAACAAGCGATACCACCTTAAATCCTCAGAGGAAGTGTGAGGAAAAGTAAAAATAAATGAATGAATGAGCAAAAAGGTTTGTTTTCTGGGCTTAAACTGGTCGATTTGAATGGAAAGGAAATCCTCCGATTCTCTGTTCTGTGCTGCAGCGAGAACGGTGTGGAGGATGAGGAGGATCTGTACGACTGCGTCTACGACGATGAAGAAGGCGGGGAGATCTACGAGGACTTGATGAAAACAGAAGCCATCGCTCCTCCGGTTAGTTGTTGCTGATTCCTCGTTACCTTAGCAACATACCTTTCGTCAAAGTCGAGAAACTAAACGGATGCAAGCGGTTTCAGTGTTTGATCTGTTTTTTTTTTTTAAATCTATCTTCATAAAATGTTCAGGAAAACAATCCAGCTTTGGGGATTTTTGGGGGGTTTGAATAAGATGAAATCTTAATGACAAAAAGTCATTTAATAAAACAAAAGAAAAGTAACAAAAAAAATCTTAAACCCCCAACTTTGCTATTTATGTTTTTTTAATCAATATGATTTCTCCCAAAAAAAACCCATGATCTACATATACAATGTTGGAATCTGTTTCAAAGTTCTAACTCAAATCTGCAGAAGATATATAAAGAAAAAATAAATAAATACAAAAATAAATATATATATATATATAAATATATATATATATATATATATATATATATATATATATATATATATATATATATATATATATATAAATATAATATGAATCTGCTTTACTTCTTTTGTTCATTTTTATTTTTGTAAAATGTCGACTTTTTTCTAATAATTGCGCGACTTTCTTCTCTTAACATGTTGACTTTTTTGGGTACAACTATATTTCTGTGAAATTTGGACTTCTTTTGCATAATTTTACAACTTCCTTCTCAAATATTTATTTATGTTATTTTCTTTTATAGCGACCTAAGACTCTGTGGTTAAGTTTAAAAAAAAATTATAAATCCACATTTGCAGAGTTTCAAGTGTGGGCGAGTCCATTTTTGTCAGATCCTGGGGCCTTTTTTTTGCTAATTTACAAAGAAAAAAACCAAATGTCATCTTGTACTTGATGAACATCTGCTGGCCGTAACCTTCCTTCAAAGCCTGGATTAACTACATCTGCTTAGAAGATCAACCGTTCTCACCCTTCAGAGTCTGTGTGTGTGTGTGTGTGTGTGTGTGTGTGTGTGTGTGTGTGTGTGTGTGTGTGTGTGCAGCCGTTCCAGAAGCAAGCAGAGACCGACATCCGGAGTTGCTGCTTAACAGAGATCAAGCAGACGGAGGAGAAATACACAGAGACCTTGGAGTCTATAGAGAAGGTACACAGTCTGATTATGAAATACTTCATATTTGGAAAATACTTCTTGTTCGGAAGTAGAAAATAAAAACACAGTTTGGTTTTGTGTCAGTGCATTATAAACACATCTTTAAATATTGAGAAGTAAGTAGTCAGTAGTACCTTTTGTGCTTAGTAACACCATCAAACGTTTCTTTAAGGTAGTTGATGTCATTTTTCATGAATGTCTTTTTGAAAAACCCTTGAGGGTACATCATGATTTTCAGCACATGGAGAAGGAAAACACGTCTTTAAATCTCCACCTATTTTACTTCATAATTTTTAAATTATTCATAGTTTTAGTAGAAAATATTTTGGTCGAAAATAATAGAAAAAGGTTAGTTTTTTGTCGGGTCATTATTAAAAGATGAAATGATGGCATTGTATGTTTCTATCCTTTTTTTTCTTATTTTAATTTGAAGGTCTTTGTTTTGCTTTTGTTTTTAAAAGGTTGAAAGATGCTTTTATTTTGTAAAGCACTTACTAAAGTATAACAAGTGCTTTATTAATAAAGTTTGATTTTATTTGTACTGGGATTGGTGTTCACAACAAACAACCCCCCCTTTAAATACGTGTTTTTGATTTAAAAAAAAGAAAAGAAACATACGTCATCTTTGTTTGTGATGCTTATATTATTGTTAGATACAATTTTAAACTATTTTAGTGGAGCATCAGTTTGCTTTAAAAACCTTGGATTTTTTAGGAAATTATGTTTTAATAATTGACTTTAAAAAGAATGGAGGAAGTTAGGCATCACTTAAGCTTATAAAAATGTTCCTTTTTTTACTGTCATGTTTGGGTTTCAAACCAGCAACCTCTGACTTCTGTGATACATCTCTAGCATGTGACAGTTCTTGAACACACCCTGTAAAGCCCCTACAATGCTGCTGATTTAACTCTCACTTGTCAATCAAACAAAATCAAACTGTTTGATAAGCCACCTAGTGGTTATTTGGTGTACTGATCTTCCCTTTTGTTTTTCACCTGCTTCAATATGGAAGTCAAAGGTTTGTCACTTGGGTCGTACTCATAAATATTATCCGGAGTTTGCCCAAGGCAAGCAACCAATCACAGTGAACTACACCCTCAAGGAGGCGGGGTTTAAGGGTTCAAGGATCTTTATTTGTCACTACAGGGTGAAACAAAAAAATTGTCCCTGTGGACCCGGGCCAGCCAATTATTGAGACAATAAAAAAACTGCACTGAAAATTAAGCTAAATGTAAATAAAAATATAGAATTTTCTAGGAAAGAAAAACCAACAGTATAGATAAAAATACAAAAGAAAATGATAACGAGATATGTTTGTTTACATGATTATTTTAGCAATGGTATCTTACGAGGGAAGTCCGCTCCACTGAAGCGTAACGTGTTTGGTCGGAGGTCTCTGGGAGAAAATCATGAAGTTGACAATAAGATTAGTGCCAGAACACAGACAGTCTTTGTTTTATGTTTAATGCAGCTCTTTTGAACATAGACTCATAGATATAGAACCGTTTTTCCATTCCCCATCTCTAATCATAAACTAAAGTTCTTCTTTTTTTTTTTTTTTTTCTCTCCTGCAGCACTTTATGATGCCCCTCACCATGTTTTTATCCTTGGTGGAAATAGAAAAGGTGTTTGTAAATATTCCAGTAAGTTCATTTTGTTTCTTTCATCCTGAATTACAGATTATAGAAAGATTTGACCCCAAAAAGAAAATGGTTTATTATTTTCAGTTAACCAAGTCAATCACCACAAATTAATTTAACTTTTAAACAACTTTTGACACAAAATAATATTTTTAAAAATGGTCTTTAATGGATTTCTATTTAAAAAAAAAAACTGTCAAAATTAATTTTTAAGTAAAGTTTTGATGGAATAGATTTATTGACATTTTCTTTTGCTCTTGTTTACCAGGACCTGGTTAGAGTTCACAAATGTTTACTTCTGGAACTCCAAGACTCGGTCCTGCACAGAAGTGCTCAGAATCTTTATCAGATCTTCATCGCCTTCAAAGAGAGGTATGAACCAAAAGAACCTGAAGCATCACAGAGGAAGGCAGGACTTTTTCTGGACTTCTGATGTTCAAAAGGCTTTAAAAAAAACATCAGCATCTTTGATATCTTGTTGTAGGTTTTGCTGTAATGGCAGATCTTTTCTGTTTCTTCTAATGGAATTGAATGGAACAGGTTACTCATCTATGGGAAATACTGCAGCCATGTGGAGACCGCCATCGCCACTCTGGATGACATCTGCAAAAACAGGGAGGATGTACGCATGAAGCTGGAGGTACAGTAAGACTTTTTGTTGTTCTTGTTAAACATAATTATTAAAGATTCATTTAACTTTTTATTATGTATTTTTTATTAGTTATTTATTTCTATTTTTATTCTGATTGATTAAAGTATTTATTAACATTTAATTGTTCACAATTGCAGTGAAAAGTTACAAACCTTCATTTATGATTTTAAATTTGCAACATTAAATGCAGTTTTTATTATACAAAAACTGTTACTTCTTTTTTTAAAAATAAATTTGTATTTAAATTGAGGAATTATTTTTGGAATGGTAAGAAATACTGTCTTCCTTTTCAAAATAAAATATAACCTTAAACTGCAAAAGACAAAACTAACATTTTATTAAAAACATTAAGTCACTTTTTCTTTAAACTACTGATGAATTTAATGATATGTTTAGTCTTTTTTTAATTTAAACGTTAGGGAACTTTCCTTTTCTTTTTAATCCAACATGGTGGAAGTAGCTTTATAATAATGCATATAATTTTGTTTAGCTTAACTTTAAACTATTCAAAACTATTCAAAAAAACAAAAAATATTTTTGGCTTTAAAATTTTATTTGTTGGAAAAAAAAAGTTGCAGTTTGAAAGCCAATTGGTCCAAGTGGTCCACAAAATCCACTCCTGGTGTTTAAAATTTAAATCATAAATGTTTTTAACACAAAAATTAATTTGAATTTAAATCCCTCTTTTAATAATTATATTTAATAATGCAAAATTTTACAAATATAAATATATATTTGGATTTGTTTTTATCTAAATATTTTTATTTAGATATATTTTTCAATTCTAATATGAAATTTCATCCTGTTTTCTACCAAAATCAAACATTTACACACAAAAAGTGAAGGGACATTTAGAATGAATGTGAGATTTTTTTGTGTTTAAAGATCGCCTCCAAGTGGGTAAAACAGGCATTATAAGAGAATAAAAACATCTACCTTGACATATTTCAATAAAACTGCAGGACTTTATTGATTTTTCCACATTTCCAGTTTGTTCAAAAAACAAAACAAAAAATGTAAACAAATGGATACTATCATTCCCTGCAGATGTATGTAATTGTGTTTGTGCAGGAATGCTCAAAGAGAGCAAACTATGGAAAGTTCACACTGAGAGACCTCCTGGTGGTTCCCATGCAGCGCGTCCTGAAGTATCACCTCCTCTTGCAGGTACAGCCTGTCCCCGATTCTCACCAGATCTTTCAAAATTAAAGCTTTTAGAATTTAGAAATGTTAAATAAGTCCAAAACTTATAAGTAAATGTTAAAAATGTACAAATTCTCCAGAATTTCCCCCAAAAAACAGAAAAAATGTCCTCAATCATGGATTACTTTACTTTCAGGATCTCATTTTCCTGTCCTTTCATCACTAAAAACTGATATTTGAGCATTTCAAATCAGCCAGCAGTCAACCTTCCTCATATTATAAGCTTGATTTGCATAGAAATGTTGTTGATTTGGTTTTTGTATAGGATATTCTGCACCAGAGCAGGAAAAATCTCCCCTGAAAACTCCATAAAATGAGACTGAAGGGAGATTTTTCTTTCTCCGCCCTGTGTGTAACCACCTGTATAATTGATCTGTCTATTTTTATCCGTCTGCACATATTTCCTACAATCCTCCCACTTCTCATCTGTGCGAGATAATGGCCGCTATCAGATTTGACGGAGGTTTGAATGACGGAGCTGGATCTGCGGACGACAGAAACTAATCAGTCGGGTTGGAATTCAGGAGAGGAAAAAAAGAAAAGAATAGAAAAAGGCCTCCTTAAAACCGGCGGAGGCGTTTCGCCTTTTGTCCACCAGAGGCAGCGCTGTCTGTGCTTTTGCTCATTTCTGCTCCATCAGGTTGCGTTTGTGAGTGTTTGAGGGGAGTGACTGATGCAGGAATGTCATCCGATGGAGGACAATCGAGGAAGAGGTGCAGAACAGATGAAGGAGCCACAGACACTGATCTGTTCATGAAAAGTTACAAAGTCTGACAATGAAAAAAGATGATATTGAACATCTTTAAAAAGAGTGTTAAAAACATAATTTAATTTATTGTTCATTTCCACTCACTTTCAAACAACAAATCAAAATCCACATGACTTTATTTGAAATCTATTTATTAAATCTAATTTGACGATTGTGTGTCGACTGTATTACTGCAAAAATGTCTATAATCTAGAGTAATTACACTGTTAAAAATCTTTGTTAGTTTTTCTTTATAGTCAAATTAATTTCTTGTCATCTGTAGCAATAAACTAATAAATTACACAAATGATTGTTTTTTTTTTCTCATTTCAATTGTTGTTTTGAGCTGAATAAAAAAAAAGCGTAATCACTTTGAAACCTCGATTTCCTTTCATTTCATTCTAAATGTGTCTCTCTAAAAGTGAAAAAAAGTGTGTGTGTGTGAGTGTGTGGTAACAAAGTGAGTGTGTTGTGTCAACATGGGCTGAGATCCCTGCAGAACAGGCGGGTAATAGCTATGCTCTCCGAATAAAGCATCTGCTGGGTTACTTTCTCACGCTGTGACAGCCAGAATCTCCACAACTAATGTCTTGTCACTTCCTTTTGCTCCCCGACTACCTCTCTTTTTCTCTCTTTTCCTTTTTGGCATCCATCTTTTTTTTTCTTCCCGGCTGCCTGCGCTCATCATTTTCTCCTCCCTGGTTCTGAACCCGCAGCAGCTCCCTCATCGAGTCCATCGGTCCCCGCTATCATTCCCGTTCCGCCGTATCTCCCTGGATGTGCAGAGGTGGGAGCCAAGGCTTGATAAATAGGCCTCTGTCGGCCCCGCCAGTGATAATAATGCCCACGTTGAGCTTGACTGACACCGGGGATTTCAGCAGATGTGTACTGTATATCTCCCTTAGCCTGTGTGTGTGTGTGTGTGTGGTCACAGACACGCGTGACATCCATCCTTATCCGTCACTGCTGAGGTCTAGATGTCTTGTTTACGCTGCAGCACAGCACCGGCAAGTCATTTCAGATACAGACTCGCGCCCAGGCGTCCACGGCCATCTGATAGATTTCAGCTTCCTGCTGCAAACCGTTCCCACTTCGTATCTCCAACCTCCAGTTCAAACATCTTCTTTTTATTTTTTTTTATATATATTTTATATTGTGGTGCTGCTCCCTATTCCCTGCAGCTTAAAAGTTTATTTTTATTTTTTTTGTCTCCACTTTTAGGAGCTGGTGAAGCACACTCACGATCCTGCTGACAAGAGTAACCTACGGAAGGCCTTGGACGCCATGAAGGTAGGACCTGATCCTAGATCCTACTTCCTGCTTCAGAGACCTATACAGGTCCTAGTGACAAGTTATATCGACATGTTGTAGGGACAAATTATATTGACTGGTAGTAGTGACAAGTTATATCGACTGGTCGCAGTAACAAGTCATATTAACAGGTCATAGTGACAAGTTATATCGACTGGTCGCAGTAACAAGTCATATTAACAGGTCGTAGTGACAAGTTATATCGACATGTTGTAGGGACAAATTATATTGACAGGTCGTAGTGACAAGTTATGTCGACTGGTCGCAGTAACAAGTCATATTAACAGGTCGTAGTGACAAGTTATATCGACAGGTTGTACTTACATGTTAGATCGACAGGTTTTAGTGACAAGATATATCAACAGGTCGTAGTAACAAATTATATCGACAGGTCGTAGTGACAAGTTACATTAACAGGTCGTAGTGATAAGTTATATCGACAGGTCATAATGACAGTTTGTAGTAACAGTATATGTACTCATTTGTACACTTGAATATCAAAAGCGTAATACAATTTATGTACGCACACCATGAAATGACAGCAGCTTAAAACTAAAGCGGCTGCTACGCATACAAATCTTGAAGAAGTACGCCTGAAATACACACAAAAAAACACTTTTAGACACAGATCAGAGTAACAAGTACCAAGGGGTTGTGAGGCTCTTCACTTCTCCAGATTTGTGTGTTGATCATGCGTTTAAATACTGGTAGAATGCTGGGACATTATATTTTCCTATTAGGCACTTTGAATGAGAATAATTTCTAGTAAAAACATTTTTGCACTTTCTTAAACAGCTATGCTCCAGTAATTTACCCTAACCTAAAGTTAGGCAAAATTGTGGGGAAAAAATTGTTAAACAGAAAAACAGTGCATTGAAAGTTAAACCAGTTGAACTTTGACCGATCAGAGGCTCTGATTAGTTCACAGAAGTGCCAATTGTTTAAAAAAAATGTGTCCACACATTCAATTGAAATGTATGCTTGCAGGATCTGGCTCAATACGTGAACGAAGTCAAGAGAGACAACGAGACTCTGCGGGAGATCGATCAGTACCAGAAATCCATAGAAAACCTGGTGAGTTCCCTAAATGAAGGCGGAGCCTCCTGTCATACTGTCACATCTTCTTCAACATCTTCTTCTTCCAGAATCAGCGCTTAAGTAACTACGGCCGGCCCAAAGGTGACGGGGAGGTGCGAGTGGCGTCGGTGGACAGGCGGGCGAAGCAGGACAGGTGAGGTTCGCCGCGACCGGAGACTCGGGTTGGCCGCCGGAACCCTGCCAGACGGCGCATTGACAGTAGCATTTCCATGAAACTTACGCTTGCGCTGTAGGCCATAAAACAGAGTTACGAAGCAACTAGTTCTTTTTTACTAAAGTAACTTTTAATCCTCTAACCCTTGTGCTATCTTATGGGGTCCAGATGACCCCACCCGTACATTGACGTGTTCTCCCTACCATGACAAAGGTGGATAAAGGTGAGGAGGATTTCATCCATGGACACCAGTGAAGATCACAAATCATTAAAGAAAAAAGGTTCAGCGCACTGTCTTGTGGGGTCCAGATGACCCCACTCCCAACATTAAAGTGCCTTGGATAGCACAAGGGTTACCATATGAGATGTGACACCTAAGGAACTCACTCTCTTCAACCATTAACGCCATAAATGTGAATTAACTGATTCTGACGCAAAAAAAAGTGGACTTTAACTTTAATGACATGTAGTGACAGGTCATAGCAACAGGTTGTATTGACAAGTTATATCAACAGGTCGTAGTGGTAAGTTGGAGCGACAGGTCCGACAATAGGTCATAGTGACAAGTCGTAGTCAGTAATTTTTAAATTAGAAAAGAAAACTGTTACTCAAAACTAAAAAAGTTGTTTCCTTGTTACTTTTTGACTTGAGTACTTACACGAATGATTCACAAATGAAAAAAAACACTTTTTGGTGACTTCCACCCACATTTATGCTATGTTTTATTGGGGGATTTTTGCCTGGGTCTTTGTTCTTGTAGACACATCTTCCTGTTTGACGCGGCGGTGATTGTCTGCAAGCGGCGCGGAGACAACTACGAGATGAAGGAAGTGATCGACCTGCACCTCTTCAAGATCACCAACAACCCAACGTCGGACAAGGAGAACCGAAAGGTCTAGATTTGAATGAATCCATTGACTGTATATGAAAACTGGATTCATTCACAATTCACAATATGGACCCAGCCATGTTGGAGGCAGATGTCGTCAGTAAGCAGTGATTGGTTTTAGCCAATCAGAGTAATTGTTTCTATGGCAACCACTCAGGCCAATCAGAGGTGAGGTTGTTGGAAGTTGGGAGAATTGGCCAATCAAACGTTTTAGACGTTCGACGTGAGACCATAAACTTTTATTGGTCAGTTTATAACTTAAGAAAGAAGTCTACTGGATTTTTGGCCTTTTGGTAGGGGGTAGGGGTCACACAGTCCAGTTATCATATAGAGTCAAGGATGTATGTACTTATAATCATACATTATTCTACAATTTTTAAGTGTTTATCATTACCAGAAGTGTATTTTCACTGCATTCTACTATATTTATAATGACCAGCAGTTTCGGACATCTCACATCTTTGAACTTCAATCTTCAGAAACTGATTGCAAATATTCAAATATTCTGATACCTTTTAAAACCTTTTTATTAACATGCTTTTAGCATAAAATCGACCAAACGAGATGCTCCTAATAACAAACCCAGTTGCCATGACACACCTGTGTTTGTCTTCCAGCCTCATTTCAATCAATCAATCAAAAGAAAAGAGTCTTAAATATATTGTGGTTTTTCCAGTTCGACTTGAAACATTGTCAGTCTGCCCCCCTCCCCACACACACACTCAGATGGTGTTATCATAAAACCTCACTTTGGTTCTCACTACACAAACACACAGTGAATACTGAGCTCCATGTGTGTGTGTGTGTGTGTGTGTGTGTGTATGTGTTGGGGGAACATTGCCAATCATAATGAGAAACGATGTCTGTGGTGTGCCAGGAGACTCTGATTTGGGTAATAATGAGGTTGTAAATGGGTGGAGGTATTAGGGAGCTTAGGCCCATATGGGCGTTTGCGCTCATATTTCAACGAGCCGACTCGCCGTCGTTCACGGATAGACGTGACGGATAGAATGCAGTCGCAGATGACATGTTTATGGAGGCAATGATGGAGGTATAAGAGCCTTCATCACCAGAGCAGCTGTGATGTGCGAGCGACGATGCAGGTAACCTAAGCAGGGGATGTTGTTTCCGTTTAAAAAAAACCCCACAAAAAATGAACTAAATCTCCACGTTATTGGTTTTTGAAGCAGTGACTCTTTGTTTTTTCGGTGGTCATGCTGTTCTCTGGACTTTTTCATTCATCAAACACGATCTGCTGCTCCGCCTGTGCGCCATTCAGCCTTCGAGTGCAAGACCTTCAAAACCGCAACTAGCCGCCTTAAAACGTGTCTCCAAGAAAAGTCTTTGCAATCCCATCAAAGCAGCAGATGCTTGTTTTGACAGACTCATGTTTGAAACGGATCATGAAGGCTGATTACAGGCCTGAACACGGTTTGGGGTTTGTGCATGCTGTCTGATGACCAGCAGGGGTTCATGGGATGGCTGCTTGGCCCTCGCCTTCTCCTCCTTTCTGCTCCACGTCTCCTTCAGTGTCCCCCCTTCCCCTGCTTAGCATCTCTTTGTCCCCATCTGTCTAATTCCTTCCTGTCTGTGACTCCGATCTGTTGCAGTGGTCCTACGGATTCTACCTCACTCACAATCAGGGCCAGAGCGGCTTTGAGTTCTTCTTCAAGACCAAAGAGCTGAAGAAGAAGTGGCTGGAGCAGTTTGGAATGGCCATGTAAGTTTGGGACTCCATCACAGCAGGTCTTGTTCCACTCTCGAAGCCAGATGGTGCCGAGGGGAGGAACCAAACGAAAAGATGTGCTGCTGAAACCCAGCGCTCAGAGAGCTACATTTTATGAGCATGCTTATTGAAGAGAAACCTGAGGAAACAGGTCATAGCAACAGGTCGTAACGTAGTCATAGTGAAAAGTCGTGGCAACAGTTCAAAGGGACAGTTTCTAGCGACAGGTTATAGTGACAAGTTATATCGACAGGTTGTAGAGACAAGTTATATCGACAAGTCATTGTCACAAGTCATAATGAGATGTAGCGACAGTTTATAGTTACAGGTCATAGCAACAGGTTGTATTGACAAGTTATATGAACAGGTCGTAGTGGTTAGTCGTAGCGATAGGTCATAACAATAGGTCATAAGGACAAGTCGTAGCAACAGTTCGTAGCGACAGGTTGTAGTCATAAATTATACTGACAGATCGTAGTGAGAAGTTGTATCGACAAATTATTGTCACAAATAAAAATGACATGTTGTAGTGACAGGTCATCATTACAAGTGGTAGCGACACGTTATTACGACATGTCATAGTAACAGGTCATATTGACAGGTTGTAGTCACAAGTAACTGTAACTACCTTCATAACAGCTCTTAAACAATGGCTGAAAAAAACAAACCAGTGCTGCAGACATTGATGTTATTGTTGTTCTTGGGTTTTTAGACTCGCGTTTTATAGTAAATAGCTTTGTATATATCTTTATCACTAATGTTGTGCTAATGTATTGTTTTGTAAATGTAATTGTTGAACCTTTAATTCTGCTATAGGACAACGGATGAAATTTAGCTTCTCTAGTATATTTATGTTGAAGCAGCTACTGAAACATTGTTTAATATGCACTGTCCTAATTCAAATAAATAAAACAAATAAATAAATAAGTAGTAGCAAACGAACCGGTTCTACCAGTCATGGAAACACCCCAGTCAGAATGGGAACTCAGAGGCGTCTTCTTCCACCCTCATCCTGTCTCATGGCGTTCTGCTCTGGTCACACATTCAGACAGTGCATTCATCGCCAAACGGATTGATTGTAGGAGAGGTTTGAGGAAATAATGCACCTGCAGGTTTTATTTTATTTTTTCTTTGTCGCCCAATAAACTACCAGTGTTGTGTAGTGTGTTGTTAACGTCACTGAAGCTGGAAGTAAACAGTTTCCCAAACATTGCTGGTACCACAAAAAAGGAAAACTGCAACGAATTGTTATTGCTGACTTGGTGATAAAGAATTCTCGACAGCGTCTGCATTGCAGGCTCTACCTGTCTCCAAACTGCTGCTTTGTTCATAGAATCTTGTTAGCACTATTGCTACTGTACTCTGTCGACATTAAGACACTGGAGATGGAAAAGAAACGGAAGCGTCACCCGACGGAAAACTGAAATAGATTATTTTTGAGGTGGGGCAGAAGACTTTGGAAGGGTGGCAAATGAGAACACCCAAGTAGAAGACGATTTCAAATTAAAAGATCTAAAATACATATTCAAACTGTTTTATTATTGTTATTGTTAATAATATTAAACAAGCGTGTATTTATGACTTCCTAATTTTTTTTCAATAATGATCTTAATATTGACTCAAAAATTGGTGGGGGGCACCTGTCCCCCCCTCTCCCCCCCTTTAGCTCCACCTCTGGACACACAGGAGAAATTAGGTCAAAACGTTTTTCTTCTCTTTGTGTTTTTCACATTCTTTCACTTTTCTTATAGCCAAACATGCAAATGAGCATCTTTTACTTTCTCCACTGAATATTAAGAGCTAAAAATGTTTTATTTTTTTGCCAAAATAAAAATAGAGTTAAATAATGAACTATTGACGCTACATTAAAAAAAAAAAAAGAAAAGGGAGTCAAAAGTAGCTAACTGGTGCCTTCACTGTTGGAATGAGAGGCTGCTGGAAACAGAGACGAAAATCAGGAGGATAAAATAAAACCTGTGAAAGACTGTTTCCAGTTCCAGGCCTTTGAGGAAAAACGAAGCTGAAGAAGACGGCGAGGTGATAATGTGAAGAAGCCGAAACTGTCGCGGCGGACTCGGGAGGTCAAATTAACACAACCGGAGAATGGGGAGGTGTTTGTGGTACAACTGTGCCCTCACGGGTTGATCTGCTGTCTGCAGAAAAAAAAAGCTCCCCACATCTCCTGAGAGGACTTTTAATTTGAAATAAAAAACAGTGTTGTTTCACTTCAACGCTTACCAATGTGGATTGGGATGGACTTATGGGCCAAATCATCATTTTTATCACTAGAATTTTTAAACGAGAGAATATGTATGAAAAAGAGCAGATTTCAGTTTCATGGAGCCACATAGTATTTTATAACAGTAGTGAGATAAAACATGATGTCACTCCTGTTAAGGTCCATTTCTTCTTTTCATCTACTTGTGGACACTTTGCATTTATTTCGCTCATGATGACACATTTTAATCATAAATTAAATAATTTTTAAAAGATAAAAAGCTTTTTTTTAAATATATGAATGACAAAAAGTTTTGCAGGAAAATACAGGAGAGCAGAGGGTAAAGATAGAAATAAAAACCATGTCTCAGTGGGGGTCAACAAACCTCTTAGCTGGTTTCCCTGCAGTTCTCCCCAGGCACCAGTGAGGCAAAGTTCACCTGCTGCAAAGACAGCTTCAAAATAAAAGAAGCAGATTGTCGTTTGAGGCCTAAAAACAGAAGATAATTGAGAACTGCTGTGGTCTCTCGATGGAAGAACGGGAGAGTCTGAACTTGTAACGTCCCTCTTCTTGTTTAGATCCAACATCCGGCCGGAGAACGCGGCGGACAACTTCCACGAGTTCCGCATGCACACCTTCGACAGAATCACTTCCTGCAACTCCTGCCACATGCTGCTGAGGTAAGGGACGCTGTGACGAGACAGAGAAAGGCAATCCCTCCTTCTTCTAACAATCTACTGGCTCGGTAGAAATAAAGCCTCCTTTCTCCACTTTTGCCTGAATCTCTGCTGCGGCTGTTTTGACTCAGTGGAAGAATATTGGCGCCCAAGCGGCTACGTCTCCTGATGTATCTCACCGAAAATGTCTGTCTGTGTAGGAGCCCTTTTAAGGCAACAGTATGGTGGAGACTGGATGGATTTACCAACAATATTAAAGGGGAACAGGAGACGGAGGAAAACCTTCGATTTTGTTAGGAGCAGAGATTCCTGTTTGTCGTGAAGGGTTTGATGCATCTTATTGAGCTGTTATTCTGATAAAAACGTGTTTTAGACTTTAAAGATCAGGTCCAACTTCTTAAGCCTGATGCTACGTGAACGCGTGCAAGAACGCTGCACGTGGGTTCTAAAAACGTACTTACCCGATACTACTAGCGTAAATGCCTACAGCCGGAAGAGTCTTGGTACGAAGTATCGAGGCAGTGCAAGTCTCCTGAATCTAGCTTCAGGGTTTCTCTTTGGCAGCTTTTTTTTCGATATATGAAAGACTTGGTGTCATGGAATTCCGTTCAGGCACAAACTGTTGATCATTTCTCCTCCATAATAATCAACGGTTCCATGACATAACCCTTGTGCTATCTTGTGGGGTCCAGATGACCCCACGCTTACATTGACGTGTTCTCCCTACCATGACAAAGGTTAGTGAAGGTGGAGAGGATTTCATGTAATCCATGGACACCAGTGAAGATCACAAATCATTGAGGAAAAAAGGTTCAGCGCTCTGTCTTGTGGGGTCCAGATGACCCTACTGCCAACGTTAACGTGCCTCCAAGGCACGTTAACGTTGGCAGTAGGGTCATCTGGACCCCACAAAATAGCACAAGGGTTAAAAAGGACGTCATCCATACCTCACTACCAAATCTCAGTCCCTGATTGGTCAAAGTTCAACATGTGTTCAAAGGCTACACGTTTTTGTATCTAGAGCCCAAAAATGGTTTTAGGAACTTGCGTGAAAGCGTCAGGTCTGAATGAGGAAGCCCAAAACGCAAGTGTACATAGAATTTTCACTAGAAGTAGCCACTTGAATGTGTGTTGCAAAGGGCGGCATTAACGTAGCTTCAGAAATGAGGGAATTAGACAATAGTAACATAGTTGGTTCAAAGGGGATCCCGTGCGTGCAGCATTCTACATTCGAGTACGCCATAAAGGCATCATCTGTACCTTACAGGTACATAAAACCTTACAAATACTTCACGGGACGCTAACCACACGTATGACAATCCTATGTTCCATTTTCATGAAGTGGGCAGACAAGCCTCAAAGGAACTGAGGGACAGGCTTTACAACCTAACAAGCCAGAAACACCACCGCGCGTGTTCGGGTACAGGTGCACGTGACTGAAGCTTTATCTGACACTTTTAGACATGATCTGAATCAAAGTAAGGAAAGTGACAACTACACCTGTGTAAAACCCTTCCCATGATCCTCTCTGTCATCAGGAGCATTTCTTTTAACACTTCCAAACTAAAGTTCTCTTGTTCCTCCTCATTGTAGATCATTATCTATCTGGTTATTTCCACAAATGTCCTGAATGTATCACACTTTTTACATTTTTATTAACTAAAGTCAGAAGAGTAGCGCCGTAAAGCTACTTAAAAATGTTCTAATACAGACTTTAAGATATTTTTTACTGAAAAACGGAAGTTCCATCTTTTAGCCCTTCAGTGCAAATATATTAATCTTATAAATTGATTAAAATTTTAAGTCATTTGAAGAGTTGACAACATAATAGACGACTTTTTCAGTTTGCTAACTTTGAATTTTTTAGACTTTTAAGAGTTTATCTGATGGAATTTTTTTTTAAAAAAACAGTTCATAAATTGTGACAAAAAAGGTTTAGTTATTCATCTTTTTGTCTTAAACAAGTGATATCTGTAAAGGCACCTTTTTATCTCTGTGGTCTTTTCATCCCGACCTCCACTGTGGCGCCGTTTTTATTGGATATTTCCACTTCCTCCTGCCCTCTCATTCAAAAAGCTCCTGTCTCTTTTATAACTGATTGTTTTTTTGTTTGTTTTTTTATCCTAACAAATTCCTGATTATCTTTAAAGCTGGACATTTAATTTGAGAGATTTTTTTTGTTTGTTTTCTTTAAAAAAAAATAAAACTGTCCGTCTTTATCAAACGCAGTTTAAAAAATGCTGGAATATGAGATATTAGACTTTTTATGAAGCCCGTCTTATCTCACAGGCTCCTTCAAGGTGATTAGATTTCGTGTAGTTAGATCTGAATTGATTTTTCGCAGCAGAAACGCCCCGAGATGGCTTTTCTTATGAATTGGCACGATATAAATAAAGCTGATATGTATTGAGTGAAAGTAAAATTAGATTTGTTATGGCTGAAGTTAGCTGCTATAGTCAGATATCTGGATTTCTGTAAAATAAAAGAAGGGATTTTTGTTTTATTTTGATGAAAAATGGTCAATAAATTTCTTCTACTCCCTTTACCGGGAGGAGTAGAAATGCTCAGATGTCAGAACATAACAATTTAGAAAAATATGTCCATTAGAAAAAAGTTTAAATAGTTGATTTTTAAAATAAAAAGGGAAAATTTCAAAATAAAAGAAAACAAATTTGCTGTAAAAATAATTTACTGTTTTTTTGTAACATTTCTTATGTTGGTCGAAACCCAAAATAAATAAATGAAAAACACCACAACTCAGATGAGAACTGCCCTTCCCTGTTATAATCCTTTTATTTTTCATTAATATTTCTATCTTTTTATCTAAGCTTTGATTGCTTAGTTTTTTCATTTATGAATGCGTTTTCCTAAAAGAGTGAAGGCCAAAAGACCCTCCTCTTAGAAAGGATGCGCCTTATTTCACAGTTTAAGATCCACTAAATTAAAAATAGTGTTCTTGGTGTTTTTAACCTGTTCCTGTGTCATTTTTCTCAAGATGCAGGTCAAATAAAAAGTTCCATTCTGATGCATCCACTTGCAGACCAATAGATCCAATGGGAGAGAGTGTAAACAGAAAGCTCTCGGCATTAGGAGGGGAACACAACTCCTGCCGCTCTGCAGAAACTATGTCCTAAAAAAATGATGTTTTTGGATTTACCTTAAAATAGCATAATCCTAATTAAAAGACCGCTGGGAACCCTTTGAAAATAGATGAAAAGATGATGGGAGTGGGTCTTTGAAGGACCGGTCCAATCTCTAAAGCCTCCACTGTTTCGCCTTAACTGGTGTTGCTCTTTTGGCTTTAGGGGCATCTTCAACCAGGGCTACCTGTGCTCCAAGTGTGGCCTCGGCGCCCATAAAGAGTGTCTGGGTCGTTTCGGCTCCTGTGGAAAAACAGGTAGGTTAGTTGCATGCCGCAATCACCTCAGAATTCAACGCTCCGCAACATTTCTTTCTTTGGAAAAGCTGTAAAACTTGCTCTACAAGCAGCACAGCAGCAACTTTGACAGGTGTCACACAGCTGCACGGAATAAAATAACCACAAAAAAACCCCGTCTGGAGACAAATAAGGAGGATTTTGCTGTGAAAAGCTGCAGTGATTTGATAGAAAAAGGAGATGGGAAATAGGAATACAGCTTGGTGGGAATTCCTGCAGCTGCACAAACCTTTGTGCATGCCCTTATTCCCCTAAACTAAGGGCATCCGAGCGTTCGATCCGTCTCACAGATATTCAGAAAGCGTCTCGGCGGCTTCCCCAGGCGGTTCTGACACATCAGAGCACCTTAAAGGCGATGTCACTGTCAGTCGCCGCGCGTTTCCCCAAAGCCTAATAGTAGTTTTACCGAGGAGTTTTATGAAACTCCAGACTTTTTCATTACGCCCCTGTTGTGTATCTGTCACTCAGCTCCCGGTGCCGGCACCATGACAGCTCAGAGACAAGGAACGCGGGGAATGAAAAAAGCAAAAACCAGCTTAGCACGCCCTCCGAATGTGTGCGTGTCAGGGTAAAGTGCTTGAAAAAAGTATCTACCATTTATTTGGCGGCGTGCAAACTTTGGCGTGCCAGCAAGAATCAGAGCGGGGTGCAGAAACTTTTCTGTGCAGAGAAAAAAAAAAGTGATAAGTCACTTGTGCTTATCTTTTTACGAGCGGGTCAAGGTGAACAACAACAGGCCCTCAGGGGAGGGGGGGGGGGGGGGGGTCTGTTTGCACAGGTACAGGGGCGTGTTCCGATCTAAAGGAGGGAAGGTGTAATCCGTCCCTAAGGGAGGCAATAAAAGGAAAGCGCTGGAGCAAAAAAACCACCAGCATCTCGCTTCTTGGTGTTCGGCTGTCAGGTGGAAGGCGAGCAGCAGATAACAAAGCGTCCGCCGTCTTCACTAATGAGGGAGGGTTGCGCTGTTGCAGCGATGAGCACATGCAGGAGTGTGGTTGCCGGCCCGTCACTCACCATGCCTGTTCTCCAACTTCTTTCAGATTCCGGCTCTGTCAGAACTCAGGTGAGCCGCCGCCGCCGCCGCCGCCGCCTCCGTCTCCGTCTCCGTCTCTCTTCGTGTGTCTGTGTGTGTGTTTGCTGCACTCTGAAGGCTGCTCTGCTCTGCAGACCCCAATTGACTGCAGCTGCTCCACAGCCTGGAAAAAGTACAGATTTCCACTGAGTAACAACCTGACCTGTTAACAGTCTCAGACTGCAGTGGTGTCAGCAGCAGCTGCGTCTGCTGCTGCTGCACAGGAAATGATGAAACAGGCTGCTTTTTGATGCAAACGATGGACTTAAACGTCCCGCTTTGAGGACCACATCTTCTGCAGCTCTGCAGCGCTCTAAGGTGCAAACCGTGTCTGCAGCTCCTCAGCTTTTTTTGCATGTATGCGAGTATGCATTTAGAAAAAAGTATTGATTACTCACAGTAGATCCATATAAAACTATTTGTTTTGAACATCTTTAAGATATATTTGTGAGTCATGAAATGTGACGGCAAAAAGCCTCAGTCACTGCGGATGGAAAATGAGCAAACCAGCACGAGGCTCGCTCGAAATTTTAGGCTAGTAAACCGCTCAGCGAGCCCGTAAGGCAAAAATGTTCATGCATAGTTTGTTTTACTGGCACGCTTCAGGCGACAAGTTGAATGAACACTTATATAACACAAAAGTCGCAGGCGTGTCGTACAAATTTGTCTTTTTTTTTAAGCTCCGTTAGGAGCTTGTTTATGCTGTTCAAGTGAGTGTTGGGCGCTTCTTGCACAACTACTTTCAATACTTTGTAAACATGTTTCAGGGAACGCTTGCACTCATGTGTCGCTGCGCAAGTTTCTAAGTCCTTTTCAGGCTCTATGTACAAAGCACTCGGCAACTGAACACATGAAAAGTCAAAGATGAACTTTGACCAATCAGGGCCTTGGATCTGGCATTTGGGTGGCATCCTTTGCAAAAGGCAGAAGTGTCACCCTCTAGAAAATTGATCATCAGAGCCCCACAAGCACCTTCAACTTCCATTATCCCTACAAATATATTAACTACACGCATTACAATGGTATGTTCCAGTTTCACGACGCCCCTTAAAGTGTGTGTACAAGTCACAAAGGAACCACCAGACACACCTGCGCCCTCTTTAAGATGCGGCCACTCCTCCGGTGTTGGTCAAAAAAGGGGTCCGGCAGCGTGTGACTGAGGGTTTATGCATATGAATACAACTATTGATAACAAATAACAAATCGTATCCTCCTGACTATCAAGAATGCACATTTGTCCTCTGTAGATGACATTTCTAAACCTGAACATCTCCCAACCACATCAAGTGGTTTTGGTTCCCACAGAGAACATCCAGGGCTTTTTAATGATGCTAAATGTGGACAGGTGGGACTCTGGGAATTGTAGGTTTTAATTGGACAAAACCTTTTCTCTGGTAGTCAGGAGGAGAAAGATTTCAATAAGACATTTTCTTAACTGGCCTTGAACTTCTTTAAGATATATTTTGCAAATCTGAGATCTGGAGCAGCCTATAGAATCTTTACGAGAAAAAAAGATGTTCCAGTTAAACTACTGCAGAAATATCTGAAGCATGAGAATTGATTTCTGAGAACAGATGTGACATTTAAATATTCAGGTACAGCTTGAGTTTAACTGTGTGTTTGTTTTCACAGGCCAAACATCGAGATCCAGGTGAGCAAAAAACAATAAATTATTCTCTAAAACTTAATAACAACACCTGTGGTAGAAAAAAAGGATTATTTTGTCTAACTTAACCGAAAAGTTTTCTGTTTCAACCCATTGAGTAATTTAAATTGAACTCAACCATAGCCGTTTGCTGACTGAATATTTAAATGGTAAATGGTAAATGGCGTATACTTATATAGCGCTTTCCACCCTCTTTCGAAGGCCCAAAGCGCTTTACAGTCACAGTCCCATTCACCCATGCACACACACATTCACACACTGGTGGTGGCTCCGCTGCCGAGCACCGAGCACCACGGCCGGTGCAGCAGTAGGGCGGTCTTTAAACATTATTTAAACAGATATTTTAACTCTCAGGTCATGTGTTTTGGCTCTTGGCTCGTAAAGAAATTCCTCAAAAAAATAAATATACAATCTAAAACATGAGAATAAATACCAGATAAGTTTAAATTACCAAATTGTCTACACTAAAAGGGGAACCTAAGCCTTAAATTTTTCAAAAATGACAGTGTGCCTTATAACCCGGAGCTCCCATATGGATTAATTCTGGTTGTGTTTACTGATGCTGAAGCTAAGCATACTAAGGGTATATCCAAATTCCCTCCCTAACCCCTATGTAGTGCACTATGTAGTGCGTTTGCCATTTACTAGTGCTGTCTGAATGTAAATTTCCCAGAAGATGATGGGTGAATTTGGGCCACAATGCATTGCGTCGGGACATATTTACCCAAAAAATGTATTTAAATCTTTATTTTTTATTTTTTATTAACAATCAATGTTTTTATCTTCAGAAAACAGCGAACTCATAAATAATTATCGTAAAACGCTCATATTAATTAGATTTTAACTTTGTGAAATCGCTAACGTCATCCGCCGAAAAAAAAAAAAAGAAAGTAGTGGGCATGGTGTCCGAATTGCTTCTAAAATTCAGGACACTAGATAGTGCTGCACTATGTAGATTTTTAGTATTTAGGGGTTAGGGTTGGAATTCGGACAAAACCACTGTGTTTGTTGTTTATTCGCTGTTTTTCAAATATTTATACATGTTACTAGGATTGGAGTTAGCATAGTCACAGCAACGCTAGTCTGTCCTCTTGCGTGCTCCAAAAGAGGTGGGGTATTTTGTGAATACGCTAACGCAGCTAACATGTAGCGCGTTAGAGTGTTGTTGGTTTTTTTTTTTTTACGTATTACAAGGTTTGGAGTTAGCATAGTCACAGCAACGTTAGTCTGTTTTTTACGCATTGCAAACAGAGTGGGGTATTATTGTAAATACGCTAAAAGTGTCGCAGTGTTTTTCTTTTTTATGTGTTGCTAACAAACGTACAGAGTTAAAGGTATTGTGAATACGCTAACCAGCTAACGCTTTTAACGTACCGATCGCGTAGCATGTTTCAACTAAGTTTTAGAGTTACTGTAAATGCAGTAATAAAGTCTGACTGCCTCACAGACTCTTGTTTTTAATGCATATTATGGTTCGATGCGCCTTATTTATCACAGAAGTTCAAAAACAGACCATTCATTGACGGTGCACCTCCTAACTCTATAAATGACTAAATCCATCTCATTTAAGCTACAGGTGATAGTTGACAAAACAATAAAACCGACATTAGTTTTAGTTCTTTAACTGTTAAGAGAACAATAAATGGTCCATTAAAGCTTCCGTTCACTTTCAGGTGAATTTGCTGTGACATCGTCACTGTTTGCCGCTCTTCTTCCATTAAAGATCTTTGAGAAACATTTCCTTTTGGATACTTTCGCTGTTTTTTTGTTCTTTTTCTCTTAAACTGCCTGAGCATCTCCGACTATCAAAGCGTGCTGACAGACACGGGCACATCATGTATGACCTGCCCCAGTAAAAGAGCGGGAGCGACATGCAGCAGGCGGTGCGGCGAAGAGACTCTAATCGTCGCACTCTCCCCCTTTTTACCCCTCCAGCCCCTTCGTCCATTTATGCCGCAGAAAATGATTTCTGAGTGAAGCGGCGTTAAAATCAATGGGCGTTTGATTGCCTCAGCCCGAGGCGTTTTATAATCTTTAAAACGCTCCTCTCGTTGTCTATTTTCAAAGGTGCGCTAACACGCCGCTCGTCCTCGTGTGGGTAGCAATCCGATTGGTTCCCCCGAGACTCCATTCTCCTCGCCTCTTTGTCTCCAGAGCTCCCTTTCAGGCGGGGGCGCTGGTCTCGAAGGAGGAGATGGCAGAGATACAGTAGATGTGCTCGCCGCCGATGACTTCTTCGCTCGCCGCCGCATTTTTACGCTTGAATTTTAACTGCGAGGGACTCGTTCGTGTCTTTGGCGCCACTTTTGAGGATCTGCTCACCGGTCGATTATAGCGAAGTGGGTTTGAGATTTAGACACGAGAGGAGGGAAAAGGAGATTGAGTGATGAAGATGGATTCAGGATTTGAATCTTTTATTTTTTTAATTTGTTAAGCATTTTATAAGTAAATGTACAATTTATTGCATTTTGTTTACTTTTATGATTTTTTTTTAATATTCACATTAAATTTAAAGTTTGTCTTCTTTTGATGCTGGTCTCTGCAGTGCATAAAATTGTAAATTACTTTTTCAATAAAGTTGGATTTACTTTTTTTTTTAGAAGGAGATTTCAGCAACAATGATCAAATGTCTGCCATGACCTTCATTAGATGATGTTCTTCCTTCTCAAAGGTTTACCCAAGATGCTCGCCGTCACCAACTACAGCGGCGACCCAAGCCCCGCCTCTGGCTCAGCCCTCTACATCCAAACGGGAGACATCATCGAGTTGATATGTGCCGACCTGCAGAGCCGATGGTGGCAGGTGAGATATTTGACAGAATGTTTGGGAAGATGCATTCAACTTCATTATATCTGCTTGTGCTGGTTTTATGCCATCACTTGAATTATTCCAGGTAAATCACATGGTTAGAAGTTCAAAAAGATTCTTACCATCAAGAAAGTTTTGCAGGAGCATAAACCACTGATGTCTACATTTTTACACTACTACAAAATAAAAGCACTTTCTAAAACTAAAACTAGTGATCGATTCAGGAAACATCCTGACTTATGGTCCATTGCAGTTTTTAGACTCAAAAAGTTTCCCTTAATGTCTAATATTGAACAACTTCTTAAACACATTTACATTTTTTTTAAACATTTTATTTAAAGTCCCACTCTGATCATTTTTTGATCTATTCTAAAAGTGTACCCAGTGGTCTTGTAATTATGATTATGAAGATGCCACAGAAAACATGTTAAAATCACCAAAACATGATTTTCATCTGAGTGGGTCTTTCATTTCAGGAAGATTTCATCTACTTTGGCTGTTTTTACAGTCTGCGAAGCCACTTATATACCCTTCAAATGATCTGATTCTAGCAAATCTCCCTACACTTGAATAAAAAATGGTTAAAACGCAGAAAGAATTCAATTAGCGGGTGTGAAAGTGTTTCTGGAGGAAGCATCAGACCCATAGTTAGCAAACATTCAATACCCATCACCTTTGCGGCAGCAGCTCTATAATCGTTTCTGTTCCAGGAATGTGTGACAGATGGAATCGATCGCAGTAATTTCATTTCTTTCAGCGGCGGCCGTCTGTTTACCTTTTCTGTGTAAGCAGATTTGATCATGATTAGTCTTTGAGAGGATGCAGCGGAGGAGCAGAACAGGAGAAGATGACCCCGGAAAAGGACAAAAAATGTCTTTAAAATAGTTCAACGGAAATACGGTTTTAAAATCACGTCATAAAGCCATGAACTAATCAGGGTTGTGTCCGAATTCCCACCCTGACCCCTACCTACTAAAAAACTATAAAGTGCGGTACTATGTAGTGCCTCGGATTTTAAAAACAACTCGGACAAAACGCTCACTGCTTTTCCTTTTTTTTTTTTAAACGGCAGATATGACATCATTGATTTTACGAAGTTAAAATCTAATTGATATTAGTGAATTGCAACAATTCTTTATGAATCCACTGTGTTCTGAAGATAAAAACGTTGATGATGTATTAAAAAGTACATTTAAATACATTTTTTAGGCAAAAATTGTTCAGACGCAATGCATTGTGGTCTATATCTATAATCGCCTAGTGAGCATCCATGCACACTAGTTTTTCGCAGAGACTTTTGGGAAATTCCCTGGATTTTGGAATTGTAGATTCAGACAGCCCTACAAAATGGAGAACGCACTCTATAGGGCCCCCGCAATGTTTGAGCCAATATTAGTATTATTATTAGAAATCATCAATCCAAACTTCTTTAAGCATTACAAAAATAACAAAAGCATTTTACTTTAACAAATTTAGCATATTTTAAATGAAAAAAAGAACAATATAATAATAATACTGTTAGAAATATGTATTTTAAATCCTTTAACTCCACTCTGGTGTTTTGCCACCCTTCCAAAGTCTTCTGCCCCCCCCCCCCCCCCCTAACCCCTATATAAAACGTTCTAGCTCCGCCCTCGTATATAGTGCAGTAAGTAGTGGCAATAGTGGGATAGGCTTGCCATGCCAACTTGAAACGTTATTGTCCTTAAAAAGAAAAAAAATTGGTTTGCTTTGATTTAAATGAACCTTTACTAGGAAAAAACCGTGATGACAACCTGGAATCCATCATTAGGAAAAGGGTCTAGGCCTGGTTATTCCATGCTGCTGTAATTGGTAGTGATTATGCGTTCATTTGTTTGATGAAGAACTCATCATAGCATTAAAGTCAATAAGCATCTCTGAGATTCCGGGAAATCCCTGATTTCTTTGGTATTTTTTGTACATCAGACATATTTGAACAAGGTTAAAAAAAATCAAGTAAAAAAGAATGCTTTCACTGCATTTTAAGAGTTGGATTAGTTGTGTTTCTCATCTCCCAGCTTCAGGTAAATGCTTCCCTCATTCATTTTGGATGCATTTCTATATTTTTTTTTTTTTGGTTTTGTGTCAGGCGTTCACGGCAGGAGGCTAATATCCGTGCACGGCCTGAAGAGTGTGCAGCGTGTGACGAATAAATCCCCTTGAATCTGGCGCGCCTTAACCACTTATCGACTGGAGCTGTGACAGAATTCAAAAAGGCTTCTTTTTTTTTCTTCTTTTGTTTCTTTTTCAAGAAACGAATAAACCAGAAAAGTGGTTTTTACACGGATGTTAGTGTTTGTTTGACAAAAGCTGGAGTTTTAAACTTCCAATCATTTCCTTTCAACTTTAAAAATGGCTAAATTAAACAAAAAGTGTTTGCTTTTGTCAATAAACAGAGGGAAAAAAATATACTTCACGGCTCATCATCCTGAGAAAACTAAGGAAGTCTTCCTGGCCTCCTGCCAGGAGGCGCACTGCCGCTGTGCGTTTGCGCTGCCGGCTCATTGCTCCTGTGTTGTGAAAATGCGCTGGGCCAGATGTGCGTAACACAATGATGTGTGTGTGCTTTCAGGGCCGAATCCTGGAGACAAAAGAAGTCGGCTTCTTCCCGAGTGAAGCCGTGCGGCCTTGTCCATGCGTAAGCAGCTTTTTTTCTACTTTGAAAAAGACATTTGTTTTTGAAAACGAGCTTTAAAAAAAAAGTAGAATACAAGATATTTTTCACGTTTTAAGTGGAAAAAAAAAAAAGAGTAGAATTTGTCATTTACGTCTTTTTAAAATAAGTTCTCGCTTTTGACGTCTCGTAAATCTTTGGCCGTTTACACCATCATGGTGAATCAGCTGATTCTGATGCAGAGCAAAGCAACTTTTCATATCGACCGTTATGCAGCTAACTGCTAACGTAAAGTGTTGCAGAATCTGCTGGAATGACGTTAAATATGTAAACGGTTAAAAGAGTTATCCCAGTGGAAAGAATGTAAACGCCAGAGCCACAGCTCTGATCTTTAAGGGTTAAAAAAGTTATTTCCCATCGTCTATCCCCAACAGCTAGGGGGTGGGGGGTTGTGGGTAGGTCTGGGGAGGGAGCTCTATTTTGATTTTTGCGCTTGTTTTTATATTACTTATTTTGTTTAAGGTAAAGCACTTTGTGTTATGTTTCTAAATATTGATTTGATTTGAATCGATTTTTACTGTTATAAATCATAAAACTTCAGAATCACTAAAACTGGGCTAACCTGCACGAGACACACATTGAGGTTGTAGATCGCTCGGTGAAACCATAGAGCGGAAATATTCAGGCACATTTTTCTATGGGCAACTTACAGGTCATGTTGAGCAGCAAGGGTAATTTTACCGCCCCGAGTCCTGCGCAAAGAGTCTCGTAGGGCTGTTCTAGTGATAAGTGCACAATCCTTGTGTACAGCCTGACTGTTAAGGGCTCCCTGACGTTTGTGTGCGGTCGGTCATGAGCCGGTACTCACACCTCACTAACGAGTACAGTGTGACATAAGGGCACCGTACGACACTGTCACCCGTACCGTCATTAGTTTGGCAACATACATTAGTCTAACCAATACTTGACTTACCACAAACCCAACAACTGTACGTTCCACTTTCATGAGATCCTTGACGGTGGCCGTACAAGCCTCAGGGGAACTTCAAGACCCACCTGCGCTCCCCTTAACCCTTGTGCTATCCTAGGCACTTTAACGTTGGGAGTTGGGTCATCTAGACCCACTAGACGGTGCGCTGAACCTTTTTTTTTCAATGATTTGTGATCTTCACTGGTGTCCATGGATTACATGAAATCCTCTCCACCTTTGTCATGGTAGGGATAACTCGTCAATGTAAGGTTGGGGATCATCTGGACCCCATGAGATAGCACAAGGGTTAAGATGCGGCCGCTCCTTTCCAAGAACCTCCATGAGTCTAGACAACCAAAATAAATCCAGCATATAAGTCAACCCCCGTCTACAACTAGACCTCTAACTATTTACAAACTAAACCTTTGCTAAAAAAATTTGTGTAATGTTACTGAAAAGTTACCAGTAAGTTAGTTTGGTCTTCTATCAAGTATAAAGAGATATTTGAACCTGAAACTAGATAAAAATACTTGGTAAAATGTGGTGTTTTTGCAATGTACCTGGAAGAAATACTAGTTTCAGATAAATATGTCATTTCTTGATGGATAGAAACGGGGATTTTCTTGAAGTGGGACGCTAAGCAAAAGTGCTTTTCCTTCGTTTGCCACAGCTGGGGTTGTCATGTTGCGTTTCAAACTCAGACGGTTCTGCTGCGTCAGCAGAATGAGGCCTCCTGCTGATAAACTCCTACTGCCATGTCTCGGTGCAGTAAAGATAAGGAGAGCACTTAGCGCTTTTATTGAGGCTGTTCTGCGTAACAGCGTCTGTCATAAGTATCAGGCTGGAAGCATTTCTCTGGCGCCACCGACATGTTTTTTTTTTTTTTTTTTTTTTTTGTGACGCTAAAGGGGTTGAGTGTGTGTCAGATTAGTGAGAGCTTAGTGTCAACAACAACAAAAACACATGTCCACTTTTTTTTTGCTCCTTGCTCCAGGTCCCGAAGCCTGTCGATTTCTCCTCCCAGCCCTGGTACGTTCACACCTCCGCCCCAGCCGAAACGCATCGCATGGCGCCGGAACGCAGGATGCGCAGACGCAAATGAGACCGCCGCTGCTTCAACCTGTACGCATAAACACACACACCATTTTCCTGCTGCAGGTTTGCAGGTCCCATGGAGAGACTGCAGGCAGAGGCGGAGCTCATAAACCGAGTCAACAGCACCTACCTGGTTCGCCATCGCAGCAAAGAGTACACGGAGTACGCCGTCAGCATAAAGTAGGTCCAACGTGTGACTCCTAAACGAGGCTAATTAGCAATAATACGCCTCGCTGCTTTAAACTCGTTAGGACCCAGCTGATTGAGATTTCATGTTCTCATTTAGGGGAAATGGCTCGACAGTCTGTAGTGACACTAAATGCATCGTACACAGTCAAACCAATTGCCCCTTCATGTAGGCTCCCTCGTCCTGGAGGCTGATCTAATATCGGTTTGTCCTGCAGGTGTCAAAGCGTTATTAGATCTTCAGTGCGTAGAAAAAAAACCAACAACCTTATTTGTCAGACTTGGTTTGAAATGAAGACCAATAATAAAACATGTCAAGATAAGTTACTGGATTTACTTATCAAGTACCTACAACCCCTGTAAAAACTGCATATCAGTAATCATAGGCTTTAACACATATGATATCCTGGTTCCATAAACATTGATATCAACCTTTCAGGAGATCGCCAGTGCTCCCAAATTCAGACATTTCGCTTTGACCCCAGCTAGTATATGTGTCTGTGAGATGAAATGATTAGCTCCCCCGGTTATCTAGCTACAAAAAACAATTAGGGTTCATTGTTTGTTTCTGCTAGCTTCTAGCCAAACCACAGTATTGACCTGATGCAACTCCCAGCTGCACCGCAGAGCTGGAGGACGGGTGATGTGCTTAACCCCAGCCTGAGTGGGCGGTTAACCAAAGGGAGGAGCGGACTTGATCAAAAAAGATGCTGATCATGGATCAGGTCAAATATACATTGTGCTTCAACAATGACAATTCAAATCATGCACAAGCAAGTAATGAGCAATTATAAAGCTACTTTTAAAAATGTTCTTAGTTTGTATTGTGAAAGAAAAGAGGCTTTTATCAAATATTTCCATTAATAAATGCATGAAAGGATTTGTAAGTATTTATAGTCAAAAATGTAAGGCTGTGTTTAATAATACGTGTTTTTTAAATAGACAATGTTCTTATGATCCAACTATAAATGTTTTGATTAAAGGAAAGGAATCATTTTGTTTAATGATGTTGAAACTACCAAACAATTGTTGGACAAAGTTAAAGAGAAAAAAAGCAACATTTTGCTTTTTTTAAATTATTGTTAAATTGCAAAAAGTTGCACAGTAAAGTGAATATGTGCTGAGAAATCTTACCAATGCTATTATTAAACCTTTACTTTTTAATTGGCTGTAAATAAAAATTAATTCTAATGTTAAAATAAATGCTAAACCTGTCGAACACCCCCCCAACAAAAAAGTTAGCTCAGCAATGCAATTAAAATTAGGCAGAAAAAAATAGAAACTGAGGTGAAAATATTCAGTGGACAATTCTAATATGAATGACCATATAATAAAAAGATTCTTCTAGTTTATTACTGTTGAATGTTGCTATTGACCCTTCGGAACCTACAGGGCCTAAATCTGTGTTTTTTGAATGAAAAGACAAGAAATGAATCCAGGTGAAATTCACAGATTCCTTTGTGTCGTGTAGAAACAGTTTCTGTTCAGCTGAACACAGAGAGGCAAATCACAACTCCATGCTGGGACATTCTAATGTTCAGATCGTCTGCATTCCAGTCTGTGTGACTTTGGCCTCCAAGGAGCCCAAAAAGTAGGAATCAGTCTTCCGGGTGCACTGCTGTCCATTTGATATTCGTCCTGGAATTCTGCAGCTTCTTTATTTTTGTAGATTTTTTATTGGATTTTTTTTCTTAATTCCACCTTATTGTGTCAGCAGAAAGGAATTAGAGAAATGTGGTGTTTTTTTTGGGAGAATGGTGTCAGCTGGACTCAGGTGTTCTGCTTGGCTCACAGGTGGAGGCGTGGCCAACCGGATTCAAAGTGAACTGCTCGCCTCCCGCAACGGCGGCGGGCGGGACCTTCACCGCAGAATTCCCGCAACTTTTAGACTATGCTGGTGCTCGTTGTTCTAGAAAAATCCTGTTGCTCCCCATCCCAGGATAAAATGATGATTGGTTTTGTGATTTTTGGATTTCTAATAGCTGACAGCCCCGCCCTGCCCCGCCCTGCCCCGCCCCCCACATAGGATCCTCTGCGCTGCACTGTTCATCAACCACCTCCTTTATTAAAATAAAAGAAAGTACAAATAATAATTATAATTTAGACGTACGCCGCTCGGCAGGACGCTCTCTGGTGTCCGTCGGGTAAAATTGCTAAATGCTAATTTCGCCTAAAGTTTAGTAGGAAAGCCAAAATTAGCTCACAAATTCCATTTTAAGATCAAATGATCAGAAAAAGGTTGAACCACGCGGATAAAAATGTCTTGTTTTTGTGAGAAAACTGCACAAAAACAGACATTTATGGAGTTCTGTTTGACAATGTTGAACATATTAGCGTGTGCCAGCCACCTGCTACCTGGATTTGATCCCAACACTGAGAAACAGAACGAGACCAACACAGATTGGTGCAGCAAAGCAAAGCTGTTCTCCAAACAGCCTTTGTGTTCAACACTCCGAGCTCCCATCAGCCACCTCTGCGAATGCAAACACAACGGCAGGAGCACACACTGGCTCCTAAACACCCATCGCTCTCTGGCCACCGAGCTTCGGGTCCCCCCGCGCGTTAGAGGAATGGCCCGGCTCCCCGGGAGGGCCAGAGGCCGGCCACAAATCGATGGCGGTGATCAGAGAGGAAAATTACACTCATAACTTATTCAATGGCCCACAGGTACAACAATGATGTGAAGCACATAAAGATCCTGACCAAGGACGGCTGCTACTACATCGCAGAGAACAAGAAGTTCAGGAGCATATTAGTGAGTCTTTTCTATCTCTTGTATTTATTCTTTCATTCCACCACTGCAATTCATAAATAAATGATCCCGTCCAGCTAATGAAGCATCCAAAAATTGACTTTTTTTTTTTCAGTCGTGTGCATAAAACATATCCTTGCATAGGCTTCCTCCTCTTCAAGTGGAATGTCCAAATGAGCAGAGTCTTGTGTTTTTGTAGTCGTAACACTTTAGGCGTAAATGTAACGCACAGTTGTTGGATTCATCACGGCTGTGTGCCTGTGCATTGATTAAGGAGCTGATCGAGTACTACAAGCACCACTCCCTGAGAGAAGGCTTCAAGAGTCTGGACACAACCCTGCAGTTTCCTTACCGCCAGGCGGAGAACGCCGCTGTGCATCGCCTCAACCGATCAGGAGGAAACAGTGAGTCCTGTTGATAACCAGATGCTATCCACTCAAAGAGCAGTGTTAAACCATTTTTTATTTAGACTTGAGATGATTATTTGAAGGTATTTTTTGTTTACACATTTAATTCACTGCTACTAACTTTACTATATCGGTCAAATGTTCATCACAGTCTGCTTCAGCTAAATGTTTTTGCTGACATGGAAGAAATATTTATTAAAAACTACAGGGTATTGACCATGTCATTAAAAAATATAGAACTAGACGAACATACACCGTCAGAGAAAGGCGGGAAGAAAGAGCCAATCAGAACACAGACGTCATCATGATGACGCTCTCGCGCTAAAAACATGTGGGGTGACCAACAAAACAAACTTGCAGGGAAATCCATTTTGAAATCCATGTTATGAAATTCACATTTTAAAACAATTTATTTAGGAAATAGTCAAAATTATTTGTAGAAGTAGGGCATGATATGAATAATATTAGTGATCAAAATTGCGCTAACGATGACTTGCAGTATATGAACAAATAGCAAAAGTTTAAAAACAGTTTAAAAATAATACTCCAAATGATATTTGAGACGAACATCTAAGATAAAAGGGCTTCATCTGATTGGCCAACAGTGTGAAGGCGTCCATCTGATTGGTCAAATGCATAAATGGATTTATTTGATTCATTAAATACTCTAAGACTTTATTAGCACATTTAATGCAATTTTTGCCATCTTTTGCGATATGCATATTGCACAGCTTGATGTCGCGATAGCGAAAAATTTGCGATATATATTGTGCAGGCCTATGTAGAAGAGATTTTTATTTTAAGGTAGTAAAAGGTTCGACCTGATGACAATACAGCATAAGATTATAGTTTGTAAAATTAGTAAAAAAGGATCATTTTAATACTAAAAAACTTCAAATTTGTATATTTAAATTCTGTTTTTGGTTTTGAATTAAGTACTTCGTATTAAAAATGTATATATAAAGATTGTATTCAAAAAAAGGGTCTTTATTTTTTCAAAGGTAAGACTGTTTCTATGCAGTATAAAAAAGAAAAAAAGTTAATAAAAATATTTAAATAATGTCTTTTTTGTTGCATGTTTCTGACAAATTATTTTTTATTTTGTAAATGTATTTAATGGATACATTTTTGCAGCCAGAAATAGTAATAATTGTAATTATTCACAGTAAATCCTGTAATTATTCCTGTTCAAAAAATTTAAATCATGGCCAAGCACTAATTTATTTTGAAATAGATGTAAATTCCTGATCTATAGATGACATGTGAAACAGAAATCAGGAGCATCTCAGCAGACTTGCTGGAGCTGAGCAGTGGGACTTGGTCCAAAAGGGTCCAGTCGCCTCTGTTTTAATTGTGTTTGACTCATCTGTCAAACGGTGCTCAGAGAATCTACAGAGCATGCTATTAGTTTTGATGACACTCTCAGTCTGATTACTGAAGATCAAATCGTTTTGAGCGTCGTGGAACATGGAGAATTGGAACTACAGCTAAGCAAACATGTCAGCCCTCTGAAAGTATGCCTCTTTTTACTCCAGTTTTTCTTTAATACAGTGTTCCCCCGCTTGTTTGCGTTCCAATATTCCCGGTTTCACGTATCCGCGGATCAATTTACGTTCATCACAAAGATTAAGCACAAGACTTTGCGTCTGAAGGAGGAGGAGGGCGGAGATGAAGAGCTCGCCGGCCCGTCAGCTTCCTCGCCGACTGCTAAAGAATATTTCACAGCTATTTCCAGCGGTTCCTCCGTCGCTATTACCAAAGTTTGTGCCTCTGCATGAAGAAATGGTAACAGCTGACTCAGAAGCAGCCAGAAAATATCCTGATACTCTGAAGAAGATATTTGCGGAGAATAATTATCATGCGGAATAATAAATAAAAGAAGGCACTGGCCTCTTCATCGCACTAAACTGATGAAGGAGGAAGCATGAGCTCCAGGTTTTAGGTTTATAAAGTACGGTACAGTCTATTACTCTGAATTTAAAAAAAACTCTTTGTTGAGCAATATTCCAATGTTCTTTGATAAATGTTTTACAAATGATCAGAAATGTTTTTGATGAGTAAAGATCTGGGGGGGGGGGCAATACTGTATTTGACCTAAGTCCTAAGATTTTAGGTATTTTTTCTAACGTCTGTTTTCTTTTTCTACTGTTTTTCAGATGTTTTCAAATGTGTTTGTATTTTTTTCTTACGTCTTCATTTGTTTATTTTCTCATGTTGACAGATTTTTTGGAATTTGTTCGCGTATTTTCTTACGTTGTATGTTTTCTAATGTCTTGTGATTTTTTTCTAATATCTTTTCTATTTTTTTATGTTTTTTTTTTTTTTTTCCCCAAAAGAAATGACTCTGGTGTCTGTTTAGTCGAGGCTAGCCGCAGCGGAAATGACTAAACACCAATTCTTTAAAGCCATTTTTCTGTATTTCACACACAATGTAACATTCAAGAAATTATAAAATAATGTATTTGAAACATGATAATAGCAGGATATCCAGCTTTTTTCACTTTAAAATGTAGGGAAATATTTAATTTAAATCCAGTACTTAAATACTTCAAGCCGACACATTTTAGTAACGTTCAGGTTCACAATAAGGAAGTTAATTTAGTTTGAAGTGTAATAAAAAAAGTTTCAGTGCTTTCAAAAGTATTTTCTTGTCCAGTAAGTAAAGCAGGACTCACTTCCAGATCTATATTAATAAAAAAATCCCAGACTTCTTCGTAGTTTTTATTTGTTGCGTCGCCCACATTTCTGACAGTTAGCGTGGTACCTGAACGCACCGAGGCTCTCATGATTATAGATGCCTGCAGTGGCTGTTTCTGCTAAACTCTGCAGACGCGTCAGTCATCACTGCTGCAAACCTGACTCCCTACTCATTCAGAGATTATTCATCACTGAGAGGAAGCAGTAATCCTAATTCCTTCGTCCATCCATGCTCTGTGACCGGATCATTAAATAGTAAAACTGCAACAAATATTTTTATTTTTTATTGCATCTTAAAACTGAAAAACGTTTATTTGACACAATCCATCAGAAGCAATCAGATACTTTGACTTTCCAATGACAGTCAAAGGAAATGTCCTCTGGAGCCGTGCCGCTGCATGTCTTAAAGCAGTATGGATTAGAGGAGCCGACAGACCGCATTCAGAGATACTGAGCCTGTGGTTCAGTCTGTTAAAAAACAAGTCAAGACAACAGCGGCTCAAATGGGCTCATTTCCAGCGACTTTTTGTTGGCCAGGATCTATTTTTCGTCTGTTTCTACAGTTAAACCACCTTTTTGCCCTAAAATCTTCTATTTTAAACTCATATTTTTATATATATTTTATGAATTCTCCAAACAGCTCAGCTAAAAAAAAAATCAGATTTGATCATTTTGATGACTGTTGCGTGTTCCTTTCTCTGTCCCAGCCAGCTTCCACAGACATTTAGCCCGTCCAATTCAGCCTCTTCATGTATCATACCTGGACAGCATTAGCGGTGGCTGAGCTGTCACTCAGCGCGTTCATCTGTGCTCATTTCAAAAGCGCTGCCGGTGCGACACCATCGTAACAACGCCGGGCGGCGAGCGGAACTTTGTGTTGCAGACTGGTAGCAGCAGCACAGATTTTACTGAGAATTCTCTGTGAGACAAAGTTCTGATACTGGAATCAGAAATAAATTCACTAGTATAAAAATTCAGAGAAATATGAAACCAATGTCAATAAAGACGAGAAGAAGAAAAAAGCAGCTGTTGACTTTCTCAGAGTTTTTTTTTTTTAAACTCGAGTTTTCTCTTTAGGTTTTAAATTAAATAAATTAAATTAAATAAAGATATCAAATATCAAAATAAATCATATAAAATAATGAAAATAATAATAATAAAACAAATAAAAAATAAAACTTAAATAGATATGAAAAATATTAATATAAAATACTCAGAAAATGAAAATACATAAATAAAACTATAATGAAAATAAAAAATAAAAATACATTTAGTCACAAAAATAAATATAAACTTTTCATTTATAAGTAAAACACATTAGTCTTTTAAATAAAACTTTCTTGCTGGTGTTTTTCTACTTTAGCACCTGATCGCTCTGTCATATTTGAAAGCTCAGCTAATGTGAGGAGGATCATAGTCTGGATTCTTTTCTGTCTCCTTTTGATTCATTAAGACCAAAATCAACATAGAGCAGAGAGCCAAACATTTCTGGATCAGCTACAAGTACACAGAAACACGATTGTACATTTGAAAACAAAATTAGCTTTTTTTTTTTAGCCATTTTAAACTCGATAGTACACTTTTTCAGATTATAGAAATATTAAGAGTTGAAAAATGTTGTTTTAATTGAAGTGATGTCACCATAACCTCGTCTCCTGATGTCAATCATGTCCACTACCCAATGGTCTTAATGCACCACCCCCCACATAAAAATAGACTCGGCTCACAAATTGAAAAATCTGAATAGAAACTTTATTGAGGACTGAAAGCAAAGAGACAGAGAAATGAAAAAATAAAAGCAGCTGATAAACATTTTTATTTAGGTAAGAGTTTAGTTTTTTTTTGTTTTTATCTGATTTTCTTCCAATTTAAAATATTAATTCAAATTTGAAATATTTTTCTCTAAAATTTACAATTTTCTGTTTTTTAAAGTGCTTCATACTTCTTTTAAGTTTACAATGTGAGCTTAAATAGGTTTTTAATTCATTTAATCAAGTGGATCCTGATTTGACCTCATACGGATCGAGTTGAGCATCAATCTCATCTGTGACCCAGTTCTGGTTGTTTTTCCGACACATAAAAGGGGATGAAGGACTCATTTGGAGTCTCGTACATTTTGTGGGAGACTTGGCAGCTTAAAGTCAAACATTAAATAAAGAACCGTGACCAGGGCAAAAGGTGACTCAGCAGAACAGAACAGGTGACCTGACAAGCCGGACACTAATATAGGCTGAGGGAAAACCACTGAACTGAAGACAGCTGTGGATGATGATTAACCTGAAACGGGTATGACAACTCAGAACAGGACCAAACACCACAGAACCCTTACAATAAATACCTAAACATAAATAAATACGTGTATTTCTGGGTTATAAAAGCAGACCAATGTAATCGTTGTGAGGTAATGTGGACACGTTTATGTTTTTTTCCAGTTATTTTGCTTCTGTCTGGAGTGTTCGCAAACATTTCAACCAACCTTTATTGAACAAAACTTTATTTACAGAAACTTGTTAGAATTTTGGTTCAGAGAAACTGTTGGACTTTAGTCATAAGGCCTCAGATCCTTCCAGAAAAAGCTTCCCTTCTACTTGTTCAGTCAGGATTCATTTTATGTAATCTTTACATTCAGGCGGCGGCCGACTTGACAGGCGGAGTTGACTTTCCTCTGTACGATCCGGTTCCTTTGTGCCAAAAACACAAGTGTCTGCTTAATTAGGGCTATAAGGTGGGGTGTAGGTGCAAGGCAGCGCCGGCGGTCTGTCTCCACGTGTTAGCGTGCTGATGGACTGCGGCGCACCCTGCCTGTCACTCTGCGTTACCTCACTCTAGACCTCGCGACCCCCCCCTGCACTTAAGTGGGTGTAGAAGATGGATGGATCGCAGCAACCAAATCTTAGTGGTGGACTTTTGAGTGTTTGGCTTCTAACCTCTCCTCCCTGGAGTCTCATTGCAGCCGGTCTCTCTGTGTTTGTTGTAAAAAAATAAATCACAACCTCCACCATTTGTCAAACGTTTCCTGACAGGAAGACGATGTTGTGCTTTTAGAGCAAATGTTATTTCATTTAGAAAAGGGACAAAACCAGAAAACCAGGTGAAAATATCTAAAGAGTGAACAAAATTTAAGATATTCTATTTTTCTTTAATTCTTTCTTACATATTTTGATTTTCTTTGTCGTTTTTGAAAACAGTTTTTGAGTTTTGTCTTTTGTATATGCACTTTGATGCTATTCTGAATAGTTGTTTGTATAACAAACTGTTTTTTTGAATAACTTACAAAATGTAAAAAAATTTACAAAATCTAGATATTTCAGTTGATTATATATTTGTGGACCTTTTTGCAAGGCACTCATCCCTCTATGCCTTAAGTTGGCATCGCATTAAAAAATAGTAAAGATCGCATGAACCATTTCAAGTAAAAAAGATCTTCTTTTTTTCTTGTTTTATATAGAGTTGTAGCAGCTAGCCAGTTATTCACCGCAAAGTTAATATGTTGGCATTTAAAAAAAACAACTGTGGGGTTTACTTGTAATCGTGTCGAAGCAATTAAAACATTTGAAGCAATTTGAAGCAATTGGAAGCTGTAACCCTTGTGCTGTCTTGGATGACCCCACCCTTACTTTGACGTGTTCTCCCTACCATAACAAAGGTGGATAAAGGTGGACAAATTTCATGTAATCCATTGAACCAGTGAAGATAACAAATCATTGAAAACAAAAGGTTCAAAGCACTGTCTAGTGGGTCTAGATGACCCAACTCCCAACGGTAAAGTGCCTAGGATAGCACAAGGGTTAAGACTTCAAACTGAGAAAGAATACAAAACTAAAAGACGGGGACATCTCTAGGACGACTATGCCTGTGCCATTTCAACTGCTACGCGTGTCAAAATAAAAGCACAGGGTTCGTATTTGATCCTCTGTCATCCTAGCATTGCTACAATAATCATCCGCCTATATTTGAAAGACCGGTCCGTGAAAGTTTGTGTGACGTCATACCGGTCCGTGGCATGAAAAAGGTTGGGGACCACTGGTTTATACTGTAACTTGCTAACAAGTCAACCACACTGACTGAATGAGCGGCGCTTCTTCTTCTGTGCTGCTGTCAGTAGTAAATACTTATACACACACCTACAGCGCCCTCTAGTGTTGCTATTTATTTATTTTTAAAGTCACATAAGTTGCACCTGAGTGTAAGTTACACCCCCCGGCCATGCTACTCCAAAAAATACAGTTTATAAAAAATAAACAAAAAACTGTAAAAAAAATAAATAAATAAAGTAAATGCTGTTGAAATGTTATACATTTTAGTTTGTAATCCTTACAAAAAGCTAGGTAAACCGTACTAAAGATGAGCAGATTCTGTATTTAGGTGGATGAGGCGCTAACGCTAAGCTTTTAGCATAGTTTCAGTGTCATTAAACTGAAACTATCTTTAAAAAAAAGCGCTTAAATTTGCTTTGTTCTTTTCTTTCTTAAGTGTCACAATTTCTCCTCTTTGCTTTTTCTCTCCTCCTTCACCCCCCCCCCCCCATTCCCGCCTCCCCCTTCTCTTATATCTACCCCCCCCACCACTCGCCTGGCCCGCCCCGCCCTGCCTTAGCCCCATTGCTCTGCGGCCTGTCTCTTGTAACCGCTGCCGGCTACAGCTTTGTTCCTCCCTCCTCCGCTCCCTTCTGGTCAGGTACAGGTATCGCTGTCCGTCTGTCCGTCAAACTCTTTGTCTTCATCCTTTGATGTCTCGGGCTGCTTGGCATGGCGGCTGCAGCTTTGCTTCCTCGGCTTCCCTCCCGCCCTTCATCTCTCATCCGGTTGCCGTGTGTGCACGCCTGGGAAAGGACGTTTTCACCGTTGCATGTGCTGCATGTGTCCCAGTCTGTTTGTGGCTGTTTATTTCCTGCAGTTTGCGCAGAAAAAAATGATGTTCTTCTTCTTTTGAAGTGTGTGCAGTCCAGTGATTGTGTGTGTCTGTCAAAGTAAAGGTGGAAGTGTCCAAAAAAGAAAACCACAGAGCTCCTCTATATTAGATATTCCATCCCCATGGCTGGGTTGTAGAGGTCTGACATTCCATTTCCACCTGTCAGCCCAGCCGAGGCCGAGCCAGCGGTGGGTGTCTGGCAGTGTGGGGGGGTTGGGGAGAGACTGGCAGGGCGGGTTGGAGTGCCGGTAACTAGCTCACCTGTTCCACATCTGTCTCTCACAGAGCCGTTTCCTCGACAGGAGGCGTCTAATCTGGCGAGCTCGGCTGTCAGAAGCTGAAGCGCTTCAACCAAAAGCAGCGAGCCGACGCAGAACAGAGGGCTCCAAACAGAGCTGTTTAAAAAACAAACCGCTGCTGTAGTTGAAATGGGAGGAGCATTACATCATCGGTTGTAGGATTTATTAAAAAAAAAATTAATTAAAAGATTTCAAACTGAACCGTAGGTTAGTTAAAATAGGCCGCTGGAGGTCATTACTACCATATATTTTAAGCTATAAAGTGTAAATGCGCATTTCGCCATTAATATATTGCTTAGCGTCTCGTAAATGCGCATAAAAGTTAAAACAGGTTGGGGTACTCCGATTTTTTGTGATATATGCGTAGCGCCCTTTCCAACACACACACGAGTACCAATATGTGGCACTAAGTCATATATTGGAACAGAGCCGGGAAAGAATAATTTCACAAGATTTGCCCCTTTTAACATTTCGCACCAAGCTCCTTCCAACTGTGAGGACATGTGACGATATCGGGTTACGATCGTCCACTAAAGGTGCGTCCAAAAACCCACATTCAGCGCATTCTTGAACACACATCACATACTCGGTGTGTACCTAGCATAAGTCGCTCTGGAGCAGAAGTCGCACTTTTAGGAAAAAATACGGGATCAAGAACAGACAATTCATCTTTAAAGGCAAATCATAATAACGGAATAGATAACAGTAATAGACTGAATATATGCACACTTAATTATTACCATATTTAGGAGGAATCTAGTATATTAGCGCAAAATATAAACAATTATTCACATAACCGTAGCTTTAAAAAATGCGAACATGTCAATGAAACACTTTATATCACTTCAAATCACTAAAGGCATTAAATTCTTCATCCTCTGTCGCTTTAGCAGGATTTGCCAAGCCTAGCGTAAGACCAAGCCACGCTTCATTTGCGTTTTTGTCAATGGAAAAGTACTGATACACCTACAGCGCCCTCTAGTGGTTGTTAGTGTGAAATAGGGTATCTAATTAAAAAAAGAATAGTTTTCTTCTCAATCTGAGTTTGGCTGCATGTATGTGAAGCTGCAGATGTGACAGAATCTGTTTATTAAAAAGGGGCGGGGCTTTGTTTGTTTTGTCTTTTTCAGTGCTTACCCCTAAAGTGATAGGCGTGGCCATCGCCCGCTACGACTTCAGCTCCCGCGACACTCGCGAGTTGTCGCTGCAGGAAGGGGACGTGGTGAAGATCTACACCAAGACCGGAGCCAACGGCTGGTGGCGGGGCGAGGTTAACGGCAGGGTGAGTCGGCGTGCACGGAAGCGAATGGCGCCGCCGCCGCCCCAAGTTTTTGAAGGCAAAGAAGCATGAGTTGCTTTCAAGCTCGGAGGAGCTCCTTTAGGAGACCAGATGTTTGCGTTGATGGAGCTCCTGGGAGCAGAAGCAGTGACAGCAGAGTCTTTGGGGAGTCCCGGTTTGTCTTTAGAGCTGTCACACCTTCAAAACAGCAGGTCCTTCCTGCTAAGGGAACCAGGAGGTTTAGTCCACATGGACAGCACTTTTCTCATCCTAAATATCAAAACAGCTTTTTCAATAGTAGTTTAGCCAATCAGAGAAACCCCTAAAAAATCAAAGTCTTAGATCTCCTTTGGGAACCTTTCATTTACTAGAAGAATTATATAGAATTTTATGTTTGAAAGTCTGGTTGAATACATTTTCCTCTTCAATTAAACTAAACTGTTCTGTTTTTTTAACCCAAACACCTGAAACCAAAAAAATATGTAAATCTTAACAGGTTATAATTTTACTTGTAAAATCCAAATGCCTTTTATGCTGCATCAAGTGTTCGTCTGTTTCCCCTCTATTGTCAAATTTGCTTCTTTATGTTTTTTCAAAAATGTGTTCAGAAACTTAAGGCGTGTGGGAGGAGCTACCTCAAGCACTTTTAGCCTCTTGGCTACATCAAGACATCATGATGTTGAGAGATCAGATTTATTTATGTTGAAGAGCTCGACAAACGTATCTCCAAACACGTCTCCATTTTTGGCTTCATTAGATCATTCAGAGACTCTGCCGGTACGGTGAGGTTCACCATCTATGACCCAGTTTGTCGACTTGCTGTCCACTTAGTTGAAAAGTAAATAATCCAAGAACAAAATTAGGGAAGTTTTATATTATTTTCTCCAAACAAATAAAAAAAAAAACACTGTAAAGTTCAGGAGAACAAACATCCATGATCAGCTTTGGACTCCACCCACTAATGACATCATCAGGACGTCATGGGTAATGATGAGAGGATCAACGCCACGGTAGTGGAATACAGATACCTGTACATCACCAATTTTGCTATCCACTCTATTAAAGTATCAATTATTAATCAGTAAATGAGAAAATGAATGTATCATTTCTGGATATTTTTGGTCACTAGGTGAGTTAGTCCAGTGTTTTGTGTTCAAATACCCCCCAGCCCACGGCATATTCCGCTGCTCCATCAGTCACATGACCAGTGGAGCTGCAAGTTGTGTGTGTTACCAGTAGCAACCACACAATACAGCACAAGTGGATGTATTTTAGAAAGAACAGTTTTGTATTTTTAACCTTGCACATTAAAGTCGTTATAAATATGGTCAGTTTTTGATTGTATTTGTTTGTAGGATAACAAATATCCTTCTGAAAAAAAAAATCACCAATAAGAAATTATCCAGTAGTTTATAATTTTATGCAAAAAGTAATCGGTATCAAATCTTAAAAGTGTGTAAAGGCTCATCACTAGTCACGAGTCAAAGCTGAGTTTCTGATTGGTTCACACAAACAATCAGGAAGTAAAAGATACATAGCCAGAGTTCAGATATTTGAACTCTAGAAGCATCACAACACAGTTCTGCTTATAACGCGCGTAAGAACTGCTAACTAGGGGTGTGGGGCAAAATCGGCGATATATCGCGATATTTCATTTGGTGAAATTTGTATCAATTCAAAATGCTGTCAAGACAATATCTAATTGTTTATGAGCGTCCTTCAGCGTCTGACTCTAGTTTTCCACTGAATTCTAGTTGGCAGCAGAGCACGCTGAGCCTCTTTGAGCAGCTCTACACCAAACCAAAACGACAAGATCTCCCGAGAATCAGCTTGTGTTAGATGCTAAATGTTCAGTCAGTATAGCAGGTTTTGTTGTTATAAGACATGGAAAGTCTCAAAACCGTGCTACGTTGCAGCCAGTACCATAAAAATGGCCCCACATAAGAACGAGTGACATTTGTGTCCCAATTCTTATCGTCTCGCGATACATATCATATCGCCAGACTCATGCCAGTACACACCCCTACTGCTAACACTTCCATACAATGGTTCCTCGCTATTTCCTGGTTCACCTTATGTGATCTTGCCGAGACTTCTTTTTTTTTGTTTTTTGCAAATTCTTTTAAAAACAGTGTTCTGTGTCCTGATTGGGCGTAGACCCTGTCAATCAAGCTCCTCCGTGTCATGTCTCCTGTCCAGAATGCATTCAGTTTGCTATATTTTTCCCAAATCTTTGAATGCGATCAGATCTTTTCAATTCCTTCTATAGTACTGGACTTGTTTCCTATGAAGTTTTGAACTTTGAGAGTTTAAACAAAGAAAGAAAAGTGTGAAAAATGTTCACGTCTGTCTGAGAAAAGTGGCCTTAAAACAGTGTTTTTCAACCAGTGTGCCGCGGCACACTAGTATGCCGTGGGAAACTGCCTTCATTAACCGATCTAAAAACATTTCCCATCTCCAGGAAATCAGCTCTTTGTTCATCCAAACAGACCCTGATAAAACACTGAGTAGTTAGGAATATGAAAGATCATTTTGATGAGAATGACCGCAATTCAGCTGCACCTAAAGCTCTTTGCTGAAAGGTCCCGCCCCTTTAATTGTCTCCGCCAATCATTCTTGAAGGCTTAATCACATGTCATCAGTCTGACCAATCAGAAGTGGTTAAAGTCTTCACTTCCTTGTTCCAATTTAGCTCATAAAGTCGCTCAGTTCTAACAAAAATACCAGCTAAAGCTCATATTTAGTGGTGTAGCTTTCCACAGAATCCGGTATCAGACCGTGGAACAAGAGAACAAAACAATGTAGCTCAGAGACGGTAGTCTTTCTGCCTTTTTGCGGCAGTTTTCACACTACATCTCCCATGATGCATTGGGTTAAAAGGAACAGCGCCTCAGCGCACAATGAGTCGTCCTTGTCAAACGTCTTGAAACCAACGAACACACATCAAACAGTTTTTACATTTTCTAACTTTACTTTTATTTCATTTTTTAGAAAAAAACAGCTTTAACTTTTTGCTTTTTCTACCACAATTATCACAGAAATGAACGTAAGATTGCGGGGCGGCGGGGGGGGGGGGGGGCTGTAGATCAAGACAGACAGACTATGAGTTTCTACTTTTTTTTTTTTTTTAGATGCTGGTGTGCCGCGGGATTTTTGTCAAGGTTAAAGTGTGCCGTGGCTCAAGAAAGGTTGAAAAACACTGCCTTAAAACATCTGGAATAGATGTAAAACATAAAGATGATTACTTGGCAGACTTCATTTACTGCAGGCTATTTTTAGAACGTACCTTTTGAAACAAACAAGAAAACATTCTAATTGCAATCATATCTTGTCTAAGTGTGTTTGACAGTTTCAGAGCTACAACAGAGAAATGTGTGAAGCTCAGGAATCTAGAAGAAGTTTCCTTCTGGAGCTCATTCACATGCCGACAACAATCATTTGTTAGAAAATGCAGTGGATGTAATTCTCTATAGCCATGTTTCTGTTAATGGTAAATGCAGTGCATGCTGGAAGTCATTTTATTGAAGTGTAATTAACCTGATTAAGTGGGAATATTAAAAAAATAGCTTTAATTAATGTGGTTAATGAGGATATGGCAAAACAACAGCAGCATTTTTCGTTTAAAGCTGAGCTGCTGGCTGTAGAGTTGACGAGTGATTTCTGACTCAACAGCTGCTTTTTTCTCATTTTTTTTATGTTTCCTCGTTTCGTTGATGCGAGGGACTCTTTTCAAAATAAGAGCGTGACTGCGCCGAGGGTCAGGAAGTTCAGGAAGTTAGAGAGCGACTCATTTGCATCTCCTTCTCTCGTCAGGTCGGGTGGTTTCCGTCCACGTACGTGGAAGAGGGTGAGGAGTGAAGCCTGAGGAGGAGGAGGAGCCAGATGACGGGACAAAAACAAGCACCGCAAAGCGAGCACGGGAGCAGCGACCCTCTGCTTTCCCCCCCACCTCCTGGGCGCCGCGTTGCCTAAACCAACCCAGAGGCCTTCGGTAGTGAAAAGGGCTAAAAGACGACGCAGATGCGCCGTCATTCCTGCTTGCGGCTAAAGGACCACTGCACCAACAAGCAGTTTGACTGTCAGCGGGGGGGTTGGAACGCCGTATTCGTCCGTCCATCCATAACTCAGCCACCGCTTCCCCACCCCCACCTCCCACCTGTTCCCACCTGCCAAGTCTGCTGTCGCCACAGCTCCCACGAGTGAGCGCTCAGGAGCCGCTCTTCCGTTCACGCGCTCATCTTTCCTCGCCATCATCCATCAGCGCCCCCGCCGAGGGAGGAAAGCCATCGCCCCTCTGGAGGAGCAATACAGAAAGCCTCCCCCCCCCCCCCTCATCTTCTCCTCACTTGTTGTAGCTGGCTTTGACCTTGCTTGTCTGCCGTTCCCTGCGCAGGTTGTTATTGATGACTCTGCGACCCACATTTCGCGTCATGATGGCGGCGCACGCTCCCGATGTAGTGTTGGATAGCATCACCACACCTCAATTGATTCCTCTTTTTTTTCTCCCCCCTCCCTCTACATTCTTTATCTCCTCTCATGTTGTTTTTTTTTTTAGTCGAGAGCGATCTCCCGCTCTTATCTGTGACAGCTCCGCCAACAGAGGCCTGTTGGGTGAAGGCTTATCGGACGGGATACATTAGCGGCTCGTCGCCGTGCGCCCTACCTGGACATTTGGATTCCTCGTTTTACGAGTGAGATGACATAAAACCGCCTCCTTCCGCTGATCCGAATCTGTTCCTTCGCCGCTTTTTGGATGACTTCTGGTGGAAACACAGCTCTTTTACAGCAAAAAAAACAAAAACATTGAATAAATAAATCCACTCTCTGCAAGGTCTCCTTAATCCTCAAAGAGGTTTATCCCACAGTTGAAAGAAGCTGTTACTGAACAACCTTCTTTTAATATAAACAGACGTAAAAAAAAAACAACATCTAAAGCAACAAGAGGAAGAAGAAGTCCTCGGAGGTCGGCTTTGTGCGGGAATGTTTATTCTTCCTCTCACAGGCGGCGGATTTCTCTGCTGCTGAGGCGACTTCAAAAGGCTGTTGTTGTACCAACACGTCCATTTACTCCACCGTTAATTATTTTCCCTCAGACTGCAGAGGGCACGCCGGTCACCGCCACGTGCGTGAAGGCCGCCGGAACGCCGCTCTTTTTCATGTCCACAGTTCAAAGCGGAAATCTTTAGTTTATTTATTTTTGTTCCCACTTCAGTCCGTTCCTCTGCAGATTTTCCTCGTCTCTAAACTTTCCCCGACTTGACCGCTGAGGAGAAGTCGAGAGAGAAATGGAAATGTGAAGTGAGATGAAGGGAAGCTGTCACGAGGCTAACCAGGGGATTCGGCTCGGAGAAACAACCCTGAGGCAATCTTTGCTGCCTTAGCACCCCCCGCCCCTCTACCCGCCGCCGCCTCTCTGCCACATCTTCATCTGTGCCTCTAGGTGTTGTCATAGACACACAACTTCCCAGATTGATGTAAAGATAGTCTTTGCTGTGGACTTAATGAAGCCATTCTGCATGAAAATGGTCTTTAAAACTAGAGATGTCTCGATCTGGTCACATGATCGGAAATCGGGCCGGATCACGTCGTTTCAGACTTGATCAGAATCGGATGTTCCAGCCCAGTCAGGGATCGGATATTTATTTTATTCTTATTATTATGATCAGGGCTGGATGTTTTAAGCCTATTACTAGACGTATGCGAGTCATGGTTGATCACAATGAGCAGGGAGGCGCATAAAAGCAGGTCAGTAACGTTAGCGAGATGTTCAACTTCAGGGCTCAAAAACTCTTGATAAATGTTTTATACAGACAGCAAGTGTCTCTATTGGTTTGTCTAAATGCAAACAACGTTGTACAAAGGAAAAAAAGATGTTTGCTTCTTTTTATCAAGAATGACGCTCTCTGTTCAGCCGACAGACAAGCGGCTTCCGAGGGACCGTCTACAAAGTGCAAGGTCCAGGAAAATGTGAATTAATAAACTCAACATCATATTCGTTTAAAAGGAATGTTTTCATGAACTTTTACGAATTTTGAATGGAAATATAAATCCCATCTGATCAAAAATGTTCAATGGTTCTGAAGATCCTAAAGCTACAGTCACCAAACTTGCTGTTTTTTCTGGTTCAGGCTACGTCACAGAAATGCTCCGTTTAAGAAAGATTTAGGGACAGCTTGGATTTGTTTATTATCGGATCAGGAGTCAGTATCGACAGTACTCCAGATCAAATGACTCGGAATCGGATCAGGGTAGAAAAGTTGATCGGGAGATACCAATTTAAAACGCGTGAGCTGACACCCACACGGCCACCAGGTGGAAGCATCCATCCAAACCTCCTCTTGTTAGAGTGTTGAGGTGACGTCTTTAGATGAGCAGCAGGAGTTCTGGTATTTTTTTTTTTCTTTTGTAGGGTGCTGCAACGCCAAAGTGGCACAAACGTGATCCAACAAAAGCCCCTTTTTTCCTCATCCGGGAGCGTAAGAGCAGCTTGTCTGTAAATGGCAACGCTGTCAGAGTTCACCTAAGCAGCAGGAGTGGATTACCAATCACTGCCTCCCTTTTTTTCAAAGTTTTTTTCCTGTGCAGGAGGAAGGCTGGAAGGCTCAAGGGTATCCGTGATCTAATCATTACAGCATCTCCTCACCTCTGCGACCTCGCCGCATTCATCTCTCTGTCGGCTCCCGTCGCTCCGGCTCTATCTCACCGTGTCACTTCTCCCTCTTTACTGCCCTCCTTCCTCATCCATCTCTCATCCCATCTCCGTCTGTGCCCCGTCACTCCGCCTCTGCGGGCGGGAGAAGGGAAAAGCCCATCGCCTGTTGCCTCTGCATTCTGCCAGTTAGGGAGTTCATTTCCAACACGTTACATTGGCAGAATTCATACCTTAAACCTAGAAAAAAAGGGGCGTGGCCAAAGTCCCTTTAGTCCTTCGTCACTCATTTCAGTCGAGTTTCCAGAGGAAGCCAAAGACGTGTGCTGTGCTCGCCGTGCCCCTCCATGTTTGATAACCACGCTACCCCACCGCTGTGGCCTAACTCTAAAACCGTGCAATCCTGACTGTGTAGCAGAAGCCTGTGTTGCTGCTGTATCATACTGTAAATAATGTACAGAGCCCACAATAAAGATATACACTTCTTCTAATGTCTGAGCGTCTTATTGTCTGCTTTTTGGATAAATCAGGAGAGGACGGCCCCTCGCTTCTCTAATAAACCCTGCAGCGACGGAAATCACTGAAGAAAAATGAAAATAAACAACTTAGAAATGAAGCTGGTTTCTAAATAACTTTATGCTTTTAGGGACGCAAACAATTTATGTTAACATTTCTTGTTGGGGCCAAATCAAATAAACATCCTATAATTTCTGTACAAGGCACAAAAAAAACAATTAATCATATTTTTTTCCCTTCACAGTAACTAGATAGAACTACTACTACTACTACTACTACTGAAGAAGCATTAGATGCTTCAGCATATCCTTAAGAATACTTATAAATATGTCAACTTTGTTTGCAACATGTAAAAAAAAACAGACTGAAACAAACGTTTCTCTGAGTACTCTAACCCCCAACCTCGTTAAAAAAAAAATACACCTACAATGGGCAATAGGGAGGAGCCAGAAGTGAGTGAGGGATTCAGATTCAGCCCAAATCTGTTTGAAATTACAAAAAATAAATGTACTTTTTGCATGTCTAACACTCCTACCTTTTAATCTCCCTTTTGTTTTTCTTTATCTTCCATCTCTAACATCCCCCTCCATTTCTCTCATCTCTTTTTTGTCAGGTCCAACCAGAAATGTATCTAAATCTAAATCATATAAATAAAGTTCAAAAGGCGTTTATACAAATATACACCTCCTGTGTCCGAAGATTCATAACCCCCTACTGTAACAGTGAAATCTGTCCAACACAAACAAACCTTTAAATAAGGAATGAAGTTTATTAATTAGGAAATTAAATTAGGAATCGATTAAGGTTAAACTCTTCTTGTTTGAATCATCACTTTCTTTTTTTTTTTTTTTAGCTCAGCATGAACAGAAAGTCTTATTAAAATGAATAAAAAATCTGAACCGCTCAGAGAGTAAGTATTGCATTTCCTCCAAAGGCACCAAAACAAGCTGCAGTCAGTGTGGGGGGGTCTGTTTCTCAGCAGCCTGTCGGCTAATAAGTGTAAATGAATGTGGGGATCAGGAGTCGACGGCGCTGCGGCGGTCGTGCTGATAATAAACCCAGTCCACCCGCTTTGATGAAGTAGTTCCTGAACGGTTGTAAACACTGAACCGTCCCTCTGCAGAATTTCTGGTTCTTAGGCTCACAAGCTGTGGTGGGGGGGGGTGCTGACCACGTCGCAAAAGCGTCTGAATCAGGTCTTTTGTGTTTGTGCGGGGGCTCATGAGTGGGTGGTGGCTTCCCCAACCATCTGGTTCCATGTTACCTGCTGAAGTTACACCGCTCGGGCTCCAGGAGGGCCGGCGGGTTTGGGGCCAGGGCTCCCGGCGCCGTTGGGGAGGGCTGGAAGAAGAAGTGCTGTCCTGAAAGCCCCACCAGGCGGGCCTTGTTTTCGGCCCGGTGGCTCTGAATTACAGCGCTCCGGTTCCAGCTGAGGCTGGACGGCGGCTGCGACAGATGGCCCGGTTGCATCAGCCTCCTGCACAGTTTGAACTCTCAGCTCCTGCACAGTCGCATCAAACCGCATGGAAGACTTTCCTAACAGGAGTGCAGGTGCTGCCCGCGACCACACAGCTCCGTCCACGGACGTTCAAGTTGGATATTTAAAGGTGTTGTCTCAGCATTGTTACATTTAAAATAAAGATTAAATATCAAATCAGTTGTTTCTGGTCAAGTACTGTCGTGGCAAAAGTTGCAATTTATTTGCATTCGTTGACTGTTTAAGGAGCTGAGATCCTCTGACCTCATGTGGCCCATTTTACCAGACGGCCCAATTTAGCTGAACTGAACATATTTCAAGAAATTGAAGTTTTTTTCCTCTAAAAACACAAAAATTCATGACTAAGCCAACTATTGTTATTATAGCCAGTATTTGCAAACCAAATCAAGTGAAAGACATGAAGTAATTTTGACAGCATTAATTCTATTTTGGACCATAAAAAAATAATTGCTGTTTCTTGCATTCTATGATCTGCTGGAAAAACACCAGGAAGTTATCAATGCTGTAAATTGGAATCTTTAGTTTTTTTTCTCTACTATAGGAGAAAATGTTGTAGTCACAACTGTCCTTATGGGTGAACACGGCTGTCTGCAAGTGAGAAATCTGCAATCCTGTACAGGGCACACAGGTTTCCCAGACGAAATTTGGTGCTGCCAGAGAGTAAAATGTTCATGGACATTTTTTTTATGGGGGCAATTGGACGTAGCGAACATTTGTGCAACACGTAAGTAATAAGTAAGAGTGAAGGAGGTTAGATGTTGTGTTTGTCACTTTTTCAATCCCTCCCAAGCCTTGTGCATTGCGCAAGGAGCCTAAAATTGGACGACCGCCTTGTAGTTTTTGTGTCCCATAGACACGTGCACGGGCAGCATCTATGCCTCACTAACCGGGGCGCCATCACAGCATCACCAGTATTTGATTAGTGCGTGAAACTTATCCTTACAAATACTTACAGATAGACAATACCCTTAGCACACGTCCGCAGTGGTACGTTCCATTTTCATGACGTCCCTTGAGGTGGCCTCACGATCCTCAAAGGGAACTGCAAGACACGCCTGTTTGGACCGAACAGATAAAGTCGGATTGGCCCGAATGGGGTCTCAGTTTCCATTCAACTAAACTGTGATCAGGCTCAGTAACCATGGAAACACAAACAGGCTATCCAGCGCACCAAAAAGAGAAAAAAGAAAAATTAAAGTTCACAATATCTGCAAAATAAACCCCAGTTTAGAGCTAGACTAATACAAAAAAAGTGCATATGTAGTTGAAGAAATAGCAGGACTGTTTTCTTCTTTATGCTTGTTTATTTTGTTCTGATCAGCGTTTTGACCAACGTCGCCCCCATCTGGGCAGCTGTTGTAATTTTCCTTTCTTCCCCATCAACAACGAATCTGTCTAACTCCACAAATACTACGTTTTTCCATCACACAAGCCAAAATAATAGGAATACTAATATGTAAATGAAAAAAGCAAATGTCGATGTGAATAATTCAGCCTTTTAACCTCAAATTTAAACGTTTAAACAACAATCTCTTTTAATTACTGTTCACACGATCAGCAGATTCTGACACAAAGAAAGCCGGCTTTGCTCTGCTTCAGTATCAGTCCATACAGGCCGGTGGCGTAAATATTTCACTACTATAAGTTTGGTACATTGGCATAAAGCTGCTTTTCTCCGCTTCAGAATGCGCTGGACATACGCCAACTGCTACAACAGTTATATAGTCCAAAAAAAACAAAAAAGAGTTTACAAAAAATCTATTTTACCCTGAAAAACGAATCAGATTTTAAAATATAAATTAAAAGAATGTCTGCATGCAAGCCTTGACGACTTCAATATTGACACCAACAGTCTACAGAAGTACAGAAAAATGACTTTAAATAGTTGTCTTCATGTTCTAGATTTATCAGAACATGCTTTGGTTTCGCTCCATTTGCCAATTATCCGCTTTTCCTTCTGCATCATGTTTTATTTCCCCAGAATCTTTCATAAAAGCTGCCAAGTTGTGATTTCTTCAACTGCGCCCCATATATCCCGCTCTATTTCTCGCTCTGCGCCGCTCGTGTTTTCCCTGGGTTTATTGCTGTCTGTTTGGGCCGTGAGGGAGCCATCATCACTGCCAGACGGAGATGCTGCTGTGTGTAAATATCAAGCGGTGCTCTTTCCGGCTTGTTTTCCTGGAGACGGTCAGCGCTGCGCCAGCATTGAGGGGCCGTCGAGGAACCGCGGTTACTCCTCTGCAAACCTCCAAAACGCTGCTCCATTTAGGAACTGATGAGGGAACGGTTCTTTACTGCAGGCAGCAGCCAAATCCTTTTGTTTGTTCTCTTTAAGCTTTGATTCATGGTAATGCTCATGACTCAGATTCCGCCCCACTGTGGCGTTTGTGAATTTTTGCCGTCTCTCTCTGCACACAAATGAATGTGACAGATGGTGGTGCAGACACGGACTAAAAAAGCGTTGAAAGGCATATACTTACTGCTGTATTCTTGCATCGTAGAGGCTTAAAAAACCAGCAGACATGGTGAATGTCGTATGTATGCGTCTAATGCGGCTCATAAACACAGAGGTGTGATCTCACCTCCTTCTCTGCAAGGACGGGGAGAAAAAAGTAGAAAGAAGAACTGAGAGTGTCGACATCACACCTGTGACCCACTCAGGCTTTAGCTAAAGTTCACTCGTCTGGAGGAACAGATACTTAGAGGAACAATATCAAAGCCAGTAAGCAGTGCAGCTCCTGATGAGTTTTCCCTTTTCTGCAAATCAAATCAAATCAAATCAAATCAATTCAAATCAGCTATGGACTCACTGGGTGGGTTCAAGCTAAACGTGTGTTATTAAATATGAGTATAGTCCACGTTTTTCACACTTGACGAGCAGCAAGGGGCTTTTTCTTATTTATCCCTTTTTCTATCCTAGGCACTTTACCATTGGGAGTTGGGTCATCTAGACCCACTAGACAGTGCTCTGAACCTTTTTTTTTTTTAATGATTTGTGATCTTCACTGGTTCAATGGATTACATGAAATTTGTCCACCTTTATCCACCTTTGTCATGGTAGGGAGAACACGTCAAAGTAAGGGTGGGGTCGTCCAAGACAACACAAGGGTTAAACCAGCACGTGTCTGCCCCCTACTGTTGGAAGAGGCCTAGTGCGAAATGTCGAAGTGGTGCAAAAGTCGCGGTTCTTGCTCCAGGCTTTTTCTTTCACAGTTTTATTTCGATATTTATGAAAGCCTTAGTGTCATAGAATTTTGGTCGGGCACAAACCGCGATTATTAATTTCAGAATCAGAATTACTTTATTGATCCCACACGTGGGAAATTTGTTCGTTACCATAGCAACTGACAGCAGAGAAAACAAAAGAATAAGAATAATATAAAACACAAGAACAAAAAAAAAGTAGCATCAATGCAAACAACAAGGTGGTGTAATTTAAAAAGCTATTTACAGAACAGTGCAGGTAAAAAGATGTGCAAAAGAAATGTGCAAAAAAAGAAAAAAAAGTGCAAAGGTTATCTGTTGCATTGTGAGTTATTGTAGGGTTATTGTATTGGGTATTTCCGGAACCAGGCAGTTTTGGAGCAGAGCTGTTTGAGGATGGTCTGGGTTTCTCCTCCATGATCAATTTTCCAACAATTGGAGCCTCCGTTACGTCACTACCAAATCAGTCCCCGGTTGGTCAAAGTTCAACCTGGTTTCACGTTCAAGGGCTGCACGTTTTGTACGTAGAGCCCGAAAATGGTCGTAAAGATATGCGTGAACAGTTTTGAACGCAGGAGCCCAAAACGTGCGTTTACGTAGACTTTTCATTGGAAGTGGTTACTTGAACATGGCCACAGAGGGTGTGTGAACATATTCTTCAGAGTAATTCAGCAGAAATGCGAGTCTGTCGAAGATTTCGTAAAATGTAGATCAAAGTTGCATCTGCACCAAACACTGTCTGCACAAATAAAAGCATTAGTCGGCCCTCGTGCTTCACTGCCAGCTGCTGCTCCCTCTTCCAGCCCCTAAAGTGGATTAGGGTCACGTCTCTATAGGATCATGAAATGCTGGTAAATTGCCACCAAAAACAGGCACTAATGTGAAGATTATAAACTATATTTATTTTTGTAAGCTTAAGGATTACAGAAATAGGTATTCTCACTTTAATGTCACACAATCCGATACACTATTCTGGCTTTTTAAAAGTCTTAGGTGAGCTCCATGATAGTATTCTTTAAACTTGTTCTTATCAAAATGATGCCTCTCAAATTTAACGACTTTTGGTAAAAGTGAAAACTCTTTTTTTGTCTTTATTAAATGTAATTTACCATTTTAAGGTGATCAGTCAAAGTTCATTATAATTTCATACTTGGACATTACCTAAATGAATTTCTATGGAGCTGCTCTGATGACATGGTCTAAAGTTTCAATAAATTATAGCCTCTAAATGTTCAAAAATGTTAAAACATGACTCAATCAGTAATCAGTTTCTTTGTATTTGTAATGAATTTGCACATTTTCATTTACACACTTTGTCTAATTTTGGACATACATTATTGTTTAGTTCACACCTTTTACTATTTTGCTGCCAGAATTAAACATTTAGTTCATGCTCTCAGCCTTTTTGGGGGCTTTAAATTATGATTGCATCTGTACATTTTTACTACTTTGTAAGTGACTTTTTTGTTTGATAGTTTCATGATTTGGGGCCACAGAGTAGTATTTTGTTTGTGTGTTTTTGGCAGTTCATGATCTGAAATTACTATTTTACATGCATGCTTTGGCTGTTTTGTGGCTGTGTTTTGTAGTTTGCTTGTTTTTACCATTTCATGGCCTTAATTAACTATTTTGTTCGTACATTTTCAGTGTTTCATGGCCACACATTATTATCTTATTTACGTGTTTTTGCTATTTTGTGGTCAGTAATACTATTTTGTGTCGACAAATTACTATTTCGTTCCCGTTTTTGGTATGTTGTGGTCTTAAATTATTACTTTTGTTTGGGTGTTGTCAGTATTTTGTGGCCACAAATCACTCTTCCGTTGGTGTTTTTGCCGTTTTGTGGCCACAAATACTATTTCATTTGCATTTTTGCCATTTTGTGGGCTTAAATTACTATTTTCGTTGAGGTGTTATAACTATTTCATGCCCACAAATTACTATTCTGTTCACATGTGTTTAAGTGAATAAATTGAACTTTTTAATCCGCATGTTTTATTTGCATGTTCAAATATTGAAAACATGCAAATGAAATGATTTTGTGACCACAAATGACTATTTCATTTGAACTTTTCACTAGTTTGTTGCCATAAAGAAGTATTTCTCTGTTTGTTCCATAGCTGTGTTTACTTCTTTGTTGTCATAAACAAGTATTTAGTTTGTTTTAACTATTTTTTGACTACATTTTTGGAGCCATGCTCACATTTCTCCTTACACTAATTTTTTTTCCTGAATTACATTTATTTTATTTATTGTGAATATTAATATTATTTTATCATAACTGTGATGAAGCCTTCACACATCTTTTAAGGAAAGGCAGAAACAACAAAAGATAAAACATTTGGTGCTTTTTTACAATTTGGTTTATTTAAAAAACAGCACATGTTTACTCTAAACTAGATTAAATATCGGGTTGTGTTAAAAGTTTGTTCAAACTTGTAAAAAAAAAAATATATATATATATATATATATAACTGGAACTCTGTCTTAAAATGGCACAAAGAGCATTGTGTTGAATTTCCTGGCACAGACGGAAAAACACAGACGGCTACATTTAAATATTCTCAATGTGATGTTGCCTCCCAACAAAACTGGGACCAAGTGAGAACATAATGTATGTGTGATATTACTGGAGTTACCAATGCCAACGTGTTATTTAACTAAAAAGAAAAAACCTGGGGACATTTTTGAAAGACATATTGGGAACATTAAGTTTTCAGCAACTTAACTTCAATTAGCCTTTTAATTTCATCTAATCAGATTTACATATTAAATGAAGGTTCTTTTTTTCCCCCCACTGAAGTGAACAGCAGAGGTAATTTAACATGTCCAGGAGAGATGAGATTGGGTTGGTGCAGGAGGCTGCAGATCACACAGATGCACTCCAATTTAACTGAGGAGGTGAGGCAAACGTCTCTCTGCGTCATAAGCCTCCATCTTTGTTACATTTCATTTGCACCTGGAGTGGGACTGGAAAGAAATCTGGTTTCTGGAGACGGCCCCCACCAATTTCACTCAGCTGGACTCATCTCTGGCTCCTGCAGATCAATTCTTTAAATAAAACAACTGCAAAGTCATTGCAAATTCAGTGACCTTGCGGTAGAGTGTCCGCCCTGAGATTAGAAGGTTGTGAGTTCAAATCTGTGAGACCCTAAAAATGGGACCCAATGCCTGACTCTCTGCATTAAGGGGTTGGATTGGTGGGGGGTTGAACCAGCACGGCTGGGTCTGCGACTTTACCGCTCCGCCAAAGGATGGGCCAAATGTAGAGAACAATTTCCAAACGCCTAGGTGCATGACGGTTACGGGGACTTTACCTTTTTAGCAAATATGTCTGAACTGGATTTCCGACGTACAGTCTTTAGACGAACTCGGATGAATCCGCCTGACTGTGACGATCTTGTTTTGCTGACGTCTTCACTTGATTTACACGACTGGAGTTTGATACCATTTTAAAGGAGCAGGCTCATGACAAGAACAGTGAAGCTCATTATTTTTGAGTGACCTGATTTTTAAATTCCCTGGCGTCGACACTCCTGGTATTTTTTTTTTTTTTTTAACAAACTGAAAAAGATGAGGGAAAAAAGCTGAAAAAAAGGTAAAATATGAAAAAACTAAATTGCAGCAGATCTGAAATATAACTCTAAGATGACCAAAAAGGAACAAAATAAGAAATAATTGTTGAAAAAAGCACTATTACCAAGTGAAAATAGTTTTGTTGATAATAAATATCATTGGTGTTCAGATGTGGGACAAAAGAATCTGTTACAAAAATTTCACAGTGAAAATTGTTTTTTTTTAGGCATTCTTCCCCCTCCAAACACCAAAGACTTTCATGTTGGCTTCATGGCGATGCTTTACCATGCAGCGTTCGAAATAGCGGTTATCTGGTTGTCCGAGACAACCAGATTTCACGGAGGACAACCAAAATGAACCTGATGGTTGTCCGTGTGACAACCTGGTCTTTTATCCAACATTTTGGTATTTTTCAACTATTTTTCAAGCTCCAAGGGTTAGTTTTTGGCAACCTCCAAATTGAGACGTATGCAGCAAAGTCTTTCCACTGACGAACGAAGTGCGTGCATGCTAGCGAATCCTTTCTGTCTGTTAATCTGCACTTTTCAATAAAGATTATTCAAATACATGTGTTTAACAGTACCTGGCGCGACCGCTAGAGGTCTCCAAAATATGTTCAAAATAATCAGCCCTATATAGAAGATTTAAAACACATAACTTTCACTCATTACAGAACAGACTGACATGAGCGGAAAAAAAAACGTTTTTCCATTGGATTGATATGATATTCTAAATTTTTTAACAGTCTTTGTATTTTATTTTCTTTAAGCAACAATTATCAAAACCAAAGAAAAAAAAGAACCAATATATTTAAATCTGTGTAAAGATACTAGTTATAAAGACATTAGTTTCAAGTTTTTAGCAATACTTTGTGTAACCAGATGCTTCAATATTTAATAAAATGTTTGTTTTTAATATTTAAAGAGTTTTTAAATGTCCATCATAAGAGGCAGTTGATATTAGATGTATAGAAGAAATAAAGATGTAAGTACTGACATCTGAGTAGGTTTCATTGCTGTTGAATATTGGTATCCAAGGACAACCAAAAATTGGGGAGGACAACCAAGTTTACTTGCCATTTTTTCCCATGTAGCTTTCGGCTTTTTCCTCACTATTCAAGGTCATTTGTTCTCCATCAGGTGAGATTGTACATAGCGTTCCAGGTGGAAGGTCATCTTGTATTTTTTTCCATTTTTTAATAATTGCGCCAACATTTGATCTTTTCTCATTTGTGTACATCTTCCTGTGTCCACACAGTTCTGAAATGACCCATCACTACCTTGCCACATCGTTTTCCCTCACCCATGTGTTTGTCCAAGTCTGTCCCAATCGCCGATCTCTCCCCCTGAGGGACACCCTGGATCTCCTCATTCATCTCCCAGAGCATCGTCACCATGGACAACATCACACCTTCTACTTCCAGCTGCAGACTCATCCCCCTATCTTGCATGCTCTCCACCTCCAGAACATTCTTAAAAACGATTCCTTTAGAATCTTTCCTCCTCTGTTCTTCTTTTCATCCTTCTTTTAGTAACGGGAGTCCAATTTCCACCGACAGCCTACACCAGCACACATGGTGGTCACCAGGGCAACGGCCGATCAAGTATGAAAGTTTTGTTCGTGATTGACATGACTAATTTGGCTTTGGTTTTACATCTGACTTCTCTCCTGACTCAACTTTCCGCATTTCCCTGGATTTGGGACCGCTGGATTGCGTCCCATTGTGGTCGTGGTTGCATTTAATGGTTGTGCTCATATAGATTGTTGAAATCAAGGCATCAATTATAATGTATACCTGAAATATTGGACAGATTAAGTGTTTAAATAGCAAAACCAAATATGCGTTTTGTCTTTCCCAAACAGCTCAAAGCTCAACGTTTGCTGCAGGACGTGGACAGAAAGCACCTGGAGCTGTCTGCAAGAAACTGTTTCAACTGATCCGCGCTTCTCTTCACGCTGTCAGAGGATGATGGAGATGTGGGAGGCACAGCTTCTATTTTAAGGTCTTTGAGTGTCGTTCCATCGTCTTTGCCTCTTTTTCTCTTCAAACTGCAACCGGCAATCGTGCCATTTGCAATGCGTCCATTCCCCAGCGTCCCCTGAAGCACCTACAGATGTATTCAGCTCCCATTTGTCATTGCTGGGAATGTGGTGGCGTCAGCAGTTATGTTCCAACCTCCACCGATGGCAGCACACCACCGCTAAGAGAATTTCAGCTCAGCCTGAGGTCACTCCACTCCCTTATTACAGTTTTACATCTTCAGTGATGGATAATGATGATGTTGTTGCCCTATTTACTCTGCTGAGGCAACTTGCTACATGCATTTCACTTGTGTGTCGCCTCACTGCTTAAAGACATTTTACCTGCACTGTACACTTAATGCTGTGCTTGAATGTATTCACTCCAAGCGCACCAACTCTGTTAGGAGTACATGCAGAATTTACCTTAACAAGGCAACAACACAGTGGGTTCTCCTAGTTCCTAATGAACGGAACCTGTTAGAATTTTATGAGTCCTGGAATCTGAAGCAATAGGGTGAAATGCATCTGATGGAATAGCATTGGAATGGAAAACAGAACTTAAAGTTTTCAATTTATTTCATTTACCTACATTAGTACAGTGGCCAAGACACGCCATCGCACCAAAAAACAGTGTTGTAAATAAGAAAAGCACTATTGCACATTAAAGACTGTTTTCAGGTACTTCTCTTTTCCTATTTTATTCGAATTTTTTAAAGAAAAATTTATCATTGTTCTTATTATAATGATTGATTTTTATGTATTTATTTTATTTTTCTATTGTATTTTGTTTTATTTCAAACATTTAGTTAGGTAATACACATGTGGACTAAATTGTTGTTTAGAAGCTTTTTGTTCGGTTAGTAAAATTAAAACTCACAATGTTGAGAGAAATAACTGGAATCTGACAAAAGAATCTGCAGGTGAGGCATGCCCCACCTGAAGCCTTTCTGCTGGCCTATAGCAGCGTTCTGAGCGCACGTCTCTGTTAACATTGAGTCATGCCGTCAGACATGAGTCAGCGCTGCCGAGCCTCACCCGGAGATTCACACTCAAATTCGGCGATTTTAACCTCAGAAACTGTGGAAAACGGGTTGACTGAAAATGTTTATTTAACACAGACCAGTGGAAAATAATATTTACGTCATTTACCTTTTTCTATTTCATCACGATTATGACAGGTGAGGCTCTGCCTCCCTTGCCTCACCTGACCGCACGTCACTGGTGGCATCACAAAATGTTTTTTTTTCCTACACTGTTAAACTCCCTGCTGGACTGATTAAGCACCCAAGTGACCGAAATGTAACCGAGAAGAATCTTTCAAAATACTTAAAAAAAAAATATATATAAATAAGAGATAGCTTTGACTCACAAGAAAACCAACTAAAACCCGCCAAATGGAATTGACGCAAAAACTCACCCAAAGCAAGTTTACTCCGCAATATCAAAATCACCCCATTTGGGTGGAAAACTGCAGAATCTGGCAACACTGCTGGTAGATGTGCTTCATGTTTGGCTCTTTAGTGACACGCCGACTCAGTGGCTGTATCGGTCACATGACTTTTCCTGGAGCGACACGTGCACTGCCACAGGGTTTCACTTTATGAGCTCGACGCGTCGGTGTTGCCAGACCCATCACTAGTTGCACATATTATTCCAAAATTTAAGATCCACGGGACTGTAGCCAACCTCCCTGGCCGAGGGCGCAAGAGCAAAATTGACGACAAATCAAAGAGAAGGACATAACAAAAGAGCCCAGAAAAAGATTAAAGCTGAACTACAAGCTCAAGGAACATCAGTGTCCGTTCACCCCATCCGGCGTTGTTTGACACAAAGTGGACTTAATGGAAGACGACCAAGGAGGACACCATTGTTGAAAACTAATCATAAAAAAGCAAGACTGGAATTTGCCAAACTACATGTTGACAAGCCACAAAGCTACTGGGAGAACGTCCTATGGACAGATGAGACAAAAAAGGAACTTTTTGGAAAGGCACATCTGCTCTATGTTCACAGATAATAGCCACACATAATAACTCCTCTCAAGCGAAAATCAAACCGTTTTGTTTGTAACCACCAAACCCAGACTTGTCCAGCATGGAAACTCAATTGACGAAGCTGCGCTCTGATCCTGAGCTAATCTAAAGGCCACATGAAATTTGGAAGTCCGTAGTGATTGACTCGGCAGAAAATCGGTGACCTCTACGCCATATTAGCCTCAGTATCCACTGATCCCAGCTGTCATTTTATGTGGCCTTCCACTTGGAGGCTAAATTGCTTTAGTTCCCAATCACTTCCACTTTTTGATAAAAAAAAAATCCAGACAGTTGACTGGAATATTAAGCAGAGTGGAAATTACACAGACGTCCATCATAGTACTTTCACAAATGTTTACAATCCAGTCTGCATGCAAAGCCTCAGGATTTTTCTACTCATGGAGTCGACTGGAAAACCTGACATCAATTATTTGGATGGTTGGGCAAATACTTTAATGTTGTAGTGGACAAACACACAGTTAGCCACATGTAGCTGATATTTAACATTCAATATCCAATTAAGAAAGACTTTATTATTAATTATTGTTTTTTTTTCCACACTATAGGGCGCACTCTTATACTGCCCACCGTCAGTGAATGATCTGTTAAGCCATGTTACGCGAAAACAAAAAAGTCAGAGATAAGTCCGTCAGACTTTATTAACTAAGTTCGCAAAGAGTGTAGAACTTGATTGTAACACGTTACACATTAGCGTGTTCACAATAACATTCAACTTTGTTTGCAACATGAAAAAAAACAGACTGATGCATCTAAAACAAACATTACTGTGACTTTGCAAACTCCCAACCTCAATAGTAACTTGTAAAAAATAGTCTATGGGTAAACTACGGCCTGAAATTGGAAATAAATTATACTAATGATCCTTCTTAATATTCCATGTTTTACTGGAATTCTGGTGTGAATGGTGCAGTATATGTACAATGACCTTTAGTGCAGAAAGCTTTTTTTTGTATTCATGGAGTGCTAGAAAATGTGTTGTTTTGCAGATGTTCATGTGTGTTTTCCGAGTCGGACAAGCATGTTTCCCATCATTCCAACACCTCATGAATCCAGCATTTCTCTAAGTTTGCATTCTTCCCTGAGGAACATCAACCCATTGGTGCTATTGGTACTAAAATGAGAACAAAAGTCACAGCTTTAAAATAAAACCCCCAAAATGTTCTGTCTTAGAATATATACATTAATTTTCAATCAAACGTGAAGCCTGTTTTCATCCAGATCTATGTAATTTCTTTCTTCAAAGTGGTGGATTTCTAAAATGCTCCTGGTTTCTGGAACCCTTTTCCTGGCCCATCAATCAAAAAGTTTGTCCAAGATTGCCCTATACGTTAAGCGCAACACAGCGTAACACCCAACCAAACATTTTGACAAAGCATCGTGTTCCTTTCAAGAATCGCTTCAACATCAGTAAACACAACCAGAATTCATCCATAGATAAGGCGCTCCAGATTATAATACACAATGCAGATTTTTGGGGGGGGAAAAAATCAGGTTTCAAAGTGCTCCTTACAGGATTTTAACATAACGATTTTTAAGTCGTAATTACGAGAAAAAAGTCATAAATTAACGAGGAAACGAGGTTTGTTGGAGCCTTGCTTGAAGACGAAAGACGTGGAGCCTTTTGTGAAGCTTTATGTTCGCATAAGTTTCAAAAACAAAAGAAGTTCTGAACTTTCTGGTGACTCAAAATCAGATTATTGTCAGTGTTTCCGGCTTTCCGGGGTTCAGTGTCCGTAAAGCGGAGTTTCATCTGTAAAATAAGGAGCTCAGGGACACGGTTGGGTAAAGAGGACCGCTGCAGCCTTTATTCTCCTTTTCATTCACATTCCCAGAAGTCCATTTGTCTCATTACGTCATGAACCTGTCATGCACACAAGAAACACCAATGCGGACAAAAACAGTGTATGTCCCCCTCCTCCAGATGAAACGTCCCGTTTTAATATAAAAACAACAAAGATGAGTGAAAATAGTCTGTTATATTAGCATTAGAACGTTGAAAATGCTCCTCCTCGGACGGAAGTGTCACACAAGCAAGTAGAGATCTTGTCTTTCGTGAAAGAATAAAGGATGGAAGTGGACAGCAGCAGGGATACCGATGTCTTCATCAACGGCTGCAGAGATCCTGCAAACCACCCATCAATAAAAAGAACATTAATAAACCATAAATCGAACATATGAGCTTCCAAACATCTGGAACGTTATCAGTAAACATTCAGCCTGTTTAAGTAAGTTCAGTCGGTCTGCTCTGCTGCTGCGTGGCGTTCACTTGCTGCATTGTGTTTGCTCACTTCCACTATAATTTACAAAAACAAACCTCGTTAATTTACGACTTTAAATCTTGTAATTTAACTTTTTTTTTTTTTCTGGTGGCCTTAAAACTCTGTTGTAGCGCCTAATCATGCAGAAAATACTGTATTTAAAAATATGCACCTATAGATATCACCCACCTAAATCTCCAAAACATTCTGATTACACGATTAGATATAAAAAAAATAACTTTTACGGGATGGAAGAAAACATTCCACAAAGAAACATTTGCAGACGCGAAACTTCTGTCTTGCTTCGCTGAACGGATTCTCCAAACAACAAAGAATAATAATTGGTCATCAGAAAGACGGGAAGGGGAATGAACAAAAAGATCTTCTCCGTAGTAAATTATAGCTGCAGGTGAGACAAGATGTAGAGGGCGGCGGTAACTTGTTGAGCAGCTAACGACAACCCTCATCTGAAACAGCTGACAGCTCTGCTCTCACGCCTCGTAGCTTCTGCAGCCACCTACAGAAACACAAAGGAGCAGCCTCGGCACACACTGACACTTATCTAATAAATTAAACTCAATTTATTACCATGTTTTGCATAATACTGGAGTTTAGCGGGGTTTTGTCGCAGACGTATGCATGACACCAATTACTCATTTTGATGAGCAGGGATAATAAATTAGGCAATTAACACGCTGTCAGGCTGGAGGGGAAAGGGCTATACTGCTCGCTCTCAGAATCCACCGTTATTTTTTGTGTGTGTGTGTGTGTGTTTTTTTTGGGGGGGTATAAACTGCAGAGCGGATGTGGGATGGTGTCGGGCTGTCAGGTGGGGAGGGCCCTGGGTCAGCTGGGGGCCGCGGCGGACATCTGACCCCATCAGAAAACTTTGAGTGTTAAAGTGGAGATGCGGCGTCTTTACATCTTCTCGGGTTAACCTGATTTAACTCAGCAACACACAGGCACGTGCACACACACACACAAACACACACACACACACACAGGTAATAGCTGCCAGCAAGTGAAGTCCCCAGGCGAGAACTGGGGCTGCAGAGAGGGGAAACACATTAGCCTAATAAGGGCCATCTGGTGGCCATTCATTAACTTGACCATCCTTGAAGTCTCCGACCCAAAATGTCATTTTTCACTTTGCAGATGAATCCATTTGGTGTCAAGATGAACTTGGGCCAAATTACCAAAGATGGAAAACGAGGGGGAAATGGGGTAGCGGTAGAGAAGAGTTTGGAAGGTCCAGAAGCAGGAAAACTGTAGGGAACAGTTGCTCACATGAGACCTTAAACCCCAAACAGTATTTTTCTGCCCCAATCCTGACGCATTTAGCGATGCGTTTAATGACCGCATAAAGACTCGGGGTGGTCTGAGCCCTTCACCGCCCCTTTTCTATAATATAAAGAGATAAAGCGATGACGCTAAGTGTTTAGGACGCCTTAAAACATTGTTAATGTCCACTGAGACAGGGAGGACAGGCCAGCTGGGGGGGGGGAATTAATGCTCACTCACCGTGACAGATACCTCTGTAGTGCATCCCAGACCTTGACTGATGCTCATTTACTGTGAGAAGTGATTTTTAAATGACTGCTCGCTCACACACGTGAACGCCAGTATGCAAACGGGGGGTCTTCACACTTTAATCAAGCTGTCTGATGAGATGCCTGCACCAAGAAGCACCTTTCGGTCACATTTCGACAACACTCCAGAAGGTCATATGCAAATGTATTCCCTCATCGTTTTTCTTCTTTATTGCGTCTTTTTAAGTGGTAATGTAAGAAATGCATATGTTTTTATTTAAGGAAGGTTTTCCTGAATAAAACGGTTCTGCTTTCATTTCAAAGCCTCGTTGTTGCGTTCAAGGTTGTTTTTGTGCAGCCAGTAACGCCTTCAGTTTCTCTTCATTAAAGCATATAGAGAGTCTTCATCAAGGTAAAATGATGAAGGCTCTTATTTTTTTCCCAGGACACATGCTGGGACAAACTGTCCTCCAAGCTGTCCTTACAGATTTACATTTTTAGCACATAGCAGATGTTACTGTTAAAATATGAAGGGACTGGTTGGACTACGTGGAGCTCAGACTGCCTCCACTCTGTATTTACATTGAGCTTTATTATTTTTCTTTGTGTTTTTGTCAGAAAGGAACTGACATTTCTAAAGGCTTTTGTTTATTTTTATTATCTTTTTGATTATTTCTGGATGTTGATTGATTTAAACTCTATACTATGTGAAAGCTGGGTTAATTCCAGCTTTGGTAGCACCTTTGGTGTCTTAGTTTGGTATCATTTCAATGAGATCTGAATGTTAAAGAAAGAATATTTCATCTGAATATCATCAAAAATGACTGGAAAAGTGTTTCTTCAGGGGCGGAGCTAGAGGGGGCCTTGTGCCCCCTCAGCAAAAAGCACCCCCCCCCCCCCCCAAAAAATTTTTTTTAGTCAATGCTAGAATCATTATTGAAAAAGATTAAGAAATCACCAATATAAGCCTTTTTAATCATTGGAAATAGCACCTCAGCTAAAAGAACTGTTCTCATTTGCCCTTCTAGATTTTTCGTACCACCCCCCATATACAATGTTCTAGCTTCGCCTCTTTATCTTCTTTATAATTAGAAGGAAAAAAATCTACATTTTAAAATATATTTGTATAAAATATATCCTTAAAAACTTCCAAAATACAAAAGAACAGCCTCTCCCACCGACTTTACTGCTGTGGTTTTAAAAATATTCACAGAACCCTCAGGCACTTGATAACAGTCAGCCTTAATAAGAAAATAAGAGAAGTATTTTATTCATATTTTCTCTGGCACACATGGACACTAAACTGCCAGGGGCCACATCCAGGCTGTGGAGCATCTGTATGTGCCCTACGACACCTTCAAAAGAAAGGACCACAACCTAGCATCCAGCAAGATATTAAAATGAAAGCAAAAATGCATTCGCAATATATCTTGAGACAATAAATAAAACTACTTGGATTTTCAGAAATTTAATGAAAATAACTGTCTTAAAAAGATGCATTTTCATCTAAACTAAATGCTTTTTTTAATGACTGAGCAGATCAATCTGTTGCAATGAGCAACGTGTTGAATATTTGAACCCCATCCGTTCGCTGTGGCCCAAAAGGTCCAGGCTGTACTTTGTTAATGAATGGTAATCAAAACTCAGTGCCAAAGTGCTACAGTTACCGTATAAAAATAAAAATAAAATAAAAATCATTTTACCTTTCCAGGGATTGTGGGCAGGCTCATAAAAGACTGGGCATGGGTGTGACGGTGGGCAGAACTCAAGTCAAAATACAGAAGGTGAAGCAACGAAAGTTTGGCTGTACTTCACAGCAAAGTATTTTAATTCAACAACCTAATGGACATGAGCGACGTGTACAATGGCATGAAAAAATAAAAAAAGCAGATGTGGTCAAAAGACCGATAAAATACGTGTTTACTTCTGCGGACGTAAATACGGAGATGCAGCGCTGCAGGGTAGACTGAATATAAGGCATTGTAGGTACATGCATTGTCACACTTACATGTTTTCTGAAAAATTGCCTTGTTTTTCATTTTTTAAGCACCCATCTTGGCACTGTTTAGGAACCAAAATGTATTCAAAGGTACCGGTTTGGCACCCGATAAAATCCAAATGTACAAGTAGCTAAAAATAAGGTAAGTCCTGGAGAGCTTTGACCAGGTACAGAAGCAGACTGAGGATATTAGGTCTAACTGGCCCTGTCTGAACTTTTGAATTTATGTTGCTGAAAGTGAGCTAAACAAGCTAAACAAGGAGTTGTATAAAGCCTGGATGGCTTGTAGGATTCCCAGAGCAGCTGACTGGTATTGGCAGTCCGAGCGTTATGAATGGAGAATGGGCAAATGTAGAAGTAAAAACTTGCTCTGGGGATAGTTTGGAGAGGTCAGCCTCAAAGACATTGGGGCAAAACACACAGGCGGGGTGTGGTTACATTTACACAATGTAACCATTTTCACATTTACACAAAGTGCTTGAGGGTTCCCCATTCAATCCACATACTTTGTGGATTTGGAGAAAGTTCTTGAGCTTGTCGGTGATCTGTGATGGATGTTCTGGAAATATGGAATCCTCTGGTCCTTATTATGGGCCGTCTGGTCTCTATACAACCAGAGCAGAAGCTTTGTTGGTATTATAGGTAGTAAGTCTTACCTGTTTTCATTGCATGTTGGACTCCAACAGAGATATCACTTGTCCCTGGTTCTGTACATATCAATAGACCCAGCCAAGGACCAAAGGGACTGTGGTTCAGGGACTGCAGGATATCATCTCTGCTTTATTGTAGATGATGTTCAGCTTCATTGAACCATGATCTTTGGGGTGCACTGGGGTGGTTTGCACTTGACCTTGAAGGGGCTTAAATCTCAAAGTCTAAAGCCATTAAAAAAAAGTTGGTAGGTGGAGAAATCCTGCCTCAAGCGGAGAAGTCTGAGTATTTTTGGGATGTTGTTCATGAGTGAGGGAAGGATGGAGCTCAAGATTGCCAAGCAGCTAGGTACATCTGCTGCAGTAATGCGGTCGCTTTTTCCGTCTGTTGGGGTGAAGAAGGAGCTGAAAGGCAAAGTCTGCATCCTTGAAGATCTACAAAACACAAAATCATCAGCCGAGACTACAGATTTCAGGTTTAAAGATGGCGCCACTCATTTTCTCTTTCAATCTTTCCCCACTGTTTATGTTTTTAACACCGTCATGTTTCAGCATTGTCATGCACAAGTCTCGGAGTGTCTGTGGTCAGACAACACGGATCAGATACACACCGCTTTCTGAAGGGCATTTTAATGATGGAAAATGAGAACCAGGGAGGACGGTTTATATTTACTTTCTGTGGTTTTCACAGCTCGCCTGCCAAACAGCACACTGTGCTTTCTAAACCCCGGAGGCTGCCCATTGGTCCAGTTGCCAAGCCGGGGGACTTTTTAGCCGTGTTTGTGCCTGTGCGATCCAATAAACAGCTTTTTGTTAAAGTCCCTGCCAAAGCTTTTGCAGAAGTATATCTGTTTTCATGCTGGATCAAAATACAGCTGATTATCCCATCCCTATTAAAGCCACAGAGATGCCAGCAGCTGAGTAAACCACATTTACAGCACAGTAAAAAAAAAAAAAAAAAGGCTCTTTTGTTTTCCCAGCAAGGGGATGATGCAGGAATGTTGGCTAATGGAAGCACAGATGACCATCTTGGCCCTCGTTTGTATGGAGGAGGCTGCATGAGGCATCATTCTCTTCCTCAGATCCCCTTACTTTGCGACACCCAGCTCCCTCTTCACGGTGTAGCTGCGGGTACATCAATGAAAGAGCAGGAATTAGCGTCCTCTTTGATGGAGACGACAATTCATCTACTTTGTGTGAAGAAGAATAAATGGATCACAGAATTTCACGAGAAAGGCCTTACTTTAATAAAAAGTAAGGAAAATGTATTAAGAACAAATGAGGTTTCTTGCTTGTGTTGTGCTGATCTTCAAAAATCCATCTGTGACATGCAGGAAAGTTGTGTTGGTTTATCCTAGCCACCTACAAGTTTTATTATTTTTCGAGAACTCATAGTCCTTCTCTTATTCCCAAAACTAGCATTCATGCATTAAAGATTCACCACAGTCGATAATCTACACGGCAACAGCAGAAGTTATTTCCTATTCTGTATCTTTGTGCCCCTGACTAAAAGCTGTAAAACTTTGTTCATGTTTCACGATACCGCCTTCTGTTTATTATTCTATTTTTCACTTTGTTTTATCTACGATGTTTGCTGTAAATGTGGTAGCATGTTGCTAATCTCAGCTAGTTGATTTTGAGGCCATGTCAAACAGCCATTTCAAACAGCCACGGTACATTTTGTGCATTTTTCATGTATAAAATTTATTTCGGGATACATGCGTGATATACGTAATTCATAAGTGTTTCTTGCGTTTGACATTTGTCGATGTGTGCAGACGGGTCTTCATGTGAATTCGATTTTTAGTCAGTTGAGAATTATGCAGTTTACGTATATTTTACATAGTTTATATGCAATTATTACATAAATTGTATGCAATTGTGCATGGTTTTGGTGAGATGCATACGCAAATTTGTTGCTTTTCACCACCGTTCCACATATGTCTAACAGACATTTCTCACATGTACGACAAACGTATAACTTTTAAATCATGTATGCAGCTTTTCCGTTGAATGACATGTTCTTTGTATGCTTTATTTGTATTTCTTCCATGGTTTTAACATGGTTCATTCGTGATACATCTGTGAAAATTTCACGCAAAGACCACAATTTTTTTCACTTTTTGTACGTATATTCCCGTATGACCAATTTCTATCCATGCAACGGACAATGTTCTATCCATGTTCTATCCATAAATGTACATAGTGACTGTGTGACATTCTCTTTAGCATAGGTTGCCACTGTTTTTATTAACAAACAAATGACAATTTACCGGTTCATCTATAATTTCAAACAAAGCGTTTAAGAATACGGTCACATATCCCACAATGCAACAGCGCAGCGACCTAAACACAGGTTTTTCAGCAATTTCAGCAAGTAATAATAATAATAAAAATGGATTGGGTTTATTCTACGCTTTTCAAGTCACTCAAAGCGCTTACATTGTGTCCGTTATTCATTCACTCCTCATTCATACTTGGTGATGGTAAGCTACTGATGTAGCCACAGCTGCCCTGGGGCAGACTGACAGAGGCGTGGCTGCCATTTTGCGCCTATGGCCCCTCTGACCATCACCTGGATCATCCATACACGTTCACACACCAGTGGAGCCACACTGGAGGCAAGGAGGGTGAAGTGTCTTGCCCAAGGACACAACGACATTTGGCTGGTGGGAGCAGGGATCAAACCACTGACCCTTCGATCATTGGACGTTTCGGAACGGAACAGTATTTCAATTCTGTATATCTCAGGCCTGTCTGAAAAACTTAAAAGGATTTTCAAACAACATAACATCCCAGTTCATCTCAAACCAAATCAAATCAAAAACTAGTTCATCCAAAGGACAAAATTCCCAGCTACAAACAGAGTCATGTTGTGTACTCTATCCACTGCAAAGAGAACTGCAATGAACAGTATATAGGAGAAACCAAACAACCTCTAGACAAGCGGCTTTACCAACATCGCAGAGCCAACCCAAGTGGACTGCAGTGCACCTCCACCTGAAGGCCTCAAACCACTCTTTCGAGGACAGTGAAGTCTGAATTCTAGCCAGAGAGAATGGATGGTTTGAGCGAGGAGTGAAAGAAGCCATCTTTGTCAAGAAGGAGAAACCTTCTCTGAATAAGAATGGTGGTCTCAGGTTTATTCTTCCATCCATCTACGGCAGTGTTTTGAAACCCAAACAAACCGAACCAGTTCCACCGGGGTCCTTAACAGCTGAAAGAGATGACCAGTTTGGGGAGGGAGTCACTGGCTCCCCAACCCCCAGCTGAGGACAAAGGACTCTTAAGGACCCGAAACCATGTAGGCTAAGTTGACAACACCATCCAGTTTCAGGTCTAACTCCTCCCCCATGAGCGCATATATACCAGCTCTTAGACCAGCTAATTCAGAATTGACAAAGCCTCTTGAATAAGAGGTGAAACGTCTTCTAACTTTAAAAACCAAGTCCAGATGACATCCCCTAAACCTACTACAATAGTGTACCAAAGGTAATATATTATCATATATGGATATAGTTTACCCTGAAAGCCTTGAGAAAAGCATGATATAGGCCCTTTAAGCTTTTGATGTTTAGCCATGCAAACTTAAATGTCAAAACACGAATTTAGGTTTGATTGTTGTTCAGCTATGTTAGTTTAAAAGCTAAAACTCCAGTCTGGACTCTTCCGCTGTGAGTCTCACATGTAGGAACAGTAGTTTTTGTCAAAGGTGTGACACAGAATCAGCCCCATTGCTAAAAACGAGTGTCTTTGGTCTTTTTAGTGACTTACAGACATGCTAACAGGGCTTCATACATGTGAACAGAAGCTTACACAAAGAGCTTCTGCGCCTGCAAATTACTCCAAAAACAAATCCACTCCCAGTGACGGCAGCATGACAAATGACTTTTCCCTACCAACATTAATTTACTTAATTAGCTGTCTAATATGTACAATGCTGCTGATAATGAGCTTTTAGAATTATCAAGAGGACAAAAAAAAAGATTGGACCAAATACTGTCCATTTGTAGATTTTTTATCTGTTTTTTTTTTCTTCTGGCATGTGAGCTGTGTCTCTTTTTGTTTGACCCTGCATTTGTTCGCTCTGTCGGTATAGAGTGGCCGCACTGTGATTACAAATGCTGTTTGTTCACAGCACACAGCACATCTGTGGGAAACGGCCAGTGTGTACTCAGGCTGATACGACACACACCGCAAAGAGGAGCATGACACAGACGGCAAACAGGCTCAACTTCAAATCTGTTATCCTGTGTTCAGTCATTTGATTTACTTCTGGAAAAAAAAACCAAAAAAATGGTGAAGAGAAAGCAGCACGAGGTCATGACAGAGGTAAACGATCAGGCATCCGACGGCCTGAGCACCGCGTGTATAAATGAACACCCAAAAAATAGAACACTATAAAATCTGAAAGTCACTCGCCATTAAAGGCTGTCACACAGTCACTATACTGTACAGTTCGTGCATTTTTCACTGATAAAAATTGGTCATACGTGAAAATAGTGAGAAGGTTGTTGTCTGTACATTAAATTTTTACAGATGAATAAATGAATCGCATTATAACCACGGAAGAGGTACAAATAAACCACGCAAAGAACACGTAAATCAATGGAGAAAGCCACACATTATGGTCGTGCCTTAACCATGTATGATTATTGCATTGTTTACATGCAATTCATTAGTGATTCGTGCGTCTGTTATGTAATATTAACGTAAAATAACGTAATACAATACACAATATAAAATATTAAATATGCAATATAAAAGTTAAACATCGCTGGTACATGCGTGACAAGTCCATTAGATGGACTTGTCACGCATTAAATGCATATTTGCATCTCGCAAAATTCTCACAGAATTGTGTAAGATTTACGTAATAATTGCTTAAATAATTGCGTAAAATACACATAAACTGAGAAATTCTCAACCGACCAAACATTTTGAACAGTTTAAAACTGAATGCACGTAAATAACTGTCGTCCAAAACCCTTGACGAACTGCTTACATTGACGAATGACGAACACAAGAAACACTTATGACTTATGTATATCACTAATGTATCGCAGAAGACCAAAATTTCACAGGTGGAAAATGTGCAAACAAACAATGGAACCATGCTGTATGATCACAGAAAACATCACACAAACGAACCCTACAAATGGTTAATTGGGCTAAGACGTTTGAGGGGCTAAAGTCTGGAGTTTTCTAAGGAAAAAAAGGGTTCACACTCCGTAGAAGCACCTTACAAGCATGTTCAATTCAATTCAATTTAATTTTTAAAGTCCAATATTACAACAATAGTCCTCTCAATGGGCTTCAAACAGTCGTGTAAATAAACATGAATCATACAGTCATAGAATTTAATAGGTAATGGCTAAACTTGGCATCCCTGACCTTAGGCCCTCCTTCGGGGTAAGGTAGGGCCATGAACTGACCCGTATTTTAGAAACTGAAAAGTTATTAGACACTCGGGTGCACCACAGGGAACTGTAATCTTACCTTTTTTTTTTTTTTTACACAACCGTGTTTTCAGTGGCTGGTGTCAGGGTGACTTTACAAAAAAGGCACAGGTGCAGAGGGTCAACACTAACAAGGAAGCAAATGTGTTTTGTAAAAGTTCAAACTCTGTTTCCATCATGAGAGGAAAAGTCGAGGTGGTGGAGGAGCATAAATACCCTGCTGTCTGGACATTTGACAAGAGTGGGAGGTACAAAGCAGACTGTTTTTGAGAAACTGGAAGTCTTTTATTGTTTGCCACAAAATGTTCCCCATCTTGTGATTACATCTGTTGGCTTGGAGAGGTCAAATAAGGTTGGTTTGCTCTGTTCTGGGTTCTGCTCTGGAGCCTCTACGACTTCTTTGGATGCTTAGCCTCAGTCACAACTGCCCTTACTGAAGGGTATGGGCTGTATGTGGGTCAAAAATGGGCAATTCTGTACGGGACATGTTAGATGGCCGGCGCAAAACACCAAGGTTGTAGACCGCTTGGTGAGCCAGTAAAGCAAAGATGTTCATACACATTAGTGTGGGTGACAGGTTGTAGCGAATACTTATACAACACGCAAGGGTAAGGAAGGGTTAAGTAGGTAAGACGCAGCCATGTCGCATGGATTCTTCTTTTTTTAATCCCCCCAAATCCTGTGGACTGTGTAGTGTTGTTCCCGTGATAAGTGCCAGAGGAGCCGATACAAGAACCTTACAAGACTAGCCTGTGGTATAAGAGTACTGTACGACATCATTACCCATACATTATAAGTATGTGAAACTTTGAATAACTTTACGGATACTTCAATACACTTACCAAACACGCAACAATAGTATGTTCCATTTTCAAGGCTTCCCTTGAGGTGACAATATGAGTCTCATGGGAACTGCGGGAGACACCGCGCTCCCCTTAAGATGCGGCCGCTCTTCTCTACAACCCTCCCCCCCAAAAAACCTGCAGCACCTGGACAGGTCAACCCCTGGACAGGTGCAGTCACAGGTTTCAATGGGGGAAAAAAACCCAAAACCTCAAGCATCCACTTTCCAACGCAACAGTCAAGCCTGGTTCTAGGTCAACATCGACAGCTTTTGTCAGGTGTAATAAAGATTTCTGCAATCGTGTTTTAGTATGTTTTGATGATAACCAATAAGATCTTCATCTTCATATTGTTACCTTATAAAACAATCTTCACTCAGATGGAAAAAACATTTACTTAAAATTTTAAGAACCAGATTATGGCAACTAAGTAAAAAAGACAAAAACATTAACATAGAAGGGGTGGTTTTCTTTAAAGTTGCTTCTTTACATTGACTTTTAAGCAATTATTCAAACTTTATTTCATTATTCAAACTCTATTTGACAATCATATTTATTTGATTCCATGTGATGTGTGTCCCGTAAGTATAGGTGCAAATGTGTTCATTTATGACTAGAAGTAATTATTATGTAAAGAAGGAATTTTCTAATCAAATAACATATTGACATATCTAGTTGGTTTGATGCAGGCATTTTTATTAACTGCTGTTTTTTTTGTAATTGCTGAAATAAATGAAACAGGCCAGAGTTCAGCCAGAGGCTTCCTCATATCTGACTGCTACAGGACAGTCTTGCTGCCCACAAACAGCCTAAAATGACTGAAATAAAGAACAACGACGTACTACATCCTCTGATTTCATTAAGTTCTTTAGAACTAAACAGAATTCCTAAAATCAGATGTTCTTGTGGTTGTTTCAGTTATGTTTTGATGGACATTTTGATCTTGTCTTGTCATTTAATCCCTTCAGTAATCCACGTTGAGACACTTGTATTTTAGAAAACAGAGGACGTCATATTTCTCAGACTGTTTCCTGGATTCTTTAAGAGTTTTTTGACCACATTTGAGTTCATCAACAGCCGCTCTGACCTTGACCTTCCATGAATCGACTGTTAGGAAAAAACTGAAGACAACCTCCAGACAAGCAGCTGCTCTGTGCAGAGGTGCAGCGTGCAAAACCTGCTCCTGCCTGCACCTTTGGGAAGAGCGCGGTCATTAGTGGAGGTTTTGCCAAAAGTGTTTTCTCTTCCTTTTCCCCCAACTTGTTAGTGAGGAGGAAAGGCTCCAGGCCTATAGCGAATGGAGATAAGAGACAAATGTATTCAGTCGGCTGCACTTGTTTCCCTGCACCCATGACACCCAATGCCTTACTAAAGCTGCAAGACTTCAACTTCAGTTTCTGCAGCTCAGTTCTGGCTCTGTTAAATCCACTTTCTGACCATTTTAGCTCTTAAACTGACAGCTAAACTTAAAAAAAAAGCTTTAATATCACTTTAGGTTACAAAACTAATATGTGAATGAAAAAACCGGAGTAGAGAAATCCAAATATTAGCTTTCCCTCCACAATTACAGACTCTGACCTTATTAATAACTCTGGATGATACTTTGATCAGTATCCAACTTTACCCTGAGAGGCCTTTTTAATTAAACACTGCTGTAGGCCACAGCAGGAAGAATGAGTAGAAGATGGAAGCACTTTAAAATGACCACTTGTAGAAACCAGCATTGGTTCAGTTCAGGCATTGGCGTTTAGGTCAACGGAGGCATTTCTATAATTTATCAATATTATTAAACACTTTATCAATATTGCTTTATATCGTGAGTTTTGGGTAACTTAAGAGACGCAATAGTGATTTATTTTGATTAGGAAAGATCTTTTAACATGTTTTAGGTAACAGCTGCTGTAACAGAATGTCCAGGTTGTCCCCTGCCTTCACCCATAAGTGTCCGGGATAGGCTCCGGCAGCCCCGTGACCCCGAAAGGGATAAAAATGGCTTAGAAGATGAATGAATGAATGGTACTGATTTTATACAAAACTTTTGGCATTTTTCTGAGCTCATGAACATAGGTGAGTTTTGGTACCAAGATCAACCGGTAAATTGAGAACTTTGCTTTCTGGCTCAGCTCTTTCCTCACCACAACGGACAGGAACAGCGACCGCAAAAACAGCGGCCGTTGCTCCGATCAGCCTGTCAATCTCACTCTCCGATCGTCCCTCACTCGTAAACAAGACCCCAAGATATTTAAACTCCTCCACCTGGGGCAGGAACACTCCACCCACAGAGAAAGGACAAACTACCTTTCTTTGGTCGAGAACGATGTACTCAGATTTAGCAGTGCTGACCCTCATCCCAGCTGCTTCACACTCAGCCGCAATCTGCCCCAATGTCTGCTGGAAATGAAAGATCATCTGCAAAGAGTCATTCTATTCTATTGTATTCTATTATGAAAACAGTTTGATAATTTATTCTAGCATTTATGAAAAAATGATGAGTAATAATAATTAATAAGTAAGTAATAATAAGCAGAACTCAGTGACTGTATATGTCTAAACCTAATCCTGACATAGCAAACCCTGAAGGCCACTCTGGTTTATGGACGAGTTCTGAAATCATCCGATAGTCATATATTTAAAGAAAAATTCTCTTCAGATGCATTTTTACAAAGATTACATTTTGAAGTGTTATTTCAGTTGAGTTCAGGCAGACGGCTTTTCATCTCAATTTTGTCCTTGAAGCCTGGAAGGAAAGAAATGCACCGTTTATGAATCCCCCTTCTTTATTATTCATGCTGTTCGTTTGAGGTAAAATGAGAGAGAGGGGGGTAATTTTATAGTATCTTAAACATTAAATCCATATTTAAAATTTCCAATCACGATAATGCACAATGCTTCATCTGTGGATAAAATAGAGAAGGAGACGACAGAGAAAACCTCTTGCTGATGAATTCTAGATTTCAATAATCTGTTATAAAAACGCAAACACCGATTTTGTTGAGTGGTTTTGAGAAAACTTGAATCGGCGTGCGACTTTTTACTGTACAGAAACCATCAAAAATTCTAATTCTAGGTATTTCTGTCAAGGTGAAGACCTAAAATATTCATTCTTCATCCCCATGTTTCCTGTCAGCTCCTGCAGAGATTGTGAATGTAAAAAAAGATCATTTTATTTCAACTGAGTGTTAGTCATTAAGATCTGAAGCTCTTTAGTGGGTAAACAGTGGTGGTAGTCACTTGTTGACAACATTTTAGCAAGATCAGAGCTGCTTTTCTATTAAAGTAAAAGTCATACTCGTGTTTTCCTATGTTATCCAGACATTAAAAAAAAACAAAAAAAACATCTGCATCAAAAATGCATGAAATGAGTCTTTTCTGATGTTTTTTTTTTTCAAATCCTGTGAGAGAAATTCTTTGTGAAACGTGCCAGGACATTTAATAGAACAATAAATCCTAATACGCAGACACATCTACCCATATTTTAAAAGACGTGTTTTTGATTCAACTAAGGAATTTTCCACACTTTAAGCGCACTTAAAAGCTTTAATCCCCCCCCCCCCCAAAAACATCAGTGTGGCTCTTAATCCGTTGCACCTTTTATTCGGATTATTTTGTTTGTGTTTACTGATGCCGAAGCCATGTATTTTGGATGGATGTTATTGTGAACATTCTAACGCAGCTCACATGTAGCGTGTTGGACTGTGTGTTTTTTACACGTTACTGACAAGATTGGGAGTTAACATAGTGGCAGTACCATTGGTTTTAAGGTTGTGTCACACAACCACTACACATATTTAGCACATTTTCTACGCATGACATTTCCGTCTGTTGTGATACATTCGTGTTTTTTGCGTTCGTCAGAGAATATTATGCAGTTTATGCGCATTGTTGTAGTTTATACACAGTTACTACGTAAATCTTATGCAATTATGTGTCATTTTTGCGAGATGCTCTCACAAATATCTGGCTTTTGGTGATCGTTCTATGCATGTCTAATGCAGGGGTCGGCAATCAGCGGCTCTTTCATCCCTGTGCTGCAGCTCTCCATGGTTTTGTAAAATAACTATTGTGTTCTAAGATTGGAAGTTCTTTTAAGGCAAGGCAAGGCAAGTTTATTTGTATAGCACAATTCGTACACAAAGTAATTCAAGGTGCTTCACAAAACAGAAAAATGCATTAAAATCACAATACATCATAGAAATAAAAAGATAGTCGCAGCGGGCTTCCCCTCAAAAAAGGCTTTTTATTTTTCTAGACAGAAACCACCCATTTCTGCGTAAAATGTATTAAATTTGTGTTTGGGCGCATTGCGCTGGCTATGTAGTACACACTGGGGGGGGGTTGCACGCGGGGGAAAACAACTCGGAGCTGCAGAGGATGAGAACAGGTAGTGAGGCGAGGGCGGGGCTTCGACTCACAGCTTCTGATTCCAGACCCCGCAAGAAACTAACCGCTTCATCCTAAGAAAAAATAGTTATTTATTATTATTAGTTATAAAATGAATATACTTAATTGGGTTTACTGGATTCAAAGGAAAAAAAATAGAAAGAAGTCTGCAGCAAAGTGAATTTATTTTTCATCATCTCACTTATCTTAACTCCAGGGGCCAGTTGTTCAAAGGTAAACTGATCGGATTATGGTGATCGGATTGGATCTTGAAAATGGGTTGTTCAAAAGGGTAAGAAGGAATCTGAAATCAGATCAGATCACAGAATCCAATCCTAGTTCTAATCTGGATCAAACCTTCAGTTTGTGTTGTTCAAAACTTGTCAGTAGGATTTGGATAACTTTGATCCAAAAAAATGGATTATCCTGATCCCAACAGGGGGTAGGATTTAAAGGTGGATTCCAGGAGGGAAATGTAGAAAAACTTTAAAATTGGTCAAATAATATATTTGTTTCATACCATATACTTATATATATATATATATATATATATATATATATATATATATATACATACTTTTATTAATATTTTGTATTTGACTTGTGTAACCGTTGTAACAGTGATAAAGTAGATATAGTAGACATAGGCTACCAATTAAGCTATTCAGTAAAGTAAAAACAATGAAATATGAAATAATCCCAGAAACAGATTTCAATAACAAACAAACACAATATATTCAATTCATCACCGTATATTAATTTCAAAGAAACAATCATCAAAGATGAGCCTATGAAAAATAATGCCTAACAATTGCATCCCTTGCTATACGTCCACTCAGTCCCTCATTCTGACGGAATGCCAGAGGTTGGTCTGGTTCTTCAAATGGCTCCTCCTCAGAAAAAAAAAACATTTTTTTTTTGTACACTGTATTTATCCCATGAAGGGAAATGCTTTCTCTGCATTTGTTGACCCATCCCATTGGGGAGCGGTGAGCTGCAGACGAACCATGCTCGGGAGGCGGTAGTGTTAAGGGTCTTGCCTAAGGACCCTCACTGGGTGATGTTGATTGCTCGCCATTGATATGGTGATTGCCCCCAGTGCCACTGCTCATTCCCCGCCAGGAATCGAACCCTGGTTTCCTGCATGGTAGCTTCCCACCTTACCAACCGAGCTACCCAGCCCAGAACATTCTTTATTTTGTTAACTATTGGACATTTAGCCATTTTATTTAAGACGTTTTCAAAATATCCACAATGTATTTGTTAATGAATATTTGTTTTTATTTTTTGTGACTTTTGTAAAAGAAATTATGAATGGAAGTGGATGTTTGTTATTTTTGTGTTTTGTCTCAAAATAACAAACTCTTACAGTGACCCCATGTTGGCTCTTCGACCTGTTCTTTACTTAGGTGGTGGCCCGTGTTGTGATATGTCGTCCCATTTAGAGCACAGGTAATCTGGATTTGGTAATCTTGTAAACTGTGTATCTGGATCAGGGTGATCCAGTCCAATGTTGCTTTGAAAAACCGGCATAAAAGTAAGACGGATTACCTGATCCTGCGTAGGAAGAAATGTGATTTCCAAATCCGGATCATTTTGATCCAGATTAAACTTTTCGAACAACTGGCCCTAGGTGTTTGACAGATGGGAAAGTCTATTCAAGGCTGTGGAAAATAGACCAAAAAAAAAAATCAAAAGGAAACATAACGCTCATAAATAATGACAATAAATAATTAAATAAACATTCTGACAGCATTTTGAATGAATACAAGTATCGCCATAAGAACAATCGTGATATGTTGGCAAAACAATTTTTTCTAACATCCCTAGTGTTGCGGCTCCCTGTGCTTTCATTTCTGTTGGAAACTGATCCAAGTGAGCGAGTTTGTACTCACAGAATCAACAGTTGCATCTTGCTGTGGAACCCGGTGTGACATACTTCCAAGAACCGAGCCTGCTGCTGCATGAAATCTGCTCTGAGGACGCCACGGTGCCACCTGCCGCACCACCTAAGCTGTGTGTGACACGCATCATCAGCGTGAACCCGCAACAGGATTCACATCAAGGCCGTCAAACAACATTCAGAGGTGATATACTAAAAAGATGCAATGGCTTAAAGACCCACTCCAATGAAAACTATGTTTTTAAAGTTTTACACAGATTGTAGTGGGCGGGCCACAAACTCAGTAGACTCCACTAGTTGACGACTAAATCTGTGTACGTCTTTGTTTTCCTCGTCTGAGCTGGTAAACAAACTGAACAGCTGGAGAGCTCCAGTACTGCTCACTATTTTAGTCACACCACTAATGTTATAGGTTGGGGTTGTGAGGGGCTGAAAGCTAGCAGCAGAGCCTGTAAACAGAGCGCTCTCAGCAACAGGAAGGGGGCAGGGTCTCTCCATGCCATCAGCCCCTCCCACAACTCAGATGGGAATTTCTAATGAACTCCTGCTGCTCTGCAGAAACTATGTCCTAGAAAACAACATGATTTTGGGTAATGGCTAAAATCGTCGTAATCATAATTAAACGACCTGTCAGGAAGGGGGTTGATGAAGGACCTAAAATGCAGAGACGGGAGGCAGGTGGTTCCAAGGGCACAGGACTTGTAATTCTATAAACAAAAAGAGCTGCCAAGCAGGGGGGACAAATAGGCCCCACGCTCACGGTGACCAGCTAGACAGTCAGGGAAATGATGGTATGGACCACAACAAGAGGAAGGCAGAGACAAGACTTAAATACAAGCAGAACTGACAAAACACAGGTGACAATAATCAGGAGAGATTGGGAAGTAAAACTCAAAACTACTACACACAGGAAACCTTCACAATAAAACAGGAAACAGAACTCAAATCATGTAGGACCAAAATAGAAGCAAAAAGCACGGCAAAAAACCCAAACCCTGACACGACCACTGGGAACGCTTTTAAAATAGATCAAAAGATCAACAACTTATTTCAGGAAATATATATTTTACTAGGGATTCTCTGATAAAATACCAGGGGCACAAGGGTTAGCAAGGGTGGCAGTGGCCTTGACAGCAAAAAGTTTGCCCCCCCCCATTTTTGAGTCAATATTAGTATAAATATTGACTCAAAAATCAATACAAGCTTTTTTTTAGCATTGCAAAAATTAAAATAAAATAAAATTAAAATGATGTTATCATTTTCCACCCTTTCAAAGTCTTCTTCATATAAAATGCTGTAGCTCCACCACTGTAGATAGAATATGCTAATTTAAAGTATTCAATCTTGTGAAATGATCATCTATTAATGGCAGCATCGCTTAAAACCAAAGAAAAATTTGAACTGAAAAGAAAAATACATCATTTTCTTCTAAAATGAAAGGGTGAAATAGAGCAGACTTCTGGCTGAGTAGCGGCTCAGTCTCCATTAACGGACAAAACTGAAATTCTGGTTTCAATCTGAGGGAAACTGGAAACACCAGCTCGACCACTTAGCACCCGCTCCAAAGAAAAAGAAACTGGGATCGATAAGTGCCGCGCGAGGCTCAATGAGAACATTGATCATCGCACAAACAAAGAGGTCGCTGCCACGAGCAGGAACAACAGAACTCCAGTGTGGTCAAAAGCTTGTTTTCAATGCACGGGATCATGGGACAAATGTATATGAAGTCAGGATTAATCCTCAATCATAATTTCTGTGCATTCACACAGCCAGAGTCCGTTTTCCATTCTGGCATTTCCATATAGTGCAAGCCCCCCGAGGCATTCTGGCTCTCCGGTGAGAGTCTGCAGCTGCCGGAGGTGAGATCTCTAGGGTGAAGCCTTCCCTCGTCTGAAATCCTCCGCTCAGCGTGGGGCGCCAACACCTGGGCCGAACACATGGTTAAAATTAGGGCCACCGTGGGGGACCTGAACAGACCCGTGACTTTGGCTGGAAATACCAAATTGTCCCCAGAGTCAGAAACTCATCCGGACTCAGAGCAGTCTGTAAAACTTTGGTTTGTGCTGGTTCCACATAAGACACTTTAATTGCAACTTCAACCAATTTATATAAGATAGAATTTGAAAAAATGTAATTTTTATTGTGACACAGTAAAAAAAATCCTCCTTCATGAAGTTTTGAGGTAAATCTGTGAAGTTTGTAGATTTCAGACTCACGGTGTGCAGCAGAACCCAAAGGGAATGCTGGGAATTGCATGTTTCAAATTGATTTAAAGATTCATTAGGATTTGGCAGTTTGGGCTCAGAGACAAACAAGAGTAATATATAAATCTGATCCAATGTTTTTGGATACTCACCACGAATTTGGAAAGTAAAGGTTTGCAGATAAGCCATCACTGAGGCATCAGTGGAAATGTTTCACCTGCAGACGCTTTCTCTGCTGGGAGAGTATTAGTGCGAAATGTATTGTATGTCATAGAATTCCGTCTTAAGTTAAACGTTCAAAACGTTTGACAGATTTTGGTAGTTTGCTTTCAAGTGATAGGGGTGTGACCTTCCCACATGCTTATTTCCGATTGGCGAGAGCGGTTGCCATAGAAACGTCAACTGAAACCAACTCGGACCAATAACTGCTTAAGGGCGTGTCACACAGCCACTATGTACGTTTTGCACATCTTGCAGGGATGAAAAATGGTCTTACATGAATATAAGAGTAAAAGTGAGAAAAGTTGTGGTCTGTACGTGAAATTTTCACTGATGAACCACATTAAAACCACAAAAGAAGTACATATAAACCACCCAAAGAACATGTAAATCAACGTAGGACATGAACTGTGCTTAATTATTGTATGCTGTTTATACATATTAGTGATTCGTTTGTCAACTACAGAATTTCAGTTTATACATCTTGGTACTTGTGTGAAAAGTCCGTTAGACATACGTGAACATATGTGGAACGGCCGTGGAAAGCCACAAATTTGTGCATGCATCTCACAAAAATCAAGCCCAATTGCATAAGATTTACGTAATCATTGTGTGAGCTGAAAACCAAATTCACGTAAAGACCCGTTGGCCTCGATGGACATCTGCACACATCGACGAATGACCAACGCAGGAAACATATGTGAATTGTGTAGATCACACATGTATCACGAAAAAAACGAAATTTCATATGTGAAAAATGTGCAAAAATGTTGGATGTGGGACACAGCCTTTACTGACATTGTGGTGTTTCAACATGCCAGCTCTCAGATTGCGAAAACAATGGTGACTGAATTGATTTTCTTTGCTGGAGTCAAAAGTAAACCACTTTCAACGGGCCAATCAGTCCAGTTCTCATCTACAGGTAACCCTTGTGCTATCCTATGGGGTCCAGATGACCCGATCCTTGCATTAACGTGTTATTCCTACCATGACAAAGGTGGATAAAGGTGGAGAGGATTTCATGTAATCCATGGACACCAGTGAAGATCACAAATCATTGAAGGAAAAAATTTCAGTGCACTGTCTAGTGGGTCTAAGTGACCCCACTCCCAATGTCAAAGTGCCTAGGACAGCACAGAATTCATGAGCCCTTCAATTTGGAAACTTTGTGAACAAAGTTTTTAAAAAATGCGATAACTTGTAGCCAGTTTCATGTACCAGGATTAGTGATAAACTAATATACTATTTTTGCATTCACCAATACTATTTTAGGGATAAACGGAGCATTATAGAGCACATAAAACAAACTTCTATGCTAAATATGAACCATATGATATATAAAACGTTTCTCTTTGCAGCATCCACACGTTGATCCACTTAAATGGTCAAAAGTAAAAAAATCCATTCACATAAATAGAAATATGTGGGGGAAAAATCAACCCTAATACACACCCAACAATACACACAACACACCATTAACACATTTTAGGCTTTCAGACTTTTATTCACTTAAGATATAAAGTGTTAAAGCAAGAACAAAACATTTATAATGTCCTTTGGTGGGATTTGAATACACTTTATTAATACGGCATATGTAAACTGATATTCTTTGATGTCAGCACGTTGCCAATACAAAGGAAAAATCCACGGCACAACTAAAAATAAGGAGTAAATGAAGCAACGAATGAGAGGAGTTCAAAGAAAAACAGAAACCCAAGCATCTGGAGGTCTTAAGTAGATACATTAATGTTTTTTTTTCTTCCATCAGCTTCTCAGAGATACAAAAAGACTATATGTCTGTTTTTTTTTGTTCTTTTTCCAGTTTGCTGTCAAAAAAAAAAAAATTGCAATTACAGCGATGGATTTTCTATGCTCTTCTCGTCTGCTCAGGTGAAAACTATCCTCTGGCCATGATCGAAGGGAGCGAGGTGACTCAAAGGTGGAAAAAAAAAAGAAAAGTAGAGAAAGAAAAGCTGGAGGAGGAGGAAGCCGGGGAGGGTCAGGAGCTTCTTACACGTGTGCATCACTAACATCGGACAAAAGAATCTTTCAACCAACAGGGGCTTACAGAGTTCACGAAAGCACAGGTCAGTGGCGGTGCAATGCAGGAAGGGAGGGTGACAGAAGAGAGACAAAGATTGAGAGGGATTGAAGTGGGCGGGGTTTCGTGTCACAACGTGGCGTTCTGGACGGATTTCCTTCTATCCACAATGCACTGACAGCAAAGAATTCCTCCTGCGTCGTCACCTCTGTCTGTTTTTAGACAGTTTTTTTTTTATTTGTCTCAGAAGCCGATTGAGAAAGTTTTCCTTTTTTTTTGTTTACATTTTTTTGGTCTTTTTTTTTTTACGTCAGTCGTCCAGCAAGTTGCAGAAGCATCCCTCAGGGCTCCTCGGCCGCCGTCAGCTCGTGGCCTGAGCTGATTGGCTGCAGCTGTTGTTGCCGTGGCGATGCAAAAGGAAGTGAACTAGTCTGTCATCTGGAGTAATTCCTCCTCAAACTGGAAGGAGTTCATGTACCTGGTATGGCTTAGAGGGGGGGTAGGTGTCTGGGTTTGGTGGTAGAGGTGTGTGTGTGTGGGGGGGGGGGGGTCACTTGTTTTTGCACAGTTAAGTCTTTTCAGGCAAATGCTCAGTTTGTCATTTTTAATTTTTTTCTTTTAGAAGTATATGTTTTTTTTAATTCTATATATTCTTTAAACTTAAATGGAAAGTTTTTGCACCCTGGCACATTCCCGTCGTCCTCAGCGCGCGCCAGAGGAGGCCGGCAGCTGAAAAGCTGAGCAGATCACAGTCCAGACAACTCATGGTGGTGTTATAATTTTTTTTTTTTTAAAGGTTGTTGGTTATTTGAAAGGAGGGGGGGGGGGGGGGGGGGCAAAGGAAGGGGTAAATGTGGAGGCGGCGTGAGGAGCGTCACTCCCACTAACAGGTCTCTTCAGAGCGCGGCGGGCCAGCAGGGGGCCTCTCTCAGCAGCGCAGAGCCCAGCAGCAGCAGGGTCAGCAAACCACACTGGGACGGGGGTGTCAGGGGCGGCTGGCCCGACTCCCGGCTTCCGCAGCCTGCTGCCTCCGAGTCGCAGCGGCTCTTTTCACACAGCAGGCCCGAGTACTCTGGGGGGCAGTTGCAGCGGGCATTATTGACGCACACCCCCCCATTCTGGCAGCGCAGGAGCTCGTCGTCGCACACCGGGGCTGCAAGGGGGGAAGTGAGGAGAGAGGAGACACAAGTCAGGGCGGTGCACACAGCTGATTGGTTCACTTTGAGTGAGCTTCTACAGCAACAGGTTTTAAGAAAACAATAAAGACTACAAATATAATAATTTGCCTTAAAGTAAGATCGTACCGCAAAATTACACAATGAAGACATTTCTTCAAAAATATATATATTTTTTTATCAATCATATTGAAGACTGATAAACTCTTGTCATGATACAAAGAATGAAGAAAAAATAATCATATTCTAAAAAAGTCAGAAATTTTCACAATTAATTAAAGTTTTTGTGAAAGTCTCCTTTCCTTTTTTAAAAGATTTTCATTACATGTTAAGGAAGATTTTAACTTCCTGTTTTGTAAAATTCTTCCTTCCAGTTTTGATAAATCTCTCACTTCTTGTTTTGTAAAAACTTTCACTTCCTTTTTTATTTAAAAACTCCCCCTTTTTTTGTCAAATTGTCACTTCCTGTTTTGTAAAACGTTCACTTGTTTGTTATGTCTAAATTCCCACCCTACTCCTTAAATACTAGAAAAACTGTATAGTGCTGGACTGTGTAGTGCCCTGGAATTTTAAAAGCAATACGAAAACCATGCTCACTACTTTTTGTTTTTATTTTAAACGGTGAATATGAAATCATCGATTTCAGGAAGTGAAAATTTCATTGGTTTTAGTGTTTTATGGTGACTAGACTGAATTTCTTGGACACACGATTTTGGAATTAGAGGCTGTGTCCGAATTACTTCAGTACACACTACATACTGCACTATATAGTGTGTTGGCCATTTTGTAGTGCTGTCCAAATCTACAATTCCAAAATCGAGTGCCCTAAAAAATTTCCCAGAAGTCTTTGCGAAAAACCAGTGTACACTAGATCGGCGAATATAGACCACAAAGCATTGCGTTGGAACAATTTTTGCCAAAAACATGTATTTAAATGTATTTTTTAAAATAAATTATCAACGTTTTTATCTGCAGAAGACAGTGAATTCATAAATGATTGTCGCAAAACGCTCATATGATTTCGATTTTGACTCTGCGAAATCAATGGCATCATATCCGCCTTTTAAAAAAATGTTAAACTTAGTGAGCATGGTGTCCGAATTGCTTTTAAAATTCAGGGCACTACATAGTCCCCACTGTATAATGTTTTAGTAGTTAGGGGCTAGGGTGGGAATTCGGACATAGCCGTAAATTTGGACAGCACTACAAAATAGTGAGCGCACTAGTGTGCACTATGTAGTGAGTAGGGAAGAAATTTGGACATAGTGTGTGTTTTGTAAAAGTCTTACTTCCTGTTTTGTAAAATATTTACTTCCTGTTTTGTAAAATTCTATTTTCCTATCTTGTAAGTTTCTCCCTTCTTTTTAGGTTTTAAATTATTACAATTGAACAAAGTTTAATGATAAATGTGTGTTTTTTTTTCATGATAAACAACTTTCTTCAGACTACGACAGCATAAAAAGAGCATCTGGCCAAAAATTTAAAGGAACATTACTTAAAAAAACATGTTACTTTAATTTTAGGCTACACTAATCATTCAAAGAACTGGTGTTAAGTAATATTAGTGAGGCCAATATGGCAGGCAAGATATTACGTGTAAAGAAATGTGCATTTTTATTCTAAATCTATGCTAAATCGGTTGCACCACCTCTAGCAGGTGGTTAGATGAACGCTTTAGTTGACCATATTTAGTAACATGGATTTATTAATATTGTCATCAAACCTCAATGAGAAATTCGATACTCATTTTATTACCGATCTACTTTTGATTAAAAAACCCACTAATGTTAAAATCTCAAAAAATTTAGTTTGGCACCCCCTAGTGGTGGTTAAAGATGAACTAATTTTAACACAAAAATGACAAAAACCTTTGTAAGTAACCTTCATACAATTTTGTATCATCATTTAATAGCAGGACATGCAGATAAACATGTGACATATGAGAGTAGACAGCTGAGACGAGCTAAACGCATTAAAGGACTGGTTTAGTCATTAACACAAAAAACTTCCAGCTCTTCAACACCCGCATTGTTTTTCCCCGAACACCTCTGACTTTAGACAAACTCAACATCAGGCAAAAATTCGGTGTATATTTAGAGCTGGGGCACAGAGGCCACACTATTCCCAGCGGAGGCAAGCTGTCAAGCAAGCTGGAGGCAAACAAAGCAGCACGGCACAAACTAATAAACCCACACAGACAAATAAACAGTGATAAACACGGGGCCCACTTCTGTCCGGATCCGTCCTTCATGGGAGAGGAAAACAACGTGGTGAGCACTCGACGGACTCAACGGGACATAAATATCACAAAAACAAATATAAGGCCTCCTCCTTAATGCGGAGGCTCGGATGCATGCCGCCTCCCGGGAAGGAGCCAAATAGAGCTTTGATGGAGTCTTGCTCAGAAACATTACCTGCACAATTCCTATTTCAGAGGGTTTTTTTGTTGATTTTTTTTTTTTATAGAAAGGTGAGTTTGGCCCTGGGGAGTGACATCACCTGTTTAGACTTAGCATAAATAATAAATAGGAAACCTTTTGACTCACTTTACAAGCTGCTGTCTATAAGGCTTCGTCATGATTTGGTTTAATTTCATTTTTTTCACCCGTTGATTATAATTTATCCTCCAAAAGAACCTTTCAATGCTTTATTAAATTTTTTTAAAGAGGAGCAGCGTCTTTAATTAAACAATGACCTTTCATTTTGCCCATCTTTCACCTCCAGAGGAGATGCTATCGCGTGTTTCTGTTTTCTTCCATGGAAATGCAGGTCATGTGTGCTCACGCTTTCAAAGTAAAAGCGGTCGAAAGGCAACCAGCAGAACAATGATGACACCGTAAACTGATGCTCAATCAACTGTGAGGAGGGAGGCTCTGCTCAACTCATGTAAATAATTCACTTTAGAAATGCATTAACTGTGATGCATTTATACTTCAATATTATAAATGAGGCAAAAAAAATTAGACAATCAGATACATTTTGGGACATTTTTACTATAAAAGTGACAAAAAGCTCAAATTTTGCAAAGTTTTAACTTTGATTTGTACGGAGCCCGTGACCTGACATGAGGAAAAAAAAAAATGTATTCCCACGAAATAATCTTTAGTCCCCACAAAATAATATTCTGACATACATTTATCCTGTTGTATTTGAATACACCTTAGTAACAGTGACATGCCGGTTGGTCAAGACTGCTTTATGGGATACGTGTGATGCATGATGGGATATGTAGCATGTAGCCTTCAGATGTAAAGTGACTGCTAACAAGTATGTTAATGAAAGACAAATTACCGCAGCGCATCTTGAATGCCGGCATGACTAAGAAACGAGCTCTGCGGCCGGGCAAAGCTCATTTGCTTGTCATGCCGGCATGCGGGCAGCTGCGGTATGGGATGTTATGCTTTAGGATCGAACAGGAATAATAATATATATTATATACAATAATATATGGGGAAGCAGCAAGCTCGGGCATCCTAATTCTTATTGTTTTTTTATTTTCACCGAAACAATAATAAATAGATCCCCTAGTTTGATTCTTGTTTTTAATTTCTCCCTCTTGAATTACTGTGGGTCACAAAGACAGGGATCTAGCGACGGAGAGCGTACCGGGATGTGAATGAACCCAGACACGGAGACGTGATTACCGATGCTTTTTAAAATAAATAAATCCGATCTCTAAACATCCTTCGTGTCTTCTTTGCATTGTAATGAAATATATACAGACAGAAATGTGACTGTATCTGCTGTAAATTCAAAAACACATCCGTGCTTCTGAATGACTTATCACGTGAATTATTGTTTCATGGAAACGAATGAATACATTCGTGGAAACGAAATATTATTTTGAAGAAACGAATTATTATTCCATGGGAACGACATATTATTTTGCAGGAACATTTATTTTGTAGCCATGTCAGGTCATGGGCTCCGTAGGTGTGCAATTACGGAGTTTTATTGTGAAATTGAAACGATACCGGCATTCCTCCCAACTCTGGCTTATGAATGTGCGATCACTGTATATGTTAGGAATTTCTTTTTTTTTTTTTCAAAGAGCCGTCCCATTAAAAATGAATTAAGGACTAACAAGTTGAGCTGATTTCTACAAGTTGAATAGCCATCCCCGCAGGTGCAGGGCCCCATCGGCTGCCAATTAGGCAGAGCTTAAAGCCCAGCATAAAACACAGGTATTGATTATTTAAAAACAAGCCTCAGTAACAAGCTGTGGCAGTGATGTAAGGCGGGTAGGATTTACACTGGTGCAGCCTGAAAAGTTTCTCTTAGAAATTCCTTCGGGTGCCTTGCACCTTCTTCTAACTTCACCCCCCCCCAACTTCAAGTCTCCTGCATTACCACATGTAAACAGAGCTGGCACTGAGAGTAAATGACAAGATTTGTTGCGTTTGCTTTTGATATGAATGATAATATTTAGAGAGGAAGGCCGATGAGCTAGGTGTGCCTGTGTGGGAGACTAGTGTTTGGAGAGAGATTTAAGTTTTAATTGCATTTTTCGGTCTGCATGCAGATTAGGCCGCGGTCATGAGCATAAATTGTGCAGGAGGGAAGGTCAAGGCGGAAGGTTTGTGCTTGAATAATGACTTGGAGCTTAAGAAAGTACGACTTCAAACTTTGTGCAGCCAACAGGGACAATGCAAACACTCCTCGAGGTTTGGTTTATTGAAACACTGCAGGTTAAGGAACACAAAGGTTTGCTGGGAATATATAATACCTTAAAAATGACTAAAGTTTGTATTTTTTGGAACAATGATCAAAAACATTTTCAAAATAAAAGTAAAATGCCAAATTATCGTGCAAATGGACACAATGGACTGAGAAATGGAGTACTGAAAAAAACAGAGGACATTTTGCTTTGGGTTACAGTCATTGACTGTATTGGAGAACTGGACTGAGTAACCCCTCCCCCCTCGCGTTCAAAACAGGAAGTACCCGATGGTCCCAAGAGGCCAAAATCCCATAGACTTTTATTGAGAAACAAACAGCTATTACTAATTAATTTGTCTTTATTGCAATTGATTCAAGTTATAAACTGACCAAGCAGATGCCTCTGTTAAAAGTATGTGGTCTCACGAACAATGTTCGAAGTGTTTGAGTGATTTCAAGTAGCTCACTTTTAAATTGTATAGGTGGGCACTTCCAACAATCTCACATCTGATTGGGGAGAGTGGTTGCCATAGAAACGTTGACTCAGAACAACCAATCTACTCACTGATGTCGGTCTCGAACGTGGCGGTGACTATACTGACTTCATTTTGTTGAACTCGGAAGTAAACCGTTTTCTATTGCTGACATCACACTTAGTCCAGGTCTCATGTACAGTCAATGGTTAAAATCTGCAACAAATGTTGCTTATCTTGGAAGGAAATAGCTGATCATTACCCATGAGTCAACATGTAGCCTACGATTGATTTACGAAACATTTCCACTTCATTATAACTTGATAAATGCAGTCTATTTGTCATTTTTTGTGTAAAATGAGCTGAAGCAAATTCATGGTAAATATAAAAGGAATAGTGGTTAGCAGTTTATCCTAAATGGAGGCCTATGGAGTTAGATTCCTTTCATTATTATTTTTCTGTTGTTAAGTGATGATCACACACTAAAATTGCTTTGGATCTGCCCAAAAAACAAACTGTATCATTTTGGTTTTTCCCCCCAATATCAAATTGTCATTGTCTAAAAAAAAAAAAAAAAAAGTTTCTTTACAAGATTGAGTAAACATTTACAGCAGTGGAACTGTTTAGCACATTTCCAAAAAAAAACATTCAGGTCCTCATGACTGCACATAAATGAGCACAGATGTTTCTGTTTTTTCTATGAATGCACATATCCAAATCTACATAGAACTCAAACATAACTTTATTGTTTGACCTATTATCATAACACGCCAGGGCTCCAGTCTAGGTCCACCTGTTCTTAATAGCATTTAGTATTTATTTGTAAAGTGGTAATGATTTACAAACGTTACAGTGTCATTTTTATGCTGATGACACTGTGTTAATTTGTTTTCTTTTGTTGACGGATTAGCTGCTAATGAAGTTTCTGAATTATGTAATTGCTAAACAGTTTAAAAATGCAAACAAAGCTGAGAGGTTTGTGAGAAATTAGGATTCACTGTTCTCACAGACCAACATCTAACCTTGTAGTTAAAGAATGAATCACTTTAAAATACTTTAAACTATTAAATATTAAAAGATTAATTTATACTTTTGTGTGCCTCATAGTTCTGTGCATCTTTTGACATCACTTCCAAAAGTAGACCATTCATTGACAGTGCACAGTATGATCCAGTGACGTCTATAGGGTGGAAAATATGGTGTCATTATTTTTTAATGTCTATTTGTGGATTGTGACAGTTGATTGTTCCTCACTACCAAAGAACATTTCAATTGCATTGTTCTTGTAGTATTCGCCATTACACCGTGTGTTTGGATCTTTTTTATCTCTAACCTACAGTTTGAATCCATCTGGATGGTAGACGTGTTCTGCTCATAATTTAACTCCAGGCAGTTTGCGGTTGACATGCTGAAGGTCTCTCAGAGTGCTGTGCACCTTCAAAGTTTGCTCAGTCATGGAGGAGACATATTGGGTCCAGAAGTTAAACTCTTGATATGAAAAATATTTAAATATTCATAGATTGTGAATATTTCAGTGAGGGATTGGGTGAGGACGCTGCAAAGAATTGTTGGGCGTTTTAGACCTATCAGCTGAAATTAGTTGTTTGTTTTCTTATTTTTTCGGGTTTTACAAGCCTTTTTTTGTCTATTATTGCCAAATAAGAGCTTTCTTTTTCTTTTTTTTTATCTATTATTATGTGCAAATTGATTTTCTGTCCACAACCTGCCAAGCATACGCTTCAGAATCTGCGCCTGCATTTTCTCTTTAGAGGACGCGGGATTCGAGCCATGCCCTTCACGCGTCTTTTTGTGTACAGTAAAAACAGATGTGTATATTGACAGCGTTTGTCGAAGCCCCACGCACTGAATACATTAGCGCGCGACGAGACGTCGCAGTCCAAAAAAACAGTGAATTTTAATGACGATCCATCTGTGTCAGGAGCTGTGAGAAAAAAACTCTTTGCACTTTTTACATTGCATTTCAAATCATAAAAACACAAGTATTTATGTTTGAAACACGGCTGTAGGTCATGAATTTCCCTGCAAAAAGAAAGCAGAAGCAAGCTTTATAATTAGTTTTGTTCATATGTAAAGTCTAAACTATTTTAAATGAAGAGACAGAAGACTACACAAACCTAACTGTTTAAATAAGATAATTTTATGCACATATGCAATAAATATTTGTCCATGATTACATTTTACAAGTTTCAAAACTGCTTTGGTTTATTTAGCCAGTTGGTTTTGTTAGATGACCACGATGTGGCTTTTTTGCATGAAACAGCTCTTTCTCTGGACCTTTCCATCTGACGAACAGCATTAACGTACTTCTTATTGAACCTATATTTCAAGTTCTGCAATTAATATTTATTAGACAGAGGAAAACTCTCTTCACTGGAATAAAATATGGAGCCCCCGTCGGATACATCTGAAAAACCACCATCGTATGTCCCGTATAAATAAGTTTGGTGCCCGGAGCGTGATCGTGATCATAAAGCTACTTGGTTGAAATAGGATTTAGACAAATAGTTCAAATTAGTTCAAATAGGATTTTTTGGAGGTGTTTTAATCCTTTTGTGTGTAAAAAAAATGGTTGAATGTAGATAAAACTGAGGCTATGTCCAAATTCCCTCACTACTCCCTAACCCCTGCAATACTTGTGCCCTGAGTTTTAACGTTATTCGAGTGAATGCCAACTACTTTTTTTTTCATCCTTTAAAATTGGAGCTTTATTCTGTACCATTTACGCAATTAACGTAATTTCATCTAATTCAGCGGAAGCTGCTTTGAGCTGGTATGCAACACTTTACAGTAGTGGCGTGTTTGCGCAAACAAATCAGCTAAATCAGCTAAATTCTAACGCAGAGAAAAGCAGAACTTTTCTAACGTAAAGTTGGTGACATATTCAGTGTTAAAGGGCTAAATGACAAAGATGACGTCACAAATTTAAAAAGTCAAAAAACCTAATAAGGCAACACGTTCGTGCCCCAACTCGTCATATACCGACGCATGGGTATCGAGTACCCCCCCTACTTTGGGTGAGCCCAACTCCTGCTTTTGACGTCCTCAAAATAAGAGATCCCAAAACGCTGGTGATGGATTTACGATTTTAACTATAAAAATAATATACTTTAATCTCTGTTTTATTAAATAAAAAAAATGTAGGCTAGTTCAAGTGAAAGCAATGCATCGAGTGCTGCTTTCAGACTAAGAGGAAAAAGCAAAATATTTTTCATGTTTTTTTTTCCATTTTTAATTATTATTATTTATAATAATTTTAAAGGCTGAAGTCAGAATCTGTAAAACTTTACCAAATTAATTAAATCAAAGCAGGTAGCGCGTTGAAAAATGACGAGTTGGGCTCACCTAAAGCGTCAGTATGTAACGCGTTGGGGGGTGTCCCTACCCATGCGTCTCTATATGACGAGTGGGGGTGGAAATGTGTTGGTTTATTAGGTTAGCAAAATGGGGGACATCATCTTTAACACCGGAAATGTCACTAACTTTACGTTCAAAAAGTGTGGAATATTGGTGCCACTTTTTCACGTTAATTGTGTAAACACGTCACTAATGTAAAGTTTTGCATATAAGCGCAAAGCATCTGTTGATTCTGTTGAAAATACGTTAATTGCATACGTTTGCATAAAGAACTGCAATAGTCGAAACAATGTCAACAGTGGTGCTAGATCCAATGTCAAAGAGTGAAAAAAAAAACTTTTATTATGTGTCCGAATCACCTATATGATAAGTTGGGGTGAGAAGGTGTTGATGAAAAACAAAGAATTTACAAAGAATATTTATATAGCCACTGTCTTGCAATGATGACATTTTGGATAATTTGTAAAAATAAAAGAGAATAGAAATACTTTGTTTTCCAACATGTCATTGAAACGCAATGCATTGGGGCCTATATTTGTTAATTTAGTGAACATTGATGCCTGCTGGTTTTTTGTAGAGACTTCTGGGAAATTTGCAGGGCACTGAAGTTTGGAATTGTAGATTCGGACACCCAATGATGCCCAATGTAGTGCACTGACCAGGGAGTAGCGACGGAATTCTGGCCAAGCCTGAGTTTATCTTTAACAAGGATTGGCCGAAAGAGCGAGGAATGAGTTGGCCTGGACAACGACCAGCATTCTCCGTTAACATTGTTGGTGTTGGACTCTGCGGGCGTGTTGTGTTCTGGCGCCGACGATCTCAGGCAGCTTGTCAATATTGACTCAGCTGTTGTGTTGCTGGGCTGAGACACGCCTGGATAATTGAGGTAGTGAGCGGCATGCATCCCGCCATGCCGTAGCTTCTTCTCCGTTTGCGGTCCACTTTACGGCGGGACGGCGCAAACACGGCCACAGCGAGTAGAGGGAGAGGGGTGGTGCAGGTCTGGGCCTCAGGCAGGGGTGGGCAATGCGCAGCGTTAAAGGTTTCCTGCGTCTGTTAAAGGCTAGGGGAGAGCACAAGCCAAAGCTCGGGAGGGGTCCAACAGCGACAAGAACACAGCGGAGGAAGACAGAGCTGAGGGTAGAGGGGGGGTGGGGGTGGGGTCTGCTGCACAGGAACGGTTCTACTTACATTTGCAGCCATTGTCCCACAAATAGCCGGGTAGACACTCCTGACACTTGGGCCCTGTAGTGCCCTCCTTACATATACAAAATCCTGTGCCATTACAGTGATCTCTGACTGAGCCAAAGGGATTACAATTACACTCTGGAAAAACAAGACACACAAACACAGGCTGGAGAACAGGGTTGAGCTTCGACTTCCCGCCGCATTGTCGGTTAACTCCGACAGCTCGAGTCCTTGAGCTCAAACTGCGTCAAGATTAGATGTACTCGATAGAAAAAAGTGACCAAAAAGGCTCAAAAAAATGAGTTTGAGGGTGGAGTGGTGGGGGAAAAAAGGGGAATGGTTGAACATTAATATTTAACAGATCTGCTGTTGTACAACATCACATCGTGCAATGAGCAAATATGCAAAGCAAGATCTGTGGCGCTGATTTCAGATGGACTGTAACCATGCTTTCAGAAAATCAATCACACAGACATGATGGACAGGGAAAAGAGCAGACACGACCTGTGAAAACAAAGGTCTGACACATAAAGAAATGAGAGACAAGCACACTTAAATGAGCCTTCCTCTACATTTTTATTTTATTTTAGACTTATTTGGATTGTTTTATCATGGTTTTTATCATTTCTAAAATTAAATAGCTTTATGTAGATTACTACACTGGTGTCCTACGCCTAATTGACCTACCAGCTCTCCAGTCACCAAAGCACTTTGCAGTCAAAATGACTCCTGATCTGACAGCTCCTGACCAACAGATTGCACCTTGTGTGGCTGCGGCTGCACCCCGGCGACATCCAGGGGTCAGGCGAGAGGAAAGAGGTGATGGCATGTGGACAAACTGGAGGGGAGGGGTGGGGGGGGGTGAGGTCAGCCTAACACTCAGTAATGCCTCTGTGGCTCCTAATGCTAACTGACGCGTTTCAGCTGTTGCTCCTGAGGCCCCTTCATGTATATGACATATGCACTTGCCTGGCACCTCTCAGTGGCGGTGTGACTTCCCTGAAACATTTCTCTCAGAAGCCTTGTTGCCTGTCAGATTTGCCCCTCTGGACTCACAAATGTGGCTGACACTGAGCGCTGTGAGTTCACACCACATATAGTAGCTAAAGATTTCAATAGCCAGCTGTTTCTCTGGGAGCTGTGCTAGCTGGAATAAAACAAAACAGATGATGCTGTTTATGAATGCCTGCACACAGGTCAAGAGCAAAACACAAACAGGTAAATATAGCAGCTTTACTATAAAATATAGCTGCAATGTAATTATTTACTGTATGTACTTGAACTTGATATTTTATGTCAATAAAAAAATTAACTAAACTTTAGTAAAGTGATTTAAGTTAGTTCATATTTTATTTCAATTTAATTAAAAAATTTGGAAATATAATTATTTTTTTCACCAAAATATCAAAGGTTGTGTCCAATTCCTTCACCTCACCTCACTTCTCACTACCTAGTGCCCTGTACAATGAGTTCGCCATTTTTTACTGCTATCCAAATCCACAATTCCAAAATTATGCATCGATCGAAGCATCAATTCTCACTAGATTGGCAAATATAGACCACAATGCATTGCGTTTCCAAATTTCTTTAAAATTCAGGTAACTCCCTATATATTTATACAATTATTTATATATATATATATATATTTTTGCTACATTTGCTTGGATTAGATATTTGTTGTTAATGTATGAATGTTCATATCTAGTCACCAAAACCCATTTATTTTCTTATGGAAACTTAAATTATTTTTAGTTATATAAAATCTTTAAACTGTACGGATTTAAACAACAAAACTTTTATTTACCAAGATACCTAAATTTTTTCCCCAAAAAAACCAACAAAAATTATTTAAAAAATATAATAAAAAATGAACCAAGAATCAACATCAGCAAAATATGTAACTTTTGACAACATTAAAGATGAAAATGTGCAAGAAGGATGGCTTGGTATAGGTCAGGGGTCGGCAACCTTTTTTACTCAAAGAGCCATTTGGGACCGCCCCTAATGAAAAAAAAAGCACTCGGAGCCACAACCCGTTTTGACATCATTATATATACTATGCATGTATATATTATTCAAGGGTGCTCATTAAGTCGATCGCGATCGATTTTCAAGGACATGAGTGTAGATCACGGTCCAGAAAAGATTTAAAATAAAAAAGTACTTCCTTTCTTTTCATCGTCATGTTTATTTGTTACATGTTTATTTCAACATTATTGTTTATGTACTGATGGTTAAAAACTACACAGTGAGTTTACATAAAGATACTTTTGTATTAACAGATGAGACGTTTTATTACAAAGACAGAAAGCAGCAACCATCGTATTATGCTCTGCTGTAAACAGGTCCAATGCGGGGAGCGTCATGGCATATTATGAGGCTTTTGGCGCTGCTGGCTCCGTATTGTTGAACCTTTCGTTGCGCGATGACTTCTCTTTTTCTCTCGTCTTTCCGACCGCGGTCAGAAGCGCAGGGGAGATTTCCTCCAGGGCCGAAGGGAATTCTCCTTCGGGGTTCACTTCCCTGTTCGAACCCTCAACCTTCAGAGCGGATTAAAAATGACTCCAGAAAAGTTATTCTGGGAACGACGACTACTCTTTATTTAGTGCTCCGTCCTCCGAACACACAATGTATTTCACGCACACACCTCCGCTCCGTGCTCACACCGCCATCTCCACCTGCACGCCCCCCCCCCCCCTTCTTTCTCGTGGCACGCGCGCCGCTCAGCACACACCCGCAACAGTATAAAGCGTGTGCCTCGCAGCTTCCTTGATGAGCTCGTATTTATCGGGTGAGAACTGCAGAGCTTATAGCAGGAGGAGACACGCGGGGCGGCTTTAATAAACTCCGGTTGCTGGACTTCTACCGGGGACATGATGTGCCGCGGGGAGAAAAAGCCGCTCTGATGACAGAGTTTGCGCTGAGTGAATTTAAACTCGCGTCTGCAGTGACGTATGTGTCAGAGGATGTCCGCATGTCAATCAAGTCCTGTACTTCTCGGTGAGGATTTTGATTGGCTGATGGATTTTCAAGAAGCACTCTCTTCCCCTTCAATCACCCCCACATGCCCGAAGATGACAGGTCGATCGCGACCGACTCAACGAGCTCCCCTGCTCTGAAACACACATCACCGCACACGCGAGTCCAAAAATACCGGCGCAAACTCTCCGTCACCAGAAAGCCGCTCCCCGTTCCGCGCCAGCCCCCGGCAGAAAATCACTCCAGACCCGGAGTGTTTATTGAAGCCGTCCCGTGTGTCCTCCTGCAATCAGCTCCGCAGCCCTCGCCCGACAAGCATGAGCCACCAAGGAAGCTGTTTTTTTACGTGGCACGAGGCACGGAGCCAGCAGCGCCTTTGAAATGCCATGAAAAATGAACAAACTAAAATAAATTTGAATTTTTATAAAATACTAATTATTTTCCAAAGTCACAGGGAGCCACAACAGAAGGATGAAAGAGCCACATGTGGCTCCGGAGCCATGGGTTGCCGACCCCTGGTATAGGTCATGTCACACAGCCACTACGTATAAATTGGTCATACGTGAATATATGTAAAAAATTGAGTCTCCCTTTTACAATTGTAAAAATTTACAAATGTGTCACAAATGAACTACGTTAAAACCCCGGAAGAAGTACGAATATACCACGCAAAAAACACATAAATCAACGTAGAACATGTGTGTGTATATTATGTTTTGTAAATGAATTTTATTATTGATTCATGCATCAATTACATAATTCTAACGTGCTATAAGCGACATATACGCGATTGAAAAGGTAAACATCGGTTGTATATTCATGAAAAGTCTGTCAGACATGCGTGGAATGGTTATGGAAAGCCACAAATTTGTGTAAGCATCTCGCAAAAATCATTTACAATTGCGTAAGGGTTGCGTAATCATTGCGTATAAACTACGTAAAATTCGCATAAACTGCGTACTTCTCAACTGACCAATAATTTTGAACAGCTCTAAACTGAATTCATGTAAACGCTCATTGTCAAAACCCTTGATGGACATCTGCGCACATCAAGGAATGATGAACTCAGGAAATACTTATAATAATACTTATATAATATTATGTATACTAACACATGTATCACGAAAGACATAAACTTCATATTTGGAAAATGCTCAAAAAATACATGGCAGTTGTGTGACATTGAAAATTCATGAATGACTGCAGAACTAACTCTCTTAAACTAGCATATTAGCATCATTATTCTTTGTGAAACAAAGAACTTAAAAAATAGAGCTAGGGGGAATTTAATATTAGCTTAATGTTAAATGAAATGTTATTTTGTTTTTCTTATTCATTTTATTTTGTTAAAATGTTATTTTGTTTGTCTTATTCTATTTTATTCTGTAATTTGAAGTTATATTCCCGTTTAGACTGGAGTTTGAAGGGAAACGGAATTTCAATGTCTATGTATGGCAAAACATTATAGAGATTGACAATAAAGTTTACTGTGACTTTGACCTTTGACCCTTTTTCAACCCGCAGCAGTTTTCATCTATGCAATGCACGAGGAAACAAATCAATGCATTCTGGGTGGTTTTAAAATGATCATTTCTGTGTTTACTGTAAAATTATTTATCTTTTAAAAAATCTTTTTTAACCTTAGTTATCTTTTATTGTTTTTTATTTTATTTTTAGACTTCAATTTATTAAATGCTCCAAAATTTGATACATTTATCAACACTTTGTCCAGTTCTACTCTTTTGTTGTTAAGTATCAGAATATTTTTATCCTGGTAGGCTTCACTTTTTTCTAACTTTGGGGTTTAGCAGGCTTGTTTAGCTCACAACTATCAAAGTTATTAGCTTACTTGAAAATGCAAGCTAGCTAGCTGGTAGTCACATTAAGAGTTAAATAAGATAAAAAAAATATGTTTTTAATTTTATGCTCGCAAAAGCTAGTATAAAAGAGAAGCTAGCATTTAGATTTTTGGTATTTAATTTTTTATGTGAATTATTTCGCACAGCCTGGGACACAGAAAAAGACACTCAGAAACATCTAGAAAGGGCAGTGTATGGAAAATGTGGGTGCAAAACATGACATTCCTCAAAAGGACAAGGGGTGTGGTGAGGAAAATGTGACAGGGGGTGGCAAGTGAAGTGGGGGGGACTAACCTATGCACACATTTTCATCGTCCAGTTCTGCTGAGACATTGCGGTAGTAGCCCATCTTGCAAAGATGGCAGTGCTGGCCTCTAGTGTTGTGCTTACAGCTCACGCAAATGACGGTGTTTAGCACCTCGATGTAGCTGCATCGGTTGGAATGGCCGAAGCACTCGCAGTCTTGCAAAGAGAGAGGAAATGTGAATGGAGGAGGAAGAAGGAAGGAAGGAGGAAGAAGAAGAAGGAGGCGCAGAAGTGATGTCAGTGTTGCAAATGTCACAGCGAGGGATTACCAAAAGTTTGAGTGAGGCGCTATGGCATGCAAGGTTTTAAGAATGGCGATGCTGCATGGTGGAGGGGATGCTGGTAGGGTTGGTCATGATTAGTCTGACAAAGGCACAGTCCGAGTTAAATACAGACATCACAAAAAAAAAAAAGGAGCGCATTGTTAGTAGGATTTAGAGAGCTCACATCACTTTGAACACACCACAACACGAAGCAAGAAAAGCCTTAACAAGATCACAGTAAAAGCACCACAAAAAGAACAAGAATGAAATGGGTCCTACAGCAATCTGATGATGGGGGAACTTTAAATTTAAGGTTTGTACTTTAATAAACACAATCAGCATTTTGATAGCTAAAGAAACAATAAATGAATGAAAACAAGTTAATATTTTCTGTAGTGATGAGCCAAACCTAATTAGAAACAAGGAACTGCACTGCCTGTGATGCTCAGCAGCGGCACTGCCCAAAGGCAGAACTATCAGGACACACGTAGCCGCAGTTCGGCGGTCACTATGCAAGCCTGCCACACATAGTGACCACTGACACCATGTGTCACGGCGCAGACAGATGTGACCCTTAAGCCCCGTTGGCAGCCAAGCCGAATGACAGCACACTCAAGGATCCAGAATAGGGCGGCTACCAGATGGGGCTTTTGTCCCAGGGATTTCTGCTGTTAAGAACCCTCTATTGAGGTCAGCTCTCTCTGTTCATCCACGATCAACCTGACAAGGATGGGAAAGAACGGACATGAAACGTCCACACCACTCTGCCTTCCACCGGCATCGGCACGTTCCACCAAAGCCACACTGGAACAAACGCATGCTCTCACAAGACAAATAAATGGCTCCTTTCCACAAATAGGCTACGGCCATAAATCATGCACGCGTGGGGAATAAAAATGTCTCAGGAACATTGTTCCCCAAAAATAGTCGTAGCCAAAACAACCGCTTTGTTTGCACAGAAACAGAAATGATTCCACGGGCTGTTAACGGGGTTTGGAAATGATCCAATTGAAGAGTGGGACTTTAATGTGCCCTCTGCAGTGAAAGCCATCAGATCTGAAGATAGAGATAGAGGGAGCCTCAGTGCTGTAGGGGGTGGCAGACGTTAGGTGTGTGTGTGAGGGGGGGGATTACAGGTAAACAAAAACAATAGTTTATAAAGGGAGACTCAGGTGGCGTCTGGGGGGGAGTAATAAAAGAATTTCTGAGCTCCTACCTCGCTTGCTGTTTGCAACGTAGACAGAAGGGGCAGTGGAGAATGCTATTTGGGGCGCAACTGGACAAATTAAAAGAAGAAAAAAAACCCCAAATGAATAAAAAAAAACATGATATTGCAATCAAATATAACATGTGATGATAAAGAAATAAAGAAGCACCATGTTCTTAAAGATCTATCTAAAAAAAACATTAGATAATGATGAATGATGGAAAAAAAGAACATTGCTAGAGGCTTAGTCACATATACCCACTTAGGGTTGGCCCGTACATGTGCCCTGGGCTTTTGGGTTTTCCAGGCTTGTGGAGGGTTGTAGAGGGGAGTGGCTGCATCATAAAAGGAGCGTAGGTGTGTCTTGAGGCTCATATGACAACCTTAAGGAATGCCAAGAGAATGGAACGTACCATTGTTGTGTATTGTGTGGCAAGTGCATCAAGAATTATTTGCGAGGATAATGTAAGTTACACACACTTGTGACGTGTGGATGATTGTGTCATATGATGCCTTTATGCCACACTCTAGTCATTATAAGGTGCGAGTACTGGCCCTTTACGGACGTTTGCGAATGTTGAACGCACAGTGTTTGCAGGTAATGCGTAAGTGTCCGTAAGACGCTCGTCCACACAATCTACTAGTTCTAATTTTCTTATTTCTAGCAGTCACACTACACCAAAAAGTGTACCCACTTGACCCATGAACAGCATTCATAAGTACAGGATGTAGAGGCAATCAAAAAATAAAAAATCCGTACGACACATTTTCGACTAACCTTCTTCACCCTAACTTTAACTCTACGTGTTGTAAAAGTATTCACTAGAACCACAGCATGCCCATTGAAAAAAAATACCAATACACATTTTAACTCTAAAGCCTCACCAAGTGGTCTACAACCTTGCTGGTTTGTGCAAGCCACCCATGTGTACAGGTGTATCAGTTTGTCAGTTTTTCGCCTGCAGATAGCTTGTATCTATTCGTAAGGACAGTTGTGACAAAAACTTAAGTGAAGCTGGCTATTCATACCAGCAACTTCTACAAATGTCACATTTTATGGTTTAACAGTATAGTCCAGAATCTTCAGCATAGAATGCAATCCTTGATCAACTATTGTCCACTTTATGAAAAGTACGTTTTACTCCTGCAGATATGTTCAAGGTGCGTTGAAGCGGCCCCTACCAATGAAAATTTCTTGTAAACTGGTTTAATCGTGTTACGAGCTTTTGCGTTCAAAACTCACACTTTCACGCGAATCTACATAAATTTCTACCACCGTTTTCGGCTTCTACGTAAACATACGGCCATTGAACGTGGATTGCAAGTTAAACCAGGTCAAACCCTGTCAAGATGGGGGACTTGTATTTGGTAGTGACATATTGACGAAGTCCCCTTTTAATTTACAGACGTGTCAACCATATGATAATTGATCATGGAGGAGAAATTAATAATTGCAGTTTTTGCCCGACGGAATTATATGATACCAACTTTTTCATGTATCGGTAATAGAGCTGTGAAAGAAAAAACCTGGAGCAAGATTCACGAGATTTGACATTTCACACTAAGCCTCTTCCAACAGGTTACCCCAACTTGTGCTATTCCAACTTGTGCTATTTATAAGCTTTAAAAATTATCTACTTGTGATGGATGGAGATAATGTTGGCATGATAGATTCTGCTCTGATAAGGTCCACATCTCCTGCCTTTCCACAAATCAAGGGATCTCCGTACAAGCTGCAATAAAAATAGCATCTACACATGCACAGATCCAGTGTTGGACAGCACAAGATGCCACACTGCGCCGTGTCAGGGCCGCAGTAAACACACAAACCTAAAGGACGTCATCAGAAGCTGGAAAAACAAAGACGAATCCGAAAGTATGTGGCTACCAAGGAGCCAGTTTGTGATCACAAACACCTGAGGTAGATCTGCGGCAAAAATAAACAGACAGCTGTTGCGTAATATTAAATGCCTACCTTCTTTTCGGTTAATGACACCTAGGGACGAGGCATTCGGCCGAACTGCGTGCAATTGAAAGAAATCAGGGGTTATTCACTTGTGCTTGTGAGATGCACTTAACAGCCTAAAGGAGGGGGGGGGGGGGGTAGACTATGGTGGTCGCTGACACAGACATCTGGAGAGACAAACATGTCTGGCATGACTCGGATCGGTCAAAAAAAAACACAATCTGGGAACAGCAAATACAATGGGGAGGGGCTGACATGAACGAGCAAAGAAAATGCATCCAGAGACCCCCTTGAAGGACATCAAGGAGACATTGTATGTAATTTGCATGACGCCCATGGACTTGCAGTGTTGGGTGTGTGGAGTCGTGGACAACCTACAAAGAACACCCCCCCCCCCCCCCCAGAAAAAAAAATCCACATAAAACACTAAAACTTTATATTTCAGTCATGACTTATGCTAGAGAGTGGAAACTATGTATAGTAAATGAAGGCGTTAAGGGGTATTTTGTTTAATTCATCACATTGACTATGTAATCAATATCTAATTACAGTCTATTTCTGGTGGAGGAATAACAATGAATAAATAATGGCAGGTGTTGGTACTTGGAATGACAGACTGCTGTGGGTAGCATAACCTCATAATTACATACAAGTCAGTATTTCCGTGTCAGGGAAATACTTTGCGGTTGGAAATGGAGAGCCAAAAACAGGGGTTGGGGGGCACATACAGATGAAATTCTTCCTTATGGGCCACCATCTCATCACTTGATCTTTGTGTCCTTTTGCTATCGACTCCATGAATCATGCAATCGTGACCAGTTAGCATTCAGAAGGGTGTTGGTGAGAAGCCTATTACTTTAACTGCGTGTGTGGACAAAGAATGCAAATTTACTGCGGTTGTCTTTGGGCATAAATTGGCAATTCCCACTACCTCGATTGGTTTTCTTTGGCCTTTTTCTTTGTTTTAATCAAAAAAGTGCATGGAGGAAATTACATTATAAAGAGGCTTATGAATATGTCTAACCTCTGGAAGCAAAGCTCTTCGTCTATAACCTTAATGCATATGTAAACAGAAGAAAAGGATTTTGGATCCATTGTTGAGCAATGAGGATGCCCCCCTCCCAAGTACAAAACGTTAAAGGTAGGTTCCACCAGGAAAGGATGTTCCAGCAAATCTCCTCAAGCATAGATGGTTCGATTCCTCAGAGCAAAGTTGGATGCGCTGGATGTCGGTCTCTACAAGAGTACAACCACGCCAGGGTTGTTTCATCAATTTGTTTCCTCTAACGTGTTTTCCAGCAGAACAGAGATCATAAAAATAATAAAGTAGAAAAAGTGATGTTGACAGTGTAAAAGCAGCTTTTTCCAGTATCCTTAATGATTCATTAGAACCGATGATCTTTGCTAGTGAGTTCCTGTTTGTGCTAAGCTATAAATCTCTAAAGCTACGTTCACAGCGCCCTCAGCAACGCGCATTCAAGCTATCAATTCCAAACAAAAATGTCTATGTAAACATGTGTAAATGCGCTTGTCGGGTTCAAAACTCTCATGTTCACGTGTAGCTATGCCCTAAGTCTGTATCCAGGCCCTATGTACAAAACTCATGCTCATTGAACGTGTGTTAAAAGTAAAACTGGGTCAAACTTTGACCAATCAGGGACTGATTTTGTATTGACGAATGGATGGCGCCCCCCATTCATTTACCCGGACGGAATTCTATGAGACCAAGTCTTTCACTTATTGGATTAGAGCTGTGAAAAAGAAAAAGGAGCTAGATTTGCCCTGCTTTGACATTTCGCACCAAGCCTCCTCTAACTGTAGATGGCAGACATGTGCTAGTAAACAGTAGAAAAAGAAAAATCCCTTTCCTGCTTATCCAGTTTGAAAACAGGCTAACTGTGCATTCAGAAACCCGTGTGTAGCACTTTCTTGAATTTATGGCGTATGCCCGGTGTGTCAGTAGATTCAGATCGATTGTTAAACACAGCAGTGGAGGTATGAGGATTTGGACCAGCCCAGGTCAGAGTAACTAAGCTGAAAATGAAACGTTTAGTTAGAGATTGTTTAGATAAAATTGGACTATGAAATGGGATAAGTAAAGAACCAAATCTGCTTCTGTGGCTGAATAATCTAATGATAAAGCTTTTTGAGTTGTCCAATCCAAAGGTAAGACTTCAGTCCAATCAAAATATTGACTTAAAGACAGCAAATGGTGGAAAGGATGGGAAGACCACAAAGAATGAAGAAACACATGAAATTGTTGCCAAAGAAAATGTTCTAAGCTGTGCAAAACTAAATAGTCTCCGCCATGTTTGCACCTTCTTTGTTTCTCAGTAAAAACAATCATGTTGTTTGCAGGAGGTTGTGTTTGCCCCATGATAAGGCTTCTTAAGATCAGGTTTATCTCAAACCTAAATTTTCTAACGGTTGGTATTTCTGATAATAAGAAGATATGCCATCCATAGTCACGGCCAAATCCAATTTGTGTAAAGTTCCACCAGGTTTAACTTTTAACGTGCCGGGTGTTTTGAATGTAGAGCCCAAAAATGTTCTTAAAAACGTGTGTGGCAATGCGTGAACATGAAGGTTTTGAACATGTGTCTACATAGACGTTTTAACTGGAAGTAAATGCCTGCTACATAGAGCCCCAAAACAGTCGAAAATGTGCATAGCTATGCACATACGCTAAAATTTTAAACGCAAAAGCATAAAACGCACATTTATGTGTGCATACATAGACTTTGTGTTGGATGCTTGAATGCGCGTTGCTAAGAGGGTTGTGAACGTAACGTCACTGGTGGAACCTGTCAACACACATCTACATCTGTCTTTCTCTATTTGATCTGTACATATCTGCCTCTCCCTACTTTCTGTCCAACCTTTCATACACTCGTTGTTTGACCTTTGCCACCTCCACCTTCCCCTTAGGCTGCATCCTCTGCCCTCTCAGTGTCCCATTTGTTCATAGTGTCCCTTGCAATCTTTTTTCTCTGAACACACTCCTGAACTTCTTTATTCTATCACCAAGTCTTCTATACTTTCCTCATTTCAGATGATGCACAAAGTACCTCCAAGTTTCCCTGATCTTCCAAAATCTGTTCCAACACAACATTCGTCCTTTTTTTAACTTCTACCACTTGATTATCTGCTTTGGTCTGGTTCTGTTCATCTTCCTCACCATCAAAGTCATCCTCACATTTGAACTGTTTTATGGATGTAAGAAAATCAGTACAATTTCAAAATAACAGTAAAAAGTGTGACATTTTTGACCATGACTCCATCATTTTTTCAGCCTTACTTCGGCTGCCTTTAAGCTCGATCTTAACACTATCATGCATATCTATCAGATCATTTCTTTCATTTTCGGGAATATTGATGACTGCGAGAGGAGTGGCAGAGGCTTTGAAAATGGAATGATCTACAAGGTAACAGGGTCTCTGAAGTGACAGATTAACAAACAAGCAGCCTAATTCAAAAGGCACACCTTAATTTGACTTTATTTTAAACCCGTCCAAACTAGAGTCATGTCATCCGTTTCTCTGATCAGCACTTTGTGCTTCAGAGAGGAGAAGAGGAAGTGGCTCCAATTGGCAGAAAACAAATAAAAAACCAGTTTCTAAACTCCTGACAAAACAAACTTAATTATTCCTAAAAGTTAATTAATTGGATGTTATACACATCTGGGTACCATTAATTATTTTGTTAAGGGGGATATTCAGGTAAGGCAAGGTAAATGAGTGGTGACGGATTTTAATCAATTCCATTCCTATTATAATGAAATGCAATCTAGCAGAGGCCGAATTGTTGTTGTTGTTGTTTTTTTTATTTAAATATTAATGTCACCTCAATAGTCCGCATTAGGCAATTTTGCCAGGCTAAATAAACTTAAAATAGAATTGAAGAAAAAGTCAATACGGAATTAATTTACCTTCAAACAACTGGAGGTTTTTTTTTTTCAAACCCCCGTAGAATTTGTGTGAGAGTTTTCATTTTTTACAAACTCAAGGACGTCATCACCTTGTTTCTTTTTCTTTTCTGCTCTGCTTTTATTTTATTAATAACACCAGCAGGAAATTGATCTGCTCTGAAAATTATACTCTTTACAAAATAAAAGCATGTTTTGCTTTTATGCCGCTTTCTGGGTTTGGAAGATTCTCCCCTCGTGGGTTAAACTCATGGACTGTACTGGACTGGAATGAGTACCCCCCCCCCCCCCCACCACCACCTCTCCTTGTGTTCCAAACAGGAAGTACCTACTTGATCCAAGAAGCCAAAATCCAATAGACTTTTATAGAGAAATCAACAGCTATTACTCAATCATTCTATTTGTCAGAATAACTATTCTAACTCTGCTACCTTTTTTTTTTTTTACCATGTTCTTAATATGTTCATGTTCTTGTACTGAATTTATTCCATATTTTTTCTTCACAGCAGGTTATTTATGTCATAAACTGACCAATCAGATGTCTGATTGAAAGTATGTAGTTGTCGTTTGATTGATAGATTCTCTAAAGCACTCTTTCAAGTAGTAGGGCTATGGCTTCCAACAAGCTCACACCTGGTTGGTGAGAGTGGTTGACAGAAAGACGCTGACTCAGACCAACTAGAACCAATCACAGCTTACTGACAATTTCTGGCTCCTCAGTGAACGTCATTTATTTGAAACTGGAAGTTATTCTTTTTTTCTATGGATGACGGTCATACTCACTCGGTCCAGTTATCTCATGCTACATTCACACCGATTCTTGAACACACTTTTAACATCTGGTGTTCACACTGGACTGTCGCTACCCGATACTAGTGCATGAACCTACAGTTGGAAGAGGCTTGGAGCGAAATGTTGAAGCGGTGCAAATTCTGCAAATCTTGCTCCAGTCTTTTTCTGTCACAGCTCTATTCCGATATATGAAATACTCGGTGACATAGAATTCCGGCCAAGCAAAAACGCCATTATTATTTTCTTCTCCATGATCACTTTTGAAATGGTTGGCACTTCTGCAAATGCAAACCAAACGACACTACCAAAACCCAAGTCCCTGATTGGTCAAAGTTCAATCTGGTTTAACTATCGATGCGTTTTCAGTTGTCATGTGATTCGTACATAGAGCCCAAAAATGGACTTAGCTATACACGCCAAATGCGCAAGATCAAAACGCACAGCTACATAGACTTTTCATTGGAAGTGGATTGCCAGAGGCGGTGTGAACGTAGCATCATACAGTCAACTGTCAAACTGGATGAGAAGTGAAGAGTTTTGGTCTGTTTTAAAATAGAATAGAATAAAATAAAATAAAATAAAGAAATAAGCCAACCCTGCAAACACACACACACACAAACAAATACCCTCACACACTCACATCAGCATGCTCGCTCATCCAGTGAGGGATTTTGAGGACAGCGTTGAGGCCGGGCGTCGTACTCAGAGCATGTGTGGAGAGCATGCACACACACACTCCATACCTGAGCACACAGAGGTTTCCTTCTACAGAGGTGATGAGCGGTGGAGGGTTGTCATGTTAGGGTGGTGGGGGTTTGAGCCATATGTCCATTTCTGAGTCAGCATTGGACTTTAAAGCAGTCTCTCCGTTTTTAAGCCGAAGCCTGATTAAAAGCCACCTGGTGACAATCTGCTTCGGCAGGGAAAATCACTCCAAACCCGCTTTTTGGGAAACCTTCCCACATTAGTCATTCATCCCAGCTTGCTTGACACTTGAGCTTTAATCAAGATCTGAGGAGAACGCTCCTCCCAGGAGTGGCTTCCGAAATGGAAACAGCTGATATTTACTCCGATTGGGGGTTTTTAAATGGATCAATCGGGCCCGTTTAATAAAGAACTCCTTCTGCCGAGCAGTCGAGACGAAGCAGGGAGGTGGTGGTGGTATGGGGGGGGGGGGGGGGGGGGGGGTCAGCTTACTAATCAATCTAGCGCCCTGGGAATGGAGGACACCCAGGAAGGAGTGCAGAACGAGAAAGATTAGGGAGACTCGAGCCCGGCTGCGAATGCACTTTGGCTTGTTCAATACCGTCTCGTGGTTCCTGCCTGTCTTCCAGGCAGCGGTAACCTGACACACGGCACCTCTCCTCTTTCTCCTCCTCCTCCTCCCCCTCCTCAGGGGCTACTGGTTGACGAAGATAATACCAGCTGAGGCGCTTGCGGCTTATATTAAAATGACCCCCTGTGACATTATACTGCCAGAGAGGTCTTGGCACTTTAATAAAGTCTAGATGCCATTTATTTATAATGCATGGGGGGGGGGGGGGGGGGGGTAAAACAAATAAAAAAACAACAAAAAAAAACAAATGACATTTGGCATGCAGAGCCAGTTGAGAGCTATCTGACTGAATTGAGTCTGGATATAAAGAAAAACAATATGTCCACATTATTACAGTAGCTAACCCCCCCCCCCCCCCCCATCCTGTTTGGAGGAAAAAGTCGTTGCTGAATCAGGAATGAACACGGGGCTTGAATGTGCAATGAAGGGTGGAGCACAAGCGAAGCAGCAAGCAGTTGGAGGCTTCATCCACTTTTTGGAAAACATTTACTTACTAACGGGACCGATGCTATTAGGAATACCTGCAAGACAAGAAAAAAAACACACGTTTGTTTAGGGACAACTGCTCATTCTTCAAGCACATTTGTGGTTATGAGTCTCTGCTCCATTTAGTTTACTTTTTTTTTTTCTACAGGACACAGGACGCAACACAAATGGCGGTTTAGTCCATTCCAGTCATTGTTTCACAAATATTTTAAATGTTAGAGTGCATTTAGTTGGTAACAAAAAACTGAAAAAGAATAGCACTGACAAAAGACTTTTAGAATAAAGTTACAGTTCAAAACAAAGAATGTGTACATTGTTATGCTTTTCTCTTGATTTGACAGGGTGTAGAGTGGTGAAGCCTGATAAACCATAATGTAGTTGTTACTCCTAAAAGATCCAGTGTATTGCAGCAAACAAAAGCACTCTTTTGGGCCCAAAGTTCAAAGATATATCTATTTTTTAAAAGCCTTTTAGTAAACACCAGACAAACTGAGTAGACAAACTGAGGCCTGAATTTGTCCTTTGACTGAATTCTAAAGTTATGTTCACTCTGATCATCTGATACTAGTTTAAGAACGGGCTGAATGCAGGTTCTTGAACACGCTCTTAGCATGTGTTGTTCACTGACAGTAACTAGCTCATGTACCTACAGTTGGAGGAGTCTTGGTGTGAAATGTCAAAGTGGTGGAGATCTTGTAAATCTTGCTCCAGGCTTTTTCTTTCGCGTCTCTATTCCGATTTATGAAATACTTGGTGTCATAGAATTCCGGTCAAGTACAAACGGCAATTATTATTTTCTCCTCCGTGATCAATTTTCAAACAGGTTGCACTTTATTGAGTTAAATAGGACGCCAAACATACGTCACTACCACATCAGAGTGCCTGATTGGTTAAAGGTTCGACCTGGTTAAACTCTCTATGCACATTCAAGGCCTCGAGTTTCGTACGTAGAGTCCAAAAGCGAACTGAAAAACATGCTTGTCAACATGTACATGCGAGAATTTTCTGAAATATTCATATATACATGTTAACATAGACTTCATTGGATTTGGCCGCTTGGGGTGGTGTGAAAGTAGCATGACACCATTAGTCTGTTTGTAGTCCAACAGCTGGTGAAAGTCAACATTTACAGGTTTTTATCCATCACAATGAAAAAAACATGTTAAAAAATCTGTTTTTCTTTGTTTTTTTTCCCCGTTTGATCACTTTTCAAAGTTCCTACAGATTATAAGACCCTAAAAACAAATGTTTTGTTATGTGACACAAGTCTGTATGGCTTAGTCACATCCAACCGTGCAGGAGCTTGACCCGTACGAGTGCTGTGGGTTTTTGGGTTGTCTGTGCGCATGGACGGTCGTACAGAGGACGAGCCGCATTTTAAAGGAAGCGCTGGCGACTCTTTCTGCTCCCTTGAGGGTCGTATGACCACGAAAATGGGACACCATGAAAATGTTGTGCATGTTTACTGAGTGTACACCATCTCAGCCATGTGTGACACATTTTGGGGGATGCCAAGATAACACTCAATGTAGCTGGAAAGGTCCTCTATTGTAATGTCATCAACAATGTATTGTGATATATTTGAAAGGACTATGAACGTTTTCACATGAAAAAGCACTAAAGGGGCTCCTTGCTCAGTGGGCAGGATTTTTTTTGGGGGGGTGGGGTCAAATGAATAAAAACTCCATATGACGTTTACTTACCCTTATGTGTTGTTTGAGTGTTTGCTATGACCCATCACTCACAACAAGCCCATAGATTAAAATGTGCCTAAACATTTTAACTCTGCAGGCTAACTTATTGGTCTTTGACCCGCAGCAAATATCAAAGTCACAGATTTGGCCATTTTTTGCCTCAACACAGCACAAATCCACCAGCAAGGGCACTTGTGACTGCAGTTTCTATGCCTGTTTTTAGGCTCTAGGTAAAAACTAGTGTCCATTGAACACACGTTGAAGTTAAACCAGGTCAAACTTTGACCAATTAAGGGTGGCATGGATGGCGTCCTTTTTAATACACAATAGTGTCAACAGTTTGAAATGTTTGTGTGCAGCCAGAAGGATTTGACACCAAGTCCTTCATACATTGGAATAGAAAGAAAAAGCCTTTTTACACTTGGAAAAGACTTCACATAGTCTCTTCCAACTGGTGGTGGAGATGTGCTAATAAACAGTAGAAAAAGAAGAAAAAGCCCTTTCCTGCTAGACCAATGTGAACACTATGGGCTAAACACATGTTCAAGCATGCGTGTTATGCACGCATCAGAGACCCATTGTGTGGATAGCTTAAGGCTTTACTGCAAATGTCAGGAATTAATAGATTTAGTCTCTTTTTAAAACTCTATTTCAGTGAAAAATCGGAAAATTCCAGTTGAGCCTTTCATGACAAACTAGTTTCAGACACCAAATGACAACTCGTCTCTTCCGCTCGCCCGCTTGTCCATCCCTGCATTGTGCAATCTCATGAGCCAGGCGGCCACTGAGCAGATAATACTGTCTGTCTCATCCCCATGGCGACCAGATCTTTTTCCCACACCAGGACGCCGGCTAGCCGTGGATCTAAGGAAACTTTAGCGGGCTTTCCACTCTGAACATTCCTTCATCTGAACCGACCGCTGACATCTCCGTTTTTAATTAGGACTGTACATTCACAGTTGTGGTGGCGACTTTTTTTTCTCGAATGTTCCATGTCTTTTCTCCACAGAATGGAGGCTTCAGATGAGCTTGCTGTCAGTGTATCAACAGCAGCTCTAGTGTTCCTGATCGTCCCTTTTGGATGGACGCCCTCATCCCTTTCCTCTTTGTTTGCAAACATCCGACTCTCTGAAGGAAAGAAAGCATGCTGGGAAATAGGAGGCGCTTTTCTCCACATTTCTTCCCCGAGATATGATTATAGATACTTTCCGAAAATCATTTCTTGCATGTCATATTACTGTTTAAAAAAAAAGTATGACTACTTCTTCGTTTCCCCGGGAAAAAAAAAAGAGATACTTTAAAACAAAATTGAGGTTATGATTGAACGCCTTCTTGATTAGAGGACCATCACCCTGCTCTGATCTTTGCCCCGCCGGTGGTTTTTAGGGTCTGAACCCATGAACTGAGAGCTGTGAAGTGCAGGTGGCTTTGCTGACATGCGGAGCCGGAGAGTAATAGATCTGAAACCTCCAGGGGGGTTGGAGAGCAGATGCTAACCAGGGGACAGGAAGGACGGGACAAGGATAATCACAGTCACGCATTGTTACACAAAAAATAACACAATTTGAAACCGGAACAGCTAAACCGTTGTGGCGTATCACAACTGCAGAGCACTGAATGTCCTGTTTTTATCTGCAGCAGCTGCAGACGAAGCTGTTAGCATCATATAGCTTGACGCACATGAGCATTACGTACAAGCTAATGCCTGTTACAGACTGTCATAAAATTTAGGGTGTCTCTAAATGTTCCTAAACATCAGAAGCCTGTTTTACGAACAAAAGCAGGTGGTATTTTTTTACATTTTTGGAACGTGTTGAGCTTTTTTCAAAAGTCAAATAGAACAAATTAGCTGTTTGTTTTGCCTGCAGCCTATAGCAACTTAGCAATCAATGCTATAAAATGCTACATTTAATCTTAAACACTTTGTGTTTGATCTATATTAAAGATAAACTAGTTAGTTAAGTTTAGTTATCGGGTATCAGGAATCATTAGCATAATGTATGTCTGTATTTTTTTTTTATTACTGTCAGAAAATCCTCATTGTTCTTTGACTTGTTTGACTGAAGCCATGTTAAGCTACCATATAAAGAAAAGTGATTTGACATATTTTGTTATGCAAAGATGTTGTTTTGATTAAGAAATTAATGTATCAAATGGTTAAGCAAGAAAAAAAAGTAAGAATGTGTATCCCCCCACTCAAACTGCATGTCCCTTGATCCACTGGGCTCTGTTTTTGGGCAGCTGTGGCCCCATTTATGCTGCAATCCCACTGACTCGTCTGGCAACAACGGCTCTTGTCTCCCTTGGAATGAATGGTGTACAGGTGGGGGCCATTTTTCATGTGGAAAAGCCCATGTGTCTCGCACTCAGGGCTTCCTACTTAGCGGCGATGATCGTCATTATCCTTTTTGATGTAGAGGTTTCTGCTAAATCTCGTTTATTCTTCCATGTTTCAACAGATTGTTGCAGTTCTTATCATTTACAGATTAGAAGCTTGAAGAAAAAAACAACAAATAGATGAAAAGACGTCACAGGAAAAGTGTCAGCTGAAGTCGCTGACAGAGCAATAACACACCAGCGCTTTTTACATCCTGTTGGAAGATTAGCATCGACCCTGCTGCATTTAATGGAAGGGGATCTTAATATGATAGCAGAAAAAGTGAAAAGTGATTTTTTTCCCCCCCATCAAAACCAATTTCTACTCTTTGAGTAGAGATGTTCTTCAGAAGTGTGTTACAGTTACGCAAATGGAAAGAGCTAAACTCAAAAAAGGTTAAATCTATCATCAATAAATCATTTTTGCTGCTAGTATTTGAGTTTTTTGGGTTTGTATGATACTTTTCATGCCACTCAGTGACGATTCAAACCGTCTCTCTTGTGTGTTTGAAGTAATTAAAGCATTAATCCTGTTTAGTGCTGGAAAAACTGTTTGTCAAAATGACTCTTTGTCAATTTTTTGTCATTAGGCAGAGCTTAACCTTCACTTCCAGGTCGTGTTCTGGAGAGCCAGAGCTCTGTCCGCACCATAACTCTGCTTTATGAACAAACTGCGGCTTACAAGCAGATCCATGTAGGGTCATTCGATTAATTTTCAATCACTGTCAATTTCAATCCTCTCCACCTGCCTGGCCGTGCCATTACGGGCCACGGCTGCAATCTAATTTTGTCCTATCGCACAGGAAGAGCATTTGGAGCTGCGCGCGTTCCACGGCACGCTCCATTGATTTTTATGCGTTGGCTGCTGGATAGCGAACACGATCTCCGAGGGGCTGTGTGAGTCACTGAATATGATATGTGCTCATGTAGGGTCAGCAGATGTGACACATACATACAAATGAGGGGGTGTTGGAGCTCCAGTCGGAGTGGGGCAGCCACTGATCACTCAACGGAGATGCGTTGTTAAAGGTCCTGCCGTTTGGGTTAGTAAAGGCGAAGTCACAAATGCCCTAACGAGTGGATTTGGGGTGTCTGCAGGCGAGAAATGGGCAAACCTCCGTACGGGGCACACAGGTGGCCCACAGGAGATATCAAGGTCATAGACTAGTCGGTAGGGCCAACGGGTCGTAGCGAATACCTATACAACATGTAAAGATAAAGTAAGGGTGATTAGTGTGCGTTCCTTGCACAACCTGACTGTTAGAATTCAGGAAATCAGACAATCAGAGCATAGTTTATGTGTTGATCCCACAGTCCTACAGGCATCTTACACACCAACTGTACTCACCGTGTGTGCAGCATTTGCACCTTGCTAACGACTAGAGTGCGGCGTAAATATACCGTAAACCATCATCACTCAACATCATAAGTATGTGTAGCTTTCGTCATCCTCCCAAATACTTCACAGTACACTTATGCGCATGACGATAGTACCTTCCATTTTCAGAACTCCCTGTATAGGTCAACTCCCCGTACAGGTGCAGGTGACTAATGCTGTGTTCACACAGAATGCCATTCAATCCATCAAATTTAAATCAACCACCTTTCATTTGACGCACGTCCAATTGGATGCTTGATCCTGGTCCACAAATGTGTTCATAAACATGATGCTACTGACTGTCAAAGATTTTTTACCCTCATTGCTACATGGAAGTATTAACTGTATATCTCATTTACAATCCATGGAAGACACGGATGATATTGAGAGATCAGGTCTATTTATTTTGAAGAGCTCTACAAAAGCATTGGTTAAACAGGTCTTAATGTCTGGGTTCATGAGATCATTCAGAGATTCTCTCAGTACGGTGAAGTTCACCATCGACTGCAGGAGATCCCTCTGGTGGTCGCTCTATGTTCTAGTTTGACGACTTGCTGTCCGCCAATAGTCCGAGGGGAAAAAAAAAATTGTCTCCATACAAGAAGTTGAGGAATAGAACGATCAAATTCTCTTGTTTATTTTGGACTCCACCCACTGATGGCATCATCAGCTGAAACTCTGAATGGTTGGTACGACGCGTCATCTTCGCCCGACTTCAGATGATTTAACTCTGAAAACTTTGCACCGCCCAAAACATACGCCGATGCTCAGAACGCACTGCTGCCAGACCGCCGCGTCGCGCTGCAGGACCTCTCATTGCATCTTTTTATTGACTGGATGCCCCATGTTTGAAAATTGTGTTTGGTGTGAAGCTTAAGGCTTAATCCCTGTGTTTACATTCTTTCGACTACCGTAACGTCAACTGTTTATGAAACTAAAATAATTCCAGCGAATTCTGAAATGTACAAAAGCAGCTTTGAATTGACATGCGACTCTTTACATTAGTGCAAAGCGGATACGAAAAGCTGCTTTGAACAATTGAGGAGTTACAGTATGTCAAGGGTCGTGTGTTATTTAGGCAACATCTCCAATCTTAAGTTAACAGGTTGAAAACCTTTTTCCACGTTTTCTTTTGAACACCGAAGATTTACTTGTCTAGAATATCTCATTTTATTTCCCTAGTAGGCTCATTCGTCATGCATTTTGTTCAAACTGAGCAGAATTAACAGATATCTGGTCGACTTCCTATTAGGATTCAGCCATCGTCATGGACCCAAGCCTGCAGCCAGATGATGGCGAGCGCCAGATCATTTTTTCTGTCAACTTCCACCACAGCTCTGACCTTCAGCGCCACTCACCTGTTTGCTTTGGCGCTTGGCTGGACTGCGCTGGGGAAAGAACTTATCTGTTGAGTTTCCACCCCAGGCAAACTTGGTAATTACTTTCTGTGGCTGCCATTGTTTCGCAGCAATCCATCATCATCTGAAGCTCTTCGGCATCATGGGGGCCTCGTGACGGTGACGGGCACGGCTAACTGATTAGAGGCCAAAAAACATGAGCGACCGGCGCGCAAGCCGATTGAAATCCTCGGGAGCAAAATTACAGTTTGCGTCGTGGGAGCGCCCGCTTCGCTCGTTTTTCTCAAAGTGTAGATCGGAATTGAAGGTGGCAAGTCTTAAAGTGCCCAGAAGCGAAGTTGGAAGAAGCAGAGTTCAGGATTTCAGGGAGAGAATGAGGTGTACATCAGTAGTGGCAGCACAAGGCGGGGAGGAGGTGGAGGAGGGAAGAAAAAAATATCTGAAGATGGAAGAAAACAAATATTTGAAAGAAAGATTACCGTCACAGCTGCACAGAGCTGAGATGTGGAAAAGAAAGAGTAAACAAGCTTGGTCTCTGGGGTGGTTTGGTAGGGGGGTGGGGGGGTGGGTGAGGTGGAGGTGCGGGGGAAGAGCAGGAGGAAATGCGAGCAACACAAAACAAGAAATGGTGGCAGAGCGGAGAAAGGCTGTGGAAGACGAAGGGGGGAAAGGCAGTGAGGAAGACGGGCGGAAGGGAAGAAGCAGCGGGATGACAGCGAGCACAACAAGAGCTGTGCGGCTCAGGAGAGCGAGGGATAAAATTAAGATTCAAATAATGGAGGCAAAACAAGTAAAAGCATATTTTGAGTGGGTGTTGAGTGTGAGGGAGAGGAGCCATGTGCACACAGCAAGCGTGAGCGTGGAAGCAGGAACATATGGCACCAACAAAAGACACGGCGCTGCTGGTAATCTGAGGAGAAAAGTTTTCCTTAAAATTTAAAGGGATACAACACACATTTATTTTTATTTTCAAAATTATGATTTTCTTTTGTATTTAAACATTAATATTTAGTAATAATTTGTTAGTCCTAGGGGTTGGTTTTGGACCAATTTTGAGCCCCTGATCCTGAAAGGAAATGATGTTACCACACCAGGATCCATCTCAACTTGGTTCCAGAGAAGGCATTTCTTGGAACATTCCCATTAAAGGGCCTATACCATGCTCTTCTTTAGTCTCTTGCCTCTGGTGGTAGGCGGGCGCCTGAGTTTGGCACCGGAGCCGCCACCAGTGTGTGAATGTGTGTGTGACTGGGTGAATGGGTCTGTGACTGTAAAACGCTTTGGGCCTTGTGGGTAGAAAAGCGCTATATAAGTATACGCCATTTACCTTTTAGAGTAAACTGTACCTATAGATATGATAGTATATTACTTTTGGTGCATGATACAACTAATTGTGAAAGTTATTTTGACAGTTCATTCTCCAAAACTGGAAGTAAAACATCTCGATCTCTGAGGCTCCGCCTTTCGCTCCTTGTGGGTGCCACCCATTTCATGACGTCATCCTAGAGCCGGCTTTGGCAGCGTGACTGCATCACGTCCAGGAAAACAAACAACATCTGAACTTTTGCAAAGATGGATGTGCATACTGTGTATATAAAATGAAAAGTGTTTTGCAGATTGTCACTAGCTACATAGAGAAAGTGGGTTTGTGTGTTTGCCAGGGGGCGGTGCCGGCAGCACAGATTCTTCATGGAAGGGGCGGTTCCTCAATTTGTGATGTCACAATGTGAGAACCCGCTCATTTTCGTGGGTTGGGAGGCGCTGGTGTTCAGAGTGCAGGTTTTTAGAGGAATACTCAGGAATGCGTGAACGGATCGAAATACCGCTTTGGGGTTGTGTTTTGTGAGGAATTAACCTAATAATTCATTTAAAAGCTCCAAAAGGTTGATTGAACCCTTTAATACTGGAGTTATCGCCAGCGAAAACTAAGTAACACACGCTTTTTGTAAACTTTACAAACATGTTGCTCAACGGCGCAAAACAGCTTCTAATACTCTACTACCCTAAAGTGTTGCATTCAGCACAAAGCTGCTGTTCTCTGCTTCAGATTCCACTGGAAAAACGTTTATTTCATAAACGGTTGCAGTTTACGGTAGTTTTTAATGCATTTTATCGATTGCTAGGGATTTAAGAGTCAGCTGTCATTCAAAAGACCAGACATGTGACTGTGCGACACTTCAAGGCCAAATGCATGATATCATGATAGCACTTAAAATACTACTACTACTAATAAAAAGGTGTTTACAGTTATACTTAATTATAAAAGGAAAAAGAAAACAAGTTGTGGATTAAAACTGTAAATCTCATCATTAAAACATGGATTTTTTGTATTTAAATGGATGGAGGCTCGATTGTGCTAGCACCCCCTAGTGCTGATTTAGGCTTATTGCGTCTAATTCAACTGATTTTTGCTTTCAAGAATGCTTCAATATGGAAGTACCCCCCACTGAAATGAAAATGGTGTTTTTAATATGTTCTTGTGCTGTAATTCTGATGGTGGATGACACATATAGAGAATATTAAGGTTAAATGTGTCTTTTTGAGAATTTGTTCTTTGTTTTCCTCGTCTGAGCTGGTTTCCTGCTCAAAACTGTACTATGATTGGAGTAGGTATTTAAACAAATATGATTTATTTAATGAAATAATTCTTTACCATTTTTTACTTTTTTCAAAAGTTTAAACGTCTTTGGGAATATTTTCACGAGCATTTTCTCTCTGGAAGGCTGTTGCAGCTTTCTATCCACCCTGACCAGAGTCCAGTGTGTGACATGAAATAATGTATTTCCATCCGTCAGCTCTGGCCTTGGCAAAGCCTGCTGCCACGCTCATCCTCTTCGTATTCCGGGGAGGAACCGTACTGGAGAAATCCACTTCATGTTCAAGCTTTGATCTGAGGAATTCGTGAACTGTTAGGCCGGCTGGAGCCTAATCTGACAAGTGTCTGTTAATCCCACGTGGACGCGGTAATCACTCATTTCATGGGAATGTTCAAAAACAAGGGCTTTCAGAATCATCAGCAATACCTGTGATAGTGACGATTTTTGGACAGGGCAGGTTTGCAGTCTGCAGCAAGGTCATGACTGAAAAGATGATTCAAAATCCAGAAAGTGCATTTTTTTTCTAAAGCGAAATTTTACTTGCGTAACGCAGAACAGCTGCTCTTTAACCTTCACCATCCTTGCAATAAACATTTAATAATGAATTTGATTCCTTTTGAAGCTCACAAGTAATGTCAGGGAATCTTGAATGTGCAGGAGCATGGTTTTAATCCTTATTCTTCAAAGAAAAACTGAAACCAATAGAAATTTCGGCATTTATTCATTAAAAAAAAACGTATTATTTTTCTACCTTTCATTCTACCATGATACTGTGTAAAAATAAATGGTATAAAGGTCATAATGAGTTCCTTTCACCTCACTGAATTGGTTTTTTTTTTTAGATATTTTTGTTTGTGAAAACGAAAGTTGTTTTTAAAAGAGGCAGCAGTGGATGCAGTTTATTAGTTTTTATAAGGAGACATTCAACTTTAAATGTTCTATTTGTTCATCCAGCTAGCATGATGACGGCTGGCATGAAGATACAGTGCCTTGCGGGGCGGCCGTGGTGCAGCAGTAGAGCGGTCGACCCATGATCGTAAGATTGCAGGTTCGATTCCCGCCTTGCACGCCCATGTGTCGAAGTGTCCTTGGGCAAGACACTGAACCCCACCTTGCCTCTGGGGAGGTTGGCACCCAGTGTTGGGCAGCAAAGCCGGTGCCAGTGTGTGAATGTGTGTGTGAATGGGACTGTGACTGTAAAGCGCCTTGGGCCTTCGAAAGAAGGTAGAAAGCACTATATAAGTATACACCATTTACCATTTGCCCCCCCTTGAACTTTTCAGCCTTTTACCACATTTCAGACATAAAGATATAAAACTGTCATTTTGTGTGAAGAATCAACAACAAGTGGCATCATGAAGTGGAATGACATTTTTTGGATACTTCAAACTTGTTTAACAAATAAAAAACTGGAAAAATGGGTATAAAGGAAAAACAGGAATACAGCTAGCATGAGGTGAGAAGCTTTACTTAATTGAGGGCTAAACTGGGCGGGGCATCCATTATAACTACTCAAGATGAAAAGTATAACATGTTACTTTGCAATATTTACCTTTCTTGAACTAATAGGAACAACCATGCTGATGTAAAGAATTTTTTTAATATTATTAGCCATCTTGGTCTAAAAGTGATGCAATTTGGGTTAGGGTGGGGTTAGGATTATGACAGGAGTTTAGCAAAGTTTTCCAAAGGTTGAGAAAAACCTGGGATTTCACTCTGGCAAGAAAAGAATTGTTCTGCGTCAGAGAGAACGACGTGTTTATTCTGTGCCACGGACAAACAGACACGTTTGCCTTGACTCAGCCTCCATGCCATCTCAAAGATTATTACCCAGAAATCTCTGAGCACACGCACTTTCCAGCGAGTCATTCCCGCTCCGTCTTGCTGTTCATCCATCACATCTCCCAGCTTTTTTCCGTATCGCCAAAAGTTTTAAGGTTGCAAAGTAAATTAACTTCAAACTCCTCATCCCACTGACTTTGATAGTGACGTTCGCCTTTATTTAAACTATTGCCTAATAAGCAAAAATGCTGGAACCACACGGTAGTTTTGAAGTCCTTCTTCTAATTCTAACTTAAATTATATATATTTCTTACTTAAATTATATATATTTTAAAAGTTATATACCTACGCTTAGCAAAAAGAAGTCTATTTACATGTACTACAAGAATACTTGGTCCATACTAAAAGTGAGACAGTATACTTGAAGTTTACTTTTTATATACTGTCTATGTATTTGTAAACTTAAAATGTTCCAATTTAGTCTGAAGAAGTATACAGTTAGTGTACTTCTTAGACTACATGTATTTAGCTGCTGTACTTATGGTCAAATACGTAATAAAATAAACTTGAAGTGTAGTACTTTTTACTTAAGTTGTCAATTTCATTTAATGTCCTTGACTATATTATATACCATGTTATAGCCCTTAATTAAAAAAAGGAAACTCCCAAAAGTTTATTTTATTGACCATCTTTATTGGAAACATTTAAGCTTTATGGTTTTGTTAAAGTTAAACTGTGATCAATGAAAAATGTGGACAATCCAGACAGATACAGCAATACACATTATTTTGCTTATTAAAGTTTCTGAAATTTTCTGATTTTTTCCGGTTAGATTTCAATTATTTCTCTTTTTTTTGCTTTTATATCATAAAGATAAAAACCGACAGGGAGACGTTGGAATTGTTTAAAGACCCAATCTGATGAAAATCAAGTGTTTTTGGGTGTTGAACATGTTGGAGGACATCTGTATAGAAAATTAAGAATACATTTGCATTTGCTGAGCATTTTTTTTCTGTTGAATTTGTGTAGACTCAGGAAGAGGTAAAAAAAATTTGCAGTTGGAAAAAAAAAGCATATATTTTCAAAATTGTAAAGAAATCCCTCAAAGCGGATCCACTTCGCTTGGAGGAAGGTCGGTTGCTATGCAACCAGTAGACGCCCAACGTGCTTTAATACGTTTTCTGACGCTTTTGGCACAACGGTTTATTCAGTTGAGTAGGAAACAACTCAACATTCTTGTTAATACGAGACACAAAGAGACATTTTAAATAGGGAAATAAATAGAATTTCTATTAAGAGGAAGACTAGAAACATTTTATTTGACCTGCCAGCCTCTCTTTTTTTGGTACAACGAAGACGTAACTACTGAGCTTTGGATAGGGTGTTAAACGTGATATCCTCTATTTGACATCTGTTTATTTTGGTGTTAAAATAAAAGTAAGTGTTAAAAAAAAAAGGATAGTAGAAGCTCTCTACTTCGCTTCATTCGGCTAGATCCACGTACGCCTTACATTTCCTGGCATCTTTACACTGTTGCACCGCTAATGTTAGCTTGGCATTGTGAGGGGCTGTAAGCTAGCATAGTGTGTAAATAGATGGATGATGGGAAGTGGGGCGGGTTGCTCCACACCAACAGTCCCGCCTACAACTCAAAGGCAAATTTCTGTTGAACTCCTGCCGCTCTGCAGAAACCATGACACAGCTTTTTGGATTTTAGCTAAAAAAGGCATAATTATAATTAAAAGATGCTTTTAAAGATGATTAAAAGATGATGTGGGACTTTAAGTTAATGATTTTCCCATTGGAAATCCTGGCATTGAGTTTGTCTAAATTCAAAAGTTGATGGTTTCACAAACAGGTTTTAAAAGGAAATCTTCTCCAGAAGTTTAACCAAGAATCAGGATGTTCTCCGCAAAGCATTAAATATTCATGTCAATGTTGGCTTTTTTAGAACAATTCTGACACATTTTTGCAATCTGGAATAAAGTTTTTGGAAGCGAGATCTTCCTGCCCTCCTCACACCGGCAGTTTTTTCCCCGCTCCACAGCGAGATGAGCTGCCACGGTTAATTCTCCGACTGATCCCTCTCCTTCTGTCTCCACAGAGGACGGAAACAAGACTGAGCGAGGATGAGAGGAAGAGGAGGAGGAGGAGGAGGAAGAGTTAGCTGTGACAAAGAGCGATGCCCACTTCTCCTCCTTCAATCTCTGCCATCCATTTGGCTCCACGTCGCTCTTGATCCGAACGCGGCGTCACGGTGAGCCCGCCCCCCTCCAGATGATGATTCATTTACCTCCTTATCCCGTCAAGACGACTTGATGGGCACAGTAAAAAGAAATTAAATCTTAATTACATTTCCATCTTTGACAAATTTGTCTGTGCAGCGATGCCATATGCTCGCTTAGGGAAGTATCCGGAGAGTTTTGAGGAACCGTTTCGTTTCTGCACAGGAACCTTACATCCCTATAGATTTTTTTTTTTTTTTTTTTTGCTGCGTTATTACGTTATAGATTTTTTTTCTCCTCCAAGACAAACTATAATAATGCATTTTAGAGTGGGACTGTTTTTCATCACTTGCAGGTCAGGAGGAATGTATGTGTCCTTGTGCACAGAGAGGATGCGTGTTCTGCAGCCAGGATGAGCACCTGTGTGTGTGTGTGTGTGTGTGTGTGTGTGTGTCACCGTTTTTAATAATGTGCTGTCAATCTGGGCTCTGAGAATGGCTATTTCACTAACCCTCCCCGAGTCTCATAACGCACATCCTTAGGGAGGTAGAATAAGTCATCAGTGGCTAGCAAGTCCTCGAGAGTCCTCGAGCCGCGCCAAGACCGCCAGAAATCACAGCAATAAGACGCCAGAGCGGGAGAAAAGCCAAGATTTTTTTTTTTTTGAAGAATGTCAGCTTTGTCAAACTTAAAGTCTCGCTGCTACCTCAAACTGATGGAAACGGCAACCACCAAAAGGTGGCTGCTAATCAAGGGATGTAGGAGGATGAATACGATGAGAAAATAGTCCCTGCCAAAGTTAAACGTACTCACTTTGACCCCCTTTTAGCTTTAAAGAGTGTTCGCTTCAATCTGAGAGAAACTTGTATGATAAAACTTATATTTGCAGCACAATAAATAATATTGTCAAAAAGGTTATTTTTATCAGAATAACTCACTAAAACATTTTTGAATACATTTTGAAAGTTTTTTCTTGTTTAAATTTTCATTCATTTTCTATCGTTTTATCCCTTTCGGGGTCAGTAAATTTTTAGTTGCAGCTAAATAAACCAAAATATTGCCATCTTAGAAAGTGAAAATATTTTTAAAAGCGTATTAGAGAATTTTATCGGATTTTTATCAGATCTTTTGATTTATTTTGAAAGCCTTCCCAATTGTCTTACTTTATAATTGTGCAATTTTTAGCCAAAATACAAAAAAAAAAAAAATGTTTTTGTTTTCTAGAGAGTAGTTTCTGCAGAGTGGCAGGAGTTCATTGGTGTGGAGAAACCCTAGGGAGTAGGGAGCTTGTGGCGCGCCCAACGTATTTTCTACATTAGAAATACAATCTTTTTCTTGTCATAAACTTTAAATGAGACCTTATAATATTTGTTCTTATTACATAAATATAATAAAATCCATGTTATATAAATCATTGTAAGCGCCTTTACAGTCACAGCCCCACACACACATTCACACACTAATAGCGGCTTCTCTGCTTAATAATGGCGCCAGTATTTGTAACCACCAGAGGCAGTGTGGGGGTTCCGTTTCTCGCCAAAGGACACATGGGCGGGCAAGGCAGGAATTGAACTTGCGATCTTTCTGTTAGAGGTCGACTGTGGGACCTCTGATCCATGTCCCCCCATGACCCTTTTAAACACTGTCAATTTTCAACTTTTTATGCGGTTCTGACAAAAGTGGCTTTTCATATCAGCTTTGGACCGATGTGCAACAAAGTCAAGTTAGTAACGCAAAGTGTTGCACATCACCTCAAAAATCCGCCTCAGTATCCGCTGCGGTTACTTTTACAAACGGTTCAAAAGGACTGATAGTTGAAAGAACGTCAATGGTGGCGCTAAAACTCAGGGTTAAACAGAAACGAGAGAGAAAATTACAAACCAAAAAGCCTGCAGAGACGAGCATGATGCTAACACTGCTACACAACATCTACACAAAAACCAAGAGACCAAAAAACAGCAACTCTTAGCAAAAAGTAGTAGTCTCTGCAATAACACAATATTGTGTCATTGCAGCTCAACTTATTCTATTCTATTTTGTTGTCGCTGTATTTAATTGTTTCTGCCCATATTTGTACATACTTTTGATTAGATGTGATTTACAATAGTTTTATTTTATGTTCACCACGCCAAGGCTGCTACAATTTCATTGTATTACCATGTACAATAAGAATAAAGGATTCTGATTCTATGTAAGTGTACTACAAGTATACTTAGTCAATACAGAAAGGGAGAAACTATACTTAAAGCTTACTTTTTATATCTTTATATTTTGTAAATCTAAACTGCTCCAATTTAGTCTGAAGAAGTACTAAGTAAGTATACTTCCTATGTACATGGACATGGACTGTAGTATGCTTGTTATAAGTACTTAAGTATATGAAATAAACTTTAGGTGTAGCACTTTTTGCCAAAGGAAGAACATCCTCACCCACCCCGATACCTTTTTTATTTCCCTTTCAGGTCTAAGCTCCCAGAATTCCTCGGTTTATTGTTGGAAATCTCTCAGATTTCTTGGTCCACATCTCTCCTGACTTATAAACTCTATCAGGAAACTATAAAGATGAAGACGAGGAGCATCAGACTCCCAAACGCTGAGGCCCGCACCATAAACCGATCGCCTCCGTGCACCGAAAACCCAAAGTTCACGTTTGAACTAAACTCCCAAAACAAAAGTTTGGTTTGCTGTTCCATTGTGTTTGAGATGCACCTGTATATCATGGAGTGTGCATATAGGTGCTGCGTACTGTAAATAGCAGAGCTTTTCCCGCTCCTGTACTCCCAGCAGTTAAGCTGCTGCATGTGCTGAGCTCTGTCTGACACTGTGTCCTTGTTTAGTTTGCACCGCAGGAAGAGCAGATGTTACTTTCCTCCTGGGAAACAAAAAAGAGAACAGACAGCGAGAGTTTCTGAGAAAAAAAAATGGGAAGAAGTTGAGATTATTATAGGCCATACTCCAATTTTTTTATGGTGGTAAAAAGAAAAAAAAAGGGGTCTTTGTTTCCCCTTCCTTTCTGTTCAACTCCAAAACGTCACACACCTACCTGAATTTTGCAAAAGCAGACATACCGGTACAAAGATTTAATTTATTCACAAAACTGTATACGTAGAACAAAAATGATAAAAAAAAAGAAAAGAAACACAAAATTCCTGCTACAGCTGCACAAAGTCACACGCCTGCAAGACATTCACACCTTCTGCATCTTAGCTTAGACTTTTAAAGACGCTTCTAAATAAACTGATGCAACATCGTGCAGCCGGGATTCAGACTTTGTGTCATAGGTGCTGACCGCTGCTAAGCGCCAGCTAATTTGTAACGTTCCCAACATGTATGACATTTCAACAAAGATTGTTTTTTTGTCAGAGCAGGAACAGAAAAAAAAGTATTAAAAAAAAGCGTTTCCACATCAAATTTTTAAGCTACGTTCACATTTGACGGATGTTCTTGAACGTGCGTTTAGCGAATGGTGTTCACACTGGACAAGCAGGGAGGGGCTTCTTCTTTTTGGAGAGGTTTTGGTGTGATATGTCAAAGTGGTGCAAATCTCACAGTTTGGACGCAATAGCAAATGGTGCGGTTCATTGCTAGCGTCAGTGCAATGGTGGATATGTTGGATTACCATTGAGACGTTGTGAAGCTCGTCGTTTGCCTGAATTCACCAGATAATCAAAATTCATACGTCGCTACCACATCTAAGTCCCTGATTGGTCAAAGTTTTACCTGGTTTAGCCGGAAACGTGCATTCAATGGCCACGCGTTTAGCCCAAAAAGGTCATAAAACTATGCAGCGGAATACGGAAGCACTTTTACATAGATGTATCATGGAAAGTGGCCACTTGAACCGTGCTGCTTAGGTTGCTGTGAACATAACTTTACACATCTGGAAATTATATTTAGACACGCCTTCTATGATTTTTAGCTCTTTCCATTGACTGTATTCAGGAACTGGACTGAGCGAAGTTCACTGATAGAAAATGCCTAACTTCCGATTAAGTCAATTTTATCTTAGTTAATTTCAATTTAGTCGCCATGTTGAAACTATGGCTACCACTGTCGCCAATCAGGAGTGAGCTTGTTGGAAAGCCACACCTGTACTGCTTAAAATCAGGCTACACCAAATATATTAATGAAACTTTTTTTCATACAGTCAATGTGAGACCACCTACTTTGAGGCCTCTGATTGGTCAGTTTATGACTTGAACCAGTTGCACTTCAGAAAACCTATTATGTTAATCAAAAAATTCAGATTAGCAAGAACATGTTAAAAAAAAGTATCAGACCAAGAAATGATGTTTTGACAAATACAACAGTAATAGTTGTGATTTGTAGATTTAGTAGATTTTGGCGTCTTGGAGCCAGCAGCTATTTCCTGTTTGGTACTCCAGGGGAAAAGGGCCACTTTAAGGGACACCAGTCATCTGCCTCAATCCAAACCTCGCCCACATATCCACACAACACTAAAAAACATTAGTTATGCCTCAAAGAAAAACATTATTTTTTCATTTTAGCGGTTAAAAGTGAAAAATATGAATTTAGTCTGAAAATAAGATATTTTGAGGGGTATAAACAGAAGACATGTTGGTTATGTTGGCACGTTTGATAAAAGTGAGCGGTGGATCATTATGTTCAAGCCCGCTGATATCCAACCCATTGTCCTATACTCTTTAATTTACTCTATACATAATATTTAATAATATACTCTATATTTGTCCAATGAACATAAAGATGTCAGGCGTTAGACAGCTTAGAAAATATTTGTAAAACGACAAAAAGAGGGACAAAATGGATAAACACAACTAAAAATTAAGCTGTAGCAATCGGCCATCACTAACAACAATAAAGCACACTTCATGAGGTCCTTGGATCACCTTTTTTAAAGCAAACTTTGGTTTGTTTGATTAAAATCTATAGTTGGGCCAAGATTTTCGCAACCAAACATACTCGGTTTGGGAAGGGAAATATTAAAAAGGCCGATTCTTTTATATATTTTTTTTTTAGTTTAAACTTGAAAAGAACTTTTCTTTTATCCTTATCCTCTTAGTTTACCTCCACCTTCACACCATCGCTGAACCACACCAGCTGACCTACACCCTCATTTACAGGATTGAACGTCAAACTCTGATCCACAGCAGATGATCCTTCTTACCTAACCCAGCAGACCACGCTAGGAAAATAATTTAGCTGCGGACCGACCAGTTCAGTGAAAAAAACGATTAAAAAAACAAAAAAAAAAGAAGATAGCCTCTTTGTGGAAGTGGGTTAAAGTGCTGGCTTTATGGTGGGAGTTTTGTAAAGGGTAGGCCGAGAACAATAAAGACAGATAAAGGTTATCTGCAGCTGCTGCTGACACTTTGATTACAACAGGGTCATGAATGGAGACTCCTCTGTATGGAAGCCTGAATATGACAAAAAAAAATTGTTCACTCAAATTAGTTTTTTTTTTTTTTTTGGAGCCAAAAGTTTTGTATCTTGTATGCACAAATTAGTATTTTGTGGTTACTTAATAACATATTGTGGTCACAAATTAGTTGTAGGAACTGATGATACTAAAATACTAATTTGAGAACACAAAGTGCTTGGAAAATGTTAATTTGTGCCTACAAAATACTAATTTATATTCACAAACTGCAAATTTGTGTTACTCAAATGCGAATTTGTAGCAACAAAATGCTAGTAAGTGTTAATTTGTGGCCATAAAATCCAAATATTTGCACTCAAAATGCAAATAAATTGCTAAATTGTGGCTACAAAATGATAATAACAATAACACATATAATACTTGGCCACAAATTAATTTGAGGGAACATTTTAAATATTTTTGAAATCATATCCAGGGATTCATACATCTGTGCCTTCCACCTCCATCTCTCCTGAGAAAATCCCTAAAGTAGAAGAATCTATATTCACATTTTATCACACCTGTTTTTTCAAGAGTGTCACGCATCAAAATCAACACTTCAGTATGACCACAATGAAAGATTTGACTTTTATTTTGAAATACCCATGTCAACTTAAGGTCGTCTTTGAGCTCTTACTTGTGGTGCGGGTGTGCATGAGTGTGTTTGCACGGGTGCACTCACAGATATTAGCGGTGCCTTTGGGGATGGGTAGGTAGGAGCCGGCGCTCCACGCTCGCCCTTGGTAGTTTATCTTGCAGCGGCCGCAGTCTGGCCCGGTGGTGTTGTGCTCGCACTCGCAGCTCAGCTTCTCTTTGTCATACACACAGCTGTTGGCGTGGAGATTGCACTTGCACCTGTCGAGGAAACAGAAACTGGGATGAAAGAGGAAAACACATCAACACCGGTAATTTTTTAATGTTTGTTTTTCCTGCTCCAGGATGAAAAACAGACAAGTTCTTTAATTTGGTTGGACAAAAGCGTCTGAAAGGCAGCTTGTCCTTGAGAGCATCTCTACCAGTTCAGAGGAGACACTCGGTTGCACAAACAAATCTAAACATCTTTACTTCCTCCGTTCTGTCCCCGCCTCTCTACTCCTAGGAAAGCAGTTCAGATTTAATTGTCCCCCGGGAAAACGCGTGATTGTGGTACGGTCACAGTCAACCGACGAGGAAAAGAAGAAAGGGTCGAGTCGCGTGAGGCGGAAGCCGAAGAAAACAAGTTCAGCCAAATTGCGAACAAGTTCTCGGAGAATGAAGACTTCAAAAAGGCTTGTAGCTCTGCAAGACGAGGAATAGCTCAGAGTTAGCCAGAGGTGGTGGTGGAGGGGGGACGCAGCACCTTCTCCGTGACAAATTAAAATGAGATGAGATCTCTGAGGCACACACTCGGTTTTGGAAAAGAGGGACCCCCTTAAGGTGCACTAAATCCTCACGGCAGAGCCCCCCATTTAACAATGAACTCAGCAAATTCATTTTCTGCCCTGGCTAGACGAGTTTGAGGGGGTCTCGATCTGTTAAATGAATTTATGAGCCTGGCGGTGCGTGGAGCACTTTGAGAAATACAGAGAATTTCCAAACTGCAGCAAAGAATCAACAAGGATGAGCGCTGGAAAAATCCTCCACACAAACATAAGGGGGGAGGGTTGCCAAACACCAAAAATGAGTCCAAGCGATAATTAGAAATCAAAAGAGTTTTTTTTAAAGCTTTTATTTGGGGTGAGGTTGCGCAGATTGTTGCGCTACAGATTTGAGCTAACCATATCTAGGTGTGATTGAACGTAATCTTATGTTAAGCTGTCCAACACAGTGGGGGTTTATGCAAATATACTCCACGTGTGTCTGAAGCTGTAAAACCCCCTATTGTGACGGTAAGATATGTCTAACACAAGAGGCCTTTACCTCTTTGTTAGTAGTTGTAGAGTTAGATAAGTTAGTTCTTCTCTATGAGTTCTGTTCGTCCAGGGGGAGGATCCCTTCTTCATGTGGACACCCCCGAGGTTTCTTAGTTTTTCCGGAAACCGTTTTTTTTTTTTTAGGAGTTTTTCCTTACCGCGAATGGCAGGGATGCCCAGTTTAGTTTAGTCAGTTAATTAGTTCAATTTAGTATTTTCCTATTGAATTCTATGTACTCCTTTTGATTCTTATGTTTTACTTTTTCAATTACCGGTACAAAGCCCATCGAGACGGCTGTTGATGTGAATTTGGGCTATACAAATAAAATTAAATTTGTTCAGCCGCTGGCCGGGGCAAGTAAAACAAACAAATAAAGAAATAATAGTAAAAATCCGACCCTTTTAGGTGTTAAAAAAAATTGCTGGAAGTCTTCTTTCTGGGCACAACCTGCCTTTAGGAATTTTTAAAGGACTCTATTTAGGGAGTTTAGAACATAAATAATTGATTTCACTATAAACACTTTTTCCAAGCTACTTTTAAACTGCAGGTGATTGAAGAGGACCCTTTACAGTTTTTTGAAACTAACTACTGTGGCCCATCTTTTAATGGATGAGTTGTCTTACAAAAATAACCATTGATAGGTGAAATCTGTGAAATCTCATCTTTTTTTTTTTACAATAACGGTAGATGTTGAACGCATTTAAAAATAGGGCTTTAGCTCAAGTGTTTACATTCTTTCGACTACCAAAACTCTTCAACCGTTTAAGTAATTCCAGCAGATTCTGAAGCGGATAAATTCATCTGATTCATGCTGATCGTGTAAACGGTAAAAGAGTTATTTACAGTATGTTTTGCTGTGGTGTTGAAGGCTTGAAGCTGTGAAACCGCTTACTAAACACTTTATACACCTTTATTGGACAGACATTACCATTTTTACCCTTTTTTCTCCTTGTGTCACCGCAAATTTCAAAAGTATGTAGAAAAGTTAGTCCAAAACTTCAGAGTAACACGTCTAGCAATTAACGATAATGTAAATTAGGCATACTAATAGTATTATGTACCGGAAGACAGGACATAGAGGAGATTAATTGATAATGGTCTACAGACAACCAGGTCAAATAACAGAACATGCTGTAAACAAAACAAAAAAAAACAAAAAAAACAGGATGCGAAGTTTCACAACAATAATTAGCAAAAACGCGTGGCTACGAAAGGTAAAGCGCATTGTGGCGATGGACCACTGTCCTTTAATACTGGTTTACTTTGAACAATATGGATACAGAATGAAAACATTGTACTACCCTCTCACAGTAGCTGGGATAGGCTTCTGCAACCCTGAGACCCCAAAAGGTATTGGACTTCAAGAGAACTCACACCACATTAGCAAAATAACTTTAGTTATGCAAGCCTTCCAATAAAATATATATAAAGTTATAATATCGCAAAATGTGGGGTCTATTGCATTCAGGGAGTGGGAAAGATAGAACGTTTTATTGAGGGGGGGGTGAGGACTTTGGAAGAGTGGCAAATAAGTACATGTTAATTTAATTTAATGTTATTTTCTATTCATTGTTATTTTTGCAACATTTAAACCAGCTTGTATTTGTCAATAATGATACTAATATTTGCTCAAACGTTGGGGGACAAAGCTTTTCGCTGTCCCCCTTTAGCCTCGCCCCTGTTGCTGTCTAGCATAAAATGAACACAATGGTGTTAGTTTTGAGCCACTTCAGTCATTTAAGTCCTTAAAAAATGAATGGCTAAACTACTTTATAACAGTAGATAGTAATCTATTACCATCCAGCAGTAATGCATTACTCTGACTGTAGAACACTAATTAGATCTGCTTGGATGCAGCAATGGGAGTAATTGGGGGAGAAATGTTGCAAAGGTTTGTGCAGAGACAGTCGCTGCAGGATCAGACTCAGTTCCCACCCGGCTTACTCAGCGAGCTTTCAATCTGCTTTGTTCTAGATGCCAGACTTGTAGTGTGTTACGCACGTGTGTGTGTGTGTGTGTGCGTGTGTGTGGCGGACTTCGCACGGACCCTTTGTAGTTTAACCTTCAGCTTCTTTAAACATCGGAAACATTTTAATCAGCATCCAGAAAGGATAGCGCCGCCGGCATAATGATGGAGACCGCCAGCTATAGGCCTGCGGGGTCTTTCAGCCACCAGCCATGTTGTGCTTCCAATCAGTGTCAGCTGATGCCAGGGGGACACCTCCACCCCCCCTCCTGAATCGAATGCAGCATCATCCAGGAAACGGCGTTTAGCACTATTTTAAAGGCCAAATTTCCTCTGGGGCTTCCGGCGCCGTTGTTCCTTTTCCCTTGAGCAGGTTTTTTTATTTTTATTTTTTGTGAAAGCTCGATTTGTTTTTCCTAGACTCTTTTTCCCACCGTGTTTTTTTTTTTTTTTTTAAATCTACCTATTAGCCGGTTTCTTTTTTTTTTGGTTCTTAAACTCCGCTCCGGCATCTCCCACCAATGAATATTCATGGCGGTGAAGCCGCTTTGTGTTTGGGTGGTGTTCTCCAAGTGATATTGCTCAAGGCACTGCTGAGTGCGCCAGCCGCCGAGCTAAAGGTCCTGATATGCATTCACAACAATCCTCCTAACCAAAAAAATAATAACAACAAAAAAAAGAGCTTAAATTGCAAGACTGGCAGAAAGATAATAGGAAAGTTTGGATTTATTTTGTGAGAAGCAAACAGCTTCTCATATCTGAGAGGATTTAAATTTCTTCTTGAATTCTGTGTGTGTGTGTGTGTGTGTGTGTGTAGAGCGGGTGGGGGGGCACAGATGATATTGTTGGGTGCAAATTTATTATTTGTTTTTGTGCGGGCGGAGCGGGGCAGCCCACTGAGACTCCAACTTCCCTGCAGCAGCTTGTCTATGACCTCTCCAGTAATGGGATTCTGATTGACACCACGGGCGCACGCCGACGCTCTCGTCACTGATTTGAGAGGAGGAGAAAAAGCACACAAACAGGAAAACACACACTTCCTCTTGTGCATCATCCCCTTCTCCGACAGCGCTGGCAGAAAGCCTTCAAACTTATGGATTCTCAAAGTTTTTCACAAATCTTTACCATGACTGAGCAAAAGTATCCGACCTCTAGAGGGTTGGAAGAAATCAGAAATGGTTTCATTTAGGAAACCGGTTTTCTTTCACTTGGTCTTCATTTAAACTAAAAACTTCCCTTTCAATTGAAGTGGGAATCCTCAGAGTTTGAGGCTAATTGAAACCTGCAATTATGAAGTCAAGCTTTTTCGAACAACTGCTTCCTGACTTCATGATTCCATCATTCTGCCTGGGTTAAAAAGTGATGAGTCACTCTGTGTCTCAGCACCTTTGGTAACGATGGCAATCTTGTGGATTTTTTTTGGTTAAGCCTCAGCAGGCGTGTTCCCAAGAGAAATAGTCAAGTTTGGGAGTCTGACGGAGTCAGCTCCACTCAGCTGCAATAAGACGGAAAATTTGTTCCAGACTTGTTTGGGAGCCAAAACCATCAAGCTCTAATTAATAGAAATGATCCTCAATCTGAGACGGTAATGTCTCCTAGAGTGGAAATGTGCCGATCCAAACAAACAGACCGAGCTCTACACACTCCTTAAGGGGGTTAACTAAGTGAAGCAATTAGATTTCAATATAACAACCTGCTGTTTTCATTCACAAGCCAAATGGGTCAAATGCACATCTCATGCACACTTTTTTCTAGCTAAAAATTAAAACACAAAAAGTATCTTTAAAAGTATCTGAAAAAGATTTTCAAGTTCTGCGCACTGATGATGGTCTTCTGTGCAGGTGATACAGAGGTGCCAACAGGTCACCCACACAAACTATGCTACGATTGTCTCATGTCTTCATTTCTAACAGTCAGCAAGTTGTTCCAACTTATTACCTGAACAGCACTAACTGGCCCTTTGCACAGTTTATGGTAGAAGTTAAAAAAAAAAAAGGACAGATCCGTACGACATGCCTGCGTCCTTGTGTGATATTTCAAGATTTATTCGTTTATCGTTGTCATTATGAACATTGAAATTGCGTTAAGAGAATCAACAATTACCATAGTTATTTCCAAAGTGTGAAAACAAGCTCCCATTTTTCCAAATAAATACCCAATGAGTAAATAACCAAAGTGCAACATCAGTACAAAAACAAAGCAAGGACTAAACAAAACAAGACATTCAATGTACACAGGTGTTGAAGTCAATAGCAGCTAGACGTTAATGTGCAGCAATACAAAGTCCAGTTCAGTTATTTTTAGAGGTGGATATTGTAGGAAAATAAATAAATATATATATATATATATATATATATATATATATATATATATATATATATATATATATATATATACACATATACACACACACACAAGTGTTCACTACAACCTGTGTTCACTACGACCTGTGTTCACTACGACCTGTTGCCAATGGCATCCCTGCTGAACATATTGCCCGACAGGTTTACTGACTTATCTATGATGATTTCGTGCTACTATGGCCTGAGCAGTGATTAGTCCAAGTCGTTCTGAGCCAATGTTTCTATGGCAACCCTTCTTGCCATTTAGGAGTGACCTTGTTGGAAGTCCACACCCCTACCACTGGGACGCAGAAAATCTGACAAATGTTCAACATGAGACCACATACTTCAATAGGGGCTTCTGACTGGTCAGTTTATAACTTAAACTTCATAAGTTAATATAATGAAAAAGTATTGATTTTATGTCATTTTGGTCTAAAGGATTTTGGCTTCTTGAACCCAGCGGGTATGGAAGGTCTCAGTCCAGCTTTCATACAGAATCAGTGGATAAATGTAAACTAAATAATTAAATGCAAATATTTTAACCTTTTGCTTCTATCAAACATTTACATTCATCTGTAGGAGTAGACCCGTCTGCAGTGGCTTATAATTCATCAGCCAGACCGCGTTACATGTTACCTGCTAATTGCCTCCTCCACTTCCCTTTCACCTGCCCTGGGAAGAGGAAGGAGTGAGATTTCAGAGCCAGCCCTCCAGGGATGAACCTCAGCCCCAACCTTCTCCTAATTAAATCCAGCCGCCCCATCCCCGAGCTCTAGTCTGACTTGGAAGTCGACAGTTAGAGAACAGCAGAGGGTGTGAGAAAATATCATGGCAAGTTTCCTCGCTTACTCCTTCCTCAAGGTTCGCTTTTTTGGTCCAATTAGTCAGCATGAGAATGGGACAAAAAAAACCACAGACCTGTTCAGAAAATACAATGAGTGTCAGGAATCCTGGAATTGAGACTAGCATAAAGGTTTTGCTGCTTTTAGCCTTGGTTGTGTGATCAACTGTAAATATTTATCAGCATCACCTCCAGGTTTGGTGGATTACGCTGCCCTGTTGGCATATTAGAAGGAATTAAAGTGAAATAACACCGGACACTTAGCTCCAGTGTTGACAATCTTTGAACTATTGGAAGTCTTCAATCGTTTACGTAATTAACGTATTTCAAGTGGATTCTAAACTGGAGAAAAGCACTTGAACACATGTGCAACACTTTACAGTAGTGTTTACACAATCGATGGAACTTAGCTGATTCTGTCACAGACAAAAAGCAGCCATAACGCAACACTTTACAGTCGTAAGTACTTTATCAGCTAACTTACGCTATAAGCGATAAAGTCTTACATTTATTGCGTAAGTAAGCCGATAAAGTACTTACACTTATCACATAAGTTAGCCGATAAAGTACTTACGTAACAAACGTAAGACTTTATCGGCTAACTTACACTTTAAGCGTAAGGACTTAATCGGCTAATTTACCCTTATCGCGTATTGCATTATTGGGAATATATATTGCCGATTCTGACACCAGTTACATATTGGCTTTGTACCGATATGCAACACTTCCCAGTAGTGAAGTTTTTTTTGGCAATTAACGTAAAAACAAAACATTTTTCCTAAAAGCTTTGTGCCGATCTGCAACACTTCACAGTCGTGAAGTGCGTCCGCAATCAACTCAGATGAGCTGATTCAGAGAAAAAGCAGCTTTGTGTTAATCTGTAACAATACACAGTAGCAAAATGTTTACTCAGTCAATGTCATTTAGCTGATTCTGTCATAGACAAAATGTGGCTTTGTTGCGATCTGCAATACTTCACAGTTGTTAAGTGCTTATGCAATCATCATAAATGAGCTGATTCCTTTTGCAGAGAAAAAAAAAACAGCTTTGTGCAAATATTCGCTGCGCCAGAATCGGTTTCAAGCGTCAAATAGTTACGGTATTTGGCAGTAGTCGTCAGCAACACCTCGCTGACAACATCTCTGGTGTTAAAGGGTTAAATGAAGGGATTTGGGGCTTAAACAGGTAGCAAACAGCAGTTTTTAAACTGCTTCCCAAACTTTTACGTGTTGGAAAGAAAAAAAAAAAACCTTACACATGGGGGTTTACAGAGTCTGCAGTCCTAGCTGGCACCTCATTAATCCAGAAAAAAAGAAGGAAACACAGCAGTACATTTTGTAATCCTCATCACCCCCACCTTGAGTTGAGCTCTCCAGTTCCAAGCAGAGAGGTAAATGCGCTGCCTGCCTCCATCAATCAGCCCCAGCCATCTGTCTATTGAACCCCTCAGCATTACTAATGTATGCAGTTGGACATGCTATCCAAGCAGGAGTCAATCAAGAGGTCTTTACTGCCTGTGACATGCCAAGGCAGTTCAATAGAATTGACAGGCTGGGATTCACTGATACTGCCCTCAGCGAAAGACTGCTGGCAGCGGATGCGGTGACAGGAGGCAGTGCAGAGGCGGAAAGCAGCCCTCGACTCTGGGACCGGTGTCACGCAGACTTAAGGTAGAGATCAGATGCAGAAGTCTCCGCAAAGACATAATAAACCGGATTTAACATCTGAATACATCATTCCGGTTTGGCATGAAATAAAAACACAAACATTTAAATGATCTTAAAAACAATGGGAGGTCAGTGTCCCTGTGGTAGAGATTTCAATAGAAAGCAAAACTGTAATTACTCTGCTGGTCAGGAAGAAGATTAGATGAAGAAGGAATCTAAGAGTGAACAAATTTGTAGATGACCAACTACTTGCCCTCAATCAACACTTGTTCTGAAGAAGATGTTTTTAATTTAGAAATATTTTCTTTTCTCAACCTACGTTTTATATAAGATTGAACTCCTTGATGGTTTTTTTGGTAATATAAGTTATTAAGTATTTTCCAATGTTTTCAAATTGGTGCCAAGTTATTATATTTTCCGCACTAAAGGGCGCACCGGATTACAAGGCCCACCGTCAATAAATTGTCTATTTTTTAATTTGTCTTATATGAAAGCCCACAGAACTATAAGGGGCATTAAGCGAAACAAAAAGAGATAAGTCTGTCCGACAGACTTTATATGAACTATGTTGACAGTAACCCCAAAACTTGTTCGGAACACGCTACACGTTAAAAACACAAGCAAATTCACAATATCTGGAACTACCACCCTGTTTGTGCAGAAAATCCAACCAAAGTGTGAGGCCTGGATTTTATGGTACAAAAGGATTTAAAAAAATGTTTCTGTTTTTCCTTTTTTATTCCATCATAACAGGAATATAGACTTTATTTTGAAAGCATCGAAATGCAAATTCAAAAAGAAATGTTCTGGAGTTGAGATTCGTGAAAATCTAAAGAAATGTATCCATTAAAAAAAGTTTGCTTTAAGTGAAAAAAGAAATAAAGAAATTATAGGTTAGTGGCTAGAGAGTGATAATATTTTCCACTCTATAAAGCCCACTTTATTTTTTTAAATGACAGGGTGCCTTACAATCTACAGGGAAGTCAAGAGACTTGAGAGGTTCAGAATGCTCTGTCAAAATGTCACTAAGTATGTTTTTTTTTTTCAAACAAGGTTGGGAGTTGTCTATACTCTAACGTGGCTAATGCTACTAACGTGGCCTGGTACAGTTTCTAAAATGACTGAAAGCAGTTAATTAAGTCTGACTGATGAACGGACTTATCTTTGACTCTTGTCCCACTTAATGCGCCTTAGAAATGACAAGTTCAAAAATGATGTGCCTCATAATTTGGTGCGCCCTTTAGTGTGACAAATACAGTAATGATGCAATCACACCAAGTCAAATGAAAAGTTGACGCATAAAATCAAATGAATCCTTCAATCCTCTATCAATTTAAACTAGCCTTTAAACCAAATGTGTTTTTACCAAAGGCTTGAGGTATTTCTCTATTTTTCTTTTTGTATGTGTGAGGAAAAAAAACATGTTGTATGCACTACTTATTTTAGATGTTTCAGCAACAGTCAAGTGCATTTTGTTGCATCATCAATGCTGGACAGCCTGATGCATAAGTAAGGGTTAATGGCCGACGAAGTGTGCGGTTATTACTTTTTAACGCACGACGTGGAAGCCTGAACCGTCCGACGCGAAGCGGAGGACGGTTGCTTCCGCGAAGTGCGTTATAAAGTAATAACCGCACACTTCGAAGGCCATTCACCCACTTTTATACCATGGTCACCTACAAAAGCAATACATATTAACCAGGTTTTAGTCCTTAATTCTTGTTTTTTTTTTCGATTTGGATCGCTTTTCTCACAAAAATCGGACTATATGTTACGTGACATAGTCCGCGTCGTGCAGCACCACCGCTGCAGTCAAGATTCGGCGATATATATATGCTGATCGTCCCGATGGGTTGAATAAAGCATCAATTCAGAGGGAAAGTTAGTCGCTTACCGCTTGTTTTTGCTCAGATGATGAAGCAAAAGGTTGTTTTACAGAAGCCGGCGCAGTGATACAAAACAGTTAAGGTAGCCGACCGGAACTTCTTTTTTCACCGTGCGGTTATCATTTTTTAATGCATACCCAGCAGCCAATCAGAATCGAGTATTCACCCGGACCATGGTATAAAACATACTTAATCAACACATGGTTAAACACCAAAAAATATTTGTTTGTGTTTAGATGTAGATCTGAATAATTTACCTACTTTTTTACTTTTAGGATTTTATAAAACAGAAAAAAGGAAAACGAAATAGTATTTTCGAAACATTTTATTTTGTTGCCAAGAAAGTTTTGTCACCACAACTCCTTCATAGCAACTGAATAATAGTACATGAGTTGGTTACCTTGATAAAACAAGAAGTTGTAAAAAAAAAAAAAGAAACTATATATTATTTTTTGTTTGATTTATTGTGAAATTCCATCTAAAACCTCCTCAGATGCTAATATCTACTAAACTCCGGCTTCATGGAAATCACAAATCTGGCTCCTAACCTCTTGAGACCTGGCGTCTAGAAACGAGGACATCACATTGGGGGTTTTATTTTCACTTTCAGTCAATCCTGATTACCTGAGGTCCAGTGACTACAAAATAAAAAATAAAAAAGCATGTCAAACAAGAGCTTGGGTCTGACTTCTAGGTTATTTTCCACACCAATGCTGTCAACGTGTGCATTTCAAGGTGAATAGGACAAAAAGACACCGCGATGACACTGTCAGCACATCGCCGCCTGTTTGAAAATCTTAGATCTGCTTTGGCTTGTAAAAAGGAAAAACAGCCATATGGTGTTTTCTTCACAGACGACGCTCTTTTTCACACGTCATCCATGCAGATATGACTGGTGCAGTTGGAAGTCTGACTGATGACTGGATGGTCAGCCCTTTTTAGAATTTCAGATTACATGCAAATGTGTCACACTAAACACTATGACTGACTGCCATTCTTGCATCCTTATCTGTAAAGTCGTAGTTTCTTAGGCTTCTCATATGGCAGCAAAGCACTTTTTTAATGTGTTGCTCTACGTCCCGACAAAATAAAAACTATAAATGTACATAAAAAAAAAACAACTTTTTTTTGTTGCTTAAATTGTGTAGTAAAAAAAATGACGTGTCGAGTTCATAAAGTGAAATCCAATCGAAAAGTCACATGACCAATACAGTCACTGTGTGTGTCACAGAGGAGCCAAATAAGGAAGCACATCTACCAGTTGTGTTGCCAGGTTCTGAAGTTTTCCGCCCAATTGGGTGGTTTTGATTTTGATATTGTGTTGAAACTTTGCTTAGGGAGGGGTTCGCGTCAATTTGGCAGGTTTTAGTTGGTTTTCTTCTGAGTCTAAACTATTTTTTATTTTGATAAATACTTTAATTTGAAAAATCACCAGATCTTACTGGTTAAAATTTCGGTCACTTGGGCACTAAATGAGTCCAGTGACGAGTTCAACAGAATACTAAAAACAAACATTTTTTGATGCCCCGGAAACGTTGAATGATTCTCTCAACTGCGCGCCCCCGTTTTCCCCGCCCACCTGTGTTTGACGCTTTATTTAACTGAATCTTTCCTTATTGTTTTGAATGTGGTGCTTTAATTAGGTTTGTGGAATTATTACATAGTTTGATTAGTTTTTTTTAGCTTTTTGTCCTCTGTTCCTTTTGGTTTCAATCCAGCAGAATACAATTCTATTTCGAACTGATTCTTATTTGAAATAAATAATTTTATGTTTTGAAGGTTAAGTATCACATTTGTTCAGCAGAAGTGTCAAATGCTGGGGCATTATAGAGCGAGACATAGGAATGAGGGATAACGATGACAAATATTATGTTTAGTTTATTTAATCAGAATATCAGTAGTTTCTTAACTTGGTTGCCTGCAATGATGTTTCCGGTCCAGCAGGAGTCAGAATTGAGTGACACAGTATCAATACAGTTTGGGCAATGTGCCAAAACGCTTCACGAGGCTTCATCTACCCATCACTAGTTGAAGGCTACAAATACAGGCACATGTGGACAAAAAGCCCCAAATAAACAGAAACTAATGGGAAAACATGCAAAGAACTTGATGCAAACTCAAAAATAGCAGAGAAAAAAATCAAAAGTGACAAGCAGAGGGAAGAAAACAACGATCTAGTCTGAAGCAATTGAAACTATTGACTTAAATATTGTGAGCGAGTAATTACCTGAAACAGACACAGCTGGTGTGATTAGCAACCAAAAGCAGGTGTGATGGTGATGAATGAGCAGAGAAGCAAGAGAACCTGAAAACTGATATTAACTAAGAAAAAAGGAAAAAAAAAACTAACATAATTCAAACATGACAAAAAAACAAAACAGAACTATAATGTTTAATTCTCACATTATCCAGGTTTGTGTTTATATATCTATATATATCCATATATATATATATATATATATATATATATATATATATATATGTGTGTGTGTGTGTGTGTATGGAGAACCATCCATACATAAAAATATAAAAAGGATGTATGAATGGTTCTTTTTTTTTATTCTTTGGAGAACATTTTTGGTACATTCCTCACCAATTAAACCATTACAATTTTTTACTCTCTTTTTTTCGGGAATGTTGTGGCAGAAAAAGCAACTGCTGTTTTATACTTTGCAATTTCTTTTAATAAAGTCAAGGCAATACATTTTCTGGCTGTAACACTTAACTAACCCACTGTTTTAGCAAATTAGAAAAGTATAAATGATCAAGTTTTATTTTCTTGCTGCTCCCTGTAAAAAGTAGTCTTTTTAGGTGTAAAACAAGTGTGCTTAGTGTGTACTAAAAGTATAATGACCTTGAAGTTTACTTTTTATTTATTATGTAATATGTTCCAATTTAATTTGAAGAACTACTCAGTTAGTATTTAGCCAGTTAGTTTAAACTTCCTAAAGACACATACATGGTATATAGAATACTGCAATACTTATGCTCAAGTGTACTTGAAAAAGGCTGCAAGTATACTAATTGTTGCTCAGGGCTGCCAAGAGAAAGACTAATATTTTTAGATTCTAGGTTTAAACCTGCAGGCTCCCAGTTTATGACTTCAAATCCTTGATTGACACTTGGCTAGGCTCTTGACTTTAAAGGTTGGATTTGGGGTTGAAGCCAGCAAATGGATCACTGCAGTTCAGCCATAGATCTAAAAACTGAACCAATAATCTAATATCTCAAGCAATAAAGCCTTAAGTTGTGCAACCATATTGACTGGAGTCAACTCTAACTACACAACATAGCAAAAAAGGGTAGTAGTTGGGTGAGACAAAGTAAAATCAAGAGTTTTGTCAATTTTTCCAATGGGCATGTACGCCACTATCACCCCGAAATCAGAACATCTGATGCAACATTTCAAGTGTATCTCAGTATTTTTACCATTTTTTTCCACCACATATTTATTGACTCACTTTGAGAAATTTGATGTGAGTTTCAAAGTTTGCTGGATTTAAAATTTTGAGTCTAGTGAGAACAATCTTCCACTTAGATATTAGGGAGTCCAGTAAATTCCCAACAAATCTCTAAATATCGTCATATCCCGTTTGGGGTTTTGGCACATATGTCTTAAGAATTTATTGTCTATATGCCAATAAACTTTTTTAATGTTGCTGCTGCCATTTTAGTATTATACATTAGTGTTGGACACTCAATTTGCTGAAACTAACAGAGTCATCAGATGTGGATGTGCTTTTCTAAAGATAGAGGTGTAAAAAAAAGGAAGAAGAGATAATTAAATTCAGTGCAAATAAACACAAATTTTTGCAGAGTTGCTGGCAGACGGTAAAAGGATAACAAAAAACGTAAGCTGTTTAATGAGCATCCGCCAGAAAATATAAAGAAACTGCTACAAAGCCTCAACATAACTTGTAGACGCAGATAAATATCCAGTCAAACTGCCAAAAATCCTATTTGCATGCTTCTAACACATCAAAATGTAGAACATAGCATAAAACCATGTTGAAGCGTGTTCGGGAAAGGGAGCTTAATGCTTCTTTGGGTGTTATCCCCCTCTACCTTCGAGCCTGGACTGAAACATCAATGCAGTTGGAGCTGCGAGCGAATGAGAGGTCAATGAGGGGATAAGTCATGGAACCCTGACAGCAGGGCCCATTACAGAGGTGGCAGCGGCCGCGGTAGACGGCGAGGAGGCACCTCGAAAAAGGGCCTCTCCATTAATGAAATGGGTCACCGCATGAATGTTGAATGTTCTCTGTTGACAGCGAGTAGGAGAAAAATGTCTCCTCTATAGCAGACTTTCAGCGCCTGGAACCAGTTGTAGAGGAAATTTGTAACTCGAGCTGAAAGATAAAAATAAAAGAGGCTCCACTGAAAAAAAAACACACGTAGAAACAGCTAATGGACCCTATGACAATCCAATAGTCATGCAATGGTAAACCTTCAGTGTAAAGATTTATTGATATATATTTGTCACTGACGTAATTAAAAATGTTGTCGTTCAGATCAAAAGATCTTAATTTTTTACTCAATTATTATACTGCAAACAGTTACTACACACTTTATACTATTTGTTAGGCATGAATTAACAATTTTTTTTTATTTAACAACTTTATACTTCAATGGTCTATAGTAGGGGTCCCCAAATCCAGGCCTTCAGAGCCAGTGTCCTGCATGGTTTTCCAGATTCCTGCCGTATTTGCTGCTGATTACCTGGATCAGGTGTGTTTAGCCAATAAGAAGCTTCGATGGCAGGTTGGTTGGAAAACATATGAAGGACACCGGCCCTCGAGGCCTGGATTAGGGGACCCCTGGTCTACAGCCAATGAGGATACAAACCACAATGCACAATAATAAAGAAAAAAGAAGAAAAATAAAGCTTTTAAAAATAAATCCATCAAACTGCGAGAACGGAAAGGGTGGCTGCGATATGGCAAGACATCGCTGTATAGCATCTCTTTGTTAGCCATGTTTTAGCTGTGTCATCTAGTGGAAAAGGCTAGAAAGCAAGAACCCCAAACACAACCTTGTATTTCATCCGGGATGTAGACCAGCACAGGGCGACCGAGACTTTGGTCCTCTTGTGGCTACACAGTTAAGCAGTAGCTTGTAGGATTTTGCCTAAAGACTCACACTGGATGAAGCTCATCGCACCCCCTGGGAAACAAACCCTGGTTTACCATGCGCCAGTCCTACACTCCACCAACTCAGCCATCCAGCCGCTAGACTCCGATAACTAAAGAATCAAGATAAATTGTTTTATTTTTAACCCTATGTTCCTCCAAAAAACACCTTCTGACCTCGCTAGAAGTCAAACTTGCTAACTAAGAACCCAACTGCTTAGACGGGTATAGGGGTTGACCTGTCTGGGTGCTGCTGGTTTTTAGGTTTTAGTGTCATAGAGAGGAGCGGCTGCATCTTAGGGGAGTGCAGGTGTGTCTTCTCTTAAGGCTCGTATGGCCACTTTAACATACATCATGAAAATGGATTATACCATTGTTATGCGTGCGGTAAGTGTATTGTGAAGTATTTGTAAGAATAACGTTATTCACACGCACCATTGACCTAAGAGTGAGGCTGTTGTATGGTTCTGTTACGCCGCACTGAAGTCCTTACTCACAAAATTGCTGCACGCACTGGCTGTGCAGGTGATACAAAAGTACCCGTATCCGTCGTATGTCCACACAAACTACATTGCAATTATCTAATTTGCCCATTTCTTACGGTCAGGATGCATTTGAGGCACAAGGGGCGTGTATTTATTACGTAAACAGCACCAATGGGCCTCTTGCGGACTACGCAGGGTTGGGGGGGTTAAAAAAAAAGAAAACTCAGTATGATATGCCTACTTCACCAATACCTTTTGCATGTTGATGAAGTGTTTGGTACGACCAGGGCCTGCACGAAATGTCATTTGTCGCAGCCAGAGAGGGCAGTTGTTACTAAGGCCCCGCAGTGGAAAAACACCACCTAAGCAGTAACCTATCAATCTAGTACATCTACTCAATCTGTCATGTGTTACTTTGGTTGGACGTTAGCACAAAAAGACCAGGCACACCACTAAAGCACAGTCTTAATTCAAGAGCTCAACCCTTAAACATTAACATCTGCGGCTACTTTACGCCGAAACCAAGGCTGTCAAAATTTGAGCGGCACTCCACTTCTTGACGAGTGTGCTCCTTCTGTGACTCCAATGCTACTTGAGTTTTTATTTTCTTCATTCGTATTTAAGGACACATTTTCCTAAACGCTGTAGATGTTTGGCTGCAGTTGCCACCATAAGCTTTGAATTAACTGCTAAAACGTCACTGTAAAAAATACACCTTCACTGCTGTTGTGTTTTTTACTTATTTATTTTATTTGTTGAGGGGGTTGGGAGTGTAACTGATTATGGCTGTGAAAATACTGGTTCGCTGCAGGGTTCATCCCGTCATTTTTTTTTTTTTTACCCAAGTCATTAATATTGCATTGGCTTTTACAATGAAGCGTTGTTTAACCCTCAGCAATAATGCATTTCTCTTTCCAGTGAATTTTAGAAGCTATTTCTATATGCCTTTCATTTTTTTCTTTTTTCCTCCTCAGAACTCCTTTACCACCAACTGTGGACTTGGCTGATACTGCAGTCTGTCACCGCTACTTTCAAGTACCCAGTTTGGGGTTGCAAGAAGTTGACAAGTTGTTCTCACAGGATACTTTCTATTTTCAAGAGCAGAGTCTGCAGATGCAGCCAATTAGAAAAGTCTCTATCAACCAGTTTGCAGTATTTGTTTATACTGATGTGCTGGTATGTGTCTTTTTTTTTTTTTTAACCAACCATGCATCTACCAGGTTTACTGGTAAGATTCAACCGACACCAGATACTACAAAGGATTCAGTTTTAACTCAAATTTAAAATAGTCTTATGAAGTTGAAGGACTTTAAGGCCAAACAGAATCGCATGGAAAGAGACTGTAAGTAAGATTAAGCTATTTTACATTGAAGTGAACAGAAATGGACTTACTTGTGTAAGAAACTACCTAGTGGCTACTTGGCTTACTATGAACTTGGAATAAAAAGCCCTAAACATCCGACCATCACCTATGGTAGTAAGAGCAATGATAACCATTGTTGTGGCTATGTTTTTATTTATTTATTGTTATCAGAGTGCATCAGTTAAACAAAAATATTTGCTGTGATATAGGGCCTTGTCTCTGAACTCAGCATTTAGAGATCAACCAAACTGGACTTCAAGCATGTTATTGTGGCACGTGCGTTACAAATGAATGGGTTTTGACGTATAGAGGTGTCAGATTTGGTGTGAAACATGCCAGCATATGACAACACATTCAAGAAAACAAAGATACCACTCAATTCAAATTACTTCCTTATAGGGCTGGGCGATATGGCCTAAAAATAAAATCTCCGATTTTATTTTTTTTAATTCGATTTCCGATTTTTTCCCGATTTTTTTCCCCCCCCTACTTAAGGAAAGCAATAAGTACAAACTGCAGCCAACTTAAAGCAAATATTGCTTTTATTTAATCAAATGCAAGACAAATGTAACCCCCATTTCTGGGATGATAGTAAATAAATAAACACACTCTTGGAATCAAAGTTAAGTATAAAATTTTTCTTCTTCTCACTCCCTTTTGGACTTGTGTTTATATAATTTTGTTGTGTTTTATATAATTGTTTCTTGGTTTTATATAATTTTTGTCTTGTTTTTTTCTTATTTTGTTATTCTACACTTGTTTTCACTTGTCCAAAATGAAAAGGTTACTTCCTTAAAGTCCCAGCTGTGTTTTAAGTCACACTTTATAGTCTAGACTAAAATGAGACAAACATTCACCTTGAGAGTAGCAGCATTTTCTAAAAAGTTATCAATACAGCTCATATCTGGGTCTAAAGTTTTAAATAAATTAATAAACCCCGTCTTGATGATGAAGCAGAAGGAGTCGCGGTTACCCCCCCCCCCCCCCCCCCCCCCCCGCCTCCGTCCTCTCCCGAAACAAAATCCTACGGTGGCCGCGTCGCAAATGAATATACAAGTAATAATTACAGCGCAGCATTCTTTATTAACAAATAACAGTAAAAAAATAACTATCTAACTAATGAACTAACTACAGGCGTTGTAGAATGAGTATGTGTGTCAGGTCGCGTGTGTGTTAGGGCGCGTGCATGTGTAAGTAGACTGAGCGCGTGCCACGTGACCGCGCGTGAGAGTCTTTGACTCCGATGAGCTCCTTTAGGTAAATGTAGCAGCGTGGGGGGGCTCTTCCTCCACGTCTGTGACAGTAAAGCCACACCAGTTCCACACAACAGATGATTTCATTTCTTTCTTGGGAACAAACTGCCCACTCTCACCGGTAGCCTTGCTGTCGCGTGCTGTTTAGTGTGTTGTTTGCCGCGTGCCATGTGAAACTAACGCTACGGAGGCTCTGAGGAGCCAAAAATGCGCCACATAAAAACTCGATTTAGTTATTTTTGAAATCGCCCGTAACAAAAAATTCGAATTAATTCATTTGATCGATTTATCGCCCAGGCCTACTTCCTTATCTGTTTGGCTCCTGCCTACTGCTCCAATTGTAGAGGCGTTTGGAGCTGTAGTGGTGTCCGAAAGTGTTGTAGTAAGGAGGAGCCATAGTGACTTATAGGGCAGGCTATCCCTCTGCCGGTGGGGTGATTGTGACGCTGAGGAGAAACACATTTCTTTCCAAAACACCAGGAATCTGTTTTTGTGAACCAGTAGGGATTTTATCATAAGTCTAACCACATATACTTTATTTGGGAATTGATCTGTTTGGGTGCAGCAGGTTTTGGTTTATCCAGGTAAGTGCATCTTAAAGAACCACTCTGATGAAAATTGTGTTTTTGATGTTTTTAACATGTTTTTTGTGGTATTTTTGTGTAGAGAGAGTTGAGAGAGTGTGTAGACAGTGAGCTTTCAGTTATGGGTGACGCGACAACAGTCCCGCCCACAACTCAGAGGCAAATTTCTAATGATCTACTGCTGCTCTCAAGAAACTATGTCCTAGAAAACGGCACGCTGGGAAAATAGATCAAAGGATGATAATAGGGGGTCTTCATAGGAAGTGTCTTGGAGTTCCCCTTGAGGCTCATATGGCCACCTCCAGGGACGTCATCAACATACGTTTGTGGTAGAGGTGTTGGAAAAAAATCGATTTGGCGATCTTTGTATTGCTGTCTGGATGATATTTATTTACTTATTTTTGAGCGTCGTACAGCGTCTGACTCTTGTTTTCCACCTACACCTCCAACCGCTAGTTGGCAGCAGAGCACACTGAGCCTCTTTAAGCAGCTCTACACCGGTCGAAACAACAACAAGATCTCAGCGAAAAGCATGGGGCAGCCGTGGAGCAGCGGTAGGGCGGTCGACTCATGATCGTTCGATTCCCGCCTTGCACGCCCATGTGTCAAAGTGTCCTTGGGCAAGACACTGAACCCCACCTTGCCTCTGGTGGGAGGTTGGCGCCAGTGTTCGGCAGTCGAGCCGCCGCCAGTGTGTGAATGTGTGTGTGAATGTGTGTATGCATGGGTGAATGGAACTGTGACTGTAAAGGGCTTTGGGCCTTCGTAAGAAGGTAGAAAGAGCTATATAACTATAAGCCAGCGTAAGCCATAATGTTGCTGGGCATTGAGTTGACAACATTACCTCTCATGCTAACTTCTATATATAATAAAAATGAAAAAAATGATCGCCCCTGGTAATCATGCTAAAAATGCCTGTTCCTATGATTTCCTATTAAAATATTTATTTTCTAACCAGGGTCAGACTAAGATTTCTTTACATATATAACTATCTATGTTATTTTGTGCAGTTTCAAAAGGAGAATATACTTTTTTTTTTTCTGCCTTTGAAAAATCAAACGAGGTGTTTCAAAGGCAAGAGCCGCTGCTGTCACCTGGCTTTATTTTCCTTGACAAAAAAGAAAACACCTTTTTAAGGTTTGTGCTGCACCTGCCACACCTTTCAGGAAACCAGGGAAAAAGCCAGCATTGTGCCGATGCTGCGACTATTTGGGTTAACGTATAAACAGCGGTGGATTTATTAAATTAAAGCCCTGATACATATAAGCTGGATTGTCCTGAGAAAAAAGTGATTCAGCATAGAGGGACTAAGCAGCCGGAATCCGAGTCTTCTTTCATGGCGTCATTTGTATGTGAGAGCGGTGGGAAAGTGGGAAAACAAGGCAGAGGTTTTTCAAAAGACAGTGGGAGGAAATAAGAGATGTAGTTTGTATAAAAATGGATAGAAAGTCAACCCTGTTTGGATGTTTGGATACGTCAGTGTGCACTCCATTCAAATGCCCTTCAAGCTTATTGGTAAAATATTAACAATCCTTTCATTTTAAGTTAATAAACAATGTAGAACTTTTTTGTTTAAACTATGAAATATGACTTCTTTAGCAATTATAATGCACATTTTATGCACAGAAAAATGCATCCTCAAAAATAAATATATGGAAATAAGCTAGATTTTTTATATATTTTTTTTTTACATATTTTGGTTGTGGAATTTAATATTTTTTTTATTAATTTGCACTCTTGGTACACATAGCTAATTTACTTTTAATACAATACAACAATTCTCTCATTAATAAATTTGGAAAAACTAGTCTGAACCGTGTGAAACAGTTATTACACCCTACTCATTGCGCCTGACAACAAACATTAATTAAATTCTTTCTCTTTGTCAGAGCCATTTGAAGGCAGCCTTGGTTGTGTTTTTGATGATACTTCACCAAAATGCCTTACGTGAGGAAAGGTTAGTTAGACATCGTTTCACAAACAAATTTAGTTGTGGCAGTGAAATTGTGTTGTCTTATTCCTTTAGCACTTTTTCCATAGAAATTCGGTTTTGTTTTTATGTTCGCCGATCGTAGAACACGTAGTTCTGAAATGGTTAGCTGTAAATCCTGCAGGTTGCTCACTTAAAAGATTTTTGCTTGAATGGCCTATATCATACTTTTCCTAAGTCTTTCAAAGTAAAGCATATCCATACATATAATAATATATTACCTTTGGCACACAAAATAACCATTTTTTATTGAAATTAGTTATTTTCCTGAGTTCTTTTCCAACCCAGAAGTAAGAGATCTCGATCTTTGAGGCACCGCCTTTCGCTCTTTGTGGGCGGCGGCCATCTCTTGACGTCATCCTCTGCATCTGCGTCTCGCCCGTAAAAACAAACAACATCATGGATGTGCATATTGTTCACTTAAAAAGAAAGCGTTTCTGCAGATCACCTCTAGCTACGCGGATGAAGTAGATACCAACGTTGCAGTTCCATAGATGACCTCTAGAGGCAGTTTCCCAGAATCCCATAGTAAAAGTCTGACTTTAGATTAAGCAAATGCAGTTTAGTGTCAAAAGCTTATTAGATACTTTTTGTCTTTGTACTATCTGTGACTATTTTTATTAGAGTTGAAATTTAGGCATTATTACAGGATTCTTTTTTTTTGTGGGGAAATTAAGCTTTAAGTTGGTTCAATCGAACCGATTATTATTGGCACATTATGGAGTTTGATGGAGTAAACGGTGGTCCAAGACTCTATGACTTTGGTTGACATTAAATATTATCTATACAGTGATATTCTATTAATTCTATTCTATTATTAATCCTATTTTTTGTGTAAAAATGCAATTTTTTTCTGCAATTCTTAGATTCAAGTCCTTTTGTCCTTTTGTTTTGGAGACAAATACAATAAAAATTATATATATAAACAAAATCAGACACAGAATAAATTGGTATTTCAGGAGTAAAAATCTCTCATGTTCTTTTGCTGATTCAGAAAGCAAGCATTAGCCAAAAATAAAGGTTAAATTTACTCTTAAATATTTCAAAGAGTGAATTTCAATATAAAAATTAAAACTGCACTTTATTTAGGAAAAACAACAACAACACGCAATTACATTTAAGGATAAACAGTTGCTATTTTCATAATTTTAATCCGAGCTAATATTAGCAGCAAAAACTTTGCATAACTAAAATGCTTCTATGCCTTATTGTAGGACACAATGGCTATGTCCAAAATCCCTCCCTAACCCCGAACTACTAAAAAACTATATAATGTTGGCCTGTCTAGTGCCCTGGATTTGAAAACAATTTGGACACTATGTTCATTGCTTTTTTATTTTTAAACGGTGCATATGACGTCATCGATTTCACAAACATCTAATCAATATGAGCGTTTTGCGTCGATCATCTAAGAATCCACTGTGTTCTGAAGATAAAAACGTTGATGGTTTATTAAAAATATACATTTTTATACATTTTTTTGGCAAAACTTGTTCCGACGCAATGCATTGTGATCTACATTCGCCCCTCTAGTGAGCATCGATGCACATTGATTTTTTGCAGAGACTTCTGGGAAATTTCTACGGCACTGGATTTTGGAATTGTAGATTCGGACAGCACTAGAAAATGGTGAACGCGCAATGTAGTGAGTAGTGAAGGAAGTCAGACACAACCAATTTGTTTGAACAAGTGTTTGATTGACAGCAGGAGCATCGCCTCACAGGTGGTTTCTGCCCTTCTTTACCTTCATCTACTCAACGCTCGTCCGTTGCCTTGGAGAACAACTGCCCTAATGACATGGGGCTGACGTAGCTGGCAGATGTTTGCCGCCGGGTGACCCCGCGCAGGCAGCTGGGGTCCTTGGTTTTTGCAGCTCCACAACACGCCTCATATTCTATTGGTTCTGTCGCTGTGTGTTTTTCTCTGAGGTTTTTGTAGCTGGAAAAGTCTTTTAATAGAATGGAGTTGCCAGGTTTGATGACAACAATACTCACAAAGAAATGAAATTAAATTGAGCTTGATTTTTTAAATTCAACACAGCTACACACAAAAGGTTGTCGATTTCTTTGTGTACTATGTAGGTTTTGGAAAGCTGTCAGATCGCCCGTTGTCCAAACAGATTTGAATCCACACTTTACAAACATCTGAAAGTTCCCCGAAAGCAGGATTTTTCAGCAGGTGGATTAAGGCAAGCGAAAAGCGCCTGGTCCAACTGATAAAAGCATCTTTGGAGTTTCTCAATCTGTCAGAGTCAAGCAGGGGAAGGGCGTCGCCGACCAACGGAGGGAGTAGGATCAAAGATAGGTGGGGGAACAGAGTGGACGGATGCCACGGGTGACAGGCGATGTTTGTGCTCACTGAAGCGCCTAAGAAGAGAAGAGAGATGACAGCCAAGCCTGTGTGATTACCAGCTGGAAAAGAAACAAATAAAGGCGCAGCAGAATAAATACAGATCGGCAAGAGGTGTGGCTCAAGAAGACAACTCCCATCCAAAAATATGTTTAAATGAATCGTAGGTTCCTTTTTATACCGTGGAGGACAAAACCTTAAACTTTTTGTAGTTTTGGTTTAATGATTGAGCTAAAACCAGCAGATCAATTGGGTTAATAGGACATCGAATTTTCATTATTCTCTTTTCTTCAAAATTGCACTAATTGCACAGATAAGAGATTACACAAGAAAGACTGTCCTTTTTAGGAGGATGAATCAAAAGACACTGGCATGACAGAGAAAAAAAAGTACATAGAAGTCGCAATTTGTACTTCTGAATATCTCATTTTCAGCTTTACCTCTTAACTACATTTACTGTAAATGCTTTAGATTTTTCAAAACACAACAGAGCGCCTTATGTAAGGGATAACGGCCAATGAAGTGCGCATTTTCAGCGGTTGCTTCCACTGATAATGTACGATAATGCTGATAATGCAATAATCCGTTGCCTCTAAAGTGCGTTTATTTCTGATAATGCACACTTTGTTGACCATTATGCCGCTTATACATAGTCACTTACAAAACATAGAAATATTCAACCAGTTTTTAGTACTTTATTCTTGTTCTTTTTTCGGTTTAGATCAATTTTTCACCAAAAAATTGGACCATTTGTTACGTGGTGTGGTGCATTGTCCCAGTAACATGACACCACTCTGTTTACCAACCTCGACTGGGATGGCAAAGGAAAGCTATACATGTATATATGCTGGTCACGGTGGGTTTAATAAAGCAATTATCACTGGGCATTATTACTTTTTAATCCACACCCAGTAGCCAATCAGAACTGAGTATTCACCCGGACCATGATATGAATATGGATATGTTCTGGTTATGTTTACTGATGTCAAAGAGGTACACGGGGCTCTGTCAAAATGTCAGGCTGTGTGTTCTTGTAAATATGCAAAGGCAACTAATGTGTAACGTTTGCATTTTTTTTATTGCGTGTTGCTAACAAGGTAGTTAGCGTTGTCACAGTAATGTTTACATTAGCTGTATTAGTTTGTTTTTACGTGTCACAAACAAGAATTGATATTATTGCAATTATGCTAACGAGTGTAGCGGTGTCAATATGTGATTTTGTTTACGTGTTACCAACAAGATTGGGAGTTAGCATAGTCACAGTAACATTTGTTTTAGCGATATCAGTCTTTTTTTTTTACGAGCTACGAAGAAGGTTGGAAGTTTTATAGGTATTGTGAATACGCTAATGCGGCTAACGCTTTTAACGTGGCAAAGATGTAGCGCGCTATAATCAAGTTCTAGAATTACTATGAACGCTGAGTGAATAAGGTCTGACTGACTTATCTCTGACTCTTTTGTTTCACTAAATGCACCATATAGTTCGGTGCACCTTATTTATGACATGAGTTTGAAAATGAAAACCGCCATTGACGGTGCGCCTTATTGTGCGGAAAATACTAACGACTTTACCACTGTAGGGATCACTGGTTCATGTCTGCCGACCAGAGTTTGTCTAACTTTGAAGCCAAATTAATAACAAAATCAAGGTTGTGTCTTACCTTTGTGTGGAATCTGTACGGTAAATATATACAACTTTTCAACACATTCACACACTGATGGCGGCTGCCAAACACTTAGGCTAATCTATACCCACCAGGAGCAATTCAGTGTCTTGTCCAGATACACTTCGACACATGGGTAGGCAAGGCTGGAACCGAACCTGCGATCATCCGATCAGAGGTCAACTGCCTCTACACCCCAGTATGTGTACACTCAAACAGCAAAGACTTGTGTCTGTGGTGTTTTGCAAGTCCGTGTGACATTTTTACAGCTGCAAATATGTTTTATGCATACTTCAATCTTTTTTTTTAGGTCACAAATGTGTTTTTGCTCTAGAACAAATTGAGACACGACCCGATTTGAACACACAAAATCCTAATTACATGTGTTGACTTTAAGTTTGAACTGTTAAACAAAATTGTAAGAACAATAGCCCCGTACTTGACTTATAGGGTTAGGGTTAGGGTTATGAGTTTTATTTTCACATGGAGCATCTTTAGTGCAGGACGATTACATTAGCACTTCCCATCCTGCAGGAGGCCGATTCCAAGCACAGCATGAGGTAAGCAAATGCTTACGGTGGCAAATGGTCAGAAAGAGCTGAGAAAAACAGAGACTAAGGAGGGTGGACAAGTAGAATGACTTATTCAAGGGGGGAAGTGGGCAGCAAGAAACATGAAATTAGCACAAATAGATTATCTGTCGGGCACAGGCAGGCCGAAAAGCAAGCCAAGCAGTGTGGAAGGAGGCAAAAAAAAGTGGATCGACCTCTTGTTTGTTCCTCCCGGAGGGGAGTTCTTATGGAGCCATCACTCACCAAACTGCTGATCTGTGGCTGGAACAGCTGTATTCAAAGCACGCGTGGCACCGAACTCCACAGCAATTACAGTCCTCCAATCACGTGACCCTGTGCACAGTGATGGAGCGCCTCGTCTCCTGCAGAGTGTAGATTTCTGCAGATGGAACACTTTTGTTTATCTTTGTTTGTTAAAGGAATGTGTTACAGTGGGTTTGATCCGTTGCACAGGGCTGACAATTGATCTTCTATAAAGCACAATGCACATGTCATGGATACTATGCAAAGGTCTAGTTGCAAGGCATGCAGCTTTGCTGGATTCTTGTTTGGAAAACGGGAATTAAAGTAGAGCGCTCATTTGGAGAGTAAAAAATAAAGAATCAGCTCATTTTGACTTGCTAATAACATTTGTCTGCAAACTTTTCTGATGTTTTGATGAACAGCATCCAGAGCCAGAAAGTTGACTTTGGTTTCTTCATGCCTTCATCTATTTGGAGTGTTTCAGGCTTATGTGGCCGGCCAGCAGCTGTTTCTTGTGCAGGTCGTTCCAGATTCCAGTATCCTTTCAAAAATGTGGTTCTTTGAGAATGTTACGGATCTGATTTGTTCCAGGTTTGAGCATGAAAAGAAAACAAACAAGGAAATGCCTCCGTGTAGAGGAGTCCTCCACTTTTGTGAGCATCAGCTGTGCTCTAAATGCTCTAACAGCCTAACTTTCCCTACTTGTGTTTGTGTTGTTAGTCCTAAAAAAGATACAATTTCACGCACATGACTCATGTTTTTTATACTCCAGCTGCTTTGGCAACAAATCCAAGCAAAATGAGAAAGCATCAGTGTGTTTGTTGACCTATTCTGCTGTCTCAATTCAATTCAATTTTCTTTATATAGCCCAATACTACAACAATGGTCGTCTCAATGGGTTTCATACCGGTAGTTGTGTAGTAAACATGAAATCATAATGAACATGAAGTCATAAAATTCAATAGGTAATGGCTAAACTAAACTAGCTAAAGAAGGCATCCCTGCCCTTAGACCGTCTTTCTCTGTAAGGAAACTCCTAACTCCTAGGATGGACAGGTGACGTACCAGAACTCTTAGAGCACAAGCTCTTTGAACCACCATAACTACTGTAACTGTTTATGAAATGAACATAGTTCCAACAGATTCAAATGTGGTGCTTTTCTCCCTGTCAGAATTGTTGAGGTCCAGTTAATTGCGTTAATAATTTATGTTTGCAAAGTGTTGCATATTTGCACAAAGTGGCTTTTCTTTGCGTCAGAATCCATAAGAATCACGTCCATTGGGTTAGTGACTGCAAAACAGGGCAAAGCTGTTTTGTTTCGTGTTCGCTGGAATTCTACTAATTGTAGATGAATACATTAGTTAAAGGTTGCATAACGGCACAAATCTACTTTGTTGCACCTCAGAATCAATTGCATTTCAATTAATTGCGTAAATAATCTGTGCTAGTAAATTGTTGCACAACAATGCTTTTTTCCATGTAAGGAGCCCTTGGAATTCTGTTAATTGTATTAATAATTTAGGTTAGCAAAGTGTTGCGTTATGGTGCAAAGCAGCTTTGTTCTGTGTAAAAATGTGTTGCACGTCCATGAATTGCCTAAATAAATTACGTTAGTAAATAAAATCCAGCACAACGGCGCAAAGATGCTTTTCTCCATGTCAGAATACATTGCAGTTCTGTACTTACGTAAACAATTTGTAAACAATTTCTTTACGTAATTATAATGTGCAAAGCGGCTTTTCTCCCCCACAGAATCTGTTTGAATTACATCAATAATTTATATTAATGAAGTGCTTCATAAAATTGCGAAAGCCGCTTTTCTCCATTGGAGCTATGGTAATTGCGTTAGTAAATTACAGAATCCGTTTGAATTGTGTTAATTAAATCATTAACTTACATTGGTAAAGGGTTGCATAATGGCGCAAAGATGCAGAATGAGTAGACTTATGTTGATAAGGTAAAAACTTTAAAACTTCATTACTTGAAAGTGTTGGATATCAGCACACGGCTGCTTTTGTCCGATTCAGATTCCCATTGGAATTATGTTCATTTCGTAAATGGTTGGAGAGTTACGGTAATTCAAAGCTCTAATGTTAAAGAATTAAAAAGTCTTTCAATATATTTAAATTGCACACACACACACACACACAAAACTGTTATAAAAAATGTGACCATTTTGTGACCATTTGAAGGGGTTATTATAATATACACCTACTGTGTCAAAAGATTCCTAACCCCTATTGTAAAAGTAAAATATGTCCAACACAAGAGGCTTTCAGCTCTCATCTGTTTGCTCAGCTGTTGGACAGGACAAGTTAAAAAAAAAAACAAATGGGACCATTTCAATAAAAACAACAACAGTTTGGGTTTTACGGAACAAATCGCTGTTTGCAAGAGGCTAACGGAAGTTAAAAAAGATGAGAGCGTGCAACGCCAAAAATGATCAACTTCCATTGCAACGAATTTTCATCTGAAAATGGAGTAAAGTTCCAAAATGATTTTCACTTTAAGTGAAATGTCAAGAGCTGGAGATCAAAGAAAGGAAAGCTTGGAGGGAAGATGAAGGAATGCTGTCCCACATTCCCTTTACCTTAACCTTCGTTAACATGACATAACTTGTATGCTTTCTGCTGATAATAATAATAGGGTAGAGACCTGGAGCCTCTGTCAGAGAGATGAATACATAGAAAAAGACAGACTTGGGAGGGGGGAAGAACGATAGTATTCAGAATCTCCTGCTGCTTTAATTGCATAATATTGATCACAGACAGGATGGAAGGGGAAGGGGAGTGGGGGGGTTGACAAAATAATTGAAGATACAGTAGGGCGTAAAAAAAAAAGTAATGAATGTTGAGGAAGTGTAGATTATTAAAGAATTATTACAAAATAATTCTGCTAATGGAGTTTAAAGTCTCTGCACACCGTTTAGCTCAACATTGAGGTGTCAAACTGCTGCCTGTTTGGTATTGGCACCCATCTCACAGCCTTTCATTTGAATTCCTAGGCATCGATTTATATCGCCTCGAGTGAATTGGATTTGCTCCATACATGTGATAATGTGACAAACAACAACATGGCGTGGCATGAAAGATGACTGAAATGCTCTCTTATGTTCAACCTTTTTGGTAAAAAAGTGTTTTCCGCTCTCCCGAGGTGGTAAAATCCACACGCTGGGATACTGTACTTCTATCCAGTCCCGCTCCCGACCCGGGCGGATGTTGGCTAAATCAAAAGAAGAGTGAAACACGCCAGATTCGACCTCCCTGGCCCTGTAAAACCTCTCCCAGAGAGTCTCTGTTCTGAAGGGGGGGGGTTAAGGAGCTTACGTCTTGTATTCGACGCACGGACAAAAGGGGGTGAGCAGTGATTCGCCATGGGAGGCGAGGAGAAAGCGGAGCGGAGCTCTACTGCGCAGACGGAATCTCATTAGGGCTGAACTGTTCGTTACCTTCAGTAAACAGTGAGAAACATTTCTCAGCCGAGCGTCGGTCTAAAAGCAGCAGGCTGCTAAACGACCGCGGCCCCGATGGCGCGGCGAAGCCATTGCTCAAGTCTTACAGCCCCACAGGGAGGCATGAGTCGGGTCATGATTAGTCAGACGGAATAAATAATCTGCGTTTATGACAGGCCTCTTTATTCCAACGTGCGCTGAATAGATGTCCTGTCCAACTCCTATGTGAGTAAATTCCCTCCAGTTATTTTTGCTCAATGACCTTCTCAATCACAAAAAAACCCTCGATTTTTACACGAGGAATTCATTATCATAGCCTGTTGTGCTTTGGGGTACCTGTCCATTTAGTCCAGGTGGACGTTAGGGACGTGCGGTCAGGACAGCCACCATCCTCACCTGCCATCATAGAGTGTTAGACTAATAATAAAATAAACACCTGCCCACTAATCTGTGCTATGAATGCCATTTATATTAGGGATGCCACAATTCTCAATTGAAAGGCGAACCGTATGCAACATCATTAAACCGAATTGTAGACCTTGTACAACAATAAAGTCATATGGTAATATTATTTTATGTAAGGGATAATGCCTGACGAGGTGTTCATTATCAGAAAATAACAGATGACGCGGAAGCCCGGATAGTGCATTAATTTCTGATAATGCACACTTTGCAAGGCCTTCAAAGGCAATACCATGGTCACTTACAAAAGAGATACATTTTCAATTTAAGAACTTTTTCTTTATACTTTTTCAACAAAAAGCTCACCATTTGGTACGTGGTGCGATCTGTTGTCATGGTAACAGCGCCGACCTCTACTGCAGTGGCAAAGGAGAGCAATGTCTATCCTGATCGTCACGACAGATTAAATATATCATCAGTTCAAAGAGAAAGTTCACCTCTTACTGCTTGTTTTTGTCCAGATGATGAAGCAAAAGTTTGTTTTAAAGAAGCCAGTGCAGTGATACAAAACATTTAAGCTATTTGACCGGAACTACTTTTTTAGGCGTGCATTATTCTTGTGCATTATCACTTTTTATACCATGGTGTGGGTGAATACTCGATTCTGATTGGCTGCTGGGTGTGTATTAAAAAGTGATAATGCACGGTGATAATCGCACGCCCCAAAAAGGAGTTCCGGTCACCTATCCTAAATCTTATGTATCACTGCGCCGGCTTCTTTAAAACAACCTTTAGCTTCCTCATCTGGACAAAAACAACCTTTGTCTCTGAACTGATGCTTTATTCAACCCATCGGGATCATCAGCATATATATATATATATATAGCTTTATATTGTCGCTTGACTGTGGCAGTGGTGCGGCGCCTTGTCACATTACCATGACAAGGCGCCGCACCACGTAACAAATCGTACACTTCTTGTGAAAGAAGCAATCCAAATTGGAAAAAAAAAAACAAGAATTAAGGACTAAAAAATAGTTAATATCTATTTCTTTTGTAAGTGACCATGGTATAAGCAGGTTAATGGTATTCGAAGTATGCATTATCACTTCTTAGTTTGGAAATCGATCATGGAGGAGAAATGATCGTGTTCGGCCGGAATTCTAATCCCAGTCATTTCACACCAAAAATCTTCCAACTATAGATGGCAGACTCGCGCCAAAGCCAGTGCTGAAATATGAATCCATGCTTTTATAATATCTAGGATAGATTACTGTAAGGCTCTTCTTTCTGGTATTAAGAAAAATACTATCAACCGGCTGCAGCTTGTTTAAAATTCGGCGGCACCCCTTTTAACTAGACCCAGACAGAAGGAGCACATTACTTCAACTTTGAAGTCCTTGCAGTGGCTCCCAGTCAGCTTTAGGATCAATTTTAAGATTCTTTTATTAGTTTATAAAAGTTTAAATGGAACTGGACCCTCATTTTTGTCAGATTTACTTTTAGTTTATGACCCTCCCAGAGCCCTCAGGTCCACAGGTCTGCTGGTGGCCCCAAAGGTCAGACCTAAAACCCACGGCGAGGCCTCATTTCAGCACTGTGGGCCTTGCCTGTGGAACAGCCTGCCTGAGGACGTGAGGGCTTCAGCTAATGTGGAAGTTTTCAAGAAATAGCTTAAAACACATCTTTTGAGTAAAGCTTTTACATAGTTTTTACTTGTCCACATGTTTTTATCTGAGTTTATAACATTTTAATAACTAATTTGATTAGTTTTGATTGTACTGGTGGGGTGTGTATGTGTTGGGTTTTTAATCATTTATTTTTATTATTATTCATGTTATTTTTACTATGTTTATTATTTTAACTACTAGATTTTTTATCTTGTAGTTTTTGTCCTGGGAAGCACTTTGAGATGCTCTGTAGCATGAAAAGCGCTATATAAATAAAGTTGAATTTGAATTTAGTAAACAGTTATCTGAGAGAGAACGGGTGTGATGCGAGAGTTGGCGTATAGAGCAGAGCAAAAGGCACTGGGATGGTTTGGACATGTTGAAAGAATGGAAAGGGAGCGTTTGGTGAAAAAGGTATACGAATCTGATGTGAGTGGAGTGAGAATGAGAGGAAGATCACGAATGGGATGGACAGAGGGTGTAAAAAGAGCGTTAAATGCAAGAGGGATGACTGTGGTGCAGGGGAGAGAGGCAGCTCAGGACAGGGATGGGTGGAGAGAGTTTGTGTATGAATGAATGGATGGGTGTGGTAGAGGTCTGGTCTTGGGATGAAGCGGCAAGGGGAAACCAGCTTTGGCTGAGGCCCTGCTGTGGAGGTGCCCACACTGGACTGTGCAGCTGACCCTGGTGCAGTGTGGTGGGGCTTAGACCAGCCCTTAGACCAGTCACACACACACACACACACACACACACAGGGGGCGCGGTGTCGCGGTTAACCGCAGGCCCCCCCCCCCCCCCCTCCTCCAAAAAAAACAAAAAAACAAAAAAAACCCACACACACAAAATCCCCCCGCGGCTGCATCATAAATACATACAGTTACAACGTAGTATTCTTTATTAACCTTTATTAACAAACAACAATAACAACTGACTACTACCTACCGACGAACCCCCCCCCCCCCCCCCCCCCCAACACAAAATCCTCCGGCGGGCGGCCGTGTCGCGCACTCAAGAACGCACGCAGCTTAGTGGAAATGAACAATTAGAACGCAGTAAATTTGTCGTATTTCCTCGCAAGACAGAAACTTCTTTTGTAGAATCAGGATGTGTGTGTGCTTCTAAAACAGCGCACGTGTGTCTGTAAGTAGAGTACGCACGTGCCCCGTGCTTCTCTAAGAGACAGCTACAGCCCCGCGCGCGCAGGCGGGTGCGACGAGGAAAGGAGAAGAGTGATAAAAGGTTTCCAATAGAAACCCTTTAAGTCTGAACACAGGACTAGCAGAAAAAGTAAATTATCAGCAAAGATTAATGTGTTTATTATAGTTCCAATCACGCACCATATGCAAAACTTAAAAAAAAAAAAAAAAAAATAAAAAAATTTCAAAATAAAAGTGCGGTGATGCGGTGATGACCTCATCATCGCGGTGATGACCTCATCACCGCGGTGATGCGGTGATGCGGTTATCGTCACAGCCCTACACACACACACACACACACACACACACTGAAGGAAGAGGGTTTGGGGAAGAGAAGGAGGGAGTTAAAATTGTGTGCCCTGTTGTGAAGGTTTTATTATTATCATTGCTTAAATGTATTTGGTTTTAAATGTATGTTTAAATGTTAACTCAGATTGACCTTTTTACCTCTTCTGAAAACAGTTCTGTGTGTTTGTTCATCTGCTTCTCATCCCAATCCCAGTTAGGAAGAGGGAGTTTTACGACACACTGTCCTGAGTTGATAAGGAATACTGTTTGAAGTTAGAATGCACCAAATGGGTCATTATACGACACCCCCAATGAACTTTTTCTCTGTGTCTTGAAATTGTGACCTCCCACTTGAAGTCCTAATAAAAGAAGCATGAGGAGAGGCAGTCCTTTGAGAAGAGATGCGTGGATAGATAGATAGATAGATAGATAGATAGATAGATAGATAGATAGATAGATAGATAGATAGATAGATAGATAGATAGATAGATAGATAGATAGATAGATAGAAAAAGAAGCCCCTCCCTGGTTGTTCAGTGTGAACACCAGTGTCACACTGTTTAGTGTGTTCTTGAACGCATTTCAAATGGCAGGTTTTTCCGAAGCTTTTAACACACAGTAACTCTTCGACCATTTATACAAGCAATGTAAATCATCAGACTCTCAAGCTGACAAAAGCAACTTTTCATAATGCCTTGGCACCAAAATTCAACACATTAGTAAAAGGTTGCATATCGGCGTTAAGCCGCTTTTCTCTACAACAGAATCAGCTGAGTTACGGTTGTCGAAAGAACGTCAACACTGGAGCTAAATCTCCAGTGTCAAAGGGTTAAGGACATCAACAAATTAGATTTCTCTTCTTGAGCCTAAAGTGCCCTCATCATTATTAATGTCAACAAAGCGGCAGACGCCTCACCCTGGTTTAAACTTCCCCACCATTTTGGTCTCCCATGTGTATGTGCTCCTGTTTGAAGCCACCACAGCAGACGCTCCTTCTTATCTTCCAGCTGAGGCCCGCCGCCACACAGCCGCTGTCTGGCAGCTTCACTTTCCCCCCCTTCTACCCACTCTTTTGAGTTGTTGTGACGTTCCGCCAGTCTGTACGGCGAGTCTCTCGTGTGTGAAGAGTAAAACAAGAGTAATTAAATGTTCTCCACTTCAACGCCGCAACCACACAAACCTCTGGGAGATTGAAAAGAAAAAAAAAACAACCAAACCACACAGTGTAAAACAGATCCACTTAGGCCCATGCCCCAGTGACTCTCGCCGTAGCATGAGGAAGCAGCAGCTTTTGTCGCTCATATTTAGGCTAACAAGATAACAGCATCTTGTTTCCATGTTCCCGTGACCTTGCGTGGGTTGTGTAAACCCGGCTGTAATTACGGAGCGCGGTGACCGGATGGTTGAAATGCAACATCTGATGGTTTTTCGCACAGGCCAGCGGACAGCTACTGTAAGTGAATTTGTAGTCCAGAAAAAAACAAACAAACACAAAAAAAAGCTGGCTCTTCAGCAAACTGTAAGCAGCTTGGTTAATTAAGACACGCTGACAACTGTTATACTCCACGCAGCATTATGGATCTGCTGCCTAATTGGAGCGAATGGTTAATGGTGAACACGCTTTTCTTACAAATGGGAAGCTGTACCACATTTGCAGGAGAATCACAGATAGAACCAGAGGAAGGAATGTTATGAATCCTAAAATTATAACACACAAATAAGAAAAAAATCAGTAGATACAGTTCAAAATTCAAACAAATTTTGAAATTTTCAATCCAAAATAATATATATTTTTTTTCGTTTGGATAATTTTCACATCACTCATGACCCAACCCCATATAACCATTCATATCATCTTAGAAACATCTATTTCTTTCTTTAGCATGTTAAAAACCTTCCTTAACAACTGATGGAAATAACTTGGTCCATCGTTTCTGCTCTGTAGTTCATTTTCTTTACACTAGGGGCAGTAGAGGTTTAGCTAATAGTTAAAAGTTCAGCTAATCTTCTAAACTTTCTGGTGAGATTACTCATCTATTGTTTTTCATTTTACAATGACTAATTGATGCATTGAAATAAAGTTAAATTTCTTGATAATTATGGTTTATAAATCATTTACACCATGTTAAAAATGTAAGTAACACATTTGAAACAGTTGGTAACTAAGGTACTTTTTCCCCTTAACATGCATGTCAATATTTTTTCACTAACATTGTTGTGAATAATTTAGAAGACTTCTTAATTTAATAAAAATATGCTGTGTATTCTTTGATGTACTGTGCTTTACATGGTTAAGCTGAACAAAAGTGGAACTTTATTTTATAAAATTGAAAAATTTCATGATTAAAGCGTTAGGGCTTTGGGAGAAATTTGTTTTATTAATTAACTCAAATTTGTTTGAGAAATCTCGAATGTATTTTTCAATTCAATTTTAATCACCTGAAACAAAGACTGTCAGGTTTTTTTTTTTTACGAGACGCTCAAGCTAGCTGTAGCTAATAAAACACCTGCTGCATTGTTTTACATTTTACATTCTGTCTTTACATTTTTACACCTTTTATTAAGCTGCACTTTGTGTTTAAGCCAAAGTCCAAAATTGTTTTTGTTACATTTATTTTGCCGTCTGAAATTTTTGTTAAAAGAAACCAGAGGGATCAAAATCGGAAGTTGAATTTGGTATGAGAAAGCTGAAATTTTAGGCGTTTTGCCACATGGTCCAGCTCTAAAAGCACAATTGAAAACAGTTTCTTTGTGCCTTAAAAATACATTATTTTACAGAAAAATTGATGACTAGATTGCATAAAATCGACGAAGGGGTTTATTTTATGTACTTTTTATGGTGACATACAGGACCGCCTTACCTGCCATGGACTTTGATGTCGGAAATTGCGTAGAAGTATCTGGACAGGTTGTTCTCGTCCACCATGGTGGCCCCGGTGGCAGGGCGGAGCAGGCGGATTCTCAGGTCGGTGATGGTGAAAAAGTCCCTCAGCTTCTTGGTTGTATCCAGCTGTCCGTAAAGTGAGGCCATGTTGTGGAGGCGGGGTCCAGCGAAGAGTGCAAACCGATCTTTGATCTCGAAGCGGACGGTTTTGTCGTACTTCCAAACGTAGCCTCGCGAGTAGTCCTCAGTGCAGATGATGTCCAGCAGAGTGTGTTGCGTCAGATCCTGCACCGTCTTGGGCTCCATGGTGAAGGCGTCCAGGCAGTCGGTGGCGTAAAACTGGTAGGGCTGCCAGGTTCGGCCGTAATCGAGCGACTTCTCCAAGACCATCTGCTCGGGCCGGCCCGACTCAAAGGTGAGGACGATGTCGTCGGTCAACTCGATTGTCTTGTGCCACGATAGGGTGATGTTGACCAAAAGGGGCTTTGGGTACTTCTTCCAGGAGGAAGACTGCCAGAAGGTTGTGGGGTTGCGGCCCTCGATGTCGAACATGAGCTCTGGAGGGTGTGCAAGCTCCTCTGTGCTGGCATCGCATTCGTTGTTGCACATGTAAGGGTTCTCCTGCAAGAAGGAAGAGAAGGAGACAGAAGTGACAAGTTACTCAATATGCCATTTTTGAGTACAGTAATATCATCACGGATGCAGGAATGAGGGTGAAGATTCTCAAGTGGATCTGAGTCCCAGTGAACCTGTAATTTGCACAGAGAGCATCCACAAATGAATCTTTGAAGCCACTTATTCTGCACTGTAGATTTATTTCTAGCGACAGTTCAGTTGACTCTTCATGTTACTGCGGCTTTCCTCCCGTTCACATCATCGTCACATTAGGCCGCTACCAAATTTGTGTCATGTCAGTCTCCAGACTTAAACGAAGACATCCTCGGTTTTCCGATGGAGTCAGAGAGTCATACAGAGAGGAGTTAGAAAAACCTGGAGCTTTCCGCTTGTTTCATCAAAGCCTGTACTAACCGAAGGATAAGTCATCCTCTCCACCTCTGTTCAGAGAAAGAGCTGACTACATTGTTTTGGACTCATGTGTGAACGTCACTCAGCTTTTCCGCAAATTTCTTTACCATCTTAAAACCATCAGACAGCTTGCTCCAAAGAAGCCCCTTTCTAGAAACATTTGTCTGATTTAGCACAAATCACTACCCGGCGATGTTCTGTCTCCCCCCGGGGGGGAGAGGAGGAGGAGGAGGAGGGCCTGATCTGGCTGTCAGTGTGGGGAGGAGGAGGCACTCCTCCAAGAGGGTCTTTCAAGTGCTACAAGCGCCAATTCATCAGGACAATATAATCCACTCCCTGATTAGGTGGTAGATGTCACCCTCACCGCGCGAGTTTGGCTGTGCGGTAAGGAAACACTGGGAGGAGGTGGACTCGTGTAAGACAGTCTAATGAGGCGGGGAGGTGGAGATCCAGCTCTGTGGAGCTAATAAGCCACTTTCTCCTCGTCTTCCAAGTCAAAGTGACAATGAAACAGGTTTCTGACAGGCCTTTTGACATTTGGATAGATCCATTAATATCCTGCACCGGTCATCACCTGCGGGCGTCCCCCAACGCCAGACGGGCAGAGACGGGGAAGGAGACGGTACAGGAGGCTACCGGTGGAAAATTCCACCTTGATTCTTTTGAAGCAGACGGGGTGTGAGGTTAGGTGTGCCATTAACACGGCAGCATCTGGTGAATCCTAAAATACGCAGACAGATGTGCAATAACTCACAGCTGACAGTAATGTGTGCTTTGATGCTGTAGGCGGTCACAAGAAGCCCACTTGGCATGCCAGTGGGCTAAATGTTGGGAATCTGCATTCAAGAGGGGGGACGCTTTCTAAATCATGCACCGATAGGAGACAGAAAGCGTGGAAAAAACCTCAAAACTTTAAATTGAGACCATGCTGAAATGGTGCAAACTTCTCTTCTGTAATTACACTCTAGATATTCTCTATCAGGAGAAAATCTTCAGTTATCGATACAGGAAATCTACTCAAAGTGCATCAGATTGATCTATTGTTTAGAGTGCACTTTCAGATCTGCATTTTCCCTGGTAAAATACTCTCCTATTGAATTGATTTTACCATTCTTTGCTGGATTGATTTTACTGAGCGAAGAATGGCGGCGCAACAGGCGATGCACACTGTCAAGGTCCGCTATGATCGCACAAAGGGGGACCCTGTGGGATCTGCAGATGCCAAGACGAACTTTTAAATTCTGCAGCCTAAAGAATGAAATGTTATAGGCAAAACTAACAGGTTGACATTGGTTGAAGTGGTGGCACGAGAGAACCTGCAATCTCTGGGGCGTCTCTGAAGAAGAGGGCGGAGCCCATAAAGGCCTATTGGATCCGTCAATTATTGAACTTTGTTTAGAGCTGACTTTTCAACTTAATGCCTTAGTCACGACTGCCCTTACGAGTGGATACTGGCTAACTGTGGGTGAAAAATGGGCAAATCTGTTTGGTTTGCATGAAATATAAAAATTGTAGGCTGCCTGGCAAGCCGGTAGAGTGAAAATGTTTATGCACATTTTACTACAAGTGTGCTGCAAGCGACAGATGGTGGTGAACATCTGTACAACATGTAAGACAAGTCTATGTAAAAGTCTTTGTTCTAAACTCTTTGGTTTGCAAATGTATTTGGGCTCTACGTACAAGATGCACGGCTTTGAACACGTGTTTCAAGGTAAGCCAGATCCAACTTTGTTTAGTCAAGGACTTGGATTCGGTAGTGACATGTAGTTAACGTCCACTACAATTTAACGGAAGTGTCAACCATTTGAAATTAACCATGGAGGAGAAATGAATAATTTGGGTTGGGCCCGGCCGGAAGTCTATGACACCAAGTCTTTCGTGTATTGTAATAGAGCTGTAAAAGAAAAACCCTTTCACCTTTTCGCTAGTAATCAGTAGAAAAAGAAAAAGGCGAAAAAGCCTCTTCCTGCTTGTCTGATGTGAACGTAGCATAAGGAGCCAGTGCGTGTACTTTCCTAATGTGTGGAGTAAAGACACCGTACAACAGCATGACCCGTGCGTGTAACTTACATTATCCTTACTGATACTTCACGATACATTTACAACAGACACCATTATCATACCTACGACGCTCATGATGTCCCTTGAGGTCAACGCCACAAGGAAACTGCAAGACACTCCTGCACTAACCCCTCTATGATCCTCCAGGGGCCTGGATGACCCAAATCCCACAACCCACGTACAGGTCAACACCCATACGGTGCATGTGACCAAGGCATAAGAGCAAGGCCTGCCTGAAACTGCAGATTCTGCAAGATTTAGTCCAACTAGGACTTGCATCCAGTCTACCTTTACATAAACAGAACTTCCAAGCCTCAATATCGATAATAGAGTGAAAAAAGCTTTCTCAGAAAAATAGTGATGAGTTTAGTTTTCTGCAGACCACTAAATACTTTTATTTTAACCTGAAAAGTCCAGCTAGTTTCTTGTACCGGAGGTCAAACTGATTGTTCTTTTATGTCTCTGAGAGGAGCGTCCATTGATCAGCTATTACTGCCGCAGAATGTACACGCACAGGCTACCCCAGCAGCAACTGTCACCCCCCCCTCCCACACCCCCTGACACATTTCTGTAATCAGACAAAGACATATCCCCGATCGATCTCTGAAGCTGAGCTGCTGGAAATCTGCTGCATGCAGCACCTGGCAGCCACCAATCGCCGGTCCAGTGCTTCCTCTGCCCCCCATCCCTGCGCCTCCCAGCCCCGAACACGCAGGTTAAAACCTTTCATTAGCGTTCTCTCCGCTTTCGCTTAGCGGCGAAACACCGCCTTTATGAAGATCAATAACCTCAACTGTCTGCCGGAGAGGAGATAAAAAGCAGAGTGTATGGCCCACGTGGAAAATCAATGGCAGGTTGCCGTGTTTTACTGCGGGGGCCACCGCAGAGGCCGCGGCGGGCGAATTAGGACTTTGGCACGCATTTAAAACAATGGACGGGTCGACAACGGCAGCATTTCTGTAATTACTAAAGATGTTGGTGCTAATCCCAGAGTGATGATAAAGGGCTGGCTGGGTGGGGGATGGAGGTGGAGTGTGTATGGAGGGGGGGTACCACAGACTACAAAGCCAGCATCGAGGTCGCTGAAGCAGATAGGTCATGCTAAATCAGTGCTAATAGAGACACGCCGACCCACCCGAAGTAATCCGATTATTAGCACTGCGATGTAGTGAGAAGAGCCATACGAGGCTCGTGGGCGGATGTCAAGTACTGGCCGTTATTGTCCAAAAACGCTCCAGTTCTTTGCAGGAAGCAACCAGGGGGAAAAAATATAAGCTGGCCTGCATTGCCGCGGATATTGAATTAGGCTAATCTGGTTGAGCTGCACTCGGCATACCTGCATTATCTCTTGGGTTGAGGTCACATATTAAAACTCATTTCCTCATGGCCTCACTACGGTGGCCCTGAAGTACAAATCCCACCGACAAATCTCTCATAGACACTAAAACCACAATTAAAAAAGCAAACCAAATAATAAAACATTACATTTGAGGAGTCTTCAAAATTCCAGAAACCAAAACACAATTGCAAAGTAACTTAAATAAAACAAAATAAAAATCAAATGGTTCAAAAAAAGAAAAAAAAAAGTTATTTCCGGAAATTCAAATTAATGCCCCCCTCAATGTGGTGCCTGGCCTCCCAAACCTGAAAACATGCAAAAATCCCACAAACAACAAAACACATAAAAAATTTAAAAAATACAAATAATATGACATGAAACGTAAAGAAAGGATAGACAGATGAATGGACAGACACAAAAAAAGCAGCCTTAACATGGCAAAAAACAAGTGTCCCGCTTGTGCCTGTCCCAAGCCCGGTAAATGCAGAGGCTACTGTCAGGAAGAGCATTCAACATAAAACCTATAAGACAAATAGATCAAAGGAGAAGATAGATATCTAGATAGACGAACTGAAATAATGACAACTCAAAGAGAAACGACACCCCCTTTGTGTTCTACCTGTACGCCATGGTGGGGCAGGCTAAATCCTGGCCTGGCTGTTGTGACCTTTATTATGTTTTTGCAGTGAGTGATTTGCCCTTGAGGGCCACCGTACCCCCCCAAACGGAAGGCTAAACTCCTTCTCGCCCGTATGGAACGCACGTTAGTTTGTTTGAGCTCCAACTAAAATAAATAAAATCTTTATTTAAAAAGGAGATTACATCAGCTGCTCGTGCTCTTCCAGTTACGGAATATGAGGAGGCATGGAGAGATTTAGAAAAAAAAAAAAGAGGAGAACCGCTGACTTATTGAGGTTCTGACTGTGTCTCGTTCTGAAATAAGATATGACCATGGCGACTGACGGTGCTGGCCGCGCCGCACTATGAGCACTAATGGACTCGAGACATAAATTTACCAAATGTGGACACAGCCTCCTGATAGATAAGCTCACACCAATCAGAGCGCTTTGTTTGTGTGGCAGATGTCCTGGAGGTGGAACCCAGCGAGAAAATTCAATCCACACCTTCTCCCATCTCCTCCCTCCCTCCCTCCTTACCTTCCTTCCTTCCTTCCTTCCTTCTTTCCTTCCTTCCTTCCTTCCTTCCTTCCTTCTCCAGCCTTTTCTCATTTGGATGCAGGGGAAAAATGGCTGAGCACAGATCACCGCCACCATAAAAAGCAACATTTTACTCATTTATTCCTTTAGCAATAAAAGTCTTTCAATTATCCTTTAGACAAACCTTTAATACTGGAATGAACTTTAGGACCCTTTTTTTTTCTACATAGCTTCCTAACATCAACATTTACAGAATGAATGAAGCCCACCTCCAATGAAAAAAAGCACCAAATGGACCAAATGTCACGGCCGTTTACGCATTTATAACTCTTACACACCTCAAAACCATATATAAATATGATATATATATTTTTTTGTTTTTAAATGTACAGCAATGCTGAGGCCTCCTTCGGACAGGCATCCTTCCACGGTATATCAGAGTGACATCGGTGCATGAAAAAAACAGAAGTAACATCATTCTTAGCATTATTAAAGAAAATAAGTAATAATAGAGTGAAGTTAGCAAGTAAAAAGTAAAAAAAAAGGATAAAAACACACTAAAAGAAAGGTAAAGAGTCTAACAAAGCATTTTGTGACAATAAAACAAGGGGGAGACTGACTGCTTTTTGCTTTTAACTTTAAATGCATTCTTCTTCTTGGAAAAATAGCAGTCTAGGTCAAAAGAATCAAACTCACCAACAAAAAGAGACTTTATTGTAAACGTTAAGTATTTGTTATAGGGTATTTATTTGCATTCTGCTAGCTTATATTATGCATTAAGTACAAATTTCTCTATGGTGTGACCACATTATGTGAATTTAATGATGATGTACACTGATCCTGTCTGACCGTAGTAAATAAATACAAACTCTTGGGACGTCATGGGGTGTCAAAAAAATGTATATGCGCAAAATAAATACACAATATTGTTTAAAAAGCAGATTTGAGCAACACTTTTCACAATAAAATAGTTCCACGGGCTTTAATTGATATTTGGCCTAAACTCATAGTCGGGAGTTTGCCAATGACGTTGGTTAATAGTATATTTTAATATTAGGGTTGAACGTAAAGGTTTCAAAAAATGTAAAAGCTTTAAAATTTATGGCTTCAAACAAACATAAAAAAGTTGTGACACATAATTCTGATACACATAATTGACATAAATCCATAAACACAGTATATTTAGTGGAGCTTTGCCTTGTTTTTTTTTTTTAGACGTTTAGAGCTCATCTTTGCTTTGTTTTTGTTTTTATATATTTATATTGTGTCTTTACACGTTTCATCTCAAGTTTTCAGATATAAAGTAGTAAAAGATAATCTAAAAGACCCCAAACTACCAAGGACTACAGGAATGATGTGTTTGGTTTTTCTGGCTTTAACTCACAAAAAAAGTGCACATAAAAGATTTGATGTGATTTTTTTTTCTTTTGCTGCCCAAAAGCCTTATTTATAACCAGACACATTCTTTGTTTTTTATTTTATTTTAAATCAGACCGAACTATTGACAACATTTGACCCCAGCAGGCAGCAGTTTTTGAAATATCAGAGGTGTCTCCGTCTTTGTTCAGTTTCACTCGTGCGCGTTCTTCAAAACGTGAAAAACGCCGACTTCTACTAAAACCGGCACGTGTCAGCCGTCCTTCACAAGTCCAGGCATCATAAATCCTCATTTCATCGCTCATCTGAGCAGAACCCGGCGTTCTGTCAGCCCTGTGTTGGAACTCATCACAGTTAAGCACCCTGTTGTCGCGTCAAAGGGATAGAATTATTCTCTTCCGTACAGAAAGGCATCATTTTGGGTTTTTTGTCCATAGAAAGGTTAGTTTTGTGTGTGTGTGTCAGAGCAGGGGGGTTACAGAATTAATGAGACTTTGTGCCCCCACCCCCCACAGGTTTTTTATTCCCATTCCAGGAGTTTGATTGAGGGATTGCTCTGCTGCCTTCCAGATCTCTCACCTCACTGTCTACAGTCACAGCAGTCGTTCCTGGACCCCCCCCCCCCCTCCCTCCCCGTGTTGACGGTTGGTGCAGACGGTCAAATGAGCTTAACCTGGACATAGAGGGAATTCTGCGTTCCAGTCTGACAGATTACAATGGTAATCATGGCCAAATCCAGACAAGGATTACCATCGTATTTTCAAACGTTCAGAGGTTGCCCACTCTATTTCCTAAAAAAAAGACCCACATCAGGGCCTAAAATTGAAATTTGAACCCCGTCACTCAAGTTACACATGGACCTTTTTTGTACACAGTAATGAAAACCTAAATCAAATATCTAAGTTTGTTCAAGCAGGACTCTTTGTATTGCATTTCTGGATTGAAGCTCTTCTCAAAATAAAGTACTTAGAACCAGGTGCAGTTCACCAAACAGCAGCTAGGGGGCTTGTTGCACAAGCATGCCAGTATCCATGCACTCCAATGGGAAATATGCCCCCTTTAACAAAAGACTGATGGAAGAATGCTATACATTCTTATCTTTTAGTTACTATTTTGAAGACGGAAAGGTGTCATGCATCTGTAAAGCCACTTTTATATCGTCCTCATCAAAGCAGCCACTTCCTATGAAAAGTCTATGTAAATCAATGTTTTGGCCTTCTACTTTCAAAACTCACTACGCAAGTTCCCATGACTGTTTTTGGACTCCATATACAAAACGCACGGCCATTGAACAGACGTTGCCAGTCAGACCAGTTGAACTTTGACCAGTCAGGGACTTGGTTTTGGTAGGGACAAATGGACATCCATTTAAATCACAGAAGTGCCAACCATTTAAAAAATTGATCATGGAGGAGTAGTGGAAAAAAAGAAAAAAAAAACTAGAGCAAGATTCACAAAATTTGCTCCTTTTTGAGGTTTTGCACCAAGCCTCTTTAAACTGTATACACTTGTAGAAGAAGCCCCTCCCTACTTATCCAGTGTGAACACAATGGGCTAGACTGGTGTTCAAGAAAACACACGTTGAGCGCATGACACATGTGCGGTGTGTTTATGACCATGTATGGACTTCCTGCATAAGCTTTTTCTTATCTAGTATAATCATCCTATGCAGGAGCTACTGACTGGTGCTTCCATTAGTTGCCATGTTTGGTTTTCTCTTAATTCTTAGCAAACTTTTGAAAAGAAAAACATTTGGTGTCGCATTCTGTCAAGATGGTGACGACCTAATAGCTGAAAAACAGGCTTTGAGTCTGTTCTATAGAAAACAGTGAATCTCGTGACCACATCCATTTGTCAATCCTTCATCAACTAATGGTTTCATTTTCCAAACATCTGGTAAGTTTACTATCAAGGTAAGTATACTATTTCCATTTCTGTGGTGTTTATCTTTAACACTTGTGCTATCCAAGGCACTTTAACGTTAGCCGCGGTTCCATGGGCAAAATATCTTGATCGGATCAATGGTCGGGTTAAAATTCACCCGTGTACATGGGCACAGAAAACCTTTTTCCGATTAGAACAAACGTTCCCATGGGTCACACTTTCAGCAGGAATGAATCATTTGGGCATGCGCAGTAGTGCTGAAAATACCGGAAAAGGAAATGAATCCCGTTGTAAACAAACAGAGTTGCCATATACGTTTATGCAACAGCTCGGTAATTTACGAGACGATCTTCCAAACGTGCTTTTCTTAATTTTATGAATATTATGAGGTGCCTGTTCGCTCATCGGTTTATTTTTAATCCGTGTGGTCAGTGCTTTTTTTGTGGAAGAACGGAGCTGAGAGAAGCCAGGGTTAGGAGAGGCTAACACGCGCTAACAACATTAGCTTTTGTCAAACTTTGTTTGATGAACACAAAATCCATGCGGGAAATTCTGTAATCTGCATCTTGGCTGCACGTAAATATGTGGGAATAACATCAGCCTTTATTTTGTCGAGACACGACTGGAAACACAAATCCACGTGATTGTTTGAACGGTTACACCGCCCCAAAGCCGCTGTGTCTGTGCTGGCGGTCCGAGCTCTGCTCGCACACGGTTCTCCTGAGTCCTGCAGCCGCTAACCCAGAGCGGCGGGACGGATCACAGTCCAAATTCTCAAAGCATTCAATGATTTGTGATCTTCACTGGTTTCCATGGATTAGATGAAATCCTCTCCACCTTTATCCACCTTAAACATAGTAGGGATGACACGTCAATGGTCATCTTGATCCCATAGGATAGCACAAGGGTTATGAACAGAGTCCTCATTATTTCAGCTAAGTATAATTGGAAGACGATACCGTTGATAAAAATGGCATGTCTATAAACGTTTAATAGAATCTAAATACTGTGTGAAAAGTTCCCAAGTTGAGAAAAACACACAAAAACCCCCTAAAGGCTCTTAACCACAGAGGAAAGAAAGAAAATAGAGATCTGCACCATTAAACCCCTTTAAGCACCATAGTGTAAGCCGTCCAGTCAACTCGGGGGAGGGGGGGGGGGGTGGAGGTTATGAGGTGTAGACGTCCTCGTGTTGCACTCATCTCCATCGTTGGCGTCCATTAGGAGGATTCATGAGCCTTAAAACAATAGCAGCGAAAGACCACGGCACACAGCCGCTGCACATCCAGCGGATATAAAAACTATTTTACATTCCATTGTTTTTTAAATGCCTATGCAGGAGCCACTGGGCACCGCTTCAATACGGTTTGGTGGACGGCGCAGTGTCACCAGCTTCGGTTGTGATTTATCTCTTGGGCTTAGGTTAAGTGCAGCGATCAAGACCCGCAAGAGGATCTTTTAGCACAGATGGTTAACTTTAACAGGTTTGTTCCTTTTTAATATGAAAGAGATTTGTTTTTACAATAAAAGCAACATGCTTCATTTTGCAGACTCTATTTAATGTAAATATTATAGTGTACTTTCAGTTCTTCTAACTGAGTCCATATAAACCGTTTCTAACTGAGCAATATTGAAGCTTAAAGTACTGTAAAGGAATGTCATTGTGGATAAATGTGGATGACGAAAGAAGAGTTAGGAATCACGCTAAAAGACAAACAAAAATGAGGAACTGCAGCTTAAAGTAAAAGTCTAAAAATAGACTTTTAGGTGAGGAAAATACAGTATATGGATTAGCTGGGTCCTTGATGATTTAGAATCAAATATAAAGACATCAAACAGGTGAAACAAACCTTCAGTACCATAAAATAGAAGGCAAGAGACAAAATGCAATTGGTTGATGTTCTGACCGTCAGTCATGCAGGGAGAAGCTAACAGCTTGGCTTCCTTACATACAAACGTCCTTTGAGCTCGCGTTTACCAGCAATATTTTAGAGGCTGCCGAGGCAGGAATGGATCACCTTTATTTTCACACTCTTGGCAAGTGTCATTCATCTTTTATTAGGATGACATTTCAGCAGTGAGCTAATACACTGGGGCTCAATCGATCTGCTGCCTGCCCCTGAGCTACATCCCTCAATCAAGCTATCCTGTCTCAAGAAGTTTTCTATTTTTATTTTTTTTCTTTAAACAAAAAGAAGACATTTCAAAAGTCAAATGAGCCAGCAATTGTCCCCTTTATCTTCAAAGAAAGTCAAGGTTCATCGCCGATCTTTGGTCTGTCAAATCTTTGGCGTAGGAGCTCCGCTAAGAAACTAGGATCGCCGTCACCTTGCTCAAGCTGCAGAGGTGACTCCAACCTTTGGTCGCTGCTTCTTCCTGATGGATTGAAACCACAAATAACATCGGTCTACCTTAAAAAAAAAAAAAAAAAAAAAGCTAGGCTGTCAAGGTAAAACATGAAGAAATATTTGAGCTTGTTACAGCACAGACAACTTGCTTTTTAACCAGATGTTTCTTCCGAAATGTGAACTTTTTGAACTATTGCATCAACTGATTTCATTTCGAGGAGTCAGAGACACTGAAGATCAAAAGTAACAGCGATGTTTGAGGCTTTTAGATAAACAGTTTCTATCAGGGCGAGATTTAAGCTCCACAACATACGGTAAAAAGGTGCGGAGCTGCTACCGAGCCATCTGCTATTGATTGACTTCATAGTTGCAGAAAGCTTGTGGAAGCTCTGCTACTTTATTCTGTTCAGGCACCTTCGCATCCATCTGTACGATGTCTTGTTTACGCACAAACAGCTTTCGCTAAGTCGTATGTTCATTCATTAGCTTGGTGCTGAAAGCCTCTAGTTTTCATAATATTTTGTGATCATATTTTAGACACAGGATAAAGGAAAATGTGCTGTGAGCACAAAACCACCATGTTCCCCATCATTTTTTTCTCCATTTGCATTAGACCTTTTTTTATTTTACCTAACTCGTTATAATTTGACCGTTTTTCTTAGTCAACCTAAATTTACATGTATTTTCAAAATAAAGTACCTCAATATATTTGAAAAAAAAAATATTTCCAGATAAAATAGGATTGCTGAAAATCACTAGATTGTACATATTTCTTCATATTTGTTCATTTGTTGGACACAGTGGCCCTGAAGGGCAAATACCACTAACTCATAACTCAAAGCAAAAACACATTAACGATCACAACAATTCAAAAAAGAAAATCAAACAATGAAAAAAAAAATATTTTTAAAAGAAAAACACATTTCCAAAAAAATGAAACCAAACCACACACAAAAAAAAAGATTTCGGAAAACAAAAGTAATTTCCCAAATGATGGACAAACATCATAATCCAATCAGTGAGGTCCCATACTACCTACCTATTTCTAAAAATTATTTTTTGTTTTCCGAAAGTTTTTTTTTCTTTTTTTCAATGGAAACCAGCAAAAGTAGATATTTTGGGACATCGCTGACTGGATGACGACGTTTGTCCATCATTTCAACCCAAATCAATACTAGATATGCTCCCTACTAATCTGAAACTGTTCATGGAAATTGAAGACGCATATGAAAAAACGTCAAACATCAATCGTTACCAGCCAATCAGTGATGTCCCAGAGTACCTTCCTTTTCTGATTTCTGTTGTGTTTCGTTTTTTTAACGTCCTATCTTGATCTCTGGAAATTAAATTTGTTTTAGTTTTTGGGAACTGTGTTTTGGTTTCTGAAAATTGAATGTTTTTTTTTTTTTTTGCTTTTCTATATAGTGATCTTTATTATGATATAGCATTGAGTTGTTTGTGTGATTTTCCCCTTCAGGGCCACCGTAGTTGCAAATCCGGAGATTTCTAAGCAAAAAATCTTACAGCGAAACGAAGAAAGTCTGCATTTCCACATCAAACTGAATAAATATGATTGATGCTCTAGGATGACAGCATAAATAATGTTTCATCTGTAGGTTGGATGAGACAACTTTGGAAATACTGATTGCTTTTTGAAGCCCCGATGGACTTCAATAGCGCAACAGACGTGTGAAAACTAGCAGTAATTAAAAGAAACGTTATCCGAACAAATGACTTCTCATATGGCGTTCTGCTGGAGAATAATGAGCCCGGCGTGGTGTCGTTTGCTGGGTTTTTTTTCTGCTCCCTAAATTGCCTTTAGGTTTCAGTCCAGGACGAGACTTTTCAATCAATCTCCTGTCATCAAACTTCATCCCTCATTAGTGGCTCTGCAGACCGCCAAGAGAACGGCGGAGGCTCTATTCTTGTTAATGAGCGCCTGTGACTCGGTCAGCGGCCGTTTAAATTTAGAAATTAATAATCATCTCAAAAAAAGGGTCTTAGATTGGTTGAGATGTCATAAAATGAATTCATTTTTAGCATTTGAAATGAAAGTTTTACTTGAGTTTTGATCTTTTTCTCAGTAAAAACGTATTGTATTAATTTGATTAAGGTCAAAGGACCATTGGAAGCAATAGTGCACCTCTCCTATTGTGGATATTTAATAGTGCACAATGGTAGTTTGGATGCTGCTCCAGGCTTTTCTGTTAGGACTGAAGGTCTATTTAGTCATTCTACGGGGAGCCTTTCTTCTTTTTCCTCTTTCTTCTTCTCTTTTTTTTCCTCTCTCTGTCTGCTGCCCTCCCCGTTTTTTTTCCCCATCCTTTTTTTCTTAACACCGACTCTGAGAAGATGATTGGCAGATGACTCCTGGGAAAAGAGCTCAGGCCTTTTCCTTCTTCACAGCTCACAAGATCACGACACTCAAACACACTGACAGGCCAAGTGGATGCACACACACACACACACACACCAGTTTTTATTAAAGGCAGGTCACTGTGGGTATCCGAGAAAAAAAATGGAACTGGATTGGTTGAATATTTGTGATTACCTTGTGAGCCCGTTTTTGATTCAAAACAAAAAAACAAATTGTCTTTTTTTATTCTGACAGCATCAGCTACTAAAAAGAGTATCTGATCTAACTTTTTATTCCAGTTTTGAAACACACCTTTCTTAGGTCATCAATACAACTTCCCAACAGTAGCCTAAAGGCCCGTACACACCGGGACGAATATTCGCCTGGCGTTATTCGCCAGCGTTTTTCGCCACGTCTTTTGTGTTCACACCCAGGCGATTTTCGCTGACGATGAGCCGAGCCAACATGCAATTTCCTTCCCTGACATTGGATGGCGCTGAATGTCAAACAGAAATATTCCTGTACACAAGGTGGTTTTCACTCAGAAGAAGAGAGCCAGTATTCACACGCTTGTCAGAATCATACAAAGAAAACAGGAATATTTCAAGCACCAGTAGCTCCAGCTCCAGTTCCAATGATGAAGAAATTATTGTTTTGTTGAATGATGAAAGACGCCGGAAAAGACGCCGATTTTCGGTACATCCCATAGTTACAAGAAGAGAAGAACATGGTGAGTTTTATCGGTTCAAGAGCTGAAAATGTATCATGAGCGTTTTCGGGATATTTTAGAATGTCCGTCATTATTTCTTTGCAGCAGTGTAGCCGCTACTTGGCGTCTATCTTCTTTGTTGGTATGTTTGCTCAGAAGTGTTGTGTTTGAGCGCCCCCAAGTTGTGTTTTACTGTAACTTCAGTAGCTCCAGACACGTGAGCAAAAGCGCCATTCTCATTGGTCGAATAGATTTCGACGCGAGGCGTCAAAAAAAAAAAACGAACCCGAGGCGTTTTTTTTTTTGACGCTTTGACGCGTGGCGTTTTTTCGCGTCGGTGTGCACACTCACATTGGTACCCTTTGTTTAGTCAGGAGGCGAATTTCGCCGACGAAAATCGCCGGCGAAATTCGTCCCGGTGTGTACGGGCCTTTAGGAATGACTTTGTACAGGTTAATTAAATCATCAGCATCTTGTGATCAAGAGGTCATCCAAAGATGGAGAGTTAAAGACCCACTGTGAGGAAAATGTGGCATTTTTCTGATGATGGAGAGCAGATATATTGAAAATTAAGCTGTAAACTGTATTTCTAATATTTTTTTATTCAAATTGTTGTGAATCACGAGCAGACAAAAAAATACAGGTGGAAAAAGCTTGTAGTTGTGACGTAGAAGCTCCAACGGGCGGGTTAAAGGCTCTCTTCTCGGTTGCATTCTGAGGCATCCACTTGCAGATAAATAGATCCATGAACGCTTTTGTTTTCCTCGTCCGAGCGGGACGATGTGACTCAAAACCTTATTGCTTGAATGCTGCAATACGGCTCAGCAATTTAGTTGCACCGCTAATGTTAGGTTTGGGGTTTTGGGGGGGGCTTTTAGCTTGCAGGAGAGTATGTAAATAGATGGATGGTAGGAAAAGAGGACAGGCTAACTTCAGTTCCGCCCACTACGTCCTAGAAAACAACAGGGTTGCTGTGAGTTCATTTGGCCACCAGATGTCACCGTTTTTGCTTGTTGGACTGAAGCCTCGAAGCTTCAAATGTTTTTTGATCAAAAAGAAAATCACTGGTGTTTCAAAAGGATTTATTTACATATACTTTGCTTTTTAAAGCCGACAATTTTCAACGCATGTGCGAGGAATAGCACATATTGTTATTCTTAGGAATGATGTTTTTGGTTATTTTGCTATTTGTTAATATATCGCAAATTATATCGTTATCGCAATATTAATCACTAATATCGCATATTGCGAGTTTTCCTCATATCGTGCAGCCCTAGTCAATACATTACAACGGACTTGGGACTTTTTTGCACATAATCAGATAGATTTTCCGTTGAAGACCATAGAACATATAATATCTCTATTTTCTATATATGAAATTTTGGTCTTTCGTGATACATGCGTGATCTACGTAATTCAGAAGTGTTTCCTGCGTTTGTCATTCGTCGATGTGTGCAGATGTCCATCAATGGTTTCGGTCGACAGGTCTTTACTTGAATTTGGTTTTGAGCTGTTCAGAATTTTTGTTCAGTTGAGAATTACGCAGTTTATGTGTACTGTACGCAAATATTACATAAAATTTACGCAGTTGTGACTTTTGGGAGATATTTACGCAAATTAGCGGCTTTTCCAGACCATTCCACAGGTGTGAAACGGACCTTTTGATGCATGTACCATCGATGTGTAACTTTTATATTGTGCATAAGGCGCACATATGTTAATATTACATGATTGACGGCCAGATCACTAACGAAATGCATACAAACAATGCAATAATCATGCATGGATCATGTTCTACGTTGATTTCTGTGTTCTTTCCGTGGTTTCTTCATAATTCTTTTACGTAAAGACTTTTCTCACTTTTTCCATGTATATTCACGTCTGACCAATTTCCGTCTGTGCAATATGTGCAAAATGTACGTCACCGGCTGCGGGATACAGCCTTTAGTTTCTTCCTTTAGGACTTTATCAGATTGGAAAATCAAACTTAGGGAAATGTAGTTTTTCCTGAATAAGGAGAAACAAATAAGCTTCAACACTCCATAAAATACAAAGCAATATAAAGCAAGTGGCAAGACGATACTTGTCTCGCTCTTCCCCATCATTCCTCAAAATAGTTGGCACCAAAACGAAACCAGATTAAGGACTAGTAGCACACAGTTGGCAACAGGAAAACACAAGTGGATCCACTTTATTCAACAACAATAGCGTCAAGCATCTGCTGGCGCTGTAATCACGGCTCTCAGAAGGGAGTCAAGGGTGCTCTGCTTGTTGAGCTCCTGATGAGGTGCCGTTAGAAAAGATGAGAGACAAACTGAAGGGAGGAGGGGATAAAAAAAAAATCCTACAGAAAAGGAAATCAAAAACTTTAACAGGGCCAGAGGGAATTGCTACACTAATCAACTGCACTCAGCTAAAATGATAGATGAATTAAGCTCTCTACAAGTGATTAATTGAAGCAAGGGATTCAAACTGATGACACCACACAGAGTAATGTGCATCGGCGCATCTTTGTTCTGCAGGCTAGCATGCAAATACTTGATCAAAATACTGTGAATTATGGTTTAAAGATTTTTCTTTTTTATTTAGCAGTTGATTTAATTTAGCAACAATTTGTCAAGCTAAAAATGGAGCAGGAAACAATAGACATGCAGGCACCGGACCAGTAATCGCTGATGCTAGCCCCGTTGGACTTGAATGAATAAATGAATGAATGAATGAAGCCTAAATCGTTTACTAAACTCCGAACGTCAGGATCAGGAGAGGAGAAGGTAAGCGCTTTGTTGGTGTACAACTTGGTCCTCTTCTACCCTGTAGTTCATTATCCTCCCACTAGGGGCAACAGAAGGGCTTTTCCTGCCCATTTCAAAATGGCTGCCTCCAGGAAATCTTAATACGCTTTTGGCGGGAAAAAGTTTAGCTAATTTTTTAAACGTTTTCTTAACTTGTCTATTGTTTATTCTCTCTTTTTTTAAATGACTTGCTTTGAAAAGACAAAAAATGAGTTGATAACTAGTTATTTATAAAGGAGGTAAAGTGCTTTTTTCCTGAACATTCATGTCAATATTTTAAACTAACATTGTTGTGACCAAAAACTTCTGTTTCAACATATATTACAGTATATATATATATATATATATATATATATATATATATATATATATATATATATATATATATATATATATATATATATATATTAAATCTTTTTTCTAGATTTCATAAATGAAATTTTAAAAAATTCTTAATTTAAAAAACTTTGAATTTTCTGTCAATCCCTTTCAACTTTGGGCTTTAAAAGATTTAAAACATATTTGTTGTTCATAATACAAATTAAGCCAAAGCTATGTTTTTCTTGCTTTTATTTTATTTCATTTATTTTTTTCTTCGAGACCCTCTAACAATCATCAAACACTGTGTTCTTGTTAGCAACTTTAAGAAACATCCTTTCAATTATTTATACTTAAACTAAAAATATTGAAACTTTATCATATCTGATTTTTTAACCACTGGGTCTTTTTTAACCTCTTATTTAGCTTATTTGAGTTATTTATTACTAAAAACACAATAACATTGTAATCTGTGTAGCAAGTTTAACATTAATCTACCTAATTTAAACATATATTGTGGCATGTCACACAGTTTACTGTTGTTTAGTGTTTTTTCCAAACAATATTTAGGCTCAGAACAACCGGGTTGAGTGGCAACATTTTCTAAACGTAATAAATATAAATTAGCAACGAGTAAGCTGCTCAATATGGATAAAATAAAATAAATATGGATTTGTTTCAACACTCCTATTATCTTTAGTTCTTTTGCCACTAAACTTAATTCGTCTTTGAAAAAAATGTTGATTTTTACAGGATAAACAATTTTATAAATGATTTACAAGCTGACCAGTCAGTAATACTTTACTGGCTGGTAGCACTATTTTGTTTTTAAAAATAGCTTTTGCCTACTAAGAATTTCAATGAGATAGCCATTAAATAACCAGCATCCTTCTTCTCCTCATGACCTGAGCAAACGTCTTCCTCTTTATTATCGAGCGCCATCTATAAGTTGAATATGTTGTCGTCATTTGAGAAACACGCCACACGCAGCGGAGCTTTGCTCTGTTTTCAGAAAACAGCTGCAACTGTGTGGTTGCGAGCGGCTGTTGCCTATCACGGCTGTCAGCGAGCGAGAGGCAGGCTACACTTTGAATAGGTCACCACTCCATCATAAGAGAATTTATAGCACAAACAAACTGCTGAAATGTCTTCTGACAGTGCAGAATGGGATGTAGGTCACAGAGGAATTGTTCCACCTGCACAGAACTTTTCTTGCTCTCTGGCAGCTGCAGAAGTTTTTTTATGGTGTTGTAAGATAAAATCAGTAAGCCCACCATTAAAGAAGTCATAAAATCATAAGAATAAAGTTGTAATAAAAAAAGTTGTAATTTTACAAGAAAAGATTTGTACAATTATTGAAAAAACGTCTCGCAATTATGGAAAAAGTAGAATATTTAAAAGAGTAAAGCCATAGATCCAGAGAAAACAGTCGAACAATAAAAAAAATAACAGAATTTTACGAGAATTAAATGTTGCAAGTATGAGAAAAAAAGTTGTAAAATTAATTTTGAAAAACTTAAAACCTTAAAAAATTGTCGTAAAAATATGAAACAATTCATACAAATATGGAAAAATGCTATAGAATTATTTAAAATAAAAGTTATGAGAAAAAAGTCAGAATTGTAAAAGAATAAAATCGTACAAAAAGTTGTATAAGAAAAAATAAGGAATTGACAAGAAAAAATGTTTAAAATTGATAAGAAAAAAGTTTACTTTATTAAAAAATAAATGTTACATTTTGCTTTTAAATGTTTTAACAAAGACACCTGTGTCTTGCATTCCATTGAGGCTTGTATGACCAAGGGACATTGTGAAAATGGAACGTACCATTTTCATGCATGGGGTAAGTTATCGGGAAGAATTTTAAGTGTAAGGTGTTAAGGTGTTGTAAGGTGCATGCTAGGGTTACAAGATATGAGGAAAACTTGCAATTTACAACATTAGTGATCAATATTGAGATGATGATATAACTCGGGACACATGAACAAACAGCAAAACATCTAAATACATTCATTTAATTTCACTGCAACAGCTAAATTAAACTAAAAATTTTACTCGGGCAGAATCCCAAAAAGTGACGTTGGAGATTTTGAAACATGATCAGTGTAGTTTTCAGTTCAGACCAGGCTAGCAAACATGTAGACAAAACCACACTGCCACAGCTTCTCTGCAGGTCGCTACCATGTTGGATTCTTATTCAACTAGAGCTAATAAGAGAGTTTTGAATAAGAGTGTAGAGTTTTGACTACTACTGTGACTTCAAAAATCATTTACACTGGTTTTTTTTAATTCTGGAATATTGGGAACATTTCACAAATTTACCTTTAGGTTCGGTGAGGGGCGGAGCTACAGGGGGCAAGGGGGGGCAGCTGCCCCTCCAAGAAAAAAATAAAAAAGCAAAGAAATCATCAATACAAGTTTCTTCAAGAATTAGAAATAGCACTTCAACTAAAAAAAATGCTGTTTTATTGCTAAGAGCAACAATAAAACTGTTTTTGATCCTTACATTTGTCTTTACACTCTACTTGTGGGAGTCTTTTCTGCCAGGGTTGCCGGCTTGCCCGGTGGCTGTTGCTGCAGTTCTTGCCCTTGCTGGGGCGGCTGGGGTTTAATTTTGCAGCCTCACGGCTGTGAAGTGGACTCCGGTGCTGTCCTGGTCTGGGTTGGTGCTGTGGCGATGCTCCCGGGGCTGGGCTGGCTCCTGGTATGAAGAGATTCCCAAATACCGTTTCCTCACAGCAGAGCCAAGCCATACTTGTTTGTTTGTTTGTTTGTTTGTTTGTTTATTTATTTATTTATTTATTTATTTATTTATTTATTCTTACTTTCATTGATAGTCAATTTTCATTGTCGTGGGTCATGTGTTTTAATGGAGGGGAGTGGGAGGGGTGAAGGGTGGGTTGGGTTTTTACTGTAATGTTGCATGTTTTTTTTTGTTTTTTTTTTTGTTTTTAATGTTAAAGCGCAGCTGCACGAAATGCATGATAAGCGCTATTTTATAAATAAAGTTTGATTTGATTTGATTTGATACTCTTCCCATTTGCCACCCTTCCAAGTCTTCTGCCCCAGTCCTGCCCCCCATATAAAATGTTCTAGATCCGCCACTGGCTTTTGCTTTTTTTTCCCCCTAAAACAACTTTCTGTCTGTTTTTAACCTCATAAGTCATTTAAAACTAGAACTTTTCCACCACAACACTATGTCACAGCTGCTTTTATACAGTCAGAGCTCTACCACATGAGGAAATATAAATTAACACCATGCATTTTGAATTCTCACTCAGTTCAGGGGCATTTTTTTTTCAACAGTCGGCCCGGTTCTCTGCGTATTTGTTACCCCTGTGTCTTTGCTCGCACATTGGGCCAGCCAAGACTGGAATCCTTTCCTTGTGACTGACAGCAGTAACAATACTTCAAACTGCAGTGCAATGCTTGTGTTTTCAGCATGGGGTACATTTCAAATCCTGCCTTACAAAGCATAAAAAAAAAAATTAAAAAAAAAAGATATTGCTCCTACTGCTCCATCAGCAGCGCCCCCACCCTCGTCTTCCTTTCACCAGCTTCTTTTCTCTGAAAGTTGATTTCATCTGACATGACAGAGTTGTGGAAGCCAAGAGCAGAGGTGTTACAAATGCTCTGTCACAACCCTGAACATGGCAGGAAGCTAACGCCTCGACAGGTCTTGGATGCGGCCCGGGAAACCAGTGACGACTGCCTTGCTGCGGCCTGTTTGAATTTACCCTTTATGTTTTATTTCAACTAAATAAAAAAGTGCTCAGCGTGTTCTCTGTTCAGCTAGCCTAGTTTTACCCAGACGAGGGAGAAACTTCTGTCGGAAAAAAATGGCGGTATAGAGAGAGGCGAGGTAATTGATGCTGATGGGGATAATTCTTGGTTGGAATAAAGCGCACACAAAGCAAAAGTAGTTCATTGTTCCAACAGTCGAAACAGACTGTTTGCGTGTGTGACATAATTGCAGTGAAACATTAGCATTAGAAACTATCAGGTTGGAGGCATTTTTTTGGAATACAAAGCCTCAGATATTTCATTGAGATACAAAAGCAGATAATAGTTGACTAAATGTCAATAAAAACCATCAACCTTCAAACTTTTTGCGAAAAAATGTAAGATTTTGTCATTAAAAAATGTGTTTTTATGAGGTAATCTTTATGTGTTACAACCAAATACAGCGTCAAGCTAACCTTTGATACATTTAGGAGTATTAGACCCTAATTAACCCGTATCATGCTTGTTACATGCATTTCTGAGACCCCTTGGCCTATTAGCATGATCAAAAATCTCCTAAAAAACCCATTGTAAATGCTTTTGGTTCATTTGGTCTGCCCTGCAGTTCATCATCATTCCACTAGGGGCAGTAGAAGGGGTTTACCTGCTCATTTCAATCGGTTCCCTAAAGTAAATCTCAAAAACACTTTTGCTGGAAAAATTTAAGCTCATTTTCTAATCTTAACTAATAACTAACCTTTTTTACTACAACTTTCTGGGTAAAAAATGGAAAACGTGTCAATAAGTATGGTTGTGTAACCCTTGTGCTATCCTAGGCACTTTACCGTTGGCAGTTGGGTCATCTAGACCCACTAGACAGAGCTTTGAACCTTTTATTTTTTTATTTTTTGTGGTCTTCACTGGTTCAATGAAATTACATGAATTTTTCCACCTTTATCCACCTTTGTCATGGTAGGGAGAACATGTCAAAGTAAGGGTGAGGTCATCCAAGATAGCACAAGGGATAATACATTTATACAATGTTAAAAAAAATGTATGGATCATATTGGAGACAGTGGCTAAATACGGTGCTCTTTTCCTCAATACTTATATCAATAATTTAAACTAACATTGTGGTGACCATAAATATGCCAAATCAGCCACAATTGAGATAGATAGATAGATAGATAGATAGATAGATAGATAGATAGATAGATAGATAGATAGATAGATAGATAGATAGATAGATAGATAGATAGATAGATAGATAGATAGATAGATAGATAGATAGATAGATAGATAGATAGATAGATAGATAGTAAATGATTGTATGTATTGGGCTTTACAGGGTTAAGAATGATAAATATTGTGTTTTAATGTGTTTGTATTTAATATAAAAATAACCTTCAAGGAACTATTTTCTGGACTACTGCAATGTAAAAAAGCTCATATAATGTCAATTTAATATTGATAGTGTTTGATAGCAGCATTACCCCATCTAGTATGTGCTTGATTTAAATTCCATATAGGCATTTCAATGGGAATTTAATGCAGAACAACATGACCGGCGCTCGCACATTCAAGCCTTAAGACACCATCTCATTGTAAATGCAATACTTGCTCTGGATGCAAAATCAAAAGCAGAACTTGAGGCATTGTTGTGTGATAATGGATTAAACATGGTAATGAAACATGCTGGACCTTTTTTTTCTGCAGCTCATTCAGATTGTAGTGTTTCTGCTGGCAAGCCCAATATATCATTAAAAGCTGATAGGATCCCTGCAGCCAAGTGACAGAACACTGGTCCAAGTCAGACCTGACTGTCTGAATAAGCTGCAGCCACTAAAACAGGCTCGTCTGATTCTTAAAGGGCCTATACCATGTGTCCCTAAGCCTTTAAAAGGTAAATTATATTATGATATGAAATTATGATATATTATAACATTTGGCACACTAAAGAACACATTTTGAAATGAAATACGAGTTATTTTCCCAGTTCATTTTCCTACCTGGAAGTAAGACGACTCGATTTCTGGGGCTCCGCCTTTCTTGTGGGTGCCGCCCATTTTATTGCGTCATTCTAGAGCCGGCATCGACAGCGTGTCTGCCTTTGTCCCACGAAAACAGACAACATCCAAACTTTTGCAAAGATGGATGTGAAGGTTGTGCATATAAAATGAAAGTGTTTAAATGATCATCACTGTGTGTGTGTGTGGGTGGGTGTGTTAGCCCAGAGGCAGGGCTGGCAGTGCAGACTCTTCCTGGCGACGTCACAATGTGAGAACCCGCTCATTTTTGTGGATCTGGAGGATTTTTAAGGGAATACTTAGAAATGAACAGATCAAAATACCACTTTGGGGTTGTTTTTCATGATGAGTTAACATTATAATTCACTTACAAGCTCAAAAAGTTGAAATGGCGTTACATCGACCCTTTTAACCTGTTGGAAAAGGTGACATTAGAAATGAATCTTTACAGGTTTGTATATCTTTAATGAAAGTAAAAGAGCTTTGCAGATGTTTCTTTCAAAATGTAGATCTGCATTTGTTCAAATTTACTGTATTTATTTATTACTTTATTTATTTACAAAGAGACAAGCCAGTCACTGATTGATTATTTAACTGTATTCGCAATTCCTTTGCAACACGTAAAATCAACTAACAACACTAAAACAAATACTATTCTGACTACGCAAACTCCCACCCTCGCTAGTGACACGTAATTTAAAAAAAAACACAGTCCGACATCAGCTGCATTAGCAAATTCACAATACCTGTACCAACACATAAAATATAGACTAATATTGCTAAAACAAACATTACTGTGACCTCATTAACGCCAAATCATGTTTGCAACACACAAGAAATACCAATATATATTAGCTGCATTAGCACACTCACAATATTACCAAACGTTGTTTGCAACTCCTAAAACTAAACTGATTGACATTTAGACAGAACGCCGTTTACCTCAAAATCCCTTCAACATCGATAAAAACAACCAGAACTAACCTATACTATAAGGTTCACACAAAAGGTCATTTTTTAAAGTTCTTTTAAAGGGTTTTAAGTCCACGTTTTGGTGTGGAAAATACAGTAATACAATTTTGTCACATTATATTGGATGGAAATTACATGTTTAAATTTGATTGAGTTTAACTTATAAACTCAGTGAAAAACTTGGAGCTCCAATATGTAAATACTCAGTTTTTCTAACTTATTTGTTTTTTAAACATTAGAAATGTTTTTTCTTTAGACGCTAACAGTGCGTCCAGAAATTAGTCATACCCCAGAGGCGTCAATACTACGCCAAATGAACAATTATCGACAGTTTAACAAAATTGTGAGGTTGTGTTATTAATAACATATTGTACTAAATGAAGTCTCAGCACATGATTACAGTCATTTCCATGCATTGTTAAGCCGTCTCGTTCCACTGCCTCTGCTGTGTGAGTCTGTCTGTCTGTGTGTTTCTGCTGCTGCAGAGCAAAACCCTCAGAGAGCCTGTTGGCAAACATGGCGGCAAACCTCCACCTAACTTCACAATAGAACTATGGCAGCCAGTTAACATGAACCAACAAAGCCTTTGAATATTAAAGAATTTGATAGGAACAAGCAGATGGAGCCATAAATGTAGACTATATAATTACCCGTCATTTTTATGAACATGCAGGCATCTATTTTGGAAGTTCTATTCTTCATTCAGGGATGATCGAAATGTGTGAATCCTTTTACACTTTTTTTTTTTTAAACCATATGCAGTCTAATTCTGTCTCTGCCAGACAAAGCAGCAATAACTAACAGTGTAAAAAAAGCCTTTTGGAGACATGATATGGTTCCTAAGCTCCTCTCCAAGCAGGAAAGTCCTTCAGCTGGATGGACTACCGGATTTTTCTGAATATAAGTCGCTTTGGAGTACAAGGGTGTATTCAGTCTGGATACATTTGTTTCTCGTAAAGTCAACCAAGTTTGGGTTTCCTTCGACAATCCAGGACAGATGTTTAGTTTGAACGCACCCAAGTGGACCCTGATGAGGGACCAGGGTCCACTCTCAGACCCTCTTTCAAGGTGGTCTGGGTTCGAGTCCAATCAGACTGAGCTTCCTCATTCCGAACAACTGAACCAAAATGGCCATCGCCATTCTTCTTTCTCTTTCGGCTTATTCCCATCAGGGGTCGCCACAGCGAATCATCCGAGTCGCATGGTTGAACTTGGCAATGTTTTACGCCGGATGACGCAACCCTCTCAAACAATCCGGGCCTGGAACCGGCACAGAATTAGAGAAGGGAAAACATGGGAGCAGCCCGGATTCGAGCCCAGGTGTCACAGACGGAAGGTGCCGCAAACCAGCACGAGCTAAACCGGCTTCCATAAAATGGCCATCGCCATTATGGGATGTAAATACGGTAGTGGAGCAACGATGAGACACAACAACTGATTGAAATGTGGTCGGATGAAGGCAAGCTCATTAAAACAACTTTTAACATAATAAACATTGCTTTTCACACTGTTTTGCCAACAATCTATATGTCATAAACACTTCTCAGCATATTGTCTTAGCCATCATTTCCTCAGTAACCGGCCTCCAGCATGTCTCCGCTGGACCAAAGTAGCAGTAAAAAGTGTTGTACCTGCCATTGATACAGACGTTCAAGATTGGTCAACAAACTATAAAGTTTGACTACATAAACTGTCCTGACTTCTATCATTTCTGTCTCTAGTTGCTTTGGCCCGCCCTCTTAATTCCTGACCAATGACAGAAGAGTTCTTTAGTCACATGGTTTTGTTTACTAGCTTGGGTTTGAATCAGAGACGTCCAGTCTGAACACAGACCAAACGCAAGATTCAGGACTAAATTAAACGTACTCGGTCCGGACCAACTGACTTTTCCAGTCTGAATACACCCTCAAGTCACAGATGCCAACAAAGCATAATAAAGATGAAAAAAATACAAAATACGTAAACGCAAATCAAATAAACTGAATATATGTATGCAAATACATTTAGCTTATGAATCATCGGAGAAATCTAGTATCCTAGCGCAACATATGATGAATTATTCAAATAGCATGAAGAACATGTTAACAAGTCAATGACTCGTCTTATTTCACTTTAAATCACTAAATACTTTGAATTCTTCATTGTTTGTGTCGCTTTTGAACAACTCCACTGAGGATGGCACTGCTTCCTTTGTGTTTTTGTCAGTAGCAAACACTGATATGCCCACCTGCAGTGCCCTCTAGTGGTTGTTGGTGGGAAAATAATGAGCACCTAATCCTTTTGTTTTTTAATCACAGAATTTGCACCGCCCCAACTGCACAATAATTGAAAAAAAAATGCAACTACAGTGCTCAGGAGGAATTGTGGTGTAAAAACACAAGGAGGGTAAAAGTCAGTCGTGAGAGACGACAGTCAGGCACAGGTTTCTGCGTTTAAAGCCTCGACTTATTGCAGCAGAAATATTCAGCAAAAAATATGTTTTTATTTTGACAATTTTTTTTTAGCTAAAAACTGTGGTTTAGTCCATGTATTCAAACTGTTCAGATCAAAACAGTTTTAATTGTTTTTTTTTGGCTCAAAATAGCAGCAGAATTTTAACCCGAACCAAAAGCAGATCGCTGCAGAATCCTTACAGCGGGGAAAGAAAAAGGGTGGGATCTGCAGCCAGCCTGGTTCTCAATAATTCAGGCTGGTCTGTTCCTCACCTCAGCCTGCTCCACACAAACCAGCTCAAACCAGCACCTCAGCTTTGCAAAAAGCTGGACTCCTTAGGCCCATCATTAGCCCCAGAAAAGCCCACCGGTCCAGGACGCCGTTTTCCACATGGAAGCGGGAGAGCCACTCCCGGCTGGGCGGGCCTCTAACCCCCTCCAGCTCTGTCAGCCGATTTAAAATGATGGTTTGTTGTTTTCGGAGCATTAGCTGATTACTCCGCGGGCTTCAGTTAAGCCATGTTTTATTGCAGACAATAATCTAAATCATCGCCATAATGCTGTCCAATTTCCCCTAATTGTTCAGCTATTTCACATGCAGCTGAGACGCGCTAACATCCCCATGCTTGATAGGCGCCGATATGCCATCATGCAGCTAATTTCGCAGCCAAGTTTATTGTTTATTTATTTGAAAGAAAAGTTGCATCTGTTTTGCATAAATCAAAAGACATTCTCATAGTTAAACAAGGTGTGGGAAATTCCTACTCGCAGAAAATATGAAGGTATAACAGGAGATCATCTTTCACTGGATTTTCTTTATGTTTATGAGATGGAGAGCTTTGCATCAATCAGATTATTTGATATCACGATGGCAGAGAGTTCGGGCAGCGTGCAGTGGAGGAGATTAGACGGCCAGCAGACGAAGCCACAACCGCGACACAACTTCCGTTACCATTGCTGCAAATGTCATCACCTTGGTTTTTTTTAATCCCCCCTAGGGTGCTTTTCCTTATTTTTTTTATGTTTATTCTACTCAGAGAAGAAAAATAAGGAGCACTGAGAAATTATCCATGGGCTAATTTGACAAACAAAGGAAAGCAGTGAACGCAGCTGATGTGGACGACAGCTGTCAGTGACGAGACGTATTATCAGGTGGGATTGACATTTTTCCTGCTCCAGGCAGTCGGCCATTGTCCAGAGGGGATTAATGGGGGGGGGTTAGTGGCTGCCACTCAAAAACTATATTTCTACACAAAAAAATTAGAAAATAAATATAAATACAAACAAATAATATCCAAAGTTTTAAGCTAAAACTAAATATGCTCGCTGCTTTAAGGAGGGAGCAGAGAAGAGGACCAAGTGGTTAGTGTTAAAGACCCACCCTCCTCATTTTTTAACCTATTTTGAAAACATTCCCAGTGGGTTTTTTTTTATTAAGATTATGGGTTTTTTTGTGCCAAAAACCCTGTGTTGTTTCCTAGGAGAAAGTCTCTGCAGAGCCACAGGAGTTCATGAGAAATTCACCTCTGCGTTTTCGCCAACAGCAAAAAAACAAGCTACCTTTTAGTCCGGTTGCCATAGAAACGATGTATGTGTCCGAATTCCTTCAGTGCTGTTCGAATCTACAATTCCAAAATCCAATGCCCTGGAAATTTCCCAGAAGTCTGCGAAAAATCAGTGTGCATTCTATGGTCACTAGATTGGGAAATATCGACCACAATTCATTGCATTTGACCAATTTGTGCGAAAATTTGTAATTTTTTTTAATAAACAATCAACAGTTTAATCTTCAGAACACAATACACTCATATCAGTTAGATTTTATCTTTGTTAAATCAATGTTATACTCGCCGTTGAAAACAAACAAAGAAAAAGTAGTGAGTATGGTGTCCGAATTGCTTTTTTAATCCAGGGCACTGTAACATTTTTAGAAATTAGGAGTTAAGGCCCGTACACACCGGGACGAATATTCGCCAGGCGTTATTCGCCAGCGTTTTTCGCCACGTCTTTTGTGTTCACACCCAGGCGATTTTCGCTGACGATGAGCCGACTGAACATGCAATTTCATTCCCTGACATTAGATGGCGCTGTACACAAGGTAGTCGCTTGTCACTCAGAAGAAGAGAGCCACTATTTACGCGCTTGTCAGAAGAACATGGTGAGTTTTATCGACTGGTACAAGAGCTGAAAATGTATCATGAGCGTTTTCGGGGATATTTTAGAATGTCCGTCATTATTTCTTTGCGGCAGTGTAGCCGCTACTTGGCGTCTGTCTTCTTCGCTGGTATGTGTGCTCAGAAAGGCAGTGTTGTGTTTGAGCGCCCCCAAGTTGTGTTTTACTGTAACTGCAGAAGCTCCAGACACGTGAGCAAAAGCGCCATTCTCATTGGTCGAATGGATTTCGACGCGAGGCGTCAAAAAGAAAAAACGAACCCGAGGCGTTTTTTTTTTTTGACGCTTTGACGCGTGGCGTTTTTTCGCGTCGGTGTGCACACTCTCATTGGTGCCCTTTGTTTAGTCACGAGGCGAATTTCGCCGACGAAAATCGCCGGCGAAATTCGTCCCGGTGTGTACGGGCCTTTAAGGCCCGTACACACCGGGACGAATATTCGCCTGGCGTTATTCGCCAGCGTTTTTCGCCACGTCTTTTGTGTTCACACCCAGGCGATTTTCGCTGACGATGAGCCGACTGAACATGCAATTTCATTCCCTGACATTAGATGGCGCTGTACACAAGGTAGTCGCTTGTCACTCAGAAGAAGAGAGCCACTATTTACGCGCTTGTCAGAAGAACATGGTGAGTTTTATCGACTGGTACAAGAGCTGAAAATGTCTCATGAGCGTTTTCGGGGATATTTTAGAATGTCCGTCATTATTTCTTTGCAGCAGTGCAGCCGCTACTTGGCGTCTATCTTCTTTGCTGGTATGTGTGCTCAGAAAGGCAGTTTTGTGTTTGAGCGCCCCCAAGTTGTGTTTTACTGTAACTTCAGAAGCTCCAGACACGTGAGCAAAAGCGCCATTCTCATTGGTTGAATGGATTTCGACGCGAGGCGTCAAAAAGAAAAAACGAACCCGAGGCGTTTTTTTTTTTTTGACGCTTTGACGCGTGGCGTTTTTTCGCGTCGGTGTGCACACTCTCATTGGTGCCCTTTGTTTAGTCACGAGGCGAATTTCGCCGACGAAAATCGCCGGCGAAATTCGTCCCGGTGTGTACGGGCCTTTAGGGTGGGAATTCCGACATAGCTGAGGACTCCGACCAATTTGGACCAATGTCGTCCAACGTGGTAATGTCGGTACTCGAATTGACTGAAATGACTTGATTTTTCTGCAGTTGGATTTAGTCTGGATGATGTCACATATATGGTCAGCGACTGCTCCGACAGACTTCTTTAGCTGCTTTTTTTCCCCCTTAAATCTCACAGTTTGAACGGTTTTAGCTTAAAATAAAACATCAAAGCCTTTAGTTTGAGTAACAAAATTCAAAATTTGTATAAATTGACCAAATAAGTCAGAGAGTTCTGGTTTAGTTCTGACCGGCTGCACACTAAACAGAGATGTACAGGACAGGCAGCACTGCCAGGACGTGTCATCCTATAGCAGCACGTATTGTTGCGCTTGGCGAGAGCAGTAAATAGGGCAGGACTAATGGCAGCGCTCCCTTAAAAGCTGTAAGTCAGGTTCTTTTCGGTATTAATTTCAGCTTTTATGGAGCCATTACTGAAAATGTTAAAGCAGAAAAAGAGCTAACGGAAGCACAAAGACAAAACGAGGATTATTGATTATAAAAGACTCCAAATATGGCGGTTATTGAATCTAATGTGGCCCATAGCCTTTACTTAGGGATTAATCTGAGCATTAGCAAGAGGAGTTAATGATCAAAGTTTATTGGAAAGCATCCGACTCGACTCTGTATGGATTCTGACCCCTTTAGCCCCACAGCACCAGAACCCGAATTACCACTATGGGATGGAATTATCTCAGTTGTGCACACTTGATAAACAGGGCTAAGCAGAAGCCTGTGAACACCATTGCCATATGCCAGCCTCCACCTACACTTCCCAGCAGGCATTGCCCCATTGTTGCAGACCTGTTTGCCGTCTGCAGCCAACATTTCCTGGCACTAATCGTCCCTCAAGAAATGCGTCCAGTCAGCACAACAGTCTAGCGCAGTTGCTTCAGGAGGCAGACCGCCTTTATTTTAGAGCATCTTAACCCGATCGAAGATGCCGATTGAGCGCATAATGACAGATAATCGGTTTGAAATGATCATAACAGATTATTCCAGGGATTATAAAAATCTGCTTTTTGTTGTTGCTGTAAATCGACTAAAACAGAATAATTTAAATGGGTAAATATTGTTAGCAAATAGCATCAGTTAAAAATGTCACATTAGGAAAAAAAAAAAAATAAAAAAAAAAAGGAAAAGCGCACTAACTACTCCCAGCAAAGACGATTGCGCCGTGCAATCCAGTAGGCGGGCGCAGCGAACAGCTTACCCTGTGTTCTTATCTCTTGGCAGAGCAAAGCTGAGTTGCTCTGTGCCACACGGCATCCTGGATACACAGCCAGACACAGTCGCACAACAACAAACACACAGAAACATTGGCTTTTTTTTTTTTTTTTTTTGACATATTCCCTAAAGCAATCGCCGAGGTTCAAAAGAGTCAGCCACGAAAAAAAGAAAACAAAAATAATCAAGGGCTTAAGCCAAATTGTGTTCATTTATACCATGAACATATAAAATGCTGGGAGTCTGAATATGTTCTTCTGCTTTTGTTATTTGCTTTCTGCTCCCCTCTGTGTGTGATTTTGTTCAGTAAACCCGCTTCCCTTGTTTTTTCCTTAACATCTAAAGGAAATGGGTCGGCGTGTGGGGGCTTGTGTCAGATGCATTTCATGAAATAGTTTGTATGACTATGAAGGTTAGAATAGTTCAAACAGGCACTTTTGAATGGATGATTACAGAGAAGGGGTCTAAATTTAAAAAAGTAATTCAATCTACAGGTTGATTCAATAATTGAAAAGATGCACGATGCAACAATTTGCACAAAAATTCTTTAAAAGAAATATGTAAACCTTTAAAAAAAAAAAAAAATCGTGCCCATATTTAGGAATTCCTTCTCGCGAACATTTTCCAAACTGCTCATGCTGAATAGATGTACACCGCTTCTGATATTTGTTTTTGTTTAGAACTTACATTATTGTTGACGTCATCAGTCTTTTGATCACTTCGCTGTCTTAAGTCTAACAACCACGCACCATAATTACTCCACCTCTGTGCTTTATAGTTATCTTTTGCCACCCGTGAAAACTATTGTCCCCAATATCTATTCTTTATTACCATTTCTACAGCGCTTTACTAGCTTTTTAGAAAGCACTTACAGTCCCATTCACACAGACACTGGCACCAACCATCAGGAGCAACATGGGGGTCAGTGTCTTGCCCAAAGACACTTCAACAAATGGGCGATTCGACCTGCGAGTTGACCGCTCAACCGGCAGTGTAGTTTCATTCTTTGTTGATTTACAAGAAAAACTTCTGGTTAAAAAAAAAGAAAAGAAAACAGAAACAGTGCAAAACATTTCACTTCCACAATCAATCCTTCCAGACTCATTTAGCTGGAGATTGAAACACTACAGGTCTGATTCACTCTGGATTCTCTGTCAGTTATTACTTACTGTGTTTTTAATGATTTTTTGAATTTATTGACCGATGTGTTGTACAGTATCTTTGAGCTTCACTTTTGATTTTAATTCATTATTTATTGTGTTTTTATTTTGAGTATTTTTGAAACTATAGACCTTTGATTTGTACAGCGTCCGTGAGTTTCTTGAAAGGCACTTTTAAATAAAATGGATAATAATAAAATGGATAATAATAATAATATTATTATTATTACAAAATGTGTTAAAGGCTGTCTCAAGTTTGACGGCCCCGCGCTTTATCTACTGAGCTAAAAGTACTTTAGGATTTTCAATTGATCCTTTAGTTCGCATGCAAAAAGGCAAATGGACACATGATTTACAACCCTACTGCAGAATGTCCACTTTTTGGGCAGTTTTCACCAAATCTGCTGAAGCAATTGTTCTTGAATCGTGCTCCCTCGGATTACTAGCTTACATTCACTCCTTGGTCTGGTTTACTGCAGGGAGCCATGGCAGGAGAGTTCATAGGAAACGGAGACCCTCGTTTACAGATGGACCAGAGTCCACAACAGACTTCAGATGAAATCTTCACCAACAAACTCTGATCGGGGTCCAACAATCCTGACGTCTTTGTGTCTCTTCACACCCCTAGTTCTGTGCCGGAGTACATTTAACCTTGAAGTACAGGTCGTTCGGTTGCAGTAATGCACAATTCAGCGATTCACTTTCCCCATGATTTGGTTCAAACCTTGAATTTGGGTCACAGTTTTGTTTGGGTTTACTAAGCGATTAATGTATTGCAACAAAAAAAAAAAAAAGATCAAAATCTTTTTTTTTATTTGCTAATAAGCGAATAAAAATGAAGATAAACCTCCACTTGTTTTATGCAAAGCCTGATGTAATGTAATAAAACAAAAAATACTGGATTCTTCTTAGCACAATATGTGTTTGACAGTTTCAATGTAAACATATTGGCATGCAGCACCGATTCAACGATTAACTTTCCCTATGATACGGTTCAATAATGTTACGGTTCGGTTTTATACCATGAATTGTGACATCACTAATCTGGTTATATTGTGGGTACAGAATAATAAAATCAATCAAATTTTGGTCCCAACTATTGGCAAAACATGTTTTTAGACAAAGACAACGAAGGAAAGCCATGGCATGACTCTAAGCCATAAGCTACCGTACCGGACTACATGGTAACTGTGCCAGGGTGGGAATGGTAATGTATTAGGGGGGACAACAAGCAGTAAACCTCCACCACATTTCCAGGATGGATAAGTGATGATGCTAATAGTAGCTCTTTACAAAGTCGTCTTGTGATGAGCGATGCTAGCATAGCTAGGCATCGTGATTAGGGCATTAAGACAAAAACAAAACAGCAGGGTCACGTCGGAGCTCCCCACCGTCCAATTCTGTTTTTAAACCTCTGGGCTGTTAGACAACAGGAAACAACACACGCTCGTTGAATGATCGAAACTCTTCGATCGTTTACGCAACTAATGAAAAATTTTACGAATTCTAAAATATGTGAAATGAAGCTTAGAGTGTCGCATATCAACGCAGAGCTGCTTTTCTTAGCTTTCAAAATCTGTTGCGTTGGTTCCGTATATGTTTGAAGCGTTACAGGTAACTCAAAGAATGCTAGCACTGGAGCTACAATTCCAATGTTAACAGGTTGAATTATTGCCCAAGTGGGACAATTTCTTTAAACCCTGAAGATTACGAGGGGGCCTCCAACAGTAACAGTAGGTTATACTCCTAAAATGTCAGTTTATGTTTTTCTTTAACACTTAACAGCGTCGCTTTTAAGTCCCACACGTTCACAGTGATGCTTTTCTAATCGCTCGCTGGCAAATGTAATGAGCAGATAACTCTTAGCACACTGGTCACATCACACGTCTGGATCGAGAGCCAGGCGCCTCTCAGGAGAGATTTCCCTGCAACCCAGACAGAAAGAGCTAAAAAAAGGCCTGAAAAACACGTCTGCAGCCAAAGGAAATAAAACAATTTACTAATTGGAGGAGCAATGAGGCGGAGGCAGATGGAGAACTCCAAATGCCAAATGTCCGTGTCCTTGCACCTTTAGGCCAACGCCCATCAGACATCACAACCCTGAACCCAATTTGCTAGTTGCTTTCTCTGTCCTAAGTCAGGAAGATAAAAAAGTTTAACCATTTTCTGTATCCATAATGGCATTTTACTAACTATCTTCCCTCTAGTTAGAGCCCGCTTCTCATGTCCTGTTGCCCCCTTACGGAAAGAGACTTCTCTGCTTAATCAGGAGGTCTGCTTATTAAGGAAAAGCTCTCGGGTGCTTCCCAAATTGGTGTGAGGACAGTCTCACCAGTGCGATAACTGCAGATTTATGTCAGAGTTAGGTGTAAATAGCTGAACTGGTTGTTTGGCTTCTTTAATTAAGCCAACACTTTTTTTTTTTACGGGTCTTTGTCTTGTGCGCCGACCTCTCCAGATCCCCCGGCGGGACGGACGCTTAGCTTACAAGGCAAGTCGGCCATGTGTGGGACGGTGCACGTAGGAATCATTAAAATCGGCAGGGTTTTTTTCAGTCAGTGCACCCTCCTGTGTGGAGTTAATAGAAGATCACAGCAGCATTGTCACTGACGCCTGTTTATAACCATCGACAAGGAGTCGGTGGAGGCGACGCATGGCAGCGGATGTCAAGCGACTTCCCAGCGTCAAATTTAAGGTCTGTTTATATTTTATGGCAATCGGCCATCGCATCAATCGTATTGTATCCCTACAGGGGCACTGACGCTTTTTTTAACCATCGACAAGAAGTTGGTGGAGGCAACGACGGCAGTAGACCTCAAACAACTTCCCAGTGTCCGACAAAAGGAGTTTTATACTTCAGTGACCATCCACCGCTTCAATTGTATTGTGTTTCTACAGGGGTACTGACGCCTAATTATGACCATCAATGAAATGTTAGTAGAGACAACGCATGGCGTCAGACATCAAGCGACTTCCCAGTGCTGGGTGAAAGGCCGGTTTTTACTTCATAGCGATTGTTTATCACATCAATCGTATCGCGTCCCTACTGGGCACAAACGCCAGTTAATGACGATCGATGAGGAGTTGGCCGGTTTTACTGGTTTTTACTTTATAGGGATTGTTTATCGCATCGATGATATTGTCTCCTTACCAGGCACGGATGCTGTTTTATGAGTATCGATGGAGGCAGCTCCTCATCTTCCCAGTGTCTTATTAAAGACTGGTTTATACTTCATAGCCATTGTCCATCCCATCGATCCTATCACTTCCCAAGCCTGCAATGGTGCGGCCCAGTTCATCCTAAGTTTGGCCTCTGTTGCTTGCAACTGTCCGCAATAACTGCAATGAACTTCAACCGGGCATTTATACTTTTCAAGCCTGATTACGTAATCTTCTCTGGTGTTTTAGACCTTTTATCTATAGCAATTTTTCACTTTTTTTTCTATATAAATCTAGTTTTTTTTTTTTTTAAAGCTATTTTTTTCTAAAGATGTTTACATCCTTTCAAATAAGTCGGTGGTTATTCAATGGTGCAGATAAAGTAGGTGGTACATCTTGTTTTTTGAATTTCAAAAGCATATTTTCAAAAACAGACTTGGACAGACTTGTCTGGGTCTCCCTGTGCCGGTCCCTAGCCCAGATAAAACACAGGGTTGTGTCAGGAAGGGCAACTAATGTCTTGCCAAACCAGTTGTGAGCCTCAGTGAAACCTGATTTGCTGAGGTGACCCCTGTAGCCCTTGTGCTATCTTGGATGACCCCACCCTTATTTTGACATGTTCTCCCTACCACGAAAAAGGTGGATAAAGTGGAAAAAATTTCATGTAATCCATTGAACCAGTGAAGATCACAAAAAATTGAAAAAAAAAAAGGTTCAGAGCTCTGTCTAGTGAATCTAGATGACCCAACTCCCAACGGTAAAGTGCCTAGGATAGCACAAGGGGTAGGGATATGCCGAAAGGTGAACAATAAAAGCATATCTGAAGTTACAGTTGCATTAGACAGTAAATATGCAGTAAAAACATTTTTTTTAAGAACTTAACCTGAAGGAAATCCAACCCCTGGTCTATTTAGAATGCAGTGATAGCGGCCTCGTCTCTGAAATCCTGGGATGTGAAAACAACATTATTCTGGATCAAATTTTCTCTGCCATCGTGTATTCTCATCAGTCAAGATAAGTGCAGGTTAAATGGCGTGATACGCACACAATTGTACTATGGGAGAAAAATTCCAATCACAGATGATGTCATCATCTTGTGTCACATTTTGAAATGATTGAGGCGATTCCCTTCCGATGGCCTTGCGACCAATGTGACCCGAGCGATTACAAATCAAGTCAATCTTTACTTATATAGCATTTAAAACATAACACAAAGTGCTTTACACTAAAACAAAACAAATCATCATGAAGTATAAATCCCTATTCATTCATTCCTTCATTCATCTTCTAAATCCGTTTTGCCCCTTTCTGGGTCACGGGGCTGCTGGAGCCTATCCCAGCCACTCGTGACCAAAGGTAGGGCACATCCGGTAGAGGTTGCCAGTCTGTCCCAGGGCCACAGTCACACACCCATGCACACCTAGGGATGATTTAGAGTAAACAATTAACCTTTAAAGCCTGTTTTTGTATGGTAAGAGGAAGCCGGAGTCCCCGGAGAAAACCCACGCATGAACAGGAAGAACATGGAGATGCCACACATTGATGTTCTGGTTCAGGTCCCCAGGGACTTGAACCGGGGACCTTCTTGCTGTGAGGCAAGAGCACCAACCGAGAAGAACACTGGAACTTCAGAAGGAAACATGTTGTGTTCTACAGTAAAAGAAGTAAAACAAATTGGTTTTTTTTTCTATAGAATTTGCTTGGTGTGGCAAAAACAAATTGAAATTTTTGAAAAGAAATCCCCCATTTTGGGTCTGGAATATAATGTTAGTTCTTCGTTAGGGTTAGGGTTTGAATCCAAACGCACAGGAAAGTTTAAATCTACTCGTAAATGGGGAATATGGTTTTGACAGACGGCCAACATTGTACTTCAAGGACAATTTCATCCCTGCTCCTCCACAGTCTCCATGTTTCTCATCTCCGGCTGTTTTCTAGGCTGCATTCTTTTTATTTTTTCTGTTATAAATGTGACTTTTTTTTTCTCCTTTACTGTAGCTCTCATCTGAGAGGAGCAGCAGTGAGACGCTCTGGCACAGTTCATACGTGGGTGATTTTCCATTCACGTTACACATTCCATTCCATCACTGTTAGCATGCCTATTGATTGCCCCGCGCTCTGAGCAGGGCAGACAGAAGAGATGTAATGCAGAGTCTGCCGTTCAAAGTAATCTGGGACTCTCAGTCGGAGGCTGCCGTTCGGTTCCATCCAACTTTATTTAGAAAGCATTTTACAACCATAGTAACAGGGGCCCAACATGCACACTTGAAAAATCGAATTTGCTTAAAATTGATCTAAAGAACAAATTTCTTCACAAAAAGGAAATTCTTTGACTTAAGTTCAACTTTTCTTCTTGAATCTTTTGGGACACCCAAAATCCAATGATCTAATATTTGGTCAGCCTTTTCTTTCCTGCTGGTCTATGAATATTTCCCCCCAAAAAATCAAAATCAATCTAAACATCCTCAACTTCTTCGTGTTTCTTCCTGTTTTGTGATCATTTCTTTGCAGAGGGGAATAGATTTACTCGAGTCCCCACTCCGATTATGCTGTTTTTAGCCAAAATCAAGTAGAGCTGTTGGCATGGAGATGTCAGCTCAGACGAGGAAAACAAAGATGTACATGGATCTAGTCGTCTGCAAGTGGATGAATGGAGCCGACCAGGGAGTTTGTGGCTCATCCAACATACATTCCTAAACTTTATTTTCCCTGTAAATGTCCTCCATCATGAGAAAAATGCCACAAGAACATGTTCAAAACACCATCAGAGTGGGTATCTAAGGACTTGTGCATCAATAATTGTATAGATTTTCTATACATCAGTCAGTAAAATTCACATATTTTCCAACAAAGGCTTAGTTTTCATTACAGCTACACAAAAACAATATATGGATGTGCTTTAGTTTGGTTTGTGAGGTAAATCCTTTGCATTTGAGCTCTGCACAAACATCAGCTTCAGCAGTCCATTTGTTTTTCCAGCGCTTTGTGTTCTCCATCCTGATTGGCTGTACTCATTGTCAGTCAACTTCCTCCAAACTGCATCTTCCGCACAGAATGCGTTTGCCAAATCTTTCGTCACAATCAGATCTTTCTTTTTATTTTATGATCCTGGACTTATTTTCCCTTGAAGGTTTGAACTTGGAGAGTTTAAACAAGAAAGAAAAGTGTAGAAAGTGTGTAGTGAGGAGTCCTACCGCCTTAAAACATCTGTAATCCTACATATTTCACCTATTGCGGGTTATTTTTAGAATGTAACCTCGGTGATAAATGAACACTGTATGAGGACGGGGGGGGGGGGGCACTTTAGCAACACTCTGGCCTGCATTTGTGTTGTTTTCCTTCTTGATTTGCAATTTCTTTCAGAATATTTTTCTGAAACATTTGTGTAAAAAAAAAGGAGAATGAGTCAGACATGCAGCAGGATCTGCATCCACCTCCATCATGAGACAATTTCCAGTAAAATAAAAATCAAACAAAAAAACGCAGCTCTTAATTCAGTCGGCAAAGCTCTGCCTCTGAACCGAATCCAGCCAGTGATTATGCTTTCCATAAACATAATTGTTGCACGGCCGCAGCATTTCTTTAGAATGTGCACACATGTTTGAACAGCCTCCTGATGGAGGAGGGAGAGGAGGAGAGCAAATTATGTTAATCCCAGATGAAGGGCGTATTGTATCTGCAGCTCTGTAGTTTGACTGACACATCTAATGGTGAGTGGAGACCCAAACGGGTTCGATGGAATCGATTCCGACACGTTGCAGACATGCTGCTCTGTAATGTGCAACTTAAAAAAAAATACACACACACACACACACACAACCCCCAAGATATTAATATGGCTTATAATGCAACTCCGATCCGAAAATAGATGCGAACAGTCACCTGTAATAATAAGACACGTACGCCGGTTCAAGTTTCATAAAAGCCTGTGGTGTGGCAAAAAGACACAAATAGAAGCTGATGGTGTGGCAGAAACAGCTACACACACACATGCACACACACACACACACACACTAAAAGCAACTCCAAGCAGGTCCAGTAGTCCTTATGAGACTTTGAAATCCTGAGTAGAACATCAGCCGCCACATCTGACCTCCCACCATGGTAAAAAAAAAAAATAATAATAAATCAATAAATTACTGAGATTACTTAAAGACCCACTCTGATAAACAAAAGTGTTTTTGGTGTTTCTATCAAGTTCTTGTGGCATTTTTTTTGATGATGGAGGACATTTATAAAGACGATTCATCTTGTAGTTATTTATTCAAATCGTTGTGAATCAGGAGGAGACCAAATAATGCAGTTTGAAAAATATTACATTTGTTACGTAGAAAATCAAATGGGCGCTCAAATGCTCTGCTCCATTCTGATTTTTTTCAGTTGATGTCTCTGTCTATTTGTCCATCTGTCTTTCCATCTACCCTTAATTTTTTTTATCTTTTATTTTATTTATTTTTTTAATTTCTGTTGTTCTTTTTGGGTAATTTTTATTTCACTAGTCAATTGTCACATTACATGGGGGGGGGGGCATTTGCTCATGCCTATAATTTCTTTTGAACCTTTATTTAACCAGGTAATGTTCTTATTTACAATAACGACCTGGGAACTCTATATCCTGCCTTGGAAGGAGGACATATATTAAGGAAACGTAGTCACAGCAGCCAAAAATCCATAATAAAGAACAAAATAAATCACGTTTAAGTCGCACTTTTGGGAGAAATGTATTCATCAAAACACAGGAACAAGATCAGTTATTTCATTTCAAAAGGTAAATCATGATAACGGAAGAGACGACAACAAAATCTGAATGTCTGCTCGCTATTAGCCTAACAAACGAAGAATTATTTAAATAACGATAAAAAAAACTTTCTAACAAATCAGCAAAACTCTATCAGTGCACATCACTGAATCCTTCATCCTGTTATTTAAAAACAAATATCATATCCAGTACAGACCAAAAGTTCGGACAAACCTTCCCATTCAAACGAATGGGAAGGTTTGTCCGAACTTTTGGTCTGTACTGGATAAGCTACACCCGAGTATAAGTCGCACCCGAGTATAAGTCCCACCCCCGGCCAAACTTACAAAAAATACAACTCCGACTGGTTCTCTGAAACATCCGCTAGCTTGGAGTAAGTCTTCATCGCAGGGCAACCTCCCCCCCATCAGCATTACAAGCTCTTAAAGTGTGGATGCCATGCTTTGAACAACTTTGTCAAATAGAAAAAGCCCTTTAAACGCTGATTCTATTGATACCAATAGTTCGCGTCGAAAAAAATCCGAAGCATATGAATAATAGACATCTTTCGAAGGAATCAGAGATTTGAATTTGCCGCTAAGAGCGCAGGCTGGAAGTGACCCAGAAATGACCTGTGACGTCACGAAAGGCATTGACTTCCGTAGTTCCGCTTCGGACAGCAGGTAAACAAAGCAGGTAGTCTTCGTTTCTCTCGTTAATCATCGTTAATTCGTTAATTCTCTGTTAATCATCAACATGCCAAGTCGTTGTGTGGCAGCTGGATGTAGCAATACATCTAGTGAAAGTGTATCTGTGTATAAATTCCCAAAACAAGAAACGCTGCTGAAACAATGGACAAAACAAGTTCAACGCACGAGGGCGAAACCGAAGCCCTCGAGCAAACCGAACGTACTTTCCTGGAAATAAAGACCTGATCTCTACGGACAAATCGCTTTCCGGATGAAAAAATTGTCTGAAATCGGCGAATTTTAGCTTTATTTTCTATATTTCTCTGCGGATCACTTCCTCTATGGTCGCGGCTATCTCTCGTCTACCCGGCCTAATTGACCAATGACGGGACGTTTTAGTTGCTTTCGGATGCGTCGACGGCTCTGATTTGCTCTGTCTGTACCACGTGGTCAGCGTGACGGATCCCCTAGAGACCAAAACTGGCGGGGACACGCTAAACTTTCACAAACAAATCTGAAGAGTTTGCGATCAATAATGCGGGCATCGTCATTATTGATCGTGGTCACGACCTCAGTTGTGAGAAGACGATTAAAAAAAACAAATTTAAGTGGTCTGGCTGGAAGACGGTAGCAGCACTCTGTGCTTCGCATCGTGCTATCCAGGTTTCTGCCTTTTCGTTACGTCCCAAACAGGGCGGCGCGAATTCGGCGGAATGCGTGAACCGGCGCCGTCCTCGTTGTTATAAATTTCGCGTTTTCGCTACTTTTCTTTTTCGAAAAATATTAAAAACAATCGCAACATGAAATAGAGACTATTTACTATATTTTGGCTTATTAAAATAGGCCATGTCACCCACACTTTAACACAAATACATGATAACAGTCAAAGATGAACGTCTTCTGCTATGAGCTGAACCCTCGACATTTGTCACTCATGTGCTAAAGACGGATGTTGGCTATTGCAAAAATCTGTGTTAAACCTTGCGAGCTCTGAGGGGAAATCCACCTCAGAGGTTCAAAGAGCACATAAAAGACGGCGGAAGTCTCCAGCTGCTCCAGAGAGCATTTAACAAAGAGACAATCCCACCTCTTTGTATGACTTGAAGTCAACAGCGAACATCTCTAAGAGGCCCAGACTAAACCTGTGCTATGAGAGAGCCTTCTTTTGATGACTTATTCTCAATATTAATTTCCAGAGAATTTATCTTTTTTGCATCTGCATCTAGAGAAAAGTGAGCTACAGTATTTAGGATGCTGGAAGTGAAACCGTCTCTCCTGCTGGATGCATTCAAAGACTCTCTTTCTTAGTCCAAAACGACTTTAAACTTTAAAAAACTTAGAATTTTCCTTTTTTTTTGTTGCTCATCTGTGTTTATGGGAAATGGGGAAACTTTCTCTTCCATATTTTAGAGGAAAAAAAAAGAGCAAAGCCTGTAGGAGACTGGAGTCAAGGGGGCTTCTTGTTATCTTGTTTTGACAGTGTAAACGTGAGGCGGCACCGACAGCCTTGATGGGAGCCCAGATAGACGAGTCACACTGACACGCTACATCACACGGCAGCTCCTCGCGCCGCTCGCACACCAACTTTTCTCTGACTTTGCTTTCAAAAAACTTTTTTCTCTTTTTCTTTCCTGCAAGGAAGCGCTCCCTCCTGCTTCCCCCTTTAAAGTCGCTCCTTTGCACTCGGGCCTAAACTAGAAATAATCACGTGATAATGGTGGGGTGATAAACGTCGTTGATGATAAATGACGCAGAGTTTTTGCACGGCGCAGAAACGGATTCCTCATAAACCAATTGGTAAAAAGGGGGTAAAAAAAACTTTCATCATAATTTAATGAATTATCAGTGTTGCCATCTCTGATTCTCAGCGGAGAAATGTGTGTTTATGTTATTGTCTGTAGTGGCCCCACCCATTGGCGCTCCAAACAGGAAGTAGCCTTTTGCTCCAAGAAGCCGAAATCCCATAGACTTTGATTGAAAAATAAACAGCTCTTAGTTAGTTGTTCTATTTGTCAAAATATGAAGGAAATATTTTTTTTAAAACATGCATATTTTATGTTATTGTTATAAAATGGTATATCAGATGCTTCAAAAAAGTTTTGTGGTCTCACGTCAAATGCTCGAAACGTGCGATAGATTTTGTGTAGCCTGCTTTCAAGTGGTAGGGGTGTGGCCGTCCAACAAACTCACTCCTGACTGCAGAGTGGTTGCCATAGAAACAATGGCGCCAACTGATTTGGACCAATCCCTGCTTATGGACATCATTGTACCTTACTAACATGATTGTTTGCTAACAAGTCAAGCAGCTGCAATTGTCACTCTAAGGCCTTAGTCACATGTACTGGTAGGGAGATTGACCCCTGTTGGTGCTCTGGGTTTTTGGGTTTCATATTTTATCTCACTAACCTAAGCAGGTTCTCAAGGACATAAACATGTAAATGAGATTAAGCATTCTGTTTTGTCGAGTTAAAATAATAAGGCATGAATTTATAAAACCTGTGCCTTGTGTCATATAAATGTTGGTGTTCCGCAGGGTTCAACACCGGAGCCACTTTTTTTCCCCTCAACACATGCTTTCTTGAGCCTTATAATATTAGATAATATCTACATTTATTTGTCTGGAAAACTTTAGTAAATGAATGGACTACTATCAAAGTTACAGTTACAGTGTTTGGTCCTGTCATGCTTTAGAACCGAGAAGAATCAAACTTATATAATCCTCCCCCTGCTGATTGTTTGCTAAGAAGTCAAAAGTCAAGCATCACTCTAAGGCCTTCGTCACATGTACTGGTAGGGAGGTTGTGGGTTTTTGGGTTTTGGGGGGGGTCGTAGATAGTAGCGGCCTCGTCTTAACTGCATCTTGCAGTTGACTTGAAGCTCATACGGCCACCTTAAGGGAAATCAAGAAAATGGAACGTAGGATTGTCGTGTTTATGGTAAGTGTATCGTGAAGTGTGCGATAGGCTAACAGAAGTTGCACTCGCTTATGACGTAGGAGTGATGTTGTCAGTACCGTGTCGTGAGTAGTTGTTGGTAAGGTACACGTACTGGCTTCTTTCTGACCACGCACAAATGCTGCACGCATGACATGTGCAGATTATACGTAAGTACCTGTAGGATGACCACACAAACTACACTCTGACGTTTTGGCTCTACAGGCTCACCGGGCGGTCAACCCGGTCCTGCTTTTTTCTGCCCCAGACAGGTTTGCTGGTGTTTTAACGGTACCCACCCATAAAGACAGCTGTGACTTGTGTATAAAAACACCTGACACCATTACTGAGTTGATCAGTGTCGGAAATGACTCCAACAAAGGCTAACAGCCAAATTTATATGTCAACCTGTGCACTCTCACCTGAAATTACCGACAAATGCTGTAATTTTATCAGAGTTGGAGAGTCTGGTAGACAGGTATTTTGGTAGAAGAGATTTTTGCAAGTGTGGAGTAAAAACCTTGGATCAAGGACAAATTCAGACCAAGCATGGCCTTGATAAAAATGTGACCAAAATTCAATTTCCGGCAGCTCCAGCTAAATAAAAAATGGGGAAAAAAAACAACAACATCAGCGTCTTTCATCTGCTGTTTTCCAAATGAGATGTTCTATTTTAGTACAAATGTCTGATTGGATTTCCCTGCTTGCATTTACGAAAACAGCCTGGCAATTAGTATGTGTGCTGGTGAAATTCTACCGCACATATTTCTTGAAAACTCGTCACGTTTTCATGAGTTTGCTCTGAAATGAGCAGCACAGCAACAGATGCAACTGAGAGCAGAAGTCATTTCAGTTTGGAGCCAAATAAAAGCTGAGAAGTGAAGCAAATGAGGCACGAATAATCACTAAATCAGGACCTGGAAAGCCTTTTTTTTTTATTCCTACTCAAACAAACAAACAAACAAACACAAGAGTCAATGCTCTTTAACTATACATGAACCGGCTTCTTGACCTGACTGCATACAACTGCTGTTAAAAAGATGGGAGCCAAAGGGATCTTCTGCTCCACTCTGTTCCGATAATTGAACCTTAATTGTCGTGTAATACACTAAACTCACTACAGATTGTTTTTTTAAACTCTTTTAAAGGTTATAACTGTTTTGGTTGCAGCCAACTCTTGTAATTACAGTGTTATATTTTTGCCAATTATCTAGTTGGATAAGTGATTTGTTTTCAGTCGTTACAGTAGGGAAAAACGTACAGTAAAGTGGTAACAAGTGCTGCAAATTTTCTTTCTGATGGTAAATGAAAGGCATATTTACCGACAGTGATGATGCATCCACAGCCTTAAGGTTAATGAGATGCCGTGGCACGTCTTTGTAACAGCTCTTAGATGATGAAACGAGCCCTAACCCATAAAGCGGAGTGCGCGATCCATCAAGTCAGGAATAATCAGGGACGTACACTCCGGTGTGTTTAACCTCAACTTTAAATGGTTGTCGAGGGTTGATTAGGCTAATTAAATCACACGAAAAAGAGACAGAATTCCCTGGGGCAAAGATTAAAATCTTGCGTGACAAATGAAGCCGAGTCTCAAACAATGCATGAAATAATAAGTGCACCTTTTATTTGGGACTACAGATAGCGGTAATCTATCATGCAAAGCAGCTGTGACTTAAGAAATTACTCTTTCTGGTTACCCTCAATCCCAAAGCAAACCTTCCGCTTCAGTCTGATAAAAGATGAAAACGCAGTTAAATGTTTACATTTCTGTAAAAATGACCAATTTTTTCCTCAATCATCTGATCAAAAATAATGAGTGACTGTTTTTGTGGATGGAGAAAGCCTCACTGTAAAACTGCACCGCTCGCCTCTCCCCCGTGCCCTGAGTGCTGCATGGAACCAGACATATTGCTGCTGACAGCACCCCCGTTTGTCATGGAAACGTCGGCACGGAGTTCGTCCAAAGGTGGCACCTCGTCGTAAAAGCAGAGCGGCGAAAAGGTACGGGAGTTCAAAACACCCAAACGTCAAACTTCCTCGAAACTTCTAACGAGGATCTCACACCGCGTGGCAGACAGAAAGTGTGTCACGGCGATGCAGACAGACACAATTTTGAAAAATTAATTACCTTGAAATCCCATATGGGGGGTTTTACAGTACCCTGCCTGGGAGCACACATTCACAAAACCTGAACGACTTCTCCTCTTTTTTGGTTTTAAGATGTAAAATCTGCAGTTCTGCCTCGTGCTTGTACCTCCCTTAGGCAACATCTTCCTGCTTTGAACTTTCTATGGTTGGAAGAGAAACACGTCCCAGATGGGAACGCCAAAGTAACATGACAGTCAGTCAGCAGGGCATGATTGATGATCTACGAGCTAAGGTTAAGTTACCAGCATTAAAACTCAGAGCTGTATTTTATCTCACTGACCTCAGCAAGTTCTCAAGGACATAAACATGTACATGAGATTAAGCATTCTGCTTTGTCGAGTTTGGATAATAAGGCATAAAATGCTCGAATTTTCGCCTTGTGTTATGTTAATTTTGGTGTTCCACAGGGTTCTGCACTGGAACCACTTTCTGTTATTTCACACATGCTTATAATATTAGATAATATCTAGATTTATTTGTCTGGAAAACCTTAGTAAATGAACGAACTACTACCAAAGTTACAGTGGACTGTGTGTTTAGTCCGGTCATGCTTTAGACATGTTAATGAGAGGAGATCTTGTAAAGATGAAAATTAAAATAGCCCTAATTGAAAAAGGTCAAGTCAAAACTAACAGACATGTGAATTTAGACTTAGTTGCACTGGTTTCAAGTATTTTTTCATTACTATGACAATCATTAAATCCATTAGTAGCAGCTGTTTTTTTCATTGTATTTCAGACTACCTATTAAAAAGGTCCCAGGAGTAAAAATAAAGGGTTTTTTTTGGGACTCCAAAAATTTTATTGCAGTATCCGAAGCTAAAAGAACTGACTTTCAGAATATAAAATGACTCTGGAGCCAATTTCATTTAACAAAAACAAATGTTATAAAACAAAGAACTGGACTCTAACATCTCATACTGACTTCAGAACTACTTCCTTTGTTACTCAGAAAACTGACCTGAAAATACACATAAAGTCTTTTCTTTCTTCACACCTCAGACTTTGATTTCTGCTATAACTGAGTGCTGATTACAGGCAAACAGACAAACATTCATTTTAATAAATACTATTTTTAATATTGTTGAAATAATAGCATCAATATGAACTACAGTGACGTCTCTGAGAAACACCAGGGTAATGTAAATGGTAATATTCTATACAATGTGATATATATAGGCCTGATATATGACTTTCTAATCTTAGCCACATGTGCTTGATTTGTTTTTTGTGTACAACCACGCTTCCCAAAACAACTTACAAAAGATAAAGTCTGAAGGCTTAGAAATTGATTCATTTAATTAAATATTTCAACTTTCCTAGTAGATGGAGCTAGGATACTTAATATTTAAAGTGTTAATGTTGTCAATTAATGACAAAATTATCACATCTCATTTATTTTGTAATGTAATTTGTTGGATTCGGTTTAAGGTGCAAACCATTTGTATTTTTTTAAAATAAAAATACCAGCTAATTACTATCAAAATAATGCTGAATATTAGAGTAAAAGACGCTGAAAGGAAGTCATTTTGGCGCCCAAGGCGAGCATGTGACCCACGTCAGGTAATTGTTTTTTTTTGGTTTTGGAATTTTTTTTTTAATCACATTTTTTAACAAGTGAATAAGCCTCATAAGGATGTATTTGGCCTTAAACATTTTTACAGGTTATATTTCTATAAAAGCTCATCCAACCCAGACCAATATGTAGACACACTGACATGAATGCTTTTCTTTAATCATTGACTGTATATGAGAACTGGAGTGAGTGAGATGTCACCCATAGAATATTGTTTACTACCGGCTCCATCAAAATGATTCCAATTAAGTTGCCATTTATGAAGTTTCGAACACTCAACCACTTGTTTTCATGGAGGCATCTGATTGGTCAGTTTACGTAAGGGATGACACCCTTCGAGGTCTGCAAGATCAGAAATTGAGAGATGAGGCGGAAGTCTGAACTGTCTGATTACTTCTGCTCGACCATTTCTGATCACACACTCCTCATCGGGCACTATCCCGCGTACACCATGGTCACCTACAAAAGAAAGAAATATTCAATCAATCATTAGTACTTGTTATTTTTTTTTGTTTTAAATCATTTTTCACAAAAAGTGGACTATTTCAACCGTTACTGAGCCTGCACCGACCCATACTGTATTCTATACATCATGATAAGTTAAAGAAAGCATCATTTCCGAGGAAAAGTTCTCCTCTTACCTCTTGTATTTGTCTAGTCGCAACAAAAGAAACAAAGTTTAAATGGTTCAGTTCCTTGTTGTGTCTCATTCTGCTGCTTCAAAGTGATCAAATTCACCAGACAGCTTGAAGGAAAATATAAAATCCCTCATGTCTTTTCTACTGTCTTACTGCTGTGATAAACTGTGGAATAAGGTATCGCTATGTACCTATGTTGAAAGTATCTATTAAAAAATATATAGAAAGTTCAGGCTAAATGACAGGAACTCCTGTCTTCTGTGAGGGTTATCATTTTTAACCATACAGCCAATCGGAATTAAGTATTTACTCGGACCATAGTATAAAACTTAAATAAGTTGCACTAGAGAAAAAAATATTTAAAAAAATTAGCATTAACAAGACCATGTTAAACAAAAAGAAAGAATGGTTATTCTGACAAACATAACAGCTTTTTATGTTGGCTTTTTTTAATTAACAAACATTGCACATGCAAAATACCAAATACAAAACTCCACACTGACAATATGTTGGGTTCTTGGAACCAGCGGGTACTTCCTGTTTGGAACGTGAGGGGGGAGGGGCCAATCAGTCCCGTTCTCATGTACAGTCAACGGGTATAACCCATTTTTAAATGAACAAAAAGGTGGATTTTCAATAATTGAATATTATAGTAATTTATGATAGAAAGCAAACAAATGACTGCTAGTGCTGGAAAATTGCTTCATTGAAGCAGCATGGACTAAAACACAGAATTGGAGACCATCATGTGTTTTTTTTGTTTTTTTTTTACAACGTTCAAGCAATGAGGGAGGACCCAGACGAAATGGGGGGTTCTGCACACCTCAACCATCAGCTGGTTGTGGCTGTGTGAACAGTCCAGTCTTTTTTAAAAGGCCAGGGTGATTCTAACTGGGGGGGTGAAATCTCATGATGGCAAACTCATGTGCCAGAGTTCAGAGAATGCCAGCTTATTGCTCCTGAAAAGGTCACTGAGCTAGAAGGAGAATAAAAAAAGTCTTTAGCAGTTTTTGTGTGTGTGTGTGTGTGTGTGTTTCCATTGTATGTGATGCTGTCTTTCTTTATCTGTGACCCTGAAACCGCCGTGCTCAAAGGAGCGGCGCTGGCTGCGAGCCGCTGCCCCCCAGCTGTGCCTCTCCCTGCTCCTGTCACACTTGGGGTGTGTTACCTTCAGCAACTCCAGGAGGGCGACACTTTAAAACCCACCTGAGCGATGAAAATCAATCGTGAGAGGAATAAATCCCAACGATAACAAGCGCTAATGATAATTGCCCCCCCCCCCCCAAATCGGAATAAATCTGACTCCTGGTACAAACAGCTCCTGGCGCTGCAGCTGCAACATCATTCAGAGATGCTTTGATGTTTATTTGGAGATGCATCACCGCCCAAGGTGAGAATGAAGCTGCAGAGCGGTTTGGACAACGAAGGAGCTCGCATGGGTGCCATCCTTCGATCATGTTTGCGCGATCGCACCGACACTCGTGTGGGGGCCCGACCACTTCCCGTTTCATTGAGGGCCTCCCCAGCACAATGGCTGCAGCAGATGCAGGGGCAGCAGTGCAGCACAAACTTTGGCCAATTTAACGAGCGCTCATCAAATGCTGGCAGTAAAAATGAAAACTCCGTTTGGTCTGGGGTTGCTAAAATACACACACACAATCACACACCCACGTCCTGTGGTGAATTGGTCACGGATGGCAGTCCCCCCCTCCAAAGTCGGGACAGAAAGACAACTGTCAAGCAAGCAAGACTGTAGAGATTATGACCCCCCCCCACTACTAATGCACACATGTGGGACAATTGACTGTATATGAGAACTGGACTGAGTGACCCCCCATACACACACACACCGCATTCCAAACAGGAAGTACCCGCTAAAATTTACTGTTAATTTATTGTTTTGCTACCATTTTTTTTTACGTCTGAATCTTGATAATCCTAATTTGTTTCATATTTTTTCCGTAGTGCAATTTATTGAAGTTATAAACTGACCAATCAGAAGCCCCAATTAAATATAGGTCTTCTGTTAAATGTTCTAAACACTTGACAGATTTCGTGTAGCCTAATTTCAAGTAGTAGGGGTATGGTCTTCTGACATGCTCACTCCTGATTGGCAAGAGTAATGAGCAGTGATTGGTCCAAGTCAGTCTGAGTCATCGTTTCTATAGCAACCACTCTTGCCAATCAGGAGTGACCTTGTTGGAAGTCCACACACATTCCATTAAAAAAAAGGCTAGACTAAATCTGTCAATCAAACATTTGGAACGCTCACTTCTGCCTCCAAAAAAAATTTAAGTCAGACCAGACAAGGTCAGTAAGCAGTGATTGGTCCGAGTTGGTGGGAGTCATTGTTTCTATGGCAACTATTCATGCTGGAAGTCCACAGCTTTACCACTTGAAAGTGGGCCCAGGAGAATCTGCCAATCAAACATTTAGAACGCTCAACGTGACACCACCTACGTTTATTGAGGCATCTGATTGGTCAGTTCATAACTTTAATAACTGGCAATACAGAAAACATATTCAACATACGATCATATTTATATAGAAGTCATTGGCGTCTTGGAGCTGGTGGGTACTGTCAATTTGGAATGCAAAGGGGGAGGGGCTACTTAATCCAGTTTTCATATACAGGCAATGACTCCAAACGACTCTGACCGATCGCTGCTTATTGACGACATCTGCCTCCAACATGGCGGCGTCCATACTTCGTTGGAGGCAGAAGTAAGCCCTTTTCTCACTCGGTCAGTGGTGGGACCCCCCATGCTCCTCTGCCTCCAACCAACCTCGGAGTCAACCGATCCGAGGAGTCAGCACTTTTCAGGAGAGCCTGAGAGATGTCATGCTGAATAATGCGTCCTATGAATAAAACACATTAGCTACAAACACGTTGAATTATTCACATTTCAGAGCCTCCATCCCCCCCCGACATTAGTTCTTCAGTGATCAGAGGCGTTCGCACAGACTCCTCAGAGCCTCCGTCTCCCTCATGTGCGCTTCGTCTCGCTGCTCTGATCATCCGCTCACTGTTTTTGTCATCTGTGTTTTGTTAATCCCTCTCTGTTCCCTCTGAATCTCCTCTCAGCTGACTTTCCGCTGATGGCAACTGTCTATTTATACTTCTCAAGTCACTCCTTTTTTTTTTTTTTTTGTTCCCCGAGATATCGCAGTATTTATCTAAAGAGCTCTGGAAGATTGTGAGGAGCGCGTTTGTTCTGAGAGAATCTTTGATGACTCATGAACCCACGGCGCCTCCAAATGAATTCATCATTTACCGATAATCTGAGGCTGCAGCGGCTGTGAATTATTTGAAGGAGAAGCAAAAGACAAATGAGTGAGGGGGGGGGGGGGGGGGTGATAATGACACACTTGACCTAATCTGAATCATTTGCTCGGTTGGTTGCCAGTCAAAAGCATCATTTGAACCTAAACATATCCAGACACGACGGCGTTTTAATGAAGCCTTCTACAAGGCAGAATAGGAAAAAGGTAACTTTCTTTTTTGGTCACGATAATTTGGCAGCTCATATTTTTAGCTAAAGATGTTCAACAACATAGAAAAGGTCAACTTTAACCCTTCAGCACCTGAGCCGTCGCTAGTGGCATCTCAATAACACACGCCCTTTGACCTACCATACATTTTGGACTGTTTATGCGATCAACGTGAATTATCTGATTCTGACGCAAAGAAAAGGCTTTTAATCAAGGCTGTAACGGTACCCTAAAATCTCAGTTCCGTTTGGTACATTTTTGGTATTTTTTCAGTAGGAAAAGGAAGAAATTTTTTTTCTTGCAAAATGCATTTTTTGGTTTTATATAACAATAAATCAAATTGACCAATGTATGTGATCTGCTAGATAAAATAATTAAAAATAATTAAAATTAAAACCTTTTATTTATTACTGAGCAACACACCTTGAATGTGCGCTCACACACACACTCTTGCGCTGCGCCCTGCCGCGTTCCGCCCCCCCCTTGTTCCTACACGCACGCGAGCGCAGACACCATTTCATCTCTGCGGAAACTCGGCGGTTAACATTAGTTCCGCCTCGGCACAAAATTAATACATTTGGGGGGGGGAAACAAACAAACAAACAAAATACCTGAAATGGTACAAAAGTGAACCGAACCGAAATAGCCGTACTGGTTTGGTACGACTACGTGCACCGTTCCACCCCTACTTTTAATATCGGTGTGCCACCGATGTACTACAAGTGGTTCGTCAGGGCGCAAAGCCGCTTATCGCTGTGATAGAACGCGTTAGAGTTATGATAATTGCAGAAACAGCTGAAAAGTTACGCAAGGCTAGTCGAAAGAATGTCAACACTAGAGCTAAAGTTATGGGGTTCTAGCGTTAAACTGTCCAAAAAACAGGAAAAAAACCTTCAAAAACAGGAAAAGAACACATTTTTTTTCTCTGCTTTGATTTTAAACTATCTAGAAAAACAGCAAAGCTCAATGGAGGTGGGAGATGGGGATGAAGGCCAAACTCCACCATCTATCCATCTTTGTACATATGGTGACGGTTCCCTTTTAAAAAAAATTCATTCTATTTTTTTTTTAAATTGACAACCCTTAAAGCTCCAATGATCTACTACTTTAAAATAAAATGCCATCTACCAACGACTTCCAGGAAACTCACAAGTTTTGTTGTGATCCAAAATGGCCAGCACACAGAGCCGCCACATGCAACACTGCAACTGAGCGAAACCTGCTTTACGTGCCGCCGCTAAAGCTAGGCCTTATTTAAAAGTCATTCCTATGAGTTTAATCTGGCAAAGGTTCATACGTTTATCATTTAAAGTGGGAATGAAATCACTTGGTTGCTTTTTTTCAAAAATGCAAGATCAAATCTGTCCTCTAGGAACAATGACGTAAATTGTGATGATTTTTGTTGGGTCTTTTCTCACAACCTTGACCATTGACCAGATATGAGAACTGACCAATCACTGGCTAACTGACCGATGTCTGGCTCCAACATGGCGATGTCCGTATTCTAAAAAAACAAACAACTGAACCTACTTCATCTCGTTGGAGGAAGTCATTTTCTACAGATGACGCCACACCCACTTAGTCCTGTTCTCAGATACAGCTAATGGCCGTGACCCTAAACTGAAGGCTTTAAAGACGCACAATGATTTTTTTATTAAAGCTCCATAACCGTGATAATCCACATGGACAGTTGCATTGGACAAAAGCAGCTTTTAAGATCCTGCACTGACATGTGGCATGATGCATTCAAATATTTTAAACACTGCACATTTGCTCTCAATTCAGCAATAGTATTTTATTTTTACTAACACCAAGATCCTAAGAAAAATGAAAAGGAAAGCCAATCAATGTACGAATAAATAAATAATAAATATTGTTGAAGTAAGAAACTAAGATTAGAAAACTGTAATAATGTTGACTGATGAAGGCTCATTGCACAGACATAAATTAAAGCAGTGTATGGGCCGCAGTTGCCCCTGCTAGCATCCTATCACCTCCTTCTTTTTGACCCACCCTCACTGACTTAGCAGCTACTACATGCCCCTCCCTCTACACGACGCCACATTGCAAGCTCGCCACATTAACGCTATTCAAGAATCCCAAATTTTTTGCCAGGTAGCTTTACAATAATGTTCAAGATCATAGATCAAAATCGCAAGGAGGAGTTTATATTTGTTACTAAAGGTAATGTTATTGGGAAGATGGCTGCCTCTTTTGTAGGTCAAAGGTCAATGAAACTTTGGTAATGGTTGTAGACTTCAGCTGGTGGCGCTTGTGTGAAATTGCCAGAGATAACAGTTTTATCCCATATTGTGCGAAAACGTGAAAATCAGCAAATTTCACACTTTGCCGCACAATGGCTGCCAAGGGGTAGGTTCTGTGGCCATCCCATAATAGTTTCAAAACTTGCTTTGGATTCTGGTGTTTTGGTTTTATTAGAGGATTTTGAAAACTTCTTTGAGCCCCATAAGAGATTTTGTCTGTGACATCATGGGTAAAATTCATTTTGCCTGATACTGAGCGCGTGCAAATTTTGCTTATCTTAAGTGGCGGACGCCAAATTTTTGCTAAGAAAAAAAAATTGCGCAAACGGTTCTTTCAGTTCTTGATTGCTGGTAATTATGAGGTAAAAGAAAAGGCTTCAGGTAAGGTTTTATAGGAGCTGCAGTATTTTTAGTTGACCTGTGCACTACTTTTCCTATTTATAGGCCACTGACTCGTCCAAAGACAAACACTGGCTCAACAGGGAAGCTGCGCTGGGACTTCCTCTACTTTTGAAACCTAACAACTGAGAAACTGCAGTTCAAAGTGACTCTGATGAGCGCACAATGTGTGTAGCGTCCCATCGCTGTGTGTTTTCTGGGACGTCTATATCAGCCTTTGCAGGACACACATACACACCAAGCCAGCCCTTTAGACGGCACCATGTGACGTCAACGGTCACAAACCTGCTTGTCCTGCCACGGCGACTCCAATCTGAGTCACAGAGGCTTAGTCTGTCACGCCTCTGAGGTCAGAGCGAGTCAACACTCACCAACAGATAAGAAAACAGATTTCTTCTTGTACAGTTTTTGTACTCACCAGTGCACAGTAGGTCTCGGGAGGGTCTCCACAGGTGATGTTGGGCGGATCCAGGCTAACCTTCAAGTACTGGGTCATGTCCGCTGCCTCTGGTTGGCAAGCCATGTAGTCCCAGGTTAGACCGTCTTCCGAGTAAACCTGGGACTTGCACACGTCGTAGTGGCCCCAAGCCGCGGGGTAGTGCTGCATGGCTGCGTGGCAAACAGCGGTCCATATCGCTTGCAGCGTTAACGCGAGTTGGAAATGCATGGCTGTTCCTGCTTAGCTCCCTCTAATGGAGCCGTCTCCTCCTGACGGGGGGTCAAATAAGAGTTCGCTCTTCCTGTTATTCACCTAAATGAGGTGAAGAGGCATGTCCCTGCAAGTGAGGCAAAAGGTGGTTTTTCCAAGCGGGCTGTTGTTGGCTTTCTCTGTCACTTCCAAGTTATCCTAAAAGGTAGGTAACTCTGAGAGACAGCGAGGTTACCGGTCCACTGAGAAGATAAGAGGATGGCGGAGGAAAAGGTGGTGGTGTGGGGGTAGAGGCAACAAAGAGATAACCCTCTGACAAGCTGATGGGAAGATGAGTGGCAGGCCTCCTCAGCTTGCCCGGCTGTCAATCACGGTCATCGTCCCGCTTGGTGATCCGGCACTGCGGAGAAACAGAAGAAGAAGAGGGGGGGAGCGGTGGTGGTGAGAAAACCTCCCTTATGGGAAGATAAACTGACACAAGGAACACATTAGCTTGAGTTTACTGCGTCAGGAGGAGCTGCGTTCGTGAACAGAAAGTGAGATGGGTACGAGAGAGAGAGAGGTGCCATGTTGGTATTTGTTGTCCATCAAAACAGTAAAAAAAGGAAAAAAAAAGAAGATTCAGTGAGTGAAGCCATCAGTGTGAGCTGCATCCTGCAGCTTTGACACCACACCAGGGCACTCAAGGATATCAAGTTCTCTTTCTTACAGCTTTCTCTCGCACCCCGACTGCTCTGATATTCTATTTACCAAATCCAATATTTGGTGCAGACACAGCTATTTTTAGTGTTATGCTAAAGTCTTAAACTCTTACTTTGTGGGGAAGCATGGTTTAGGACCAGTTTTCTTGAGTGTAGCGTTTTGTAACCTACACTTCTTTCTTTAAGATTCCTTTCATTGTATTTTCCGCACTAAAGAGTAAACTGCATTTAAAGGAGAGAATAAGAGTCTAATTTTAAAAGACAAGGGATAAAAGGCTAAAATAAAACCCAGGAGCTAGCAAAATGAGTAAAAAGCAAATGTCTCTGGAAAGTTGCTTTGCCAAGGGTAAAAGAGACAGAGGACAGAAGAGGAGCCTTCCGCTTCCAAAAAAAGAAAGCTACATTTAATGGACAGTACTTCGTATTCGCACCATGAGTGTGGGAAGGGGAGAGGATGAGGACACCTGTGCGATGTACTATGTTATGCGTGTCAAAATAAAAGCTAAGGATTGTCTCGTCACATCTCTCTGCCTCCTTCATCGTAGTGTTGCTACAGTATTTGTCCGCCTGGGTTCATGTTAAAGGCTGGTCCGTGAAAGATTTGTCTGACGTCAAACTGGTCCGTGGCACAAAAAAGGTTGGGGACCGCTTATCTAAAGTACATGCAACCTTCGCCAAACGGCGGTTGGGATAGGCTCCAGCAATCTAGTTACCCTGGAAGGGATTAATTGGGTACAGGACATAGATGAATTCCCTCCCAAAAACTGCATTTATGACAGATTTGTCAAATTATTGCCTCAGATTTTCTAATGAATAATGCAAATTGTTTTATTTCTTTTAAGTGTTTAAGTGTTCTTATTAGCTATTTCACAATCCACAAAGTCAGCAATGTTAAAAACAATTCAGGAATAAATATTGACATTTTCTGTAAACAATAGATATAAAAGTCAAAGTAGAAACATAAAGTCCTCTTTCACAGCAGTCTGTTAATAATTTATTATAACAGGTAGGATTTATTTCTTTTGCATGTGTAGCAAAATGTTAGGAAACAGATTTTTTAAATATATATTATGTTTACAGCAACATATCCCATTACTTATTATGCAAATGATTATTACCAGTGTGTCAGTTTTATATCTTGCCTATAAATATTTACTCTTATATTGCACAAAAAACCAGTCCTTTTGATAACACATCTTCATTTCACAGAAGTGCCCCAAATTCCATCAGCAGCCCTGTAACCTAACCTGTCCACCACAAATAAAAAATCGTCCAGATATTAGTATAAACTCTCACAGCTAATGTTTTTAAAGTAAAGGCCAAGCTGAGGCGGGAGGGCAGCTCAAATAGATTCTGTGATGCTCGTCTGTGGGATCGAAGACATTTTCTTTAAAGTGCCAAAATTGAAGCGTTATGGATCCAACAGACTTTTATGAGTCAAGTTGCTCGGCCAAATCAAACGCTGAAACTTGTTCAGCCGTGAAATACGGCGGTGCTCTCTGAGAGTGCGGTCCAGAGTTCTGCAGCAGAGACAGAAAGCATGAGGCAGCATCCAACGCTCTCTGTGACTGAACGTAGACAAGCCCTTATGCAATATTCATTACATTCGCTGGTAATTTGCTAAAAGATACCTCCACGTCTTTAAGATCATTAACTGTTCTGTTTTCCGATCTATTCAAAAATTAAAAGGGCTCAGCCACAGAAGGGTCCAGACAGTTGAGGAAAAATCTGTGCCTGATTCTGTGCAGCAGAATCAGGTGATAGAAGCAAGACAAGACAAAAGCCAGAAAACAAAGTTAAAAAAAAGGTTTTCAGATTAAGTTTCCATTAGGGTTATGAGATATGAGGAGAACTTGCCATTTTAGTGATCAATATTGGGATGACAATATGACTTGCTGTAGACGAACAAAAAGAAGCACAGCTAAGATATCACTTCTAATTCCCTGCAATATTTTTATTTAGATAAAAGTCAACATAAATAATACTGCAAAACCTAATTTCAACAGAGCAGTACAGTACAGTGTGTTACATTACAGTATGGTGCAGTATGGTGCAGTACAGCACGGTACAGTACGATGCTGTAAGTATGGTATGGTACAGTACAGTACGATACAGTACGGTGCGATACACTACAGTATCGTACAGTGTGGTATTGTGCAGTACGATACTGTAAGTACGGTACAATACGGTAGGATACAGTATGGTACAGTATGGTACAGGATGCAACAGTACGGTACACTATGGTATAGTACGGTATGGTACGGTACAGTACTATACTGTAAGTACAGTATGGTACACTACAGTACGGTATGGTACAGGATGGAACAGTACAGTACGGTACAGTACAATATGGTATGGTACAGGACGATACTGTAAGTATGGTATGGTACAGTACAGTACGGTATGACACAGTATGTTGCGGTACACTGTGGTTCGGTATTTTGAGTGTTTACATTTTAAAATGGACCTATTAAACTGACATATTAAACTGGTCCATAGAAAAATGGAACAAAACAATTAGGGCAGAGCAACTGTAGTCACAATGAAACCCATTGATTAGCGTAAGGTCATTATGACAAAAAAAAGCGCCAAACATCTCCGGATGTATTAGTCTTCACCGCTCTCAATCTTCTCTTAAATAAGAAAAAATTACTTGAAAATACGAAGTACCGAAAAACTAGCGGGGGGAAAAAAAAGAGCTGCTGGATGGCCTCCATTGTTGTTGCTGATAGCTTCGCTTTTACTGAAGTCGCACTACTATGACTCAAGCTACACAATGGGTGTACACCCAACATCGGCCATGACAGTCAAACTGTGATTGAAAAGGCTGACCTGCATTGCCTGGACAATTCTAAACCAGACAGGACTGCTTGGTGGAAAACAAGGCTCAAGTTATTTCAATTGGAGACAGGTAGGAACTTTTATGGCGGAGAAACACGTCAAACAATCTACCAAACTATCAAACTATCTACCATTTTGGTAGAGCTGACCTGCATTAAGAACAATGTAGGTAGAGTGTTTGCTTGGGCTTTTTAAAAACAAAATGGTTTCTCTGTATATGCATGCACTAAGACAAACATTTATCGCAGTTTAAATCGTCTTTTTTATACGCCTATGGCCCAAGCTGATGTCTATACTGTATATTTTCGGTTCATTGGGCAGGCCTAGTTTCCATTAAAAAAAAATTGATATTAAAATATATTTTATAAATGAAAATACTCCCCATTCCCAACGAAAACTGAAAAAGTAATGTTTACAGACTCTTCTTTTAGATCAGTTTATAATCTTTAAATTAATTCCTTTCAATGAGCAACATTTAATACAATAAAACGTTCATTTTTGTCAGATTTTGGAATGTTAATAAACAGCATTTTGTTAGAAGACTGTGAGAAAACATAAACTAATAAATAATAATCAGTCATTTGTTTATTTTTCACATAAATTCATAAAGGCCATGATCTTTGACTGGCAAACAGAACTGTACTTTCCAGACTATAAAAGTAGCTCCGGTCTTAGAAATTGCAGCTTCAAAAAAATGCAAAATAAAGAAAATTCAGGTCGCTCCCGGGTCAAAGTTTGCAAAACTTTTACTCTGTAAAACGATATTTTCAGATTATCTGCTTAATGAAGCATAAAGAGTTTGTAATAAATAAGTAAAAAAAATGTACATAAGATATGTATAAACTTTATAAATTGTTGTTGCTGATCATAAATTTCAAATTTAAAATATGAAAAGATGTATTTTCTTTTTGGTCATTCTGATTACAAGAAACAAAAAATACCCCCCACACATTTTATATTAAATTATTATACAAAGCATCATAAAAGTTTAAGTGAGTTTGTTATTGATAAATTGATCTTTAAAGAATGATTTTTAAATCAGTTAAAACAAACCTATAAACATCTCAGTAAAGCTGTGACTAAATGTTTTTCAGCAACATCAAAGCTGTAAGGAAATAGTCTAATATTTTCTTCACTTTGTATTTCATTTGGATTCGGCCTCAGTTTGATGATCTCTAAACACCATTTTTACCTGTCATCAACAGTGACACATGCTTGCCTTTGATTAGTTTTAACGCAGACATGTGTGATCAGACGAGTTAACAATGATGTCCCAACAGTGAGCCAGAGGGATGATGGGAAATTTCCCGCTCCAGATGAAAAGTCCGACTGACACCTCCACACATCTGTTGGGGGTTTCACGCCGCGGATCGCCTTCAAATCTGCAAACTTTGATCCGTTGGGATCAGATTGGTGGCGTGTGCAGCCGCGTTCAAATAAAATGAGATCATATTCGCGAAACACTTCCCGTTTATTATGCAGAGAGCGGTTCAAATACCCTCCGAGGTGAAAGCGTGTGATGAAAAGCTGCCGAGCACAAGCTGCCGGATGACAAATGTGCAACATGAGTGTGAGACTGACAACTGTAAACCTGCTGAAGCTTTGCATTTACATATGATCTACCTGAGGCCTAATGAGAGCTCCAAACAATAAAGCCGAACCCTGGTTATAGAAAGAGAGAGAACATATGCAGATGACGAGCTGTGATGCACATAGGGGACCTCTGAAGAAAGATAGCTATTTTTGTTTGCCTCGCCTTATGCTAATCAGAAGTATTGTGACAGAGTCAAACAATTTATAGGTTATTTTTAGGATTTCAATTGTTTTATTTGGCTTTAACTTCAATTTGGTAAAATTTAAAGCCTCCTTTACAGATCTGCTGAGGTCAAATAGAGCTTTTATGACGCGCTCTGATAAAAATGGTGTTTTATTGGGGTTGTTCTTGTGGTATTTTTCTGATAATAGAGGACATAAATTCAGAGAATTAAGCTTAAAATTGAATTTCTGAGTATTTCCTTATTGAATTGAATTGTTGTGAATCAGGAGCAATCCAAAAAAATGCAGTTTAAAAAAGAAAAACGTATTTGTGATGTAGAAAATATGCTGGGCGGGCCTCAAGCTCCCTGCTCCGTTCCATTCTGATGCATCCACATGCACCGGTAATGTTAGATTAGGGGTGTGAGATGCTGTAACCTAGTGGGAGAGACTGTAAACAGAAAGCTCTCATTATTAGGGAAAAGGGGGCGGGGTTGCTTTGCCCCAACGGTTCTGCAGAAAAGTCAAAAGTGAGTTCCTGATGAACTCTTGCCGCTCTACAGAAACTTAATCAATCAGCGTAATCAAAATTAAAAGACCACTGGGAAGCTTTTAGAATAGATTTGACAAAGGTTGGAGGGCAACCTTTAGGGTCTGATGGCTAAAGAACGCACAAAAATTTGAAAAAGTTCGATTCTAATCTTTGCCAACTTGTTAAATAATTCACACAAATAGAAAAAAGGACAATTTCATAGAATTGTTTCAGCTGCACAGTATTGCATGTATCAGCAAATTCCTCCGTTATCTACGGTGGCCCTGAAGTCCAAATCATCAAGTAATGCAAAAAAAAATTAAGGATCACAACGAAAAACAAAATTCCAAATTGTTTTGCTTTTGTGGAATTATGTTTCGGTTTCATGTAATTTTGCTTTTTTAAATAGTTGTCTTCAATATGTTTCCACATTGAGTGATCTGGTGATGTGATTTCCACTTCAGGGCCACCGTACTTTTGACTTATTAAATCCATGAAATCAGGTTTCCGGAATCAGTGGGGAAAAAATAGGCAAATATCTGTTTTATGAGAAAAGACAGAAAGAGGAAGAAGCAGTTCAGGTGGGAAGAGCGAATGAAGCACCTTAAATGTAAAATGTGAGAATGTCAATGGGGGGAGAAGTCACCAGGTGAGGAAGATGCCAATTATCCAGAGGAACTCTTGGCACAGAGCTCACTGTTCCCATTAACGGACATAATATCAGCGTGTTGAGGAGGACACGAAAGAGTGGGTGGCGGCGTGCGTCTGTGTGCATTCCACACACGCAGCTGGGTGGTTAAAGAGCGGCTGAAGTCACGGGTAATGAGACAACAAGCTCGTGCGAGGGCTTCCATAACAAGCGGTGCGATCACAAAAGCCGGGCCGTCGCTGCTCCGCTACCCCGGACACCGCCGCCCCTTCCTCTCATTACTCCCTGCTCATAACCCTCTGTCGCCCCGAGGAGACGAGGTGAGGGGAGAGTAAAGGGGAGCAGATGGATGGAGTGCGGAGGTGCATTTTAAGTGAGAAAGAGGTTTATTTTAGGGCAGGCTGCTCGCTCCAAGCATCGATCAAGGTCTGAGGAAATCAGACGAGGTGGGTTTGCGGGAAGTCGAAAGTTCTCTAACGCACTAAAATATATACTGCTTTGTCGGCAAAGAACAGTAAACATGTTCAGTAATAGGAAGAGATTAGAGGAAGAGGTCAGAGAAGGCTAAGAAGAGGGCCTATCTATTTTCAAACTTACCGAACAGTAATGCCCATTGGCTTGTTAGCCATGTTAGAATTAGCATATTCACTATATATATATATATATATATATATATATACACACACGCATACATACATATACTTATATATACATAATTTTTTTTGAAGGGTTACTGTAGCTGTGTTTCCATTTACTATGAAATTTCGCAAATAGGATTTGTGATAATAAGTACGCCTCATGGAAACACCACAATTTAAAAAAAAAGGTTTTTGCACTTGGAGGAGGTGATCTTTGAAATGGACATATTTACCAAAACAAACACTTTTTTAAAATTAAGTGAGTCACGTGACCAACAACCTTGGAAAGGTCCCACCGCGTCACACAGCGTATCAAAAGTGTCATAATTTCCCTGAATCACTTCATCCATAGCCACTCCCACGTGTAAGGAATTCCATGGCCTGGATGTCTCCTTTGATAGATGATGATGAGCGCTAGTGCCATGGCAGAACTTTGAATCTATGCTGTAAATCCAAGTATTGTTCACATCCATGTTTCTGAATAATTTTTTGTGAGAATTGGTTTGTGTTTATTTGCATAATTATGATTTAACGGAAAGTGTGTAATTGCGACATTGTGGGTTTTTTATTTTATTTCTAGAATTTTGATCAAGTTATGCACACATGTGGAATAGAAAAGCAGCTAGTGATAGCATACACAAGCTAGTTTAGAGCTTCAATAATACCTTGTTTATTTTTGCTACATACAATTTTTTTACATTTCTACAACACCTTAGATTGACTTATCAATGATTAGGAAAAAAGTAGGGTACTGGTCCAATAAAACTTCCATATTTTTTGCGCTATAGGGCACACTGTCAGTGAATGTTCTTTTTTGAAATAATGTCATATATAAGAACGAACAAAACTACAAGACGCATTAAGCGAGACAAAACAGTCAGAAGTAAGTCTGTCAGACTTTTTTGACTGCGTTTACAGTATTTCTAGAACTTGTGTGGGACAAGCTACATGTTAGCCACATTAGCATATTAACAGTAGCTCCCAACCCTGTTTGCAACACGTAAAAAACAGCCGCTACACGTTAGTTGTGTTAGCAAATGTGTAATGACAACTAACCTTTCCAACACTTTTTTTAAAAGTACCTTCTGGAAAATACATTAACCGTCTATTTTTATATGCAAAAGCTGATTATAATGAAAACCTAGAACCATAAAATAATACATTTTAACAATATGTCAAATTTGAAGCTGTAGAACAAAAAGGATAAAAGAAAATGTGAAGGTTTATTCACATCAACAGATGGGACTTTTCTGAGAAAAATAAAATAAGGACCTGGCTAGATTTCATAACCTAGGGTTCTGTTGACGGTGAAGAAAATCCCCTTTTCAACGTCCCGTTAATTCAAGGATTTTTGCTGAACGTCTGCTTGTCAACAGTCAAGAGAAGAGTCAGGGAGAGGAGCCTGAGAGGATTCTCCATAACCCGCAAACGTGCACCAGGCCTCTGAACAGAAAGGCCCCACCCCGCTGTGCGGATAAGCAGGCCAGATACGGAATCAAAACTTCTAAAGACACAGCAACACGCAACACAGTGCTAATGATGGGAACGAGGACGCTGAGGGGAAAACAAAAGACGAAAAGAACACCTCAGGTGAGCGAAGGCCTTTGGCATGGGCCAGTAAGAGCGACTGCCACAGCATTTGGGTGGAACTGATGAGCACAAAGAAGAAACTTCTTTCATTTTCTAGTATCTTTTAACAAAATTGTAATCATTTTCTGAATAAAGAGTTCAAAACACATTTAGGAAATGTGTTGTCCTTCTGATCTGATCTGTTTCATGAAAAAACATCCAAAAACTTTGCCCTTATGCAAGCAGAATTAGGCAAAATTCATCTCAACATTCAAAATGATCAAATTCAACCAATCTTCATGTTGAAAATGCAATATTAACTTGTGAAATCCATCCGTTATTTGGTTGCATTTTTTATAATTATTGTCTTATTCATGAAAAATTCCCTTTCTAAATCATTGATTGTGTTAACGCTCATTTTTATTAAATAGTTGTTTTAAAATGAAAAGTTGACACATAGTCAATATTTGAATAAATCAGTTTGAATAAATTGATTCAGATATTGAGTCAGTTTGGGAACTTGTGAATAGAAATAGAATCAATTTAATAGTTTGGCTGTGAAACTCAACTTGACTCATCTCCATCTTAATGAAATGTTTTAAAGGACATCAAACATCCAAGTTTTAAAAACCTTTCAGACAAAACATAAATTGATCCAGGAGAGCGTGATTGTGCTGCCTAAATTTGGACACAACTGTCAAATGCCAGACATCCAATCATGTATTGTTACTGTCCTTCCTCAAACCGAGTCATTTTGCAGTAGACTATTCTAGTTGACTACACACTAATATATGTTACATCAGCTCCAGCTACAGCAAATAATCCTCCACTGTCACCTAGATCTCAGAGCTGGCATTATAGAGTAAAGAATACAAGAATGTTATTGTAAATATGATTTGACATTAATAACACTTCACCCAAGTCTAGAAAGTTTACATAAATTCTACCTCAAACTCTGTGAAAAACTAGCCAAAGTAGGTTAACACATACTTCCTTAAAAAAGTGTCCACACAGTCGAGCAGCTTTAGTGTGCTGATCCCACAGCAATCGTTCCAAAAACATTTTAGTCAACTGCTTAGCCAGCACAGGTTGCCTTACCAATTAGGTCAGACGTGTGGTCCATCTGAAATAAACAAACAAAAATACAGCGTTCCTTTGAACTCATCAGAAAAGATTACTGCATTATAGATGATGCACTTCTGTGCAGTTTGGTTGAACTCCTAACCCCACTTATGGCCAAGAGCATTTCATAGTGACACTTAAATAACCAATGACTGTCAGCGAGTTGAATCTCACGAATCAATGAGGCAACTTCAGCAGATTCTCTCCTTTTTTTTCAAGCCAAATAAATTATTGAAAGAATGGAGAGAACACAGCTGTTTGTTGGACTACACAAGCTTTTGCACTTTTAGCCATTAGGTATTTTGTTAGTATATTCTGGAGAATATTTTCTGAAATAAAGTTGATTTTAAAAGCAACCTACCGTATTTTCTACACTATAAGGTGCACGTAAAAGCCTATTTTTCAAAAAAACCCCATAGCGCATTATAATCCAGAGCGCCTTGTGTATGGATTAATTCTGGTTGTGTTTACTGATGTCAAAGCAATTTTAAGAGGTACAAGGCGCCCTGTCAAAATTTTAGTTGGGTGTCATTGCAAATACACCAACATGGGTTACGTGGCAATGCCATATGCTTTTTATATTTTATTTTTTTTTTACCAACGAGGTTGGGAGTTAGCGTCATCATAGTAACATTTGTTTTTGCAATATCAGTTTTTTTGGGGAGTTACAGGTATTGTGAAAATGCTAATGTTTCTAACATGGCTAACACGCTACAAACTAGTTCTGGAGTTACTGGGAAAAATAGTCTGACTGCCTGACTTATCTCCGGTTCTTGTCTCGCTTAATGCACCTTGTATTCTGGTGCGCCCTCTGATGCAGAAAGTATGGTACTTTTATTGGAGCGGTACATTTTTTTTCTCCTAACCCATTGTTAACCTTATCTGAGGCGTTGTAGAAACGTATAGAATTGCACATTATTAAAAAAAAAAAAAAGTATTACTACCAAGCTATAAATTGGCTTGCAGATGCTATTTCCTAAATTAGCATTAGCTTAATAGCTAGCTAAAGTAAGGAGTCATTATATAAAATAGTGACACGCAGGCCACCTAAAAACTGTGTGTCATACATATGAGTTCAGTTTCAGAGCGTTTATCCAAAAATGTTTTTGAAACTTAGGCCGATTTTGAATTCATTCCCAACCCCTCTGGCTCCTCCCTGGTTCCTTCCCACTGCACACCACATGGGTACACATGTGCTTCAGAGCACTCATGGGTGTGCTCTGAAGCGTAGAAGTGTACACTTAAATGTAAATATTGACTTTTTGTTTTTGTATGGGGTATTTCAAGTTATAAAACCGATGTTGCTATATATTTTTTGAGCACTGGCGGATCGTAGATGACCGGCGACTAGTGATGACATCATCAAGTGGTGGTAACGTCCAAATTTAAAGACACCGGCTATGTCCTGTCCGAATTCCTTCACTTCTCACTATATAGTGAACTATCATGTGCACTAGTGTGTTTCCCATTTTGTAGTACTGTCCGAATCTATGTAGTGCCCTGGATTTTAAAAGCTATTTGGACATCATGCTCACTACTTTTTTTTTAAACAGTGGATATGATGTCATCGATTTCACTAAGTTAAAATCTAATTGATATGAGCGTTTTGCAACGATTATTTATGAGTCTACTGTCTTGTGAAGATAAAAAGGTTGATGATTTATTAGAAAAATGCATTTTAATACTTCTTTAGTGGCAGAAATTGTTCCGACGCAATGCATTGTGGTCTATATTCGCTAATCTAGTGAGCATCGATGTGCACTGGTATTTCGCAGAAACGTCTGGGAAATTTCCAGGGCACTGGCTTTTGGAATTGTAGATTCGAACAGCACTACAAAATGGCCAACGCATTATATAGTGCACTATGTAGTGAGTAGAGAAGGAATTTGAACACAACCTACAATTCCAAAACCCAGTGCCCTAGATATTTCCCAGAAGTCTCTGCAAAAAAAAACCAGTGTGCATCTATGCTCACTAGATTGGCGAATATAGACCATTTGAACAAATTTAGCAGAGAAGTGGATTCATAAATGGTCGTCGTAAAACACTCATATCAATGAGATTTTCACTTTGTGAAATCGATGACGTCATATTCGCTATTTAAAAAAAAAAAAAAAAAGTAATAGATGCTGTGTCTGCATTGCTTTTAAAATCCAGGGCACGACATAGTCCCGCATTACATTGTTTTTTAAGTAGTTGGGGAGTAGGGTGGGAATTCGGACACAACCACTGTTTTTGATTTCCATATCTCTCCGCTTGGAGGACTAAATAGTGATGGGGAAAGCAATTTGGACTCAGCCATCGACTATTTGAGTGTTTTATATTTATTCAGCTGACTAGCAAAAAGAAAAAAAAAAAGTGTCATGAAAAATATCGAAATGCAAGCTAGTTAAATCAATGTATCATACATTTGAGTTAATTCTTAGTTTTCTTAAATTGACTATTTGAGGGATTTCCTTTTATTTTGCTAACTAGCTAGCTACAGAAGGATGGTGTCATGTACAAATATTGACATACAAGCTAGCTAAAAAGATTTGTGTCATGCATTTGAGTTCAGTCTTAGTGTTTTCATGCCCCAAATGGTTTTAAACATAGATCATTTCGGTGTTTTTTTTTATATTGCTAACCAACAAAAAGGGGGAAAAAAAAGAAAAACCTCCAGTAGATTCAGGTGAAATGCACTGCCATTGTGTTAATGCTTGAAAATACCAAACAGAGGGAGTTCTGGCAGCATGTGAGGAACGACAGTCGACCCACTGCAGGTATCAACCTGCCGGCGCTGCAACCTGCGAGCTTCTATGTTTAAACGCATGAATCTTTTAGGGAGGGGGGGCGGCTGGAACAGGGACTGCTGAGGTCACCACTCACTCAGGCAGCCAGACTTCGCATCAGACCGCTCACACGCCTCCGGGGCTGAGAAACCCCCGGCGTCCGCTTCCATTTCATCCCTAAGGCCACTCGAGCATGACTTAGTGTTTCTCCAAAGAGACTTCTTTCCAACAGACTTTCACCCTATCAAGGAAACGGAGCAAATCCTTTCTTTTCTGCTCTATCTGTACTTTTTCACCAAAGTTTTTATTTTGATTTTCTGTCCGATTCATTCAAAGTTTTACCCACATTGATTGTTTTTCTCGATGTTGTGGACTCAGCGCCTTTTCAATGCTCAGGGCTTCTTGGTGCATTTGTCAACAAAAAGACTATTTTTACCCCATTAAATATAAATAAATAAAAGTCACATCCTAATTTCTAAAATAATGGGGCCCCATCTTCTAGTTTGCTTAGCAGTACCAAAAAAGGAAAAGTGCCCCCTAAATTTAACCTTTTTGCTCCGGGCAGAGCGCGGTGGGATAATTGCAAGCTTAGGATCCGGACTGTTTTCTCGCTTTTCATTCCGAATTTCATGCATTTTATGCTCTTTCAAGGGCAGCATGCGAACCTGCCTCTGTCCTGTCTCTTCCTACTTTCATCTTCCCTGACTCCAGCTGTTTCGTATTCCCCACCAGCGCCTCGGTGGAGGCGAGAACAAGACCGCAAGGAGGGAGACGGGAGGCCAGACAGTCAGAGAAGAAATAAAAGGGAAATATAGATAGAGTCTAGTTTCAGAAACCTTCAAAAAGAAGGGGCTTCCTGACTCCTTCAATCAACTGATTGTCTCTGTAGGATTTGTCCGTTAACAGCCTGCCAATATGGCTTCTTGGTGTTTTCATGAATATAGATGGGGAGCATGACAGGCCGAAGCTGTCGGGGAACAGATTTAATGCATCCCAAGGGTTTTCCTCGGACTATCTCCACTGTTTTCTCTCCCTGGAAGGCTTGTGATCTTAGGAAAACAGTAACATTGGTTAAAATACCCCGCAAATTCAGAAGTCTCATATCTGAAGGGCCTCCACCAACTACCACAACCTCCTCGTTTGAGCTGCCTCCACCCTGACGGGGTGACGGCGATGCCCTCAACCCCAGCCGAACACCACCACCACCCTCAGATGCAGCAGGGGAGCATCCCTTACTCTCCTTCACCGCCACAGTGTTGCTCCGCTGCGCGACACAGGGGGACGCCTTCTGCATTATTAAAGCCACTTTTCCCTTTAAAAAAAAAAAAAAAAAAAAAAAAAGGCCTTTAGCCACATTATTCTGTGACCTCGGGGGCGTGTTTTGGCGGTTCGCCACACAACTCCAGGCGTAGACCTCTCTGGTTTTTACTTTAATCTCCAGATTGATCTCATTCAGTGAAGAAGCCAGAAGCAGTTGGGAGCTATTAACAGACCCCCCACCAACGCCGCCGCCGCTGGGGCCAAAGCAGATTATAGGCCAAATATCAGCCTGAGGTGTAATAATTGGGACTTCCGAGCTGGATGAAAAGCGCCTTAATCTGAAGCTGGATCTGCCAGGAGAGCCTTCCCACCGCGCTTTACGCTGATTGAAGTTGACACAACCACAAGGGGGCGCCTTTTCAGACCCTCCCTCAAGTCATGGTTTGGGATACATCTCACTTATTGCTTAATGATAACAGGTTCTTCACACTCATCCATTCAAGTCTGGCATAGTTTGAGGAGAAACTTCCAAAACTTTAACGCCAACTTTTCAAACAAGGAGAAAACTTACATTTCTTCGGACGTCCCTCTTGGGTCGGATATTCCTTTGAGCAACCCCCCCCCCCAAAAAAATTTTTTTTCTTTTCTTTTTTCCTTTTCTTTTTTTTTTTTGGTGCTCTTTCAAGCCACCCAGACAGGCTCAAAGCAGCGGAATGAAGTGGCCAAGGAGAAGCGAAGCTCTTTAAGATGCACTCCTTAACGGGAATGTGATGAGTACGCACGCCGGTCTCTCAGGAATCGCTGCGCGCACCATCCTCTCTCACTCCAGTTCCAATCAAGAGAGGTGGGGGGTTAGGAGAGACGTGGGGGGGGGGGGATTTCCTGCCACTTCAAAACAAATGACTGATCGTCGACCTGTGGGCTCGGTCAGCAGCGCTCCTGCGGGAGACGGGGGGATTTCTGGACAAGAGCCGCCGTGCCAAAGTGTCCATCATCATCTCTGTCTAAGTGGCGTCCCATCACGGCGTCAGCGTGCGCGTCGGAGTTGTCTTGAAGCCTAACTTTGACCCGCCACCCGTGCGTTCCCCTCCTTTTTTGTTATAAGTCCTTCATTTCCTTGGACTCCGGCGCGCGGCTCTCCTATCCCTCCTCCTCCTCCTCCTCTTCTTCACTCTCCTCTTCTGTTTTTTGGCCACTCAGTGGTGACACGATTCACGCCAATTAGTCTCGAATGCCGGGGATATCCGCCTGCATCGACGCATCCTCTCTCCAGGACCCGTCTCCGTGGCACGGCGCGCAGCACCAACCGCGCAGATGACAGGGAAGATAATGCGCTCCGAGGCGCTATTAGATGACACGCACACACCCACACGGGCGCGCACACCTATGCTCACTCCCACTCTCCCTCTCTATCTCTCTTTTTCTTCTTTTTTTTTTGTTACCCTCCCCACCCCTTAAGCTCCAGCTCAAACACACCCACCCGCACGCGCGCAGCCTCCTCAGCATCCTCTGTCGGGACACGCTGGAGGAGAGTCCGGAGGGAGGAGTTCTCCAACCCTTTTTTTTTTAGAAAAAAAAAAAAGGAAATTAAACTTTAGACGTCCAGAAACAATGATATATTTTAAGTATTGTAAAAAATACTTTCATTTACTTTTCATATTCCTAAATAAAGGAGATTTGATCGGGAAAAGGCGTAAAGGTGCCACATGATGTGCCAACAGTGGCGCTCCAAAGTTCACTCCTATAATTGGGCAGAAAATAAATGTGCTCTGAAAATGTGTGTCGTGTGTGTATGGTAAATGTGTGTTCGTGTGGTTGATGTGTGTATGTTGAACAACCACCTTCTCACATGAGCCGACGTGTTTTCTCGAGTCAAACCGAAGCGCGCCCTCGAAAATCTCAGGAAGCGAAGAGTTTGTCCCCTTTTTCTTTCAGAGAAGGAGCTTTTGGATGTACTCACACCTGAGCTAAAGAGCACAGACGGGGGGGGGGCAAGACGTTGTGTTTATGGAGGGGAGGGGAGGGCACCGTGATCAGATGCGCAAGAATTTTTGCAATATTTATGCATAAAATAAACTAGAAAAAAGCGCATTTTTTAATGAAATGTTTTTGTTTTCATTGAAAATGGTGGGATTCGCCGGCAAACCTCTTTTTGTGGCTTTTTGCGCGCGCAGTTCTCCAAATTGAGTGCGCCTGCATGCACGCGTGGAACTGTGCCGCGACGGCGGAAAGCGCGCAACTTACAGGACGCACGAAGGTGCGTAAAATACCACCTGTTCACTAAACACACCACTTACTTTTCCACTCTAATCACGACGCGCATTTTTCCCGCCCAATTGGCGCGCGTCGCGGAGAATCTTCAAAAGTTTACGCGCCGCGCCCTCCAGCTGTGGATTAATGAAACCTGAAGACCGTTTTTTTTTGGGCGCTGAAGCTCTCACCTTGAGTTTTAGTGCGTCTCTCTTGGAGAGGGGGACGCTTTGACAGGAAGCGTGGTGCAGCCGAATCCATCCGCTTTGAAACGGGACATCCTCGCTCCTCGTCTCGGTCGCTCCCGGGGAATGGAGGAAAGCTCCCGGTCACCGGCGCCAGCGCCACGTCACCTCATCCAGAACGCACGGGTGGAGACGGCTGCAGGTGCCTCAAAAATCCTCCTAGGAAGGACTGGAGGGGGGAAATGTGTTAAATAATTGGGAATCTGCTGAAAGACAGAGAGTGACCGGCGCGCTGCTCTGGGGCGCAATGAGGCGGAGAGACTTCCACCATTGACTTTCAAGTAAAGTTTGATTTTTTTTCTCACCGAGCTGACAACAACAGTGACCAAAAGCAGTTAAACATCTTTTTTTTAACCCAAAATAATAAAGTAAAAAGAATAGATAATCATAGTAAAATCCTAAAATTAAAAAGCTATTTTGCAGTTAGAGGCTATTCTTCACAGACAAATATTACTTCCCAGGTATATACTTTAACACAAATTTCTTACAGTTACTATCACTGTTGGAAATCTTTTTCCTGAGATAATTTATCTGGTAGACATACATTCCCAACAGATGTACACCAACAAAACCCACAGTGAATCAATTATACTCCAACACTGTCATATTTAAATGTATATGACATCCTATTGAAGTAATCCTACTTTTTATGTTTTAGAAGGAGAAAACAGTGCATAAGTACTTTAAATCCCGCTCTGATCATCATTTGATCTATTGTAAAAGCGTTCAGTCTTATTATTATTTTTTTAATTAATAATGGGCCAATCAAAGTGCGCTGAACCTTTTTTCTTCAATAATTTGTGATCTTCACTGGTGTCCATGGATTACATGAAATCCTCTCCACCATTGTCATGGTAGGAATAACACGTCAATGTGAGGGTGGGGTCATAGGATAGTACAAGGGTTAAGCATCCAGACTGGGAGGCAAAAGCCCCCCCTAACGGTTGGATGGTTGGATGGAGTCGTTGGTATCAATCTTTAAAACTGGGTGAAGCCCAGCAGGCTCCAAGTGGCCCAAACCCCGCCCAATTCTGTGAAAGAGGTGGCATCTGATTGATTCCATTCTACCTGTGTGTTTGGTGGAAAGGTTAAGGACAGAGTTCAGTGGAGACAGCTGCCTCTCCTTTTTGAGGCCCAAGGGCAACTCCTTTGACATGAACGCCTTTTTTTTTTCCTTTTTTCTTTCTCTCTCCTGCCAACTCACTCGAGAGACAAGAAAGAGGAGCACCCGGTTGAAAGCTGCCAAAGAGCACATTTAATTCCCTTTTATGAACTCCACAAAAAGAGCCGGAATAAAAAGTTCTCTCACAATATGCGACTGAAGCTCGTCCTCTGACTGTTAAGCTTCCCTGACATTTTTTTTTTTTTTTTGTGGAAAATGGAAAAAGCCCTCCAAAAACTGCTCGTTCGTGCCCTCACACAGAGGTTACAGAAATGAAGGGAGCAATAAAAAGGCTGAAGCACTTGAGCACAAATAGATAACCAATGTATTAACATGTGAAGCAAGAGAAGTCCTGGAGGTCAGCAAGGTGAATGAAAGCGCCTTTATGCAGAGCGACCCGCTGAAACCACCATTCCAGGGCAATTTCTCTGAAAGTTCTCACCTCCTTCGTCACTTTTTTTTCCCTCCCGTCTTGTTATTTTTGATGGCGATCGGAAAACGAGCCAGTCGCCAGACATGGGGTATTGAGTTTCCTCCACCTGTTCAGCGAAGGCTAATGCCACCTTTATTCGAAGGAAGGAGTTTGTTAGTCAAGGCGGTGGGAGAATGAGCGCAGGCTGGATTAATCAGACAGAAGGGAGCTCAATGGGCTTTTTAAGTGGTGGAATGCAGAACAGACTCTGAAGGTGTGCTGGAGGTTGCTAATTCAAGGAAACCCATACAAGACATACAAATGTCAGCGTACAAAGCATTAATATCCAAACTAATGCAGCAACGACAGGAAAAAGTATCAGTACTGCAGAAGAGTTATATGAATATAAAAGTACAACTTTTTTTTTAAACCGAATCTAGGTCTGTTTTTATTCTAGTTGCAATTAAAAATAATATTTTTGTACAAGTGACAACTTATTTTTATGATGTTTTATGAAATCTTATCAAACACCATAATAAAAGACGAAAACAAAATAGTTATATTAAAGCTTTTAGGGGTGAAGATCCAATGATCACCTGTAATTGAAAAGTCCACACCATTCCAAAGGGACGCTTTTCATTTTAGATTTAACATGGACACCTAGTGGCCGCCTCGTAAACTGATCTGGCTCCAAATATTTTTGTTTCCGAACTGACCCTACACAGGAATTCAGTGTTTTCTCTTGGCCCTGCATTACAGAATCATAATAATGCATTTAACTCTAGTCCAAGTCATGAATCCCAAGATTTTTTTTCTGTTGGATCAATTGAATGTCATAACAATTTCAACTGACAAAAAAGTAAAGTTTGTTACTTTGTGTCCACTTACATTTATTTCTGTTACACTTACGTACTTCCTGCTCCGGTCAAGACTGGACAAATGTTTGTCAAACCTGCTTGGCAGCCATTTTGGATAATTAGATGGAACCATTTCTATTGACAGGGGTGTTTTTCCCCCTCTATCTGGTTGTTTGGTTAATGTTTAATTAAAAATAAAAACAAAAAACAACCCTTTGGACCAATTGAGGGAAGGCCATAAAGGTATTGGTTCAGTTGAAAGACGCTGGTTGTGAATGGAGCTGACTATTGGAAATAAAACCCTTTTAACTCCAAAAGGACTCAGACTGGTCACTTTAGCACAGCTGCTCTGTGCTATTCTGACATAGTGTGGATACATAATGAAGTGGGTTGATGGTAAATCAAACCCTTATCGAATCTTTAGGTTAATATTTGTTATTTAAGTTCAGGAATAGAAAAAAAAAAGTCTGCTCTTCTTATTCATTAACCGATTCACTCCCTCTTTATCTTTTTTATTCCATCTTTTCTTTCAAAAATGGGGTTTTCAATCAATATTTTCTCCTGAACACCCCCCTCCATCCAACCTTTCGTCCTGTCAGTATATTGTCACCATCCGTTCATTTTTTTATTATCCATATTCATCCTTTTATCCATCCATCACTTCATCTTCCCTTTCCTCTACAAGACGGGACATGGAACCCACACACTGGCTCTCCAAACTAACGTGTACAGATAGAATTTCCCACTCGTCATTCCCAATCTGCATTAAATTGTGAAACTTTTTAACTGTTGCTGTTGTGTGGTCCTAGCTTACAAATGTACATTTTATCACGTCGAGTTCCATTATATTGTTTCTTTCTGGGACATGAATCTTTCATATTGGAGGTCTTTTATTCCCCCCTACAGACATCGCCCAGCAGCTGCATGTATATTAGATGGTCACAAAACCCAACAGTCTAGAGATGAAATTTTCAAATAACTAATGGAGACTGGCAGTAAGCCGCCGATTTTTTTCCTGTTATTAGTTGCCTTGGTGACGCATACCTACAGGGCACTTTTTTTTTCTAATCATGCAGTAACTGACGGTTTCATTACATAAAGCTTATCAAACTCCAAAAAGAGGGGGCTTTTCTGTAATGCAAAGTGACTGGATTTACAATGGAACACATTATATATGTATCGTTCATGCATTGTGTGTTTTCACCACCAAACATCACTTTTTTTTTTCATTCATCCGATGGAGGTCAATGATCACTGGCTCATGACAGCTTGCTGGAAAAACTGCAAACTAGGTTCTTACAGGCAGATAATTGTGTGTCAGTTTCTGAGCTGCAGTGGCATTTAAGCATGCTTCCCAACACATGTGGGACCCAGGTGGTACTGCTGAGCAAAACAATGCCAAGCCTTTGGGGAGCGTGATTCTTTGTTCCAGTTGTTTTTCCAGGGTATTTAGAACAATAATCTCAAAATTAGGGGAGTACTGTAGTTTTGGAACTATACGTTGCTACGGAGTATAACCAGCAAAAAAAAATACAATTAAATTAAAAAATGCACAAGAAGAAAAAAGAAATCATTTACAAGTTGCATTTTGTGGAGAAACTTTTTTTTGTGTGTGTAAATTTATTTCAAACAATAAGTAGAAAACAACAAATGCAAACAATTTTATATAGATTATAAATGAAAATTAAAGACATCAATATATAGTTCGACCCCCTACCCCGAACAATATACCTTAAGTTTATACAGTATAATCTACATCAGCACCGGCATTACATATTGTCATCAGCATCTGACCACATCATCATAAACACACAAAGATCTACACACAAACACGCACGTGTGTACAGGCACACCAGATTTACCATTTGTATACTTTCCCTATCCATACCTTTTTTCCACAGGGACCTCAACACCCAACTCCCTGTCATTCTCACCAATAATAAACAATGCAAACAACATAGTAATTCATTCATATAAACTAGCACCTACACCAGGGATCTGCAACCCATGGCTCCGGAGCCACATGTGGCTCTTTCATCCTTCTGTTGTGGCTCCCTGTGAATTTGGAAAATCATTAGTATTTTATTAAAATTCAATTTTATTTTAGTTTGTTCATTTTTCATGGCATTTCAAAGGCGCTGCTGGCTCCATACGAAGCGCGTGCCACGTTAAAAACAGCTTCCTTAATGAATGAGCTGGTATTTATCAGGCGAGAACTGCAGAGCTGAAAGCAGGAGGACACACGCGGGGCGGCTTCTATAAACGCTCCGGGTCCGGAGTGGTTTTCTGCCGGGAACTTGACGTGCCGCGGGGCAGAAAGCAACTCTCTGATGACAGAGAATTTGCGCTTCGCGTTTTTAAACACGCATGTGCAGTGATGTATGTTTCTTCAAGGACATGAGTGTAGATCGCGGGACAGAGAAGATTAAAAAAAAAAAAAGTACTTCTTAAAAATCCACCAGCCAATCAAAATCCTCACCGAAAAGTACGGGACTTAATTGACATGCAGAATGGCCAATCAGACATCCTCTGACACATTACGTCACTGCGGACGCGAGTTTAAATTCACTGAGCGCAGACTCTCTGTCATCAGAACGTCTTTTTCTGCCCCGCGGCACATCATGTCCCCGATAGAAGACGGGCAACCAGAGTGTTTATTGAAGCTCTGCAGTTCTCGCCTGATAAATCCGAGCTCATCAAGGAAGCTGCGAGGCACGCGCTTCGTACGGAGCCAGCAGCGCCAAATGCCTCATAATATGCCACGCTCCCCGCTATTGGACTGTTTACAGCAGAGCATGACATACGATGGTTGCTGCTTTCTGTCTTTGTAATAAAACGTCTCATCTGTTAATACATAAGTATCTTTATGTAAACTCACTGTATAGTTTTTAATCATCAGTACATAAACAATAATGTTCAAATAAACATGTAACTAATAAACATGACGATGGAAAGAAAGAAGTACTTTTTTTTTTTAAAATCTTTTCTGGCCCGCGATACACTCATGTCCTTGAAGATAGATCACGATCGACGTAATGAGCACCCTTGATATAATATATATACATGCATAATATATTTAACCCTTGTGCTATCTTAGATGACCCCCACCCTTACTTTGAAGTGTTCTCCCTACCATGACAAAGTTGGATAAAGGTGGAAAAATTTCATGTAATCCATTGAACCAGTGAAGATCACAAATCATTGAAAAAAAAAAGGTTCAGCGCACTGTCTAGTGGGGTCTAGATGACCCAACTTTCAATGGTAAAGTGCCTAGGATAGCACAAGGGATAATGATGTCAAATTGGGTTGTGGCTCCGGGTGCTTTTTTTTTCATTAGGGGCGGTCCCAAATGGCTATTTGAGTAAAAAAGGTTGCCGACCCCTGACCTACACAAACAAGAACCTGTATAACTCAGTTACATTTGTCATTATTCCTTATAACTATATTTACTGAACACTATTATCGTATGCTTTTACTTAAAGTGGTTTAGACTGTTGCTCAATTGGATTTAACCCTTGTGCTATCTTGTGGGGTCCAGATGACCCCACCCTTACATTGACGTGTTATCCCTACCATGACGGACACGCATTAACCCTTGTGCTGTCTTGTGGGGTCTAGATGACCCAACTCACAATGTTAATGTGCCTCCAAGGCACGTTAACATTGTGAGTTGGGTCATCTAGACCCACTAGACAGTGCGCTGAACCTTTTTTCTTCAATGACTTGTGATCTTCACTGGTGTCCATGGATTACATGAAATCCTCTCCACCTTTAGCCACCTTTGTCATGGTAGGGAGAACACGTCAATGTAAGGGTGGGGTCATCTGGACCCCACAAGATAACACAAGGGCTAGCCACGTCAGCGTTTATCGCTTTGGCATCAGTAAACACCACCAGAATTCCTCTTCAAAGGTGCACTGTCTTTTTTTATTTTGGCTTTTAAATCAGTCTTATGGTGTAGAAAATATCCAAAGGAAGTGAACTCTGCAAAACATTCAGACTTCTTTCTGAAGGTGAGATCCTTCAGGGGCGTCAGGACAGAAGCTAGGCTTCATATCGCGATGCCTCTGAGAGACGGATCCAGGTCAGCCGCGCTAACTTTGTGCACCTGTTCAGTTTGGACTTTGAGTCAAAGGTTTATCTCAGCCTGCCACTAACACCCCCCACTCCAATCTGCTCCGCGCAGACCTCTGCTTATCCAATCCCCGCACCGCCTCCTAAAGCCATAACCCACCACACCTAAATTGAAATATAATATTAAGTTATGAAACAATACCTGAGAAGAAAAAACACTGAGGTATAATCCAAAAAGTGCATGATTGAAAATGGATTAGTGGGGTGGAGGAGGGGGGATAGAGGATGTTTTGGGGGGGGGGGATTGTACTCTGCTTACAGGCTGAGAGTCCTCTGGTGAATCGGGGCCATCGTGTTCAGATTTCCGTGCTCCTGTGAGCGATTTGGGATTTACGCCACCGAGACCCGTCCTTGTTGCGCCGCTTGAGTTGGTGCATGCCAGCATCGCGCCTCAAAGCTTTCAGATGGACTCATTTAGCCGTCTCGACCCGGGATTTTTCAGCTGGAATGCAGAAGAAATGCCGCTTCTGGTTTACGTTTCCTTCCGCCGCTGCCCAGGAACGACCATGTGAGGACAAACAGCACTCTGGGATGGAAGGATTCGGTGGTTTATCAGTGGCCCTGGGAGTCAGATCCTGTTGCTAATGATAATGATGAAAAATGCTCTGACCTGCTGTTCCACCAAATTAACTTTTGTCAATAACACGTTCCCAATTTGTCCTCTCAGGATCTGCTGACAGAAATATTGGTTACTGTAAGCGACAGTGGGAATTGAATCCTATTGGTCCGTTGGGGCATCATTAGCATGCAAAGGATGAATGAGAAGCTATGATTAGATGCTGAATGCAGAAGCCATTCAGGCTTTAGTAGCAAAACATACAATCACTAAGGAAACGAAGGACTTTTATATGAGGATCTAACTCAAAAGTCATCAACCTTAAAAAGCCATTTGGTCCAGTTTCTTACAGACCAAAGAAGTTCTACTTCACCATCTGGAAAAAATACAATTGATGTTTTTGTGCTCATTAATTTATAAAATGTAGCTTTTAAATTTAATATGTACAAGAACTGAATTCTAACGGTGTTATATTTTTCCTATATACAACAAATTTAACGTATTTTACTTTTAATAGTGCACATACAAGATCCTTTCAAAATAAAGTACACCCTGTGTTAAACATGCAGCAGATTTACTTTAATTAAAAGTCGAGTCACGACCATCATTATGGCTTTGATGTACCGTCATTCTTTAGTATTAAAAAAAATATATATATATATATAATAAAATAACATTGGTGTCAAATCCAACTTTTAAAAAATCTATACATGTAAACAGCAGCTAAACACAGACTATGAGAGTATTCAATCAAGTATTCAACCGGACCATGGTATAAAAATGGAATTATAAACCACCGGGAGAGAATGTAAACAGAGAGCTTTCAGTAACATGAAGGGGAAAGGGGGGCGGGGTTGCACTGCACTAACCTTTTAATGAACTCCTGCCGCTCTGCAGAAACTATGTCCTAGAAAAATACATGTTTTTTTCCCCCATTTGAGCTAAAAACAGCATTATCATATTCAAAAGACCGCTGGGAACGCTTCAAAAATAGATCCAGAGATGATTGGAGTGGAAGTTTAATTGACTAAAACTACAAACCCATTATTGACTCAAACTGTTAGCATTTTTCAAACCCAGAGAGTCACAATGGAGGGATAAAAGAGATGCATGTGGCTCTGGAGCCCCAGGTGTATTGGTTTTTTTTAGGGGAAAAAAAATCCATATTAGTTTATTACAATTCCTAGTTTATGTGACTTGGGAAAAAAAATTAGAAAATACTAATCCTTTAAAAAAATAAAGTAAACTTAAGTTAAATAAATCTGCACTAACTTGAATATTTGGACTGAGGAGTAAAGATAAACGTCACAGAAAGTCAAGCCTGTTATCTGTTGGGACACGTCCTGCTTAGGTTGCCAGTTTGTCCAAGGGCCACACTAGGGACAAGTTGGAATCTTCAATTACCTACACAGCATGTCTTTGGACTGTGGGAGGAAGCTGGAGCGCTCAAAGACAATCCACACAGCAAAGTCCCAGCTGGGATTTGAACCTGAGCACCACCGTGCCGCCCTCATACCTGGAACCATCAGCCTAAATGTGCTGCACATGATGAACTCAGCTGGCATGATTGAAATCTGATGTGAAGAAAGGAGGACAAAATGAATCCTTAAGAGAAAATTGGAGCATAAATACGTGACCAATATGTCGCATATTTAATCACTCCAGATTATCTTCAGCACAGATCAAGAGTTTGTGTTGATGCTGAGAAAAACTCATCATTTTTGAAAGAAAAGCCTAAAAATATTGACTATTAAAGTCCCTATGAGGCCATAAACAAACACTTCTACCTTTTTATCTAATGCTTACATTATTAAAGTAGTGCAATTATGTTCAGGAGAATAAATAGGTTTACAGCTTCTGTGAAAACTTTATAAGAAAAATAAACATACGCACATTAAATTTTCTATAGTATGTTATTCTCTAGTATATCTTTATACAGCTCATTAATTTAGTTTAAATTTGACATTGGAGTAAGGATTTGGTCTTTTGACTGGCAAGTGATTTTGTATCTGGAGCTCCAAAACGGCCTTAAATACTCACTCCCATGATAATGGTGGTTTTAAAATATTTCTCATGATGGAGGATATATATGAAAACAATTACGCTTTAAATTGCATTTATGTGGAACAGGTGAGAGAATTCAGGTTGTACTTGCGATGTGGAAAATATCCTGGACAAGCTCTCAGAACTGACCACTAAAAAGCAAAGGGTCATGTATGGACAGTTTATTATGGTAGGTAGCAAAAACAAAATCAATACGTTGCCCTATATGGATGCTCAAAAAGGATAAATTGGTGAACATATCTGGTTTAATGTAAATAAAAAAATAACATTATTTACTTTTCCTCTAAATCTGTCAGCCAGCCATTTGCTGGAGAGCTACGTTATAAAAATATAGGAAAATAACTGTAAAAATTGCTAAATAATGAAAAAAAAATTGTTATAGTAAAATAGTACAAAGTAATGCTTGTTTGGGAAAAAAATGAGAAAAATACTTGCAAAATATTCACAGAATACTTAGATTGGGACGTCTACATCCTTATCTGATAAAAAAGGTTAAATAAAAATGATTGAATCGTGAATAAAATGAAGTATCAGAAGACTTTTGTTTGTTTGTGGTTCACTGACACATTAAAAAAGTAAAAAACATTAGAAAATGTATTGTCTTATTCTGAATTGACTGAAGACATAAGCCTCCACAGACATTTGATTCTGTGGCCCGTCACTTCTACAATGCAACAGAACAGCAGAAGTGAACGTATTGCTTCAAGTCACGGAGAGCGCAGAGAGCTCCGGCACAGAGAGCTCCGGCCTCGCTGCATCCCGCTTTCCTCCCACCGGCCCGCCAGCCTCCCCTGAACAAAGACTCTTCAAATCAGTTAGTTTAAGCACACCGGCTTATTGATTGGCTCCCAAATTGCTGTGTGAAACAACACAAATAATCCCATTTCAACTCGCTGCGCTTGTTTCTGCGGCTTTCCAGATCATTCCAGGCAGAAACGGATCACAATTAGTTTGGAATCTAGCCTCCTTGAGAATGGCCGTGCATGCGGCATTCCGGGGTGCATTTGATATTCCCAGCGTTCTCTAGACGCCATTTCTCCTCGCGCCTGTGTTTTCAGACACCTGTGGATGAGGTGAAGATATTGAGCTGATGCACATTAGGCCACTTACGCGGGGAAAAAGGGTGGAAGATGTATAGCTTTGATTTACTTCACTAACCATAAGTTTGGACAAAACCCTAGGACACTGGAAGTCTGGAATGGATTCACTTCAATAGTGACGTAAATATGTGAAGAAATGTAGATCAAAAATCCCTTCCATCCTCAAAACAAGCAGAACAAAATGCAAAAATAAATAAAGAAATAAACTATACATTTAAGCTGCGTGTGGAGTTGTATGACCCGCAGCCATAACTGCCCCCCTCCCCCCAGCCCCCGTGGTCAGAGTTGCTCATTTTTCTTTTTTTCAAAATGGCAACTTTCTATTAATTTTATCTCCATAGCAACTATTTAATGTTATGGTCGCCTGGGGGAGACGAACACGACTATGTAATTTTTAGACAAATCGGGAAAAGTAAAATTTTGAATTTCCTTGGCAACGAAGGTATTCATTAACCACGCCCACATTCCTAATATGTTCATATCATATTTCATATCATTTTGATCAGCTTGAGCCAGGTATTCATATAATCTATTTTCCCCAAATTCTGGTTAAATTGTGCAAGTACTGGAATTGCGAGCTCTCAGTAGCTTCCCAATGACGTTTGAAGCGTTAGAAGGCGATGAGTTGAAATTTCTAGGAGGAGTTTAAATTTGTAGAACTGGCACTTGAGGTGTTTTTTTTGTTAGTTCAAGATGGCAGCTTCTTGCTCAGTTCAAAGGTCAACGAACCTTCAGTTGTGGTTGTAGATTTAATATGATGTGAAATTTCCTGAAGATCACATAAAAAAGTTGATTTTTCAGGAAATTTTTGCTCAAATAAGAAATAATAAGAAAAACTAAAGCAAAAACAATGCAACACATCATAGCAAGTTTCTCTTCAGATTGTCGCCATTTTCTTCTCCCTCAAGTCTGATGTTAACAGGTGGTCTTGGTCCGGTAAAGTAAAGGAAGCAAACCCAATAGTGGGAAACTTTTCAACACTTTTCAGCACTTCACATCCATTTCAGTCAAACTGCTTTACTGTAACGAGAGAGTAAACTTCCTAGAAGAAGAAGAATTGGATTCAAAGAGTGTGTTTCCTTGTGATCTTTATAGAATCATTTCTCCCCCGTCGTCACATTTTTTTATCGACGTCACAGAAAAAAGAATTGAAAAAAGTGATTCAAGTCCATTTTTTTCAGATATTTCTCAGGATGGCTAAAAACATCCCTGTTGGATATTTTTATTGACAAAGAAAGACTTTTTAGGCCTCAATCAATCATATTTTTTTATTCATCCATCAATCTTCGAAAATCCTTTTCTGGGTCACTGGTGTAAACAGAGAGCTCGCAGCAACGGGTAAAGGGGGTGGGATTGCTCCACTTCAATGGTCCCGCCCACAAAAAAAATTCTGTTGAATTAATTCCTGTTGCTCTGCAGAAACTATGTCCTAGAAAACAACATATTTGGGGATTTTAGTTAAAAAAGACCACCTGGAACACTTTGAAAATAGATCAAAAGATGATCGGAGTGGGACTTGAAAATTACAAGCCGGTGATAAATTTTGTAGTTGAACAAAGAAAGAAAAAAAGAAAAGGAACATTTGATTTGAGATCCTGGTGATAAGTAAATGAATTGTTTTACTTAACATCTTCAGGAATCTGAGCACAAACATATAATGTACAGTTTCATTGTTTAATTGAGCCCACTCAGAGCTTTAAGTAAAAATAACATAAACCTATGAAATAGAGTAAGAAATGGTCCAAACCGATGATTACATGTGTAGATTTTCTCCACCTTATGGCATTAGGTGAAGCTTGGGCGTGATTCCAATATTACAGATGAGTTGTTTTCCTCTCCAGAGCCTCGGGCAGCCATGACTTGCATTCATGATCGACCTCACTGCTTATGATTCGATGCTTTCCAACAGGAAGGATCAGGCCACCATCGGCATCTGGACTCTGGAGTTCTGGGTTTGATCTGAGCTCGTCGGACGCGCTTTGGTATCAAAGCGCCAACGCACATTATTATTGGAAGACTTTGAGCCTTTCATATCCTGCAGTTCAAAAATTTCTTTAGGTTGCAATCTTGTTAAAGTCAAGTCCCTGTGTGGAAAAATACCTGTTTTTAGACAGAAAAGATTCCCCCTGCAGTCAGTCCTGGTGTTAACGGTCCTGAACCAGAATTCTTCTTTGGTACTGCTACTTCGAGCAACCATTTGGCTCCCAGCACATGCTCATAAAGTCGCCAAAATTTAAATTTGTCACATGGAGCTCTGACCAAAATGGGAAGATGGGAGGGGCATGTAGCAGTGTGGGCGGGTCAAAGGGGGTGGCGGGGCAGGTTGTACTTGCAAGCCATACAACGCTGCTCACGACTTGTGCTATCTTGTGGGGTCCAGATGACCCCACCCTTACATTGATGTGTTCTCCCTACCATGACAAAGGTGGATAAAGGTGAAGAGGATTTCATGTAATCCATGGACACCAGTGAAAATAAAAAATCATTGAAGAAAAAAGGTTCAGAGCTCTGTCTAGTGGGTCTAGATGACCCCACTCCCAACGTTAAACTGCCTTAGATAGCACAAGGGTTACGAGTGTTTTAGTATTTAAAAAAATTTGAAAAACTATGTTAAATAATACAAATTGGCTTGCTCTGTATTTATTTGATTGTATTTTTGTACATTTGAACCCCTAAATATTACAAATGTTCTCAAACTATTAGCTAGAGCTACCATCTTATGTTTGTCTTTTGCTTCAGTTGAGTTTTATGACTTCTTATTGTTTTAACCCATGTTTTTCTATATATGGTTTTATGTCAGGCACCTCGTATTCTACGCATGTTGATGAAAGGTGATCCACAAATGCATACATTGGTTGATATGTTATCCCCAAAATTCAAATAAATATTAAATGTTTTTCCTTATTTACTGCTTAATAAATTCTTTCTAATTCTGGCTGATCCAGTGGAGAAAAAAAACATTTTCTTTTGGAAAACTAAATCATTTTTGACTACTTAGTTTGTTTTATTGACGTTTTTCCAGAGCATTGTCAGCTTTCACCGAAACCGTAAAAATGTCACTTTATGCCTCAGTTTTCTGTTGTCAGCTTTTACATTTCTATTTTATTCTGGAAAACTTAATATAAAATTAGCTTATTTAGCAGTTTTTGTCTGGAATCCTAAAAGCCGGAAAGAAGCCAAAAAAGAAGAACATTTGTTAGCACTATATATAAAAATTTAAGCTCAGCTTTCAAATAAGGTCAAATACCTCGTGAGACTCCATTTTTGTTTTTTACATCGATGAATGAAATGTATGATTATATCATTTTATAATATTGCACTCTATAAAAATAAAGTTGAAAAAAAAAAAACATTGTTCACTAGAGCATTTAAAACACTGAAACAAATGTAACTTAAGAATTTTTATGGTTATTCCTAAACATAAAAAAAAGATTTATTAGATTCACAAAAAAGAAAAACACAACAAACTAAATTTTACAGTGATTTTAAACTTTATTTTTAAATACCAAGTTTAAAAGCAGTAAAACTTGATCAAATAAGTGCAGATGTAGAAACCAGATGTGTTTTTCCTACTAAAGTGCTATTAATTGATCATCTGGATGATTTATAACAACACTACTTCTGTGTGATGTTTAGGGTCATTTAGTAATTCTAATTTTAGGCGTCAGAGCTCCAGTCAGGGATGGAGAAAGTCTTGGACTGTCTTTTCTCTTCTCCTATAGCATACTCCAGGTGGATACATATATGTCTGTCGCTTTCCTCTGAGGGATACATGCACACCTCCCCGGAGACCAGCGTGTCCTGCTTCACCTCCGCCGGGGAGTCGAGGTACAGCACCGCCTGCTTCCAGTGGGTCTCGGGTTTGAACGGTGACGTGGAGAGCACGAGCGTCTGCGGTTTGTCCGAGCACGGGAAGCTGACCGTGAAGTACACGCAGAAGCCATTGACTGCCGCCGAGCCGAACGAGCCGCAGCTGAACCGGCCCTTCACCGAGCGGAGTTCCTCCGCCGTCACAGAATATAGGTCCAGCTCCGCGAAGCGCGCCGGGTGGGAAAGCACGTCCTCCACGGTCACGGTGTTCACCGTGATGTCAGAGTTCATTATGCACTTCCGGGCAAAGTCGGACATACACGACATGTCGACGCCGTACTGCTCCTTGACGGTGTACCAGAAGTGTAGGCGGTCTTCGACCACCGGGTCACAGATGGGCGCGATGTAAAGCTCGGCTCTGCTCGGCAGGATGATGCCGCCGGGCCGAAGCCACCTATCCCGGGCACAGAGCACCGAGTTGAGCATGGACTCGTGAAGCAGAGCGTAACCCATCCACTCACTCACAATCACGTCCACCTTCTCTGGGAGCTCCACGCTTTCCACGGTTCCCCGAATGACCTCAATTCGGTCGTCCATGTTGTTTTGTCGGACTATTTTCTCAGCCTGCTCGGATATGGAGCAGGCCTCCACGGCGTAGACTTTCCTGGCTCCCGCCTGGGCACAGAAGATGCTTAACACGCCGGTTCCTGCGCCGACATCCAGCACCACTTTACCCCGAATGCACTCAGTGTTCAAAAGAATCGCCGTCCGATAGGTGTTGGTCCGGACTTGGTCCGCTATCATTTCTTCATGAATTGTGACATCCGCGTAGCTGTCAAAATAAAGTCTATCCTGGCGGGTTTTATCTAGTTTTCTCTTTTTTCCTGCGTAAGACATCTTTTTTCCTCTCCTGCAGCGTGCTACGAGCTGGCGGTGTTTTTGTTTGCCACTTCCGCGTTGGTGAATCTGGGATTTGTAGTACGTAAGGGAGACTTTGAAGTTAATATTCCTGACGAGCTACTACAATTCCCACAAGCCAACGGGACAATTCTGACATTTGAGAAGTTGAGTTTACACATTTTCTTTCAAAATGTTTGTGGAATGTTGGGATGAAATAAAAAACAGTGATAATAATGGAAAAAGGGGGACTCAAAGAAAAGAAAAAACGTAATTTCTCTAAAACCAGTTCCAGGTGTCAAAGCCACTTACATTGACAGTACAAACGCTAAATTATTTGACAAATATTTGTTTCTTCAGTGTATAATTTACAATTGGGTCACTTTATTTTTAAATATTCATTTTTATCCCGTTATTTGTATCATTTTATGTTTCCAAGTGGTTAAGTGGGAGATTTCACCATCATTTCTTTAAACAGAGTTTAGGAAAGTGTTATTAGACAATATTAAATAATTTTTTTCAAATAGATTTATTCTTTTAAACTGAGACATTTTTTAAAAATAATTTCATCAAATTTATTGTTTTTGAATGTTGCTTGATCCGTCTGTTTAAAGCACTCTCATTTGTGTGTGTGTGTGTGTGTGTTGTGGTGGGGGTGGGGGTGTTTAGCCAGCCACCAACTGTGCAAGTTCTCCCACTTAAAGAGATGAGAAGCCTGTAATTTGCATCATAGGTAAACCTCAACTATGAGAGACAAAAAAAAAAAATAATAAATAATCACATTGTCTGACTTTATAAGACTTAATTTGTAACTTATAGTGGAAAGCAAGTATTTGGTCAGCTACAAACAAGCAGGATTTCTGGTTCTCACAGACCTATAACTTCTTCTGTAAGAGGATCCTCTGTCCTCCACTTTTTACCTATATTAATGACACCTGTTTGAATTGGTTATCTACATAAAAGACACGACAACCCCAAACAGTCACACTCCAAACTCCACTGTTGCCAAGACCAAAGAGCTATCAAAGGACACCAGGAATCAAATTGTTGACCTGCACCTGGGTCAACAATTTGGTTTTGCACCTTGCGCCTGGGAAGACTGAATCTGCAATAGGTAAGCAGCTTGGAGTCAAGAAATTAACAGTGGGAGCAAATGTTAGGAAATGCAAGGACATGCAAGATCACTGATAAGTCTCCCTCCATATGGGTCAGCCCGCAAGATTTCACCCTCTGGGGTCAAAATGATCACAGGAACGGTGTCCCAGAACCACACTGGGGGACCTAGTGAATGACCTGCAGAGAGCTGGGACCAAAGAAACAAGGACTACCATCAGTAACTCACTACTGTACACCACCAGGGACTCAAATCCTGCAGTGCCACATGTGTCCCCCTGCTAAAGCCAGGACATGTGCAGACCGTCTAAAGTTTGCTAGAGAGCATTTGGATGATCCAAAAGAGGATTGGAAGAATGTCCTATGTTTAGATGAAACCAAAATAGAACCTTCTGGTAAGAACTCTACTCATCATGTTTGGAGGAGAAAGAATGCTGAGTTGCACCTACTGTGAAGTACGGGCGTGGAAACATAATCATTTGGGGCTGTTTTTCAGCAAAGGGACCAGGACAACTGATCCCTGTAAAGGAAAGAATGAATGGAGCCATGTATCATCAGATTTGGAGTGAAAACCACCTTCCATCTGCAACGGCATTGAAGGTGAAATATAGCTGGGTCTTTCAGCAGGACAAGGATCCCAAACACTCTGCCAGAGTAACGAAGGAGGAGTGGCTTCGGGAGAAGCATTTCAAGGTCCTGGAGTGACCTAGCCAGTCTCCAGATCTCAACCCCATAGAAAATCTTTCCAAAGTCCCTCCAAGGAGGGAGTTGCATGGAGGAATGGAGGAAAATACCAGCAACAGTTAGTGAAGACTTACAGAAAACGCTTCACTGCTGTCATTGCCAACAAAGGGTATAAAACAACGTATTGAGTTAAACTTTGGTTATTGACCAAATACAAAAGTTTTGGTATTTCCATCATAATTTACAAAGAAAAACTTATGTAAATAAATAAATAAAATTAAGTGTTGAAAAAGTCTTGGTACCGTTTTTTCCTTACTATAGGGCACACTGGATTATAAGATGCATTGTCAATGAATTGTCTATTTTCGAACTTTTCTCATATTTATAAGGCACATTAACCGAGACAGAAGAGTCACAGATAAATCAACCAATCGGTCCGACTCTATTATCTGTGTTCACAGTAACTCCAGAACTTGTTTGTACACGGTAAACGTTTCTACGCCACTATTCAAACGTTAACATGTAGCACCGACTAACACCACAAAAACAAACGTTACTGTGACTACACTAACTCCCGACCTTTTAGTAACTCTTAAAGTAAACACAATTCAATACTGTTACACATTAGCTGCATTCGTGTATTCATAAAACCCAACATTGTTTTCAACATGGGAAGAATAAAACAGACTGCTTGGCTTTCAAGTCTAAAAGATGTTTTTCTTCACAAGCTTTTACTTGGAGTATGTGGAAACCTTAACTGCCTGTTATTGTGTCCAACCCGATAAATGATCATTTGTGCCAAGGAAATAACTTTATGCTGTGAAGACTTGAACTGGAAAGACTCTGGACTTGACTTGAATTTTAAAATGGGACTTGTGTGCATCTAACCAAACTAACATGACTAAACCCTGAGATGTCTTTTCTGAGAATCTTTTACTAGACCTGCAATACATTGTTTTTTAACATCACCTTATCTCCATATTCACATCCAATGCTCAATACCACTTTCATGCAGGTTATGACTGCCTCTCATTAGCCCACTGTAACCTTGTTTTCTTCTGCTTCTGGTTTCTCTCAATAAGGGTTTTGTTGTTTCTCGAAGCAAATCTAATTTCCTTCGGATGATTTGTTCAGTCACAATCAGTCTCCTGCCAATTTATTTTTTATTCTTTTTCTGTGACTGCACCAGCAAGCAGGTTCCACCGTCTCAGGCTGAAGGACTTCCTGGTAGAGAACTCAAAGGTTGCAGAAAAGAAATCCGGCACAATCTGCTACATAATACCAAAGAGTCATTATCAGATCCTTTCTTTCTACATTTTCTTGGAATTATGCCCTTATTTTGCTGATAAAAAAGGAAAAACATCATCTGGAGGATTTCACTCTTCATTTAAAAAAAAAAGAAAGAAGCACTGAGCACTTATAGCACAATTTACAGCTCCTATTTTGCAACTGCACAACACAACACGGTCATTATCATTTCCAAGCCTTCCTCGGCGACACATCAGGCAGAGCACAGCTGTTTGTTTCTCGACTCAGCCCCTGTGGGACACTCCACTCTGTTTCAGAGATCTCTGACAAATGAGAGGGAACTGTATCCCATTTCATGAAGATGAGAAGTGAGCGGAGGAAGCAGTTGTGTCGAAAGAAGAAGTGAGATGCCGACTGGTTTGTTTTCTGTTTTCAAGACAGCGCAATTCCACACTGAAATGGAAGAGCAGCATTATTGACAGGAAAGGAAAATGTGTGTACATGTAGGTCAATGTTTGTGTTTCTGTGAGGAACCAGTGCCTTTGCTTCATTTATTCTTGATTTAGTTGACCGCATTTTACGGCACACTTAAAAGTCACAATGTTTTTTAAAAAAATGACAGTGCGCTTTATAATCAAGAGAGCCAAAAATATGGATTAATTCGATTTAAGCTTTGCGATTCTGAGAGGTTCTATGTCAAAATGTTAGTCTGTTTTTTATTTTATTTTTGGTGTTATTGTGAATACACTAATGTGGTTAGCGTGTAGTGGTGTCGTACCTTTTTCTTTTTTTACGTGTTACTAACAAGGTTGGAAGTTAGCGTAGTCAGTAACATTTGTTTTAGCGGTTGTTGTTTTTTTCATGTTCTGCAATCGCAAACAGGGTTGGGAGTAAGCTATTGTGGTATACGCGGCTAATGGTTTGCGTTGTTGGACTGTTTTTTTTAGGTGTTACTAATAAGATTGAGAGTTAGCGTAGACACAGTAACATTTGTTTTACCGATATCAGTCTGTTTTTATGTGTTGCAAATGAGGTTGGGAGTTACAGGTATTGTGGATATGCTAATACAGCTAACGCGTGACTGTATCTGACTTTTATTCTCTTTTTTTTTTACATGTTACTAGAAAGGGAGTTAGTGTATCCACGGTAACATTTGTTTTAGAGGTATAAGTGTACTTTTTTTTGGAGTTACTTGTATTGGAAATACGATATAACACAGCTAACGTGTTAATTGTCACAAACAAGTTCTAGAATTACTGTGATCACAGTTATTACTGACTGGTGTACTTACCTCTTTCTCTTGTTTCATTTAATGTGCCTTATAGTTCGCCTAATATGATATAAGTTAAAAAAAATAGACCATTTATTGACGGTGCACCCTATAATCTGATGCAGAAAATACATAATTATATGTGTTAAAAGTAATGGACTTTTTTTTGCTTTAACTTCCCTTAAATTAGCTCCAAAAAGCCCCTTAAATTTCACTTATTTTATGTCAGATCCTCCAGTTTTATTACCCTTTAAACTCACCTCACTCCAATTCCCCCCCTGGGGTGCTTTCATTTGAATTCCAAGACATTTTCTACTTTCTTTCAAATGATTTCAGTTTTGGACTCTTCTGCATTTTGGTCCTACAAACCCCTTTCCTGACAGAAAGATGTGGTCACCATACAATCACCATTATGCAATCTGCTGATCATTTTGCAGCCCACAACCCTTTATGACATCATGCTTTGAGGAGATTTCATGTCCTTTTTCTTTATGCTTCTTCTGAGGTGCACGCAGCTTCTCAGTATGTTTTATCAAACAGGCATCGAAAGGGCTCTGCTGTACGCTGTGGTGTGTTGGTGCGGCACAAGCAAGAGAAACCTTACCCGCTCAACCCTTGTGCAATCCAAGGCACTTTAACATTGGGATTGGGGTCATCTGGACCCAACAAGACAGTGCGCCAAACCTTTTTTCTTCAATGATTTTTGATGGTCACTGGTGTCCTTGAATAACATGAAATCCTCTTCACCTTTATCCACCTTTGTCATGGTAGGGATAAAATGCCAATATAAGGTTGGGGTCATCTGGACCCCATATCTATCTATCTATCTATCTATCTATCTATCTATCTATCTATCTATCTATCTATCTATCTATCTATCTATCTATCTATCTATCTATCTATCTATCTATCTATCTATCTATCTATCTATCTATCTATCTATCTATCTATCTATCTATCTATCTATCTATCTATCTATCTATCTATCTATCTATCTATCTATCTATCTATCTATCTATCTGCAATGGTGGGTTATTTATAGGCGGATCTGTACATTCATTTCATCGCTACTCCAATCACTGACCTGCTGAGGACTAAGATGAGGCACAAAAGGCAAAATTCTTTCTTGTTGCTGGAAAATGTTTTGACTTAAAGTTACTTTATTCAACCAGCAAGTCTGTTTTTGATTGGAAATGGCTCAGGTGTCGGGTAATAAGAATATAAGACGAGAAACAAGAGGCTACTCTGTGAAAGTAATTTGGAGCTTTTATTCACATTTGAAAATGTGTGAAATTTGCCAGGGGCTTGACTGGATGTCTGATCATCACATTCAGATTCAAAGCATTGCTCGTTCATCTGCCTCGTGGAAGAAAAATAATAGTTTTGCAAAAACTCCTGTTTCCTGACTGAACTGAAGTTTTGTGGTAAACCCAGACAATTTTTTTTTTAAATCTCCAGCTTTCCTCTTTTTTTGTTGGATCTGATTTATTTATTTATTTGTTTTTTGACAGTCAAAAAACTCAACGTGTGAATATGCAATGCGATCTGTACTCAAGCCAAATTTTAGAGTTTGTCTTCCATAATTGACTGGTAAAATTCCAACTTGGAAAAGGGACTAAGTAGAAACATACAATGGAGGAAATTAGTGTTAATGCAGACGGAGGGATTGCTGATTTCATGCACTTGGCAGGAAGGTTTGCAGGTGCTGTATTTGGTAGGCAGAACAGACAGACAAGCAGCTGTTGGTTGTGCTCTGTTAGACACAAGCTTGAGGCAGTCGCAGTGCCAACCCCAGACACAGCCAACAACCCCCCCTTAGTAGATGTCTGCCAGGATTCCCCTTTATCCATCAGCTGAGTGTGTGTCTGGTCCTAGTTAGGCTTGAGTGATGCAGGTTTAGGCCATCCAGTGAACACAGCGAGGTCATATCAACCAAAGAAAAAAAAAAAAAAACAGCAGCTAGGCTCACTATAATCTCCAAAGATGAATTTGTGGGAAACAAGTTGTGCTTGTTGTTGTGCTTGATGACATCCACCATAACAATAGATTTGGATCAGGAGTGTCTAAACCATTGACTGTAGAAAAGAAGTGGCCTGAGTGACTCCTCCCCCTTGCTTTCCAAACAGGAAGTACCCACTGGTTCCTAGAAGCCAAAATCCCATAGATTTCTACTGAGAAATAAACAGCCATTGTTAAGTCATTCTATTTGTCAGAATAACTATTCTTTTTATGATAATTTTTTTTAACATGTTCTTGATAATCCAAATTTTTTTCATGATATTTTATCTCTAAGTCATTTAGTTTACAAACTGGCCAATTAGATGCCGTAGTAAAAGTGTGTGGTTTTGTGCTAAACGTTTGAAACTTTTGACAGAGTTTGTGTAGAATGCTTTCAAGTGGCAGGGACGTGGACTTCCAACAAGCTCACTCCTGATCGAAAAAATGGCAACTAAAGTGACTATTTTGTTGGAGCTGGAAGTAAGGCATTTTCTATAAGTGACGTCACACTCACTCGGGGACAGTTCTCATTTACAGTCTAGCTTTTTTCTTTTGTTCATCCTGGCTACTGACTTGACCTGCGATCAGGTGTGCTCCACCAATGGAAAGCAGGGAGTTGGCCTGGAGGTCTGGATTAAACACCCCTGATTCAGACAATTCCACAAACCTCACCAAAACTGATGCACACCTCCCCCTTCACATGGTGGTGTCTTTAAAAGACCATCCAGATTTGGGGAGAGAGAAGGGTGAAAGGGCCTACCAGGAGTCCTGACCCCAACCCTATTTGACACCAATGGCATCATCTTATTTACCACCCTGAACATGTCCCATCTCATCTGATCTTGGGGATCGGGTTTAGGTAGTACTTGGATTGGAGACCGCCCGGGAATATCAGGTGCTGTAAGTGGGGTGGCTGTGGAGCAGAGGTAGGCCAGTGGAAGATCGCACATTAGGTTCCCGCCTTGCCCACCGTGTGTTGAAGTGGTTAATGTCATGTTTCGTCAAGTTCCTGTCTGACATTTGTGTCCTCGTGTGTCGCTTCCTGTTTTCTTTTGAAAGTTCCTCCCTTTCCGGTTCTTGTCTGTTTTCCCCCACAGCTGTGGACCTAATCATCCCTGATCGTTCCCACCTGTGCTGTCCCTCCTCATATGTATTTATGGTCTGTGTCTCCCTCTGTCCTGTGCCTGATTGTCATGTGTAGATGTTTACCTTGACCTACGCCTATCTCAGGTTCTCAGGATTAAAAGTTTCCAAGTACTCTGCATCTGAGTCCTCGCCATTCTGTGGTCCTTGTCAGTACAATCAGGCCAGAATGGACTCAGCAGAGAGCAGCACTCTAGCTGCCGTTCTACAACGCCTGGAGGCTCGCCTTTCCCAGCAGGAGGACTTCCAGAAGTCCCTGGCCGCCCACATGGTTCAGGTCACCTCCCAAGTCCAGGAACTCCGTCCAAGGCAGCCCTTGACCAACCCACCCCCGGGAGCCTCTTCAGCCGTTCCGGCTTCTGCCCCGCCCGCGCCTGCCCGGTGTTTGGACATCAGGATCGCCCCTCCCGAGCGTTACTCAGGAGAGTCAGGATTATGCAGGCACTTCCTCACAGACTGTTCGATTCATTTTGAACATTCCCCCCATGCTTTTGGATCAGACCGAGCGAGGATTGCCTTCATGATCTCCCACCTATCGGGGAGAGCTCGTGCTTGGGCCATGGCCGAGTGGGCTCGCGACTCCCCTCTCTGCAGGTCTCTCCTCGCCTTCCAAGAGGCTCTTCAGTGTACGTTCGATCCCGTATCTACCAGCAGGGATAAGGCGCGGGAGCTTACCTGCATACATCAAGGAGGGGATTCGGTCTGTGAGTACGCCGTCCGTTTTCGCACCTTGGCGGCTGAGAGCGGATGGAACTCGGTGGCGCTGTACGACGTCTTTCTGAAGGGGTTGGCGCCACGCATCCAGGAGCAGCTCATACCCCTGGATTTGCCGTCAGATCTGGACTCCCTCATAGCTCTCGCCGTTCGCACGGACAATAGGATCCGTGAGCTGGCCTCCCGGCGTAGCCGTGGTCCCATGGCGGAAGCGACATCTGGAGGAACTGAGACAGCGGAGAGGCGGCTCTTCCGCCAGGTTCCGTCCGACCCGCCTCGCTCGCCCTCTAGGGGTGAGGAGGGGGAACCCATGCAGGTGAACAGAGCACGGCTCTCAGCGGCGGAACGACAGCGACGTCAGCGAGAAGGGCGGTGCTTCTTCTGTGGAGAGCTCGGTCATCTGGTTCCTTTCTGTCCTAGGAAGGACTCGGCAAGGGTGAGTCACGTCGCAACCGAGGCCAGACCCGCACGAAGCCTCACACCCCTAGAGGTAACACACCGTGGCGTCACCACATCCCTCACAGCTCTTATAGACTCAGGGGCCGATGTCAGCTTAATGGACTGGATGCTGGCAGAAGACCTAGGGCTGGAGCCTCGTCCCCTGCACAGTCCCGTCCGGGTCAGTGGCCTTCATGGGAGGGGACTTTTTCAAATCACGCACGCCACAGAACCGCTTCAAGTGTCCATCCAAGACCATTCTGAAGTCATGCCATTCTACCTGTTTAAGGGCTCTTCTAGGAACCTGGTCTTGGGGTACCCCTGGCTGTGTCAGCACGGACCTCAGGTCGACTGGTCATCAGGGAAAATCCTGGGATGGGGGTCGGACTGTGAGGAACACCGGGGTCCTGGGTCCGCAGGTAAACAACCTTCTGTGAACATTAACCCACTTCCCGTTCGTCCTGCTTTAGGGACCGGGACCCCGGAGCTGAGTACAGTTCCCGCCTGTTACCACCATCTGGGTGAGGTCTTCAGCAAATCCAGAGCTTCGAGTCTTCCTCCCCATCGCCCGTATGACTGCGCCATAGACCTGGTTCCAGGGTCCACCATTCCCAAGGGGCGTCTGTACCCCGTTTCAGCGGCAGAACGCCAGGCCCTGAATAACTACATCGACGACTCTCTGGCGGCAGGCCTAATCCGTCCTTCCTCCTCTGCAGCCGGGGCTGGGTTCTTCTTCGTTGGGAAAAAGGACGGGACCCTTAGGCCCTGCATTGACTACAGCGCTCTCAATGACATTACAATTAAAAATCGTTACCCGTTGCCGCTCATGTCCTCTGTTTTTGACCAGCTCCAGCAGGCCAAAGTCTTCACTAAACTCGACCTCCGAAACGCATACCATCTGGTCAGGATCAGGGAGGGGGACGAGTGGAAGACAGGGTTCAACACACCCAGGGGCCATTACGAGTATCTAGTAATGCCCTTTGGACTAACCAATGCTCCTGGCGTGTTCCAGGCCATGATCAACGACGTCCTCAGAGACTTCCTGGACCACTTTGTTTACGTTTATTTGGATGACATTCTAATTTACTCCCCTGATCCGGACACTCATGTCACCCATGTCTCTGCGGTCCTTAAGCGCCTTCTGGACAATCATCTGTATGTCAAGGCAGAAAAAAGCGAGTTCCATGTCTCAACCGTCGCCTTTCTGGGATTCATTGTGTCCGCAGGGACGGTTGAGATGGACCCGGCGAAGGTCAGCGCTGTGACGGACTGGCCGTCACCTGACAGCCGCAAGAAACTCCAGCAGTTCCTGGGGTTCGCGAACTTTTATAGACGCTTCATTCGGGGTTTCAGCTCCATTGCAGCGCCCCTCCATGCACTCACGTCTCCTCGTGTGCAGTTCCGGTGGACGCCTGCAGCCGAGGCCGCCTTCCGGAGCCTGAAACGCCGCTTCACGTCGGCTCCGCTGCTCACTCTGCCAGACCCGCGTCGCCAGTTCGTTGTGGAGGTGGATGCCTCCAATGAGGGGATTGGGGCCGTCCTGTCCCAGCGGTCGGAGCAGGATGGAAAGCTGCATCCCTGTGCGTTCCTGTCCAGGCGTCTCTCCGCTTCCGAACGCAACTACGACATCGGCAACCGTGAGCTGCTGGCGGTCAAGGTGGCCTTGGAGGAGTGGAGGCACTGGTTGGAGGGGGCCGAACTCCCCTTTGTGGTCTGGACGGACCACAAAAACCTGGAGTACATCCGGAACGCCAAAAGACTTAATTCTCGCCAGGCCCGTTGGCGACTGTTTTTTGACCGTTTCTCTTTTGTTCTCTCCTACAGGCCGGGGTCCAAGAACATCAAGCCGGATGCTCTGTCCCGTCGATTTGACCCCGCGCCTGTTGCCAAAGCACCTGAGTCTATCCTTCCACTGTCATGTGTGGTTGGAGCGGTGTCCTGGCAAATAGAATCTGAGGTGAAGCAGGCTAACAGCGGGGTGCAGATGCCCAGTGGATGCCCGACGAACCGTCTGTTCGTTCCTCAGTCGCTACGCTCTAGGGTGATTCACTGGGCCCACGCCTCGCTGCTTTCCTGTCATCCGGGAGTTCGGCGGACGATGCACGCCATCTCTCGGAGGTTCTGGTGGCCAAGCATGGGGTCGGAGGTCCGGGAGTACGTTGCGGCGTGTTCAGTCTGTGCCCGGAATAAATCTTCCACCGGACGTCGCATGGGACTTCTTCAACCCCTTCCCATCCCTTCCAGACCATGGGCTGACATCTCTATGGACTTTGTCACTGGTCTTCCCCCCTCACGGGGTCACACCACCGTCTTAACAGTCGTGGACCGGTTCTCCAAGATGGTCCGGTTCATCGCCCTGCCAAGATTGCCATCGGCCAAGGCCACGGCTGAGATCGTCATGCACCAAATCGTGCGATACCATGGGTTCCCAAGGGATGTTGTGTCGGATCGGGGTCCGCAGTTCGTGTCCCGGTTCTGGAAGGAGTTCTGCCGGCTCATTGGCGCCACGGTCAGCCTATCCTCGGGACATCACCCTGAATCCAACGGTCAGACTGAGCGCCTCAATCAGCAGCTGGAAACTGGCCTCCGGTGCTTGGTCTCCCAGAACCCCTCGACATGGAGCAGACTCCTGGTGTGGGTGGAGTTCGCCCACAACACACTACCTACCTCGGCCACTGGCTACTCACCCTTCAAGTGCGTGCATGGCTACGATCCTCCTCTGTTCGCGGCGGCAGAAACCGAGGTCGCCGTCCCGTCTGCTCACGCCCTGGTTCGTCGCTGTCATCACATCTGGGCGGCCGCTCGACAGATCCTGGCTCGACAACAGGATCGGGTCAAGAGGGCTGCGGACCGCAGGAGGCGTCCCGCTCCCATCTACCAACCCGGACAGAAGGTTTGGCTCTCGACCAGGGATCTCAACCTACACGTTCCGTGTAGAAAACTGGCTCCCCGGTTTGTGGGGCCGTTTCCCGTCGCCAAGGTCATCAATCCAGCTGCGGTTCGTCTTCGTCTGCCCCGGTCCCTCCGGGTTCATCCTACGTTCCATGTCAGCAAGGTGAAGCCGGTGGTGGACAGTCCTCTGGTGCCTCCCTCAGAGCCCCCGCCGCCGCCCAGGATGGTGGGGGGTGGACCGGTGTACACGGTGCGGAAGATCCTGGCCGTCAGGAAACGGGGTCGTGGTCGGCAGTTTCTGGTGGACTGGCTGGGCTACGGTCCAGAGGACCGCCAGTGGATTCCGGAGCGTTTCATCGTGGACAGGTCCCTCCTGACGGACTTCTTCAGGTCCGGGGCTCCTGGACCGTCTGGTGTCGGTCCTTAGGGAGGGGGTACTGTCATGTTTCGTCAAGTTCCTGTCTGACATTTGTGTCCTCGTGTGTCGCTTCCTGTTTTCTTTTGAAAGTTCCTCCCTTTCCGGTTCTTGTCTGTTTTCCCCCACAGCTGTGGACCTAATCATCCCTGATCGTTCCCACCTGTGCTGTCCCTCCTCATATGTATTTATGGTCTGTGTCTCCCTCTGTCCTGTGCCTGATTGTCATGTGTAGATGTTTACCTTGACCTACGCCTATCTCAGGTTCTCAGGATTAAAAGTTTCCAAGTACTCTGCATCTGAGTCCTCGCCATTCTGTGGTCCTTGTCAGTTAAGACACTGAGCTGCACATTGCTTCTGGTAGTTACTGGTTGTGTTTGGCAGGGTGTGAATGTGTGTGGATGGGATTGTGACTGTAAAGTGCTTTGGACCTTCAAGGAAGGTAGTGAAGCTCTATACAGGTATGGACTATTTACCATCTTGGGTGTGTCGCCTGTGTTCGAGCTGACTGACCATCAGTAGCTGAGGATGAGGATGAGGTCCCGTCCCTCCATGGATGGATCTATTATTCAATTGGCATTTTTTTTTGCTTGTTACAATCTTTTATCATCTAATTCATCAAACATTGTCCATGACAAGATAAGCTGAGAAGATTTGGCCTATTTTTTTTAAACCAATAGCTCCAATACTCAGCTGCTTGTGCCACAAAATGCATGTTCCTCACAAATGTTTTATCATTTCAAATAGAAATAAACCAGCTTTCCAACATTTATTGCAAACTAACATTGTTGTAAAACAGAAATTAAATAAAATAGTATCCATCCATCTTATCCCTCTGATCTGCAGCCGGGTCGCAGAGGCGGCAGTCTCATTCGAGATTTCCAAACCTCCTGCTGCACAGAAACGTCCTCTGGTTCTGCCCGGCCACAGTCCCCCCAGCACATCCAAGGTCTTCCCAGGAATATTTCCCCAATGAGACATCCAGGAAGCATCCGGAAGAGACCCCCAAGCCACCTCAGCTGGCTTCTCTCAACATAGCGGTTCTACTCCGTGCTCCTCCAGGCATTTAAAGAAATTAGAACATGTACGTTGGGATGAAGAGACGGGGGAGGAAGTGCTGTGTGAGCTTTCTGTCCTGGAAGCAAATCAGCAGCTGTTCTTTTTCTTGGCCAGGCCCTGTCAGCATGCAGTGCCTGATGGGAGCTGGCTGCATCCTGTCAGCTTTTACAGACAAATACAAACAGACATACCAACAGACAGAAACGCAGCAGAGTTTACAGAAGCGCTCGGAAAAACCGCAACCGGTAAACACAAAACCTCTCTTTGACTCGAAACGTTTGCGTATTGAAACAGCTGGTTGGTGGTTAATATGCAATAAACCTAAAACAGATCAAACTTTATATCAATGACTGCATATTCACTCAGATACAAAATAAAACTGGCAAAAATACACAAGAAATTAATGAAAAAAGGCATTCCATAGGAGTGAAACAGACATCTGCCTTATCCATCAACCGCAGTGTGAGTATCATGGCCGAAAAAAACTGATCAATGATCCAAAATAAAATTAACTAAACATAAATCGCAGAATTTCAAATGAATTTCAGAGCCATTGTGTCTAAATTTGCTCACTACCCCCTAGGTTGGTACACTATAAAGGGGTTCCCCATTTTGTCGGGGTGTCTAAGTCTACAAATCCAAAATCCTAGAATTTTCCCAGAAGTCTCTGCAAATCGAGGCCGTAAAATGTAGATTTTCATCCACATTTTTTCTCTATGGGCGTGTTTCAGGTAACAGAATGTTGTACTAGTGTTTGCTACGCACACTAGTACTAGTATGGCTTGTAACCATAACAAAGAAGAAGGGAGACAAAACTGATTCTAGCATGCACAAAAGAATAAAGAACAATCATCCACAAAATAACATGAAACATGAAGGTGTGGTGTTGATGAACGCCTGCGGATGGAGTAGAAAGCAAACCAAGCTGAAGAGTGCATGCAGGGAAGGGAATGAGAAGCCTGATGACACGGATCAGAGCTGCAGGAAAGACCTGGACACAGCAGGAAGACCGGAAGGAGAGAGCGTGAGGAGCACCTCCCCCTCCCCCATCATCCCAAGCACCTGTGCCAGGAGGAGGAGGAAAAGGGCCGGCGCCAGGAACACACCCACACGGCCTTGGGCTATAACAGACACGCTAGGTGATATGTAGGCGTGTCATATGGATTATTCCTTTTTCCTACCTCCTCTGAAACATCCTCACTAAGCAAGAAGCCCATTAGTCCTAGTTAGCTGTGTTCTCAGCCAATCACCATCCTATTTATGCTTTTCTATTCATGGACGTTTATCTTTTTACATTTAAGATGGTTTTGCTGGCCCTCCAACATGTTGTTCTCCACCTGGACCATGGATTGGTCGCAACTGCCATCAGAGTCTAGACTTTATTCATCTCCAAGTTTAGAATAAAGACATCATCTGCCCAGAGTCTAACTGCCAAAAGCTTCATTTTGTATCACAAATTAATCTTAATTATCCTAAGATTTCTCCCTATTGAAGAGTGGTTTGTGTGGACATCCTACGAGCACGGTCTCTTGGCTATAATCCTGCGTATTTACAGTGTTTCTCTTTTTTAGAGCACAACACACAAACGGATCACCTGGACACCCTGTGCTTGCAACATTTGCAAGCAGTCACTAGTTACTAAAGCAGTTCCTAATGACTAGAGTGTGACATAATGCTATGTTCACACCGGGCTCAGCAAAGTGCGTACTTCCAAAAAAGAAAGTCTATGTAAATACACGTAGATGCGCATTTCGCATTCAAAACTCTCGTGTTCACGTGTAACTACACATGTTTTTTTAGGACCGTTTTTGGGCTCTACATACAGAACATTTGGCCATTGAACGGTCATTGAAAGTTAAAGTATTTGAACTTTAACGTATCAGGGACGTGGATTTGGTAGTGACATATGGATAGGGGCATTTTTTTCAATTAACAGAAGTACCAACCATGTAAAAAATTGATCATAAAAGGAAAAATGTTTGTGTCTTGTGCCCGGATGGAAATTTATGACACCAAGTCGTTCGTATATCGGAATAGAGCTGTGAAAGAAAAAGATTTGCACCGCTTTGACATTTCGCATCAAGCCTCTTCCAACTGTACGTACATGGGCTAGTATTGGGTAGCAACAGTCCAGTGTGACACCGTATGCTGAAAGTGCGTTTGAGATCCCACGTTCAGGGCGTTCTTGAACGCATAAGGTCATACGACGTCCCTTGCAACTCATGCTATCCTATATAGTGGTAAGATATCAGCACTTTCACAGTTCAGTCTGAAAACACCCCAAATAAAATGTGCAGAAACACATTCACACAGCAGACCATCCGTTTTGATGTCATGATCAGCCATTCCAGAGGAAGGCAGGCTGAGCAACAAATACCAAGCTGCAATGGCCTCCTATTGATCCCTCATCTCAGGGATCAATACCAGGATACTTTGATATCTCCCTCCTCAAGAAACAGCTCCTCATCTGTAAATGCTGGTTTGTCATAAGACCCGTTCGATTTTTTTATACCCCCTCTTTTTTTTTTTAAAGCAAGGACGACTCATCTCATCCAAAAAATTCGTTTTCACGCATGGATCCATTCGGATGCCTTTTCTGAGTGTGTGCTATCTGGTTTCTTGCGCTGACATCCCCCTATATAGACACACTGTGCTTATCACTGGAAAAGTTCTAACAGGAAACCCACAGCTGATTTCCCTTTTTTTCTTTTCTTTTCCAAAGCTTTTTACTTTGAGCCCGTCTCTGCACATGATCCCGGCCTGTCATCCCTGAGTGCTCGTAATCTACTTAATAATTACATCCCCTTTCTCTGTTTGCTCACTTCTCTCATGCATTGACGGTTTCAGTAATATTACACTGCAATTAGATTAAATTACTAAGTACGCCCTGTATGCGACAACAGGAGTGAGGTATTCGGCTGACTCCATTAATAGGTTTTTACTTTTCTTATGTTTTAATAAATATCCTCCCAAAACTTAAAAAGTGAAAAATTGAACAATCTGGAAATACTGTTTTAAGAAGAGTAAAACAGCTGAAAAACACTCATTGATCAGCCAGCATTCAGAGGGATACTTGACATTTACTGAAAAGCACACCTCTGCTTCATCTAACCGAGACTTAAATGAGAAAATTGCACTGACATTGCAGAAACGCCCCAGTGGATTCATCTGAACGGGTATTGGAGGTAACTGTATTGTGAATCTATAGATTGTTATGCAGGTTCTTCTGGTTGTTTGATTTTTCGAAATGTTCTGAAAAAACCCCCAAAACAAAATAAGTCCCGAGTGAGAAGACCTGACATTATTCTCATCTGATAGACATTCTGCTAACAGCTAAAAACCAGACGGAGGACAAGCTCATCACAAGTTTTTTTTTCATTATTTAGTTTTGGCACAAATGTTATTTAGATTTTTGCTGCAGTACGATTGATCGTCAGCCTCAAGATATCTGTGTTTGTTTAAGGATTACTATACGGCTAGTTTGTGGAGAGAATGCTGGGAAAGAAAGAGGAGAAAACATTTGTAAAAAAGATATTTGGTTTCTGGCATTTGGAAAAAAAAATAAATGGCATTAAGTAAAACTTTATTGAAATTATAGCTTACATTCTTAGTCCTTTACCGCAGAGAACTACGGCCACCATGAAAGAGAAATAATACATTATGTACGTATGTAAGAAAATCTAAAATACGGGAATAAATTCTAAAGAATTCTGAGAAAAATATTCATAAAACTATGAGAGATGATTGTAATTTTACGTTAATAAAGTCGTAAAATTACATGAAAAGTCAATATTTTATAAGAAAATAAATTATAAAACTGTGAGAAATAATAGTAATTTTACAAGAATTAAGTTGTAAAATGCTGAGAAGAAAGTGGAAAAATTATGAAAAATAGTCGTTATTTTATACGAATGTAGTCAAAATTATGAGAAAAAGGTGAGAAATAATTGTAATTTTACGACAATAAAAGAGTAAAATTCAAAGAACAGGTCATAATTTTACAAGAATAGAGTTGTAGAAATTATGAGAAAAAATTCAACATTTTAAGAAATAGTTGTGATTTTTATGAGAATAAAGTTAGTAAAATTATAGGAAAAAAGTGAAAATATTACGAGAATAAAATCGTGGCATTATGAGAAATAGTCAATTTTTACAAGAAATAGTAAAATGTGAGAATTGTACAAGAATAAACTTGTAGAATTATGAGTGACAGAGTTTATATTTTACAAGAAAAACATAATTTTTTACCATTTTTACGTTATAAATGTAGAATTAATGAGATGAAATTCATGCCGTCTTTTACTGCGTATTCATTTGTGTGTTCTCGACATCAATCTACTTCATGAAAGTGTTTCATCACTGAGGGGAAAGTCCGGCTCTGCTGGGTTTTTGTTCCAGGATCCCTGAATGACTCGACTCGACAGTAGACAGTGGGAGCAGGTCTTCCACAGGATTCTTTACAAGAATTATGTTCAGTTCTGTGCGAGTTACTGGGCTGTAAAACCCACTTTGGCTTATTTTGGCAGTTTTTCATGTGTTTCATGAGGTTTTAATAGGTTATTGTCTGAGCGTTTGGCATAAACATTTCATACTTTTGGATCAATTAAAGTCAAACATTGTTAGTATTTCCATGTGTTGAAGACACACTCACCACTGCAGCAACTTCCTGTTGTTTTGATCCTGGCGGCTGAACAGTGAACCGTGGAGGCGTCAACATTCACCCGCCCACTTGACTTCTCAACCAATCATGATTTTGAAAGGGACTTCTCTGGACACAATTATCGTTAAGGAAATATTATGTAGCCTGTGGAGAGAATGCTGGGAAATAAAGTGACGATTTAGGCAAAAAATATTATTGAAGGATAGAAAATGTTATATATTTTTAATTTTTCAGGGTTTGGTTTCTGGCATCAGGAAAGAAAGTGCAACTCTTAATGTAAAAAATGGGCATTCTTTCCCTTAATTTGCAAATACAAAGGTTTTTCAGTTAACATACAGTACCACACTTTTTCTTTTATATGAAACATTTTTTAATGGGCAGGGAGCATGCAGACTTTATATGATTTTTTTTTTAGATGGAAAATTGAATTTTGGGGGAATTTCTAATAATTGAAACATAACTTGAATAGTTAAAAGCTCAACAGTGGGTCTGGATCATCCCTGATTTGATTTTAGACCATTTAAAATCCACTTGAAATGAAATTGTAGATGCAAATTCTTTTCCTTTTTCCTAAAGAGGCAAGAAAATCTGCAGTGAGATGGAGCAAACACGTTTTGTGGCAATAAAAACACTGGAAATTAGACGCATGAACACGTGATCTGTTGAAACGACAGGACGCTCCAGAGAAGACTTTCATATCTGAATTTAGACAATGGATGAATTAAACAGGAAATATCTTCTAAGGTCTAATTTTGGCCTTAACTTTTCCAACTAATAACTTTGAAAAAAATATGAAAAATAAGATGATGAAAAATAACCCAAATTTTTTGGGTTAATTATTTTAATATTTCAAAAAAGAAAAGGTGCTCCATAAGATGTGCCTCAAAGGCGATGCTTGTGGCTGTGATCGTCGTTAAAGTGCGACGTAACTGGAAAATATTGCCATAGAAAAAGTTTGTGACGCATTTTGTCTAGAAAAGCCAAAGGCTTCAAAGGAACCCATCATGAGGCGACATCAAAACAAGTTGTGTAACATTCTTTAGCTGAAAGCGCAGTCGAGCTAAAACATTCTATTATGCTCCGTAGAGGTCACAGAGAGCCAGACAGCAGTCTTCTCTACCTCATTTGTGTTCATTTTCCCTTTTGATAAACACACTGAGAGGAAGGCTTGTACCTTTGAGGTGATAAGATCCTGCCGTCTTGTTCTTCAGGTTGACCTTGAGTGAGGCAAGGCTAAAAAAAAAAGAATAAATCAATGGTCTTTTTCACAGGGACAGAGGACGTTTTGTTGCCATTTTTTTTTATAGGTGCTCTATATTTGCCAGTCGGAGAAGCTGTTGGCTGACGGAGGGTTTGTCTGAACCAACGGCACAGCTGGGCATGTTAAAGAGGTTTCCACCTTTTCAATACCTGAGATGTCGCCGGCGACACTGAAATAGCACACGCCCTTTGACGTACCGCGACTCTTCGACCACCAACATGAATGAATCTGCTGATTCTGATGGTAGAAGAATGACTTTTTATATCAGCTTTGCACCGATACAACGTTCAACGTCCGTTGGAATTGCGTAAACGGTTGAGTTATGATAGTTAGAAGAATGTCAACAATGGAACTCAAGTCCCGTTGTTCAAAAAGGTTAAGGCTGGTAGAATACATGTTTAAATACCACGACCAGAAGGAACACTTTAAAGTCTTACATTTTCTCCAAAATGTAAGGCGGTGCGCCAAATGTGTTGTTGCGGATGTAGAAGCTGTTCTATGACTGAAAAAAAAACAAAAAAAACTCAGTTTTGATCTCGCTGCCTTTTGTAGACACGCTACTGTCGTAGAATGAGTGTGTACGTGTGTGTGTGTGTGTGTGTTGCGCTCGCGCGTGTGCAGGAAGGGGGGGTGCTCAGCACAAGTCAGTGTGTGAGCGCGCATTCAGTTTGTGTTCCTCAGTTACGGAGAACAGTGACCAAAAAAAGTTTCCTCTAAAAGAACGGAGACTATTTCTTTTCTGAACCCGCTCTGGAGGCTCTGAGGGTCCGATTGGGGAAGTGAACCCCGAAGGCCAACCCCTGGACAGAAACGTCATCGCAGGAAAAGTTCAACACTAGCATGCATGTTTCACCGGTGTGTGTTAATGCGTCCGCCACTTAACACCCATGTGTATGTGTCAAATACTGAAAAATCACCCATAACTGGGACCGCGCCAAATACATATTTTGCAGAAAAAGATCGGATATCAGGCCTGATCTTATGGTTTCAGTTTTGATCGAAATCTGATGTTACATCCCAATCAGGGATCGGACATTTATTTTATTCTCATGATGTTCAGAGCTGTTTACTTCCAGACCCCAGTAGAGGTCTGCGTATTATGAATGGTTTACAACATTTTTTTTATTGTAAAACACAAAGGAATAGGACACTATAGTTTAAATGGGAGAAGAACAAAAACAGTTGGAAAAGTAACTGAAATATTTACAGATTTGAACTTTAGGGCTCAAAAACTCTGTTAACTAACGGAAAACTGTTTTTAAACTGACGGCAAGTGTCTCTATTGGTTTGTCTTAAAACAACAACCTACAAAAGCATTTAAAAAAAAAAACAAAATTGAATTTTTTTTTGTCTCTTTCTAATGAGAATGGCGCTCTCCGTGCTACCAAGGGACAGTCTACAAAGTGCAATGTCCTAGAGGTTTTGCTCTACCGCCTTTGGAAAACATTGCAAAGCTTTTTAGGGAAAACATTTTATTTATAAAGTTTGTAGGATTTTTAACAGTGTTAGTGGGGCGAGTTCGCAAAAAGTGGCATTTCCATGTTTTTTTGGATTTGACCAAAAAGTAACGTGTAAAATGTGCCAGGTGCATTTAAATTGATTTAGATCAGATAGATAGATAGATAGATAGATAGATAGATAGATAGATAGATAGATAGATAGATAGATAGATAGATAGATAGATAGATAGATAGATAGATAGATAGATAGATAGATAGATAGATAGATAGATAGATTTTTAGATAGATAGATAGTTTATGTAATCCATCCCCTACTGAGGTCATTCATTTTATAGTTTTGCATAGTTTAAAAAAATCTATTTTTGAACGGATAGATTCTTTTCAAGTAACAAAATCCTGTGGGAATTGATGATTGATTATCTTCAGAAAACATTTATTCATGACTTCAGTAACGGTAACCTTTGTGTAATAATCATTATCATCAGAACACATGATCACATTAAACCAGTAATTATTACTACACACTGCAGATCAAGTAAAGAAAATTAATAGCTTATCGGTTGTTATTAAAAAAATTCAGTAATCATCAGTGCACATTACACCATGCAATACTCATTGGTTGCAATTAAAAGAGCTTTGATTATTTCACCACAATCAAGTTCATACATGTATATGGAATTATTCAAACACCTGTTGATCCTTAACTCCTCTTATATCATATATACATCTATATACGATTCACTGAATAACACTGTCAACACCAGTTATCTTTAAGGTTTGCAGAGCTGCAGCAAAATGAACCTGCATGCTGCAAAACATTCTGACAGGGAGCGTTTTGGAAAACCAAATGGACTCCTTTTGTCCCTCCTTTGCCCTCATCTCACTACCAGGAGGACTGTTCAGGTTTATTCTTATGAATCTGAATCTGTAAAGAGATGCCTGTGTGCTCTTTCCAGGAGCAGAAATTCAACAACAGTGAGGCAGATAAAAGAAAAGAAACAAGACTTCAAAAGCCCAGAGTTCTCTGCAAACAGCTTTATATTCTTTCTCTCTCCTCCCTGATGAAACACATCTCCTGTTTTTTTTTTTTTTTGGACTATATCATCCTCACTTTTGTGAAGATCTGTTCTAGTTTGCAGCAATCTTTTGGAGTTTTTTTGTACATTTGCTCACAGCAACAGGTCAGACCTGAAAAAAGCTTTACCTGCTGAAGGAGGGGGAAGAGGGAATGGGGAGAAAAATGAAGAAGGTCGACCTTCTTCCACTTCTGTCTGGACCTTTAGGCGTCCTTGTTCATCTTTGGTCGTATTTTGTCAGTCTTGCTCCACGGTTTACAAACTTGGATCATAACGATTTCTGGTCTCAGCGGAGCTGCTTAGATTAAGTTTGATAGCGGATATTTTTTTGAAAATGACAGATCATGTGATCATGTGGTTTTTCTTTTATATTCACCATTGAATTTTCTGGTTTTAACAAAAAAAATAAAAAACCTGTTTTCTAGGACAGTTTCTGCAGAGCGGCAGTAGTTTCTCTCTGAGTTGTGGGCAGGGCCACTGGTGCAAAGCAACCCCGCCCCCACTTCCCCTCCCCATAGCTGAGAGCTCTCTGTTTACACTCTCTCCCGCTAGCTTACAGCCCCACACACACCCAACCGAACATTAGTGGTGTGACAAAAATGGCGACCAATAATGGAGCTAGCCAGACAGTTTTGAGCCAGATATTAGCTCAGGCGAGGAAAACAAAAGATCTATTAGTCTACAAGTGGATCCATCAGAAGGAAGTGGCGCAGGGAGCTTGTGGTTCCAAAAAGGGTATTTTATACGTCACAAATACAATCTTTTCCAAATAGCGTTTTTTTTTTGTCTGCTTCTGATTTACGATTTGAAAAACCCCCCAAAAAACTCAAAAATGTAAATTGAAGCTTCATTTTCTTTATACACTCACTGGCCACTTTATTAGGCACGCCTGTCCAACTGCTCATGAACACAAGTTTGTAATCAGCCAATCACATGACAGCAACTCGATGAACTTAGACATGTAAACATGGTCAAGACGACCTGCTGCAGTTCAAACCGAGCATCAGAATGGAGCAGAAAGGTGATTTCAATGACTTTGAACATGGGATGGTTGTAAGTCTGAGTCTTCAGAAACTACTGATCTACTGGGGTTTTCACCCACAACCATCTCTAGGGTTTACAGAGAATGGTCCAAAAAGAGAAAATATCTCGCAAATGTCTTGTTGATGCTAGAGGTCAGAGGAAAATGGTCAGACTGGTTCCAGCTGATAGAAATGCAACAGGAACTCAAATAACCACTGATTACAACTGAGGTCTGCAGAAGAGCATCTCTGAACGCACATGTCCAACCTTGAGGCAGCAGCAGAAGACCACACCGTGTGCCACTGAGCTAAGAACAGACAACCGAGGCCAAAATCATACGTGCTCACCAAAACTGGACTAAAGGGAAATTGGATAACGTTGCCTGATCTGATGAGTCTGTATTTCCACTGTGACATTCAGATGGTAGGGTCAGACTTTAAAACAACATGAAAGCAGGGATCCATCCTGCCTTGTATCAATGGTTCAGGTTGGTGGTGGTGGTGTAATGATCTGGGGTATTTTTTCTTGGCACACGTTGGGCTACTTAGTACCAATTGAGCATGGTTCCAACACCGCAGTCTACCTGAGTATTGTTGCTGACCATGTCTATCCCTTTATGACCACAGTGTAACCATCTTCTGATTACAACTTCAAGTAGGATAAGGTGTCATGCCATAAAGCTGGAATCGTCTCAGACTGGTTTCTTGAACATAACAATGAGTCTGTTGTGAATATGACTGGACTCAAATGGCCTCCACAGTCACCAGATGTCAACCCAATGGGATGAACGGTAGAGTGGCATCATGGATGTGCAGTTGACAAATCTTTTGCAACTGTGTGATGCAGTCATGTCAATATGAACCAAACTCTCCGAGAAATGTTTCCAGTACTTTGTTCAACCTTTGCCACCAAGGATTAAGGCAGTTCTGGAGGCAAAAGGGGCTCCGACCTGGTACTAGCAGTTTGGACCTCATAAAGTGACTGGTGAGTGTATGTTCTCCATCAGAAAAATTCCAAAAGAACACGTTAGAAACAGAAAAAAACAGGATTTTCATCCGAGTGGGTCTTTTTGCTCTTCTCCATCCTGACTGCTCGGTCTGAGAGGCGCTGACTGGGGGCCGATGGCCAGAGATTTAGCTGTACAGTATTGCTTTCCTCCAACCAAATCAGAAAATCCATTAAAGCACATTAGCACAACTGCTAATTGCTATGCTCTGTGTGTCTAATTGCACACATTGATCCATCCACAACCTCCCCACCCGCTCGAGATGGAATTGTGAAATTAAAGATCACAAGTGGACAGTTAAAGGATGTTCACGCACAACTATTGATATAGGATTAAGACGAGCACAACAACCTCGCTACAGATATGATCTGCTGTCACACAGCTGCTATGATACACAATAATTCTATATTCTCCTTAAATTAGAAATTACTCATGCTAGGATGATCAAAAAATGCTATAAAACTTCATTTTTAATAGGAAACCCCTAAAAATGTTTTTCATAGGTTTGGAGGTGCTTCAGTTGTTTTTGCTGCATCGATTTATACCTCTGCTTGTGTTTTTTCTTTTGCCTCTCAGTTGTCCTCGTCAGGCGCGGCATAGCAGAACGTTTGTGAAATCAGCCTTCATGATGACGGTTTGATTGTTCGGAGCCGGACACATCAATTGCCGGCGCTCCGCGGATGAGGAGGGACGGGCACCATGCTAATGAAAATGGCTGGGTTTGATAAGCAAGATGACCTTTCAATCCAAACAGATCCTCCCCAAACAAAATCAAATCAGAGACTTGTTTTGCTTTCATTTTTTTTGTGCATCTATCATTTCACTTCATGAGTAAAAGAAAAAAAAAAAGGAAATCATGCACAAACAATAGGAAGTAAATGGCATATTTGGAGGATTTTTTTTTTTACTCTTAAAGGCCCACTCCTTGTGGCATTTTTCTGACGATGGAGGACATAATCTATAAAATAGGCAACTGTTGTTGTTTTTTTTAAATACGCGGCCACAAGATACCTCTTCCACTCTATTCTGCTGCATCTACTTTCAGACAAATAGATCCATGTACGTCTTTGTTTTCCTCGTTTGATCTGGATCAAAACTGTACAACCGGATAACTCCAATATTGCTCGCCATTTTATTTTTGCACCGCCAATGGGGGGTTGTGAAGCGCTAGAAAGTAGCATGTAAACAGATGGGGGATGGAAAATGGGGAGGGGCTTACTCCGCACCAATGGCTCTGCCCACAACTCAGATACAACTTCTATTGAAACTGTGTTCTGGAAAACAAGTATGCCAAAAATGGCATAGCATAAAAAAAGATGACCAGGAACACTTTGAAAATGCAGTACTTTCCACACTTTTAGGTGTACTTAAAAGATTTAACGTTTTTTCCAAAAACATCAGTGCGCCTTATATATATTATAGATTAATTCTGGTTGTGTTTACTGCCATTGAAGTTATTTTAAGAGGTACATGGAGCTCAGAAAAAACGTCAGTCTGTTTTTTTTTTTATGAGTTGCCAAGACGGTTGGGGGTTACATGTATTGGGAATACATTCATCCGGTTAGCGTGTTAGTGGTTTTGGACAAAGTTTTTTTTTTTTTTATTGCGTGTTGCAACAACATTGGAAGTTAGCTACCTGCTGTTCAAGAGGAAAAGTAACAATAAATAATAAAGTCTGACTAATGTACACACTTATCTCTCATTCTTTTGTCTTGAATACTGCGCCTTATGGTTCAGTGCGTCTAGTATATGTCATCAGTTCATTGACGGTACACCTTACGCCCTATGTAGGAGAAATTGGTAGCTCAAAAGATGATTGGAGTGGGTTTGTAAAAAATGGAAAGGAAAAATCTGAATGGCCAGTTTAGTTTAGTCTGTCTAGTTTATTTTAGCAATCAGCTATTGAATTCTATGACTTGTTCTATGTTCGTTATGATTCATGTTTATTACACAATCACCGGCATGAAGCCCATTGAGGTGCTGTAAATATGGGGCTACGTAAATAAAATTAAATTGCATTGATTCTCCTCCATCAATATCTCTATTAACAAGGCGGATGAACCACTTTTTTGGTTGTTTCGTTGCTCAGTAGGTCAACTCTGTCCATCAGCCCTAAGCTCCGTTGGCAGTCCATGTGTGAGCCCTCAGGCAAGAAAAAACCCACAAGCCTCCGGCAGTGTGTGATTGTCCCGCCTGCGACATTCCATTTTCTTCATATATAAAGGATCCTTTCAGGTGCTGACATCATCTATAAGGTGCCTTGCTCCACACAGGTGCCTCCATCCTAATTGGCGAGGCACCGTGTGCCAAAGGGGACGTTAGGAGGCAACTCCGGCCCACAGAACTAGACATTTAGCTGAAGCTTCTTTTTCCCTGAGGAGCCAGTAAGGAGTTGGTCACAAGAAAAGTGCAAAGATACAAACTGCGCTGTGGATTACAGGATTCTGCACTCTGGCCCCCGGGTGCCGTCAAGATGGCAAACCACCCAGCGTGCAGCTAAGTCATGCCCCACTGTATCTGGCTAATAAGCTGTAAATAAGAGGCTGAGCCTCACCACCGCTGTTCTTGTGTCCTTCTATCGTAATGAGGAAACATTCTGTTGGATAAATGATATTCATAAACGCACAGGAATAGCGTGGAATCTTCCTTGTTTTCAGGGTTTAGGGAAAACACCCATATGTTGTTTTTTTTTAATGCTAACGTTTGTTGTCTTTTTTTTTTGCGGCTTAGAAAAACAGGGTATGATGTTAGCCACACCTATGATGGCTCTGCAGTTTGTTTATTTTTCAGCTTTTCTTATCTTTTAGGGTTAAATGTGTATATAAACAGATTTTGTCAACAGATATTGCATTAAAAAAACATCTATAATACATGCATCCTCTCATTTGTGAAAAAAGTTGTCTTTTTACATTTGATTCTTTACCACCATAAACTGATTCTAACTGCACCATTGATGCCTGATGTCATCCAAAAGTTTTTAAAAAGGCAGAAATGAAGGCAAAAATGGTCCACTCACCTGTCAATCAAATATACATGCTCTTTACTTTACAAATTAAAACACTACTAAAACTAAACAGACGCAAACATAAATTTGTCGTGGATGGAAAGTTAAGCAATAAACATGGAAAATAATTCAGGCATCAGACTGAACTTTGCTTTTTTCTAGTTAAAGCTTGAATTTTTGACCTGAGAGTCAGCAACAACAATGGACTTCTTTTGGAAACCAGCCTCTCTGCCATGAACTAATTCACCTCGATTTGGCGCCTTCGTCCAACAATAGATGGGATAGATTCTATCAACCCCGCGACTGCGACGGGATGGGGCAAATGGATGGAAACCAGCCACCAACCAGCCACCAACCAGCCACCAACCAGCCACCAACCAGCCACCAACCAGGCACCAACCAGCCACCAACCAGGCACCAACCAGCCACCAACCAGCCACCAACCAGCCACCAACCAGGCACCAACCAGCCACCAACCAGCCACCAACCAGCCACCAACCAGCCACCAACCAGCCACCAATGGTCATTTGAAGAACTTTAACATTCGATCTTTTCGAGTTTGCTCCAAAAACTTTAAGAAATGGTGAGGGTCTGTTTAAAATGCAGTAACAAAAAGAGAATCTGCTAAAAAATAAAAAGTACACTGGCTTTCGAATATGGAAAATTATTGATTCAATAAAAAAAAACAAACAGTGGAACTTCATTCAAATCTTTTCTGTGATTTAAATTCTTATATTAACTACAAAGCAAAGAACTACAACTAACTAACCTCATCTCCTCATGAAAACTATAAGATGAACTGCTGATGGAATTCAAACAGTCACATGATCCGTTTTATGAACAGTTGAACAGTTTATGTTTGTCTTTTGGTGCAGAAAACGAGTCACAGCCGGAGTTTGCCTTCATGTGAAGCTGCAGAGGCAGGCAGGGACCGTCACTAAAGTACACGAAAACACCCCAGACAAACAGTAGCAGTTTCTCAGTATCTCACCATGAATAATCCCAAAAACATCAGAAGAACTCCTTATTGTTAGAACAAACTCTACAGAAATGACTAATATTACTTTTTCTCTTACAGTGAACCAGCGTGTTCGAATATTTCAAATGTGAGACACGTCCTTAGGACTAAAACTGTGGTTGTCCTAAAAAAAAAAAAGAAAAAGCTAATTCAGAAAAAAATGTCTGCAAACTTAGAAAAAACTCAAGCAAATTCTACAAAACATTAGGCCAACAAATGGCCAATTCTGAAAAAAGATAGCAAAGTTGCCAAAGTTGACCACACATGAGGTCACCCACAGACCTGGCTACTTTGTGCCCAATATTGTCGTCGGGATTCACAAACAAAACTAAACAGTTCATACAGGTCAATATTTCATACTACCCCAATGTTTTTGCTCTTTAATCGTTTTGGATAAAGTAAGTAGCAGACTGGAGATACTGTGTCAAACACAACAAAACAAATCGCGTCTATGACACGGGCACATTTAGACTTTTTAACTTTTGATTGCAGATCATCTTATAGTTTTTATGAGCGGATCAGGTTGGAGCTCAGCCTGTTTGGGGTTCTTTGCCTTTTTTTAGTTCTTAAAAATATTAGAATGAAAATCACCTAAAAGATTCGCACCAAGGATTTATTTTGTTTTTTTTTATTTTTTAATTGGATGAAAAAGTCATCCAATTCCATACTGAATAGACTTTTAAAAAAACAATCTCATCCATTTTTATTGAATTCTGGGTTTTGCTTTTCAACCAGCTGTAGGCAGAACTGTGACATGTGCTTTCAGATCAATTTCACCAGATAACTAGAATGTTCACAATATTGTGTCATGCAGTTCAGAGAAGTCACTCATCCACTGTATCAGGCGTTCTAAAGTGTCTTGGGTGCATAGATAGATCGGCTGTGTTTATCGGCGGGAATTGTTGCAGCAGACTGGGGTCAGAGTTCAACTCAAAGCACTGTGAAGTCACAGATCTATGCGATGACACAGTAGAACATCACACCAGTGAAATGAAGAGGCTCATTGGTGCTGTCTTCCTGTAGCTTGTTCCGTTTAAAGCAAATGCAGGGATTTAATTAAAAAAAAAAAAAAAAAGCAGAATCTGAACCTGCACTCAGCTGCTTGTTTAACAAGAAGGGGAATTTTGAATTCAACCAAATTATGCACCGGTCTTTGTTTCCGCACATAATGAGACCCAAGCAGTAACCAAATGAATTGCGAGTTTAATGAATCCCCAAGCTGAAAAGATTCTGCAGGTCCTGTGTGTTCCTAACAATAGATACACATTTACTAGCCATGACCTTTTCCACCTCTTTCTATCTTTTTCTTTCATAGCAACGATAAGATTGTTGACAAAACCATGCGAGTAAAACAACATTCTTAAAATGATACCGCCTCGGGATTGGAAGATCTTTAATTTTTTTGTTGCACCAAACTAGAAGAAGTGGAACTCTTTGGAAGGGGCATGTAAAAAGTATGGCCTGAGAGCCCACATAATCAGACTTAACAAATTAATTTAGATATTTTGCATTTTTTTCAAATAAAATTCTCATTCTATTATTTTTTTTTAATGTAAACCCATTTAATTACCAGAATTTCTATGACTAAAATTCAATGTAGGCTTTTTTTAGGCCTCTTTGACGTTTCCTTGTTCTTCATAAGTTTTTTTTTTCTTCTTTAAATTTAATCTTTAAACATAAAAAGGCAGTCATTTTAGTAAGACTAGATTTATGTTGCATATTAAAGAATTAAAATGAATTCTAATAACCCTTTATTATAAGTTTATTATTTGCATTAACTCCTAAAAGTTAGCTGTGTTTCTGGAAAGCCAGCCCTCTTTGCATTTCAGTTTCAGAGAGAAACACCAAATTACAGCATTATTTTGTTTATATTGTTATCCCCCCCCCCCCCCCAATATTAGCAGTTATAATGACAAATCACAGTTGGATATAAAAATTTCTCCTGAAAAATGAAAAGATATTTCCCAGCATGTGTCCGAGTTTATCTGATTTTTTTGCCCGTTTTACACTACAAAAACAGGCCCCTTAAAATTAGTCAAAAGTTCATAACCTATTGGCAGATTTTTTTTACGTAAAAAAAAAAAAAAAAAAAAAAAAAAAAATCTGTTAATGGGAAAAGAAGGAAATGTTCTTACAATGAATTATTATTTAATTTCTTTTTATTCTAGTCACTAAGACGTGTGTTCTCAAACTAAGATTATTTTGCTTTTGAAAGCATGTTTTGATAAAGTAATTTTTCTTGCAAGACCAAAAATAGGACTGTTTTTCTTAAAACCAAGCGTCATTTTCTTAACTGAACTGAAAATTAAGTGAGAAAGGAGAGAGCATGGCACCCGATTGCTAAAGTTTTGGATGTTGATGACCCGGGGGGGTAGGACAAACCACTCCCCCAGGAGTCAGAAGAGGAGGTGGGACGGACCAGAGATGCCAGCAGAGACAACATAATGGACTTCCGGTGTAACACAGCAGATATGCAGCAGACCAGTTTAAATCCAGCATGAGGCATTGTTCGTGGACTTATATTTGTGTTTTCTCCAAATAAAATCAACAAAAAAAGTGTAGATTGGGATGTTCTGATGATCACATTTGCAAAGTCTGTATGCAAATCTCTGAGTAAAGATCATTTGTGAGTTTGAACAGGTTTAATGAGGCAAAAAAGATAAGATAAGTCACTCATTGCTCCATATTCCTGCTGTAGTTTCCTGTCAAATTAGTCATGTTGGATCACTTTTATTGTCATGGCTAATTAAACAGGCAGGATTGACCGAGTTGCACACCTTCATCAGCAAGTACACAAACAATCAAACAGGCCCGTCCGTCCATGTGAGGGATTGCTCTCTCTCCGCTCCACGTGTGTGACAGGCTGCTTTTCTTCAAGGTGACTAATTTAATTTCACTGATTTGACTGACCTTTGCCAGAGCTGTTTTGATGGCAACGATTTCCTGTCCCCATGCCTCAGTCGCCGCGGCAAACAGAGCAAGTGTAACAGTCTGTTTTATGTTCCTGCCTCTCAGATTAAATGTGAAGTGAGCTGTAAAGAGATCCCTGTGTGCAACTCAGGGACACACAAATTGTTTTCTGGAACAGTATATGGAGGCTCTTAAAAAACTCCTGTTGATGAGTTTGGGAGTCTTCAGACATTTTTTTTTTTATTTTATTGGTTGCTTTGCAGAATCATTTCCTTTTTTCTAACAGTTGACTTCAAAATAAATATTTTTAATATTTTGGTGAAATTTAACTCAACTTCTGACACACTAATAGTTTACGACATTTGTTTTAACAGACTTTACATACATACAGTATGTATGTATGTAATACATACAATGTATTTCATCATTGTATGGAAGCCCATTGCATTAAAATCAAAATCAAAACGGGTGATCATTCACATTTTTTGACCTGAACTACAAAAAGAGGTTGGAGTTTGCCTTTATGCTGCACGTAAACCTGCAGAGGCGATAGGTTACACAGAAACGTCCCAAACATGATCAAGTTCTCAGTAATTCATCAAAAACAATCACAAAAACCAGCACGTTAAAGTAGTAGATGCATCCTTATGTCCTTGCTTTAGGACTACAACTGTTGAAGTCTTAATATATATATATATATATATGAATTTAAAAATATGTTACACGTTTATATAAATAAACGTAATTGAAAAACCAAATAAAAACTCAAAAAACAGATTAAAAAAAACTGTATCAAAAATTCTTTCTTTTTTTTTTTGAAAACCAGACTGGAAGCCACAAAGTTGACCACACCCACAACATGAGCGTCCAGCAGGTCACCCCCAGACTTTGCTACTTTGTGCCCAATATTGTCAATTGACTCAAACAAAACTAAATAGTTCAAGCTGGTCAATATTTCATACTTTCCCAACGTATATCCTCTGTAATGGTTGTGAATACCAGCACGTATAAACAAAATGGATCATGTTTACGACACATTGGGACTTCTTAACTCTTAATTGCAGTTCAGCTTATAGTTTTCATGAGCAGATCAGGTTAGTTAGTTTGTAGTTCTTAAAAATAACAAAAATACTCTGTTTTGTTTTTTTAATACAATAAAATATTAGATTGGGGACCACCCTTTCTATTTTAATGCAATTTGCTTCTGTATTTATGCTTCAAAAAAGGGGTTTTTAATAGGTAAATGCACAACAGATACATCTCTCAAACATTTGCTAAAATGTGACGGAACCACAAAAGCTTCAGTGATCAAGAGAAACTTTTAGGGGAAATTCTTGAAAATGTAAATGTATGAAGGTATGAAGACACTTGGTTCTGTTAAGTCTTTCAAAAGGTTTTTCTTCGTCTGTTTTCTGATTCTTCATCATTTTCACAGATTTGTTGGTTTCTGGGCTGTTAGCTCGGCCTGTTGACGCTGATCAATAAACGACTCGAGCATTAAAATGACACTAAATCATGGAATGAACACAGACTTGTCCTGGTAAAGTAGAAAACGTATTGACTCCAGCAGTAATTTACACTATTACCAGACAGAGAAAGTAACTAAAAAGTATAAAGCAACTCTGAGGCAAAGAAAAGGGCTGAAAAAGTAAATAAAGCAGTTGATGTACAGAGTGAACTTTTCCTTCGTCTGCAGCTGTAGAGGAGCAGGCATTGACTGTACATGAGAACTGGATTGAGTGAGTATGACATCATCAATAGCAAATGATTAATGAAGTCAAATCATTTGCTTTTTTTGATACAGATGCCGCCATGTTGGTGTCAGAGGTCTTCAGTGAGAAGCGATTGGTCCGAGTCGGTTTGAGTCAATGTTTCTATGGCAACCATTCATACCAATCAGGTGTGAACTTGAAAGTGGTCTGATTGGTCAATTTCTATAGAAGTCGATGGGATTTTACCTTCTTGGAGCCAGCAGGTACTTCCTGTTTGGACCAGCAGGTGGTGGTGGTGGGGGGGGGGGGGGGGGGCTCTCAGTCCAGTTCTCATAAAAAGTAACCCTGTCTTAAAAGGAGCCATTTTGCTCATATATAGGAAGGTTGGGAAAATGTTGGTGATTTATTGAATTGAAGATTCTGCAAATGTGCTTCTAATAAGCTGATGGTTCATTGTTGGTATGAGGCAGCTGAAGATGGGTCCGTCTTCCACTGAGGAGACCAAGAAGCCATCCATGTAAAAAATGGAGAACCTTTCGACCAACAGATTGAGAAGGTCTAGGAAGGTCTCCCATCCAAAGCACCACAGGTAGCTTCTTGGAATCCCATTCCACAGAATTCCTTTTCTGTTGGAGTGCGCCACTTTGAGCGGGTTCACCAGGCCACGCCGCACGTAAAAGCCTTCTCTGATTTGATGCATAATTAGCTTCCACTGTGTTGTCTGGTTCACTGAGTGCTGGAACATGTCGTGAGTGACAGTGCAGTCAGGCTGCTGTCAGAGTTTGAACGCATTCACATGAGCAGTCATGTAAAGAAGAGAGCTCTGCACAGGAAGCCTCCTCCAACCTCAAATGACGTGTGGGGATAGAAAAAATAAAATAAAACTCACACAAGTGGCCATGTATGAAATCTGTTGCCCTCAAAACAATACTGCCAGCAACAACAACACATATTGGTCTTCTTAAATCACACTATTTGTGCAATTAAACACTGAAAAAGAAAAAAAGAAAAAAAAAAAGTGCTGCACTCTAACTCTGATTTTGCATCACACCTCATCAAGTTCACTTATTTTATTGAGATGCTTTAAAAAGAATGAGAGCATGTCAGAACTACTACATGTAAATATTTGCTTAAATTGATTGTCATTTAAATAAAGTTATTCAAATTGGTCACTAAGATTCAAACACCTCAAGCTAAAAAATAAATAAATAAAAACCACCAACCAATGATAAAAACGACCAAGTGTCATGAACAATGAAACTAATGTGGCGAGCTGAGATTCTCTGAATTAAGATGATTTTCTAAAGCAGGGAAGGGCAAACTATGGCCTGTGGCCATGTTTGACCCATTAAACTGACTAATCTGACCCGCCAAACTGGAATAAAAATGATGAATAATGTTTCATTTTCCATGTCATTTTAGTGGCTACCCATAGATTCTGCTCTATAGAAACATTGACCTTGGTTTAGATGCAGAGAGTAAGTCTGTATTCATAAGCTGTTGGAAGATTTGTTGTTTTTCTGACGTCCATGTGAGTCGGACATTCATTTTGTTTCTTCGATCTTTCCAACACCACATGAAAGCAGCATTTCTCAAATTTTGCATTTTTCTCTGAGGGACATCAATCCATTGGTGGAATTGGCACAAAAATTAAAACAAAACCACAATTTTAATTAAAAATAAAAGTTCTGCTTTGAAAATATATGTATTTAACTATTTTCTATCAAAAGTAAGGCGTGTTTTGTCCAGTTGTTTCTTCCTCTTATGAGTTGGGTTACCCAAACACTGCATGGATCTGCTGCTGGTCCGGCCCTCAAATCAAATTCAAACTTCGTGATGTCTTCTCAAATTTAAAAGGTGTGGCTATTAAGGTTGACACTTTTTTTTTTTTCAAATTATTTCAACTCATAAATAATTTGAACTGAAAAATTTCACTTGTGGTTCTACTATATCGATGGCTTCTGAACGGATTGAACACTTTTTTTTGGTAGCTCCAAGCCGTCCTTGGACATAATATGTCAAGAGGTTGGGCTTGGTGACAAAAATGTAAACACAATGAACTTAAACATGATAAAAACCCCACAGAGAAACTAGAAAGAGGGACAAACAGACGACCCAACAAGGAAGAACTGAAAACCAGACACTTAAATACACAAAGGATCATTTAGAGAAATGAAGACAGCTGCTGAGGAACCAAAAACACCACCAAAACCAAGAAAACCAAATCCAGGAGCACAATATTAACACACTTGTTGAAAGTTAAAATAAAAACATTTTAGTGTATTTGATGATTTAAAAAAAAAAAATCTTCTCATTTGGAACTTTGTGATTAAAGATGATGTTCTTTCATTCATTCAGTCATTCCTTCAGTCATAAAGCACCTTCCACCACCAGCCAAGGAAGCCCAAAGTGCTGCAAACAGGCAGCATAAACAAAAAAACATTATGTCAAAAAACATAAACCAATAAAAAGCATAAAACCAATTTAAAACAGAGGTTAAAACCAGCAAAATAACAAGGCTAGGATGCAAGATGCAAAAGTGCTGAAATGGAGGAACAATTCTTTTTTAAAACTCTCCAAGAGCGCGACCTCTCTAATTGCCGGGGGCAACTGATTCCATAGTTTAGGAGCCAACGCAGCAAACTCATTCAGGAAATGTGATTGTAGGACTTTTACATGTTGTTCCACTTTATTTATCTCCAGTAATCTGTGCACAATAAAAGGTATGTTGGGATTAACTACATTATTGCAAAAAGAGAAGTCACTGGTGCCATGATTTCATGTGTGGCTGGAATTTCCCAGACTGCTTTGCCTTGAACTGTCATCCTGACCTAAACTTTCAAAATACATAATTGGAAAAAGCAAAAAAGTCTGGTGATAAAAGGCTCATCTGCACCTTTGTTTTCTCAGGACGCTGTGGGCTGATGGGAGTCAGAGGACCGCTCTCTACCTCCTTCAGATGTGAGGTGGAGAGCATCCTCTGCTCCATCGGTGGGTCAGCCAGGAGACTGTGCAGCAGGAAAAGCAGAACCATCAGACTGAGGAGGAGTTCTTGTCCTGCAGCTGTTGGACTGCTGAACAGTGGCGATGCTCTGCAGGCGCCATGACCTCCAGTCTGCAGGTTTCCACGTGCAGGAACTGTGGCTCAGTCCCTCTTCCCACACAAACGATTTATATCTTCTGTTTTATACAGTTTCTATATTGTATTTAAGACTTTACCTTCATTTTTTTTTTTTTTTTACAATCTTAAACTGCTGATTTTGTTTTAATCTCATGAGAACAAAGACTAAGATGAGAATAAACCTTCCTCAATCTCGATCTTAAAGTTGATCGGTCAGATCAAGAGTCACGGTCCGGTTCCAGTCGCCTGCTGCTGCCGGATCAGCACAGAACGGATCGGTTACCTCAAGCTCAAAGTTTATCCAGAGGATTTCTGAGGAAGCACATATTCAAGCATTATGTGTCTTCTGTGGTTCAACACTCAAAGCAGGTTGGAAATCAGATTTTAAGTCTGCATTTGTCCGAATCATAGTGGGGGGGGGAACAAAAAACAAAAAAGAATTCTCATCAGAACCTGGTCTTTTATGAAAAACGGCAAATAGGAGAAACAAACAAACCTGACAACTGTTAAAGGGCCTATATCATGAAAAATTTGAGCTTTTAAGTGTAGTTTTTGTTCATATTTTATGACTGAATGAATGTTTTTGTACAACTATTGGCGTGAAGTCTATTAAGACAACTGTGTTGTGACATCGGGCCCTACAATAAAACTACATTGAATTCTGTTTTTTTCCTCAAGCAGTATTTAATCTGTTCATGCGTTTTTTCTGGGTATTCCTCTAAAAAAACCTGCTCTCTGAACACCAGCCCCACAAAACACAAAAACGAGCGGGTTCTCACATCGTGATGAAGACAAGCGAGAACCGCCCCTTCCATGAAGAGTCTGTGCTGCCAGCTCCGCCCCCCAGACTAACACACATACCAACTGTTATGCCCCTTTTTGTGTCTAGGGGAACCTAGAGGAGCATAACATTAAAGTAAATGTTTTTTTTTGCCCTGACTTTAACCCTTGTGCTATCTTGTGGGATCCAGATGACCCCACCCTTACATTGACGTGTTCTCCCTACCATGACAAAGGTGGATAAAGGTGGAGAGGATTTCATGTAACCCATGGACACCAGTGAAGATCACAAATCATTGAAGAAAAAAGGTTCAGCGCACTGTCTAGTGGGGTCTAGATGACCCAACTCCCAATGTTAAAGTGCCTCCATGGCACAAGGGTTAAATAACAAACCACAAAAGTAGCACAACAACTACAATGTGCAACACAAACTACAAAATAGGTGGCAGAGAGCAACAAGTTGCATCAACACTCCGTTTCTCTCAGGCTGGAGGCCTGCACTGTGTTTTTAAAGACTGCCTCCATCACCTTTGATCCAATGGGAGCCGCCCCCCTTTCCAGCACCACACCTGACAGTAATCAGACAGACACACAAAGACATGCAAAGACACGGAAGTCCCACTCTGACACGGACAGAAAGTACACAACACACAGAACAAACAGAAACTCAACCAAATACAGGCACAGCAGTGACACCCAGTTTCTTTACATAACAAGATGTAATTGGCAGAAACGCTTTCATTTTAAATGAAAAATATACTAATCTATCTGTGCAAAAGTTCAGATGGTATTTGTTTTTATGGGAGAACTGCAGACACACTGCCGAGGCTGGCTATAGGATGATGTAATGAAATGGGCGGTACCGATTAGGAGTGAAAGGTGGAGCCTCAGAGATCAAGTCGTCTGGGGAAAAAGAGCTGTGAAAATAACTCATATTTCATACAAGAATGTGTTCTTTAGTTTTCCAAAGGTAACATATCATCATATATATGGATAGCATGATACAGACCCTTTAAACACGTGACATGATAAATAAATAAAAAAAACAAGCATCCTCTGACTATTGGAGCTAAAGGAGAACCAGAACACAGATTAACACACCAACACATGACTTAACCTTACCAAGAAAACAAATAAACATAAAAAAAAGAGCAGCCGTTACAATATCATTCTTTGAAAATGTGATACCAAGTATCACATTTTTGCTGTCCTCTGACAGTCTTGAAATGAAATAAAAAATTATTTGTATGGCACTTTTCTTCATTTTTTACTGTTTAAAGTACATTATTTTCAAAGCTTAGTTGGGTTTTCTTTATTGCATCTGATAATAATAAATCTACTTTAGATTATATTTAATTTATTTTAACAACAAGAGACTCTCTGCTTGTATTGCCTGCACAGATGCTCGACAGGAGAAATATTTTCCCTGAGTATTAGTAAGGAATTCCTGTTAAAAAAAAATACTATTTCTGAATCCTAAAAGAGAAGAGTAGGAGATTTTCTATACACTCTTTCTTTAACAAAATAACCCACTTGCAATTCAAATTCTAAGTATGTATAATGTAAACAGACAACACTGGTTCCCCAAACTCAGCTGTCATCTGCATGAATGTTGACACCTCTTTGAAAATCATGGGATTTCGCCTCCTGCGAATGCCACTGCGTGTGGCTCATTTTTCATAAATGCGTCGCTCACTCACCTTTTAGGGAGAGTGATGTGTCTTTCCCCTAAGAGAGCTTTCCAGTTCCCTGTGAATGTCAGCACGCAGACTATTAAAGTGTTGTCAGGCTGGAGGTTTGGAGCCTGAGCGCGCGCAGCATTATGAGTTGCCCCGGCCTATGAAGGGTTTCAACGACGGGGCTGCAGAATGCCAGGTGATTTAATATGGCTCAGAGAAGGAAGGTTATATGTATAATCCTTTCTAGCCTGCATGCAGCACAGTAGTCTTTATGCTGCGGCTCTTCATTTGCTCTGAATGATGAAGCCTGAATGGCAGAAACAAAGAAAGAAGTGTTTGGAATAGATATTTTTCTTCAGAATGTGAAGAAGTTGTTCTCGCGACCAGAGTCTGTGAATGCACAGGTTTAATAGATAACTTAAAGGCTACAACACACACATATATATATATATATATATATATAGAATTTATTTTGGAATCTATCTATATGCTGTATATATATATATATATATATGTACACAGTATATAGATAGATTCCGAAATAAATAAAACAGAAATATTGTAAGGGATTTTTTTCTGTGCGACCCAGTATCAAATTACCCACCGGTACCTGTCCGCGCCCTGGGGGTTGGGGGGATCACTGCTCTAGTCTATAGGGCCCACCATACAACATGTGGTGGGAGTGTTATGGTAAGGGGTTGCTAGGTTGAGGGAACATTACATGACTTTGCTTGACTACCTGAATATAATAAATAATCAGATTATTCCACTGATGATTTTCCTTAGGGCATGGCTACAGTGAATGAATGTCAAAATAAAAGCTTAAGAGGGTTCGACAAAATAAAAGACTCTGTGACTTTTTTTTAAAACATATTGACAATAACAATTTTTTAGGTGATTTGAATACATTCAAAAGCTTGGAAGCTATTCATATATAAAATATATAATATTATGATTTGATCTATGCTTAAAAACTGTATTCCCCAAATCCTGCAATGTTGGTTAGTAGTTGCACAGATAAAAAACAAGAACCATTAAACAACATGCATCATGTCTAAATCCTTAATGTTCATGTTTTCTTCTTTGGATGAAGTTTTTCCTTCTCTGCTGCAATAGAAATAAGTTCTGAGTCGTGATAAAGTGGCTTCAAAATGCTAAACTACTTGTCCTGCAACAGAATTTAGAATTTCTCCTGAAAGCACCAGCTTTATTCTTGAGCACCCTGCGCCTTGGCAAGGAACAAGTCAAACCGGAGCCCACCGCCCTCGGAGCTGCCATTGTGATCGGATCGTGCTGTGTACATCAACCCACCAGGGTTTGTGGCCAAGCTTAACTGCTGCTCGGAGATCACAGTTCTGCCTTAAAGTGGCAGAGGCAGTTGGGGCAGATTTTGCTATTAAAAATGAGCAGAATTGTCCATCAAGGAAGATCCAAAGTAGAACTAATTAGCTTCAGGGAAGGAATTGACTGTCATATCACGGTCTTCATGCTGTCTCAGATGCTTTTTTAATAATGCCAGGAAAGTACAGAAAGAAAAATCCCTGAATGTGTTTGTTGTGTTGGGAAAAAAAAAAACTGAAACACTTTATAAGAGCTTTAATTTGAAACCTCTGAAGGCATCCGTCGACATTCTTTTATACAGAAAATTAGTTTAGAAGGGGAAAAAAAGAAGTGATTTGAATTCATTTTTCTTTTCCAACCAACGAGTGAACTTACAGTAAATAGAATCTGCGGCTGATGACACAGTCGGATGACAGATTTCAAGGAAAGTCAAAAAGATAATAGGCTAGCAAGTAATGCTGACACTTCTTGCATTTGAAGCATCAAAAGACAAAAATAAAATAAAAAATCTAAAGCTGCGCTCTCAAGTTCTCCGGCTCAAGGTTCCCACTGCCAGCACCCATTTGACCAAAAATCGCAGAAAAGCCTCTGGACCCGAGTGTGACTGTGAATATAAACCGCCAACATGATTACATGTAGTCAGCCTCTTGTGGATGAATAATAGCAGGCTGTTTATGCGCCTTATTAAAATGACGCGTGTGTAGGACACAGGCAGGTGCTGCCAGAGGGACAGCAGTGAATAAATAGGGGATGAGAGCCCTTTTAGAATGGCAAGAAGGTCTCGGGAACATGACCCAGCATCACATTAAACCCCACTGTCGGGGAGCTCCAGCTCATAATAGCTTTTAGCTGCAGGACATGTGAACCAGGGGTTTTCTTTGAGCGGAGTAGTTTGTCTTTATACTTTGAGAGAAATGTTTCTTCTTTTAAAAAATCTTTAAATTCTAACTGTGGTCTGATTTGAAAAAGATTTTGTTTCAAACTAATTTTGGACAACAACATATTGAAAAACTACACAAAAAAAATCAAGTTCTAAGTTCAACTGGACAAAAATCTGGTTTAAGATGTTTCAGCTTTCATCAGAGCAGCTTCTTCAGTTCTGTCCAATTGGTGTTAAATTATATATATATGTGTGTGTATATATATATATATATATATATATATATATATATATATATATATATATATATATATATATAGGCACTTCCTTTGCCCTACAGTTCAGGGTTGGGATTTTCAATGCTTTTGATTCATTCGATTAGATTTTGTACACATTTGGACATATAGACAGATATATCAATTATCTATGTATGTTTTGAATATATTTATATTAATCTGATACAGTTCACATAATGTAAAAATTAATTGATGAAATAAAAAACCATTGAGATTGTTAATACCTTACAGTGTTACTGCCATCCTCATGTCCTCTAGACATATTGCCATCATCTGTGTTTTTTAAAGTTATCGATCTTATTGCCCCATTTCTTGTTAAAATGATAAATCTGTCTCTCTCCACTGGGACTGTCCCAAACGTCTTTAAACAGGCAGGGATAAGTCCCATCTTAAAAAGCCCAACCTGGATCCATCACAACCCTCCAATTACAGGCCAATTTCAAAATTACCTTTACTCTCAAAAGTCTTGGAGAAGATAGTGGCAGAACAGTTAACATCTTTTTTAAACAACTGTGAACTCTTTGATAAATACCAATCTGGTTTTAGAAAGATGCATTCCACTGAGACCACTTTACTCAAAGTTTCAAATGATATACAGATGGCTGCTGACTCTGGTAAATATACAGTTTTGGTTCTTTTAGACTTATCCTCAGCATTTGACACTGTTGATATAAAATACTGCGGGGCAGATTAGAAAATGAGTTTGGTATTGCTGATATTCTAGAAAAGGGATCTAGAAACCAGCATGTGGAATTTGTTTTTATGAAACAAAATTTCAATATGGAATGATGCTTTGTACCATTTAACATGACATTTAGCATTTATACACCTTCCCTCCACTGGAGCAGAGCAAGGTTGGTGCTGCCTCTGTAACCATGACATGTTGTACTGGGTATCAAATGGTCCGCATCTTCTGAAAAATGGGTTAAACAAAAAGACAAAACAAAAAACAACAACATTAAAGTACTGATTTTTTTTTTTTCGTCCTTAGTTAAGACCCTTCCCACTGCCTAACTATGTAGCCACAAGCAGGCCCAAGTCTGGGTCTCCCTGTGATGGTCCCCAGCCTGGAAAAAAATACATAAATGTTCCAAGAAGGACTTCTGGGATAAAAATATCTGCCAAAATGTGCAAAAGCTGATTGCATTTGGCAACCCCTGAAGTGATATGCCAAAATGTGAACTAAGTACTAAACGTTGATTTGGATCTCTTTGATGTGTTCTTTTGTTGTTTCCAATTGATACTGCCATTACTCGATTGGTTTTTCTATACTTTTTCTATATTATATTCCTAACCGATACTTTTCCCAAAACTCCATAGATTTATCAATATGCATCTTTATCTTTTATATCCCTACTACAGAGTGAATGAAGGTATGTTACGATGTAAACTATTCAATGGGAGCCTCTAGGTCTTAAAGCTCAGTCGAGCTCAGTCAAACAGGGCTGAACTCTTTTAATCTGTTAAACCACATTCTGTGGGACCAGGGCATTAAAGAGGTGTTTATGATGTTATGACACTACGCCAAATGTTTTATCACATGTAGTGTTATAAAGTACACTCTGTATTTGGAATTAAAAGCATGTTTCAGCAAATTGAAGAAAAAAATGATGCAGTTGAAATGCTATAGCTTTTTCCCCATCGATCATAGGCTTTTAGAAGAATCTGAGCAACAACAAAAAGAAAGTCAGCAAACTTTGGACTGAAAGCCCAAATTGAAACCATGCATGCCGTTTGCTGCACTCAATCGCCTCTTCAAAAACCTTGGACAATTCATAGCTGCATCATCAAAATGTCAGTCTGGTGTGTGTGTGTGATGCCCAATGTTTTAATACCAGCTGTGTCCCAGCAGGGCTTGTAAAGGATCACACATGCACACATAAATGAAGGATAAACATGTCACCTACCACCTCTGCACAGCAATCATGTCTTGGCCACAAAAAAAAAAAAAAAAAAAGAGGCCGGCTGTGATTTCATTTTTTTTTCTTCCATTCTGTCAGCTTGCCCATGTTTGACAGCCAGGACAGAGCTGTCACATGAAAAGCAACATCATTCGGTGTGACCAATCTGGTTTTTAAAAGCAATACAATTTTTACTTCTGTTCCTAATAAAGGCAGGTAAACTCTCTCTTCCCCCCCCCCAAGTATTTATCTCAAAAGAAGAAATCCGCGTGGAGGAGGACTATAAGACGATGTCATTCACATTTGTACTTAATCATGGTGTGGGCTTAAGCTTTCATGGTAATTGCAGAAGAGGACTTGTGTTGAGTTTATTTTCAATAGACGTTGGACCAAACCTAAAAAAATGTCTTTATACCAGAAAGAAACATCACAATAGCAAAAATGTAGGGTTGAACTATTTTCCAGAGTATAAGTCACAGGAGCCAAAATATTTACAATATAGAAGAAAGAACCAGATATAAGTCACTCTGGAGTATAAGTTGCTCTTTTTGTAGAAATGTATGATGCTTTTGAGCAAATTTGCCAAGCCTGGCGTAATGCTGCGTTCACACTGAATGTTAATTCCTGAGTCAATTTTGCATCCCCTGCTTCTTTTTTGAAACATGTCAAAGTCAATGCTTGTCCAATAATTCATTCCTCAACTAGGCGCTCCCGTCACGCGTGGAAGAAGCCACAATCAAGTTTTTAGCCTCATTGCTTCATGAAAGCATTGACTGGGTCCGAATGATGGCGCTTTCAGTGGTAGTTCCGTGTCTCGGTGGCCCACTTTTACTCACCGCATTAGTCCGAAGAAGGAAAAAGTAAAACAATAAACAATATCATAAAGCTCAGAAGTAGAACAATCAAATTCTCTTCAATGTTTCTTTTGGACGTGTGCTTCTTGTTCTGTGTTGCTGTCAGTAGCAAATAATGATACACCCACCTACAGTGCCCTCTAGCGGTTGTTAGTGGGAAAATTACAATTGTATGAGCCAATTTAAAAATAAAATAAAAAAAATCACACATAATTTGTTCTTGAATATAAGTCGTACCCCTGGCAAAGCTAAAAAAACAACAACATATACTTCAAATAATACACTAATACCAAACCCAATACTCCCTTTTTGGCAATCTGAAAGATAGGATAAGATAACCCCTTTATTCATCCCACAATGGGGACATTTCAATGTTGTTGGATTAAAAATGTAAATAAAAAGAGCAGGAAAAGTATGTACGGTTCAAACCAAGACATTAATATATCGCACAATAACATATCTTACAGAGAGAATTGCACCAGGGGTGATAAAATTGCACAAAATAGTTTCAAAGTGACTACAGCATAGAGTAAAGTGACTAAAACATCAAATGAAAACATTTCCAGTGGGTTCAATGGGAGCAGCTCTGATTATAAAGTTCCAAGACAGCAGGGCCGGCAGCAGCTTTCTGATGGTGGAAAGAATTTGCGCTCATTGTATCTAAACACACATGTGCAGTGACGTATGTCTCAGAGGATGTCCGATTGACCAATCTGCATGTCAGTCAAGTCAGGTACTTATTTGTGAGGCTCAGGATTCACTGACTGGATGTTTAAAAAATATATTTTTATATTTTTTGTAGCAAGTTTTGTAGCAAGTTTTTGTAAGTTGCAACAAATATCATTGTTGTCATTGTGTTCCCTCAGTGCTTGCGTGTTCCGAGATGCAAAGAGCAAAACATTTCACTTGAAGGAAGGTCATCCCCATCCTCCCTTCTATGCATAAGCTACATAAATCATGTATGCACACACTTGGCTGAGCCCTGGCTCGTCCACGCCGCACCCTTACACCCGCCCCCATGCTGCGGCCCAGATAAACACAGCCACAGATGAACTCTTGAGGTTATCCTCTCGATTCCCCTGGCTACACGTCAAGGAGATTACATCGCCGATGAATATGCAATAGAGGCACCAAGGAGAAGTGACAGAGACGTGGGAATGGGCAGATAGTGTCCAGCTTGGCTAATATTCCAGTTGATAATGATGTCATCTTAAAGCTTGATCACCTAACTATTGAGTGATGTTGCTGCTACTTATCTTGTCATCAAGGTCAGACACAGTGGAACAGAAAGCACCAGCGAACATTGATTGTGGAATAAGAAACAGGGGGAGGAACAACAAAGAGCTAAACAGAAGTGGAAAGGAAAGGAAGAGGAGATGTCATCATCAGGAGCAGGTAAGTCTTTTAACCACGGTTCAAAAAGGCTCTGTGGCGTGATTGGGCTGCCAGGAGGGAGGGATAGTCTACACAAACGAGTGCAGTGACGCCTTGCTACAACAATGCCAGTCCATACAGAGCCGAAGCATTGATCAGGCTCCTCTAAATGAAGTGAAAGAAGGGCGACAGGGGTATCGCCTTTCTTCTTTAGAGTTAACTGCAGAAAGTAGACTCACTACATGTCTGAATTAGCAAGGGCTCAGGAGAAAGCTGCTAATGGATGTTGAAAAGAAAAGTTTCACTTTAAAATTCAAGCATTCGTTTGTAAATATCTACCTGAAGATACCTTAGCCTATAAGACTGAGTTTGCTTTAACGTTAACCAACTCAAAAACTCAGTCTTAGGTACATTAAACATCTTATAGTGAAGCAATAAAACACAAAAAAACAATAATTTCCTGTACTCTCTCTCTCTATAGATACACATATAAAGCAAATTATTATATATATTATTACATATCATACATACAGTACAGACCAAAGGTTTGGACACACCTCATTCATTTGATTGAGGTGTTTGAGGGACAATCCATAATAATAATGTACACCTAAAAAGAAGTTCTGGTCACATAGACCAAATGTTCTATATCAATGCACTGGCCTAAATGCACACAATATTACTTATATTAATTTCTATACATTTGTATCCTATAGATTCTATTCCAATTATCATGTTTTAAACAACTGACAACCTATGTTTTTTTTTTTTTTTTTTTTTTTTACGTTACTCCATAGTTGATCACAACACCAACACTTTAGAAAAGTGATTTGATTTTTTGAGTTAACCTGTTTGCTTAATTTGATCATTTTGGAAAGAAAGAGAAAAGAAAATCTAAGGAGGAGATGGATCACGAGGAGGGAACATCAGAGAAACTTAAGTATTTTGACTTTTTTAAGAAACAAAACCGTCTTGACAAAAGCAAGACGGTAACTTGCTCTCTGAAGTGATGCTTTGCATCACTTTTGATGTTTAGAATACATAGGCCAACAATTTGTGCAGCGCGAGTTCGGTGCGGGTTCTGGTTACAACGACAATGCAGACTTTGTATCAAATAGTCAGCTTTTTGTGAAAAGAGGATTTATACCTAAAAGATAACAAGATTCAAATAATAGTTAATTATTTATTTTGTAAGTGACAATGGTATAAGCAGGATAATGCTGAACGAGGTGTGCATTAATAGAAATGAATGGACTTTAGAGACGTTTTGTGTTGAATCATTCAGACTTCTACGCTGTCCATTATTTTCTATTACACCATGGTTCGGGTAAATAGTCGATTCTGATTGGCTGTTGGGTGTGGATTAAGTAAGGGTTAATGACCGACAAAGTATGCATTATCACTTTTTAACGCACGCCGTGGAAGCCCGAAAACCATGAACCCACTTACGTATGCCATGGTCACTTACAAAATAAATAAATATTAACTAGTTTTTAGTTATTAATTCGTTTTTTTTTCCCGATTTGGATCCCTTTTTTCACAAAAAGCAGCCTATTTGTTACGTGGCGTGGTGCCTTGTCATGATAACGCTGCAGTCAAGATTCGGTGATATAAAGTGATATATCTATATATATATATATGCTGATTGTTCGGATGGGTTGAATAAAGCATCAGTTCAGAGACAAAGTTCTCTCTTACCACTTGTTTTTGTCCAGATGATGAAGCTAAAGATTGTTTTAAAGAAGCCGGCGTAGTGATACAGAAGATTTGAGATAGGTGACTGGAACTTCTTTTTGGGGCGTACGGTTATCACTGTGAGTTATTACTTTTTAATACACACCCAGCAGCCAATCAGATTCGAGTATTCACCCAGACCATGGTATAAAAAGTGATACTGCACAGAGATAATGCACACCTAAAAAAGTAGTTCCGGTCCCATAACTTTAATGTTCTATATCACTGCTCTGGCTTCTTTAAAACAAACTTTTGCTTCATCAGCTGGACAAAAACAAGCAGTAAGAGGTGAACTTTCTCTTTGAACTTTGTCGTGACGACCAGCATATGCATCGCTTCCCTTTGCTGCTGCAATCGAGGTTGATGTCTGCTTAGCGGCATGTTGTCACGGTAAATAACAAATTGTTTGCTTTTTATGAAACTTAGTGATCAAAACTGAAAAAAGTAACACGAATAAATGACTAAAAGCATTAAACTCTTACTCTTTTGTAAGTGACCACGGTAAAGGTGGGTTAATGGCCTACGAAGTGTGCATGATCCGAATTATTGCACTTCACGGATATAATGTACACCTCGTTTGGCATTATTTATACACTCTTAACAATGTACCGTAAACCCAATTAATATCAGCTTTTATTTTAATTTGCTAAAGTCAGACCTTTTCTGATAAAAAATAAATGAAGCTGTAACTCTTATTATTAAAGCCTGTTTATGCTCAACTGGTATACTCCTGCTGCATTTGTCACTCACATAATCATACAAAAAAGTATTTTTATTAATGATTATTATGTTCAAAACACACTAATATAGTTGACATAAGTGTTTTTAGAGACAAAGCAGAGGAAGTTGTTAATAGCAAAGACTAAACTATGTTATCAAGGTTTTTTTTTATACTAATTTGTTTGATAAGCATGTTTTAATGTCTTGGCACTGCAAAAACAAACGGTCATTTGCTTCATATTAATAATGTTTTTTATTCTGTATTATAACAAGTATTTTGCAGAAAAATCTTCTTCCCTTTCAGGGTTGCATGGCATGCCTGTGCGTTAGAAGGACAAGAATGAGGGTCAGAACAGGAATCCAGCACAGTGCTCCACGCTAAAGCTCCAGAACATGGCCCGAGGATGATGGTTAGCATTGAGGCATGTACATTTTCTAATCCACAAAAACAAGAGGTCTGGATTAATCCCAGAGGGAATCTACGTTTGTGGGATTTCAAAGCAGATTTGTCAGAGGTAAAAGGGAGAAAAGTGCAGATAATGCAACATTCTTTAGTGACGCTCTTCATGTTTAGTTTAACTGGAACACAGGCTTCCAGGAGTAAATTAGAAAGGCATTTTAATAGAGTCCAGTGATTGATTTGTAGTTGCAGAAACAATTTATGGCTTCATGTGTTCACAGATGTGAGGCACAAATCCTTAAAGGAACGACAGAAATAAATGTTTTTAAGCTAATTGTCTTGTTATTGGGGTATAAATGTACAATAAAAAATGCATTTTGTGCATATCTCTGCAACAACAGCTCCGAAGATTAAATTGTTTTATTAGGTCATTTTTTCAGACTGCATCAGACGAAACATTACGACTTTTGGGGGTAATGCCCCCCACCTGGCTTCCAGCCCCTCCTTGACTATCGTGCTGATTGGCTGACTCAGGTGATTCCACATTCTGATTGAGTGAACACACCTGGTTTAGGTAGTCAGCATCAAGGAGTCCAGGGAGAGTTGGAAACCGGGTAGGATTGAGGCTCTGGAGGACCAGGGTTGGCCATCCCTGCTCTAGTTGTTAGTAAGTTACAGCACAAATCCTCTACGATGCCCAGACAAACTACTCTCTGTCTAATATTCTCATTTCTAACAGTCATGCTGCACACAGGGAATGTGCACGATGCTTGCAATGAGCATAAACAGCATTAACACAGGAGGGGTGATAGTTAGAGATCTAGAGAAAAAAAAAGCGAAAATACGAATGACACACCTGTATCTCACATACTTGACTCGGTGTTTGCCACAACCGGAGTAATGTGCATGAACATTTATCGCTCTACGGGCTTACCGAGCAGTCTACCGAGAGGTAAACATTCTTGAGCCACCTGCGTACCTTATACAGGTATGACCATTTTGTACCCGCAGGCAGCCCGTATCCACCCGTAGGTGGATTAGCAACTAAAGCTGGTTATTTCTAATTCATGTTCATACACAATAGTAGTTCATGCTATTTGGTATTGCTTTCACATTTCCTTCATCACCTCAATTATTGGTAGCTTGAAAGTCAACCTTTAAAAAAAGTTCCCATAAGCCTCCAGAGCTGACTAATTAAAAAAAAAAAGAAGAAGAATTTTCCTAATTGATTTCTCATATTACTGGATTTTCCCAACAATGACTCAGATGGCAGACGTTGTGATTTTCTCAGCTTTGGCAACGACAAAAATAGATTCCTCCCTGCTCATTTTTGTCCGTGATAATTACCAGTTGGGGCTGTTTGTTTAGCCTTTTGTCTTTGCTGAAAAGGGCAGATGTGAGAGAATAGAATTCAGACAGTGAGAAAAAAGACAGAACAGGCTTACACCGGTGAATCCCCCAGGTCTAACACCACCTCACACTGGCATTATATTGAAATATTAAAGGTGAGGTAGATCCACACAGACATATTGTAAAGCCTGTCACTCCGATCACAAAGGCACTGAAGTGAGTGGAGGATGGAGAGGAAGAGCAAGAGGAAGCACAGGGGGTGGGAGAGGGGTGTAGGCGGAAAAAAGCAACGGAGGCGAGGGACCTTAGGGTACAATAGAACAAAGTGTGTGTGCGTGTGAGCGACTGGGAGGCAGCGGCAGGGAAAGTCACAATGCAACAAGCAATCAAATTTCTAAGCCACTGCAGAGAGAAGTTGGCGAGCAGGACAAGTGGAAGGAAATTGTATTGACATAGGGATGGAGGGTGAGGATGTTAGGAATCTGCATGTTGTGGAAGGCATTAAAAGCTGGGAGGGACTTCAAAATACGTGCAAGTTCTACCAAACTTCACAACAGAACAGTCTTAACACATTCATTTCCAAACTTTCTCTTTTAGTGCTGATTCTTGAAGGGTGAGTTGGAATACATGGAAATATAGGCCATTGTGGCAAGATCAAAGAAAGCATGAGTACAATCTGTGTACCGTGTTTCAATGTTTTCACCTTCCTATGACATTCAGAATCTACCAGCAGAGGTGGGCATGGAGGACCAGATTTCCAACATAACCTGCTCTGCCATGGTAAATTGGTAAATGACGAATACTGATAAAGGGATTGAATTGGGGGGGGGGGGGGGGGGGGGGGGGGGGGGCTGTGCACGGGCATCCCCCAGAGGGATGGTCAAATGCAGAGAACAAATTTCACACACCTAGTTGGGTGACAACTAATGGGACTTTAACTTCTGGGTTAAGGTAAGTTGTATAGTTTTGTATAGTAAAATACTTAAAAAGAAGGTTTGGGTAATAAAAAAACAAAAATACCATATATCATTTAAACAACTTGACCTCGACAGCAAGTTGAATTTCCATAGGATGTGATGTAAAATAAAAGGCTAACTTGAAGATTAAACTAAACACCAAAAGACAAATAAAAATAAAATTAAAGCGAAAATACAATAGCCTATACTAAAATTAACAATATCACAGTCTTAAGAATATTCCATTTAGGCAGCAGTGGATGCAGTTTATTGTTCCCAGTCAAAAACACAGGGATAGAGATCTTTATTTATTTGTTGGTTTGGTTTACAATATAATTGGACTTTCTGTACAAACATTCCCCTAAATACCAAACAAAGTTTGCAGATTGCAAATAGCATACATGTTAAATGGAGTCTTGCCACAAAAACAGAATGATTAAAAATAAGTTTATAGTTTGATTTGATTAGATATACATTTTGTTTTTTTAAATATCCATTCAAAAACAATTTTGTTGGGCTTTGGAGAACACATATTAAATCAATTTAGGTGGAACATATTTTAAAAGAATTGTAATAAAAAACCTGAAAGTTATTTTGTTATCTAAAGAAAAGGAGAGAATAAATCCATTTCATGGAAGTCCCTACTGTGAAACATGGAGGAGGCTCCGTTCTGTTTTGGGGCTGCTTTGCTGCATTTGGCACAGGGTGTCTTGAAATTGTGCAAAGTAAAATGAAATCTCAAGATTATCAAGGCATTCTGGATAGAAATGTGCTGCCTAGTGTCACAAAGCTGCTCTCAGTCACAGGTCATGGGTCTTCCAACAGGACAACCATCCAAAACACACGGGCAAAAACCCCCAAGAATGGCTGAGAGAAAAGTGTTGGACTATGGCCTTCTATGAGCCCAGACCTGAATCCCATTGAACATCTGTGGAAGGAGCTGAAACATGCCATTTGGAGAAGACACCCGTCAAACCTGAGACAACTGGAGCAGTTTGCTCATGAGGAGGGGGCCAAAATACCTGTGGACAGGGGCAGAAGGCTCATTAACAAATACAGAAACTGTTTAATTGCAGTGATTGCCTTAAAAGGTTGTGCAACAAAATATGAAGTTATGGGTACCATCATTTTTGTCCAGCCCTATTTCATTAGTTTGTTTTTTTAAATCATTCTGTTAATCAACAACTCAAAAGTAATGGCTGACTTTGATTATTTAATTTTCAATAAATTAATTAATGTATTGTTACTTTTGAACGGTTAAAGTCATTTCAGTGTAAAATGTACAAACAATTTTGTTCACCACTGTATATACATACATATATACATATATACATACATATATATATACATATATATATATATATATATATATATATATATATATATATATATATATATATATATATATATATATATATATATATATATACCACAGAAATATGTTGATTAATCTTACTTTTTATAACTGCTGTACTGGTTTTCCTGGAAGTGGAATATTTAAAAACTAAGGATGTCCCTGTTTCCTAAATCCTGTGTGTATTTTCCACAGTTTTTCCTTCTTGTCAGGCTGAAATAAATAAATGAAAGCACCACTTTAGGAAGGAGGACTGCAGGTTTAGGTGACTAAAGAAACGCCTGAAGAGAGTGGACAAGAAGATGTTTTCCAGAGATGGTTTCTTTCGGATGTGATCTTCCTCATTTGGGCTCATTTAACCTTTTGGTTTCAAACATTCCCAGCTTTGGGAATCTGGCCTGGAAGGTGAAAACTGATATTGTAAAACTTCAAAAACTTTGGCTGTGGTGCCAAGCTAGCAAGGTTCATTTGTCATAACTTTGTTTAGAGATAAAGCTATTACATTAAAATAAAATATAACTCATTAAGCAGCTTCTGAAAATTATGAAAACGACTTAATTGTGTCTTTAGGCACTTATTTTTTAAATAGCTCAATGAATCCATGCAATCATTTGTCCCACATTTAATCCGGGATCTAACATTTTTACTTTTTTTCCTGTTTATTATTTCAATGGAAAGATTCTAGGGCATTTTTAATCATTAAAAATAGTTAGCAATTCTTATCCAATCCTAATTTAAACTTGGCATCAAAACCTACATTTAAGTTTAACGAGGTGGCGATTAGGGGGAGCTTCATGCTGTGCATTAAAATAAACCCCTTCCTGTTGGCATGCACATTATCTGTTCTTTATTCTGGTATTCAGGGGATGAATGCAAAACTCGCAATCAGCACAAATCTGTGATGTGTGAAAGAAACGGCCTAGAACATTGCTTTAAAAGCTCGAGGTGTAATTTTACAATATGGAAAAGAAAAAAAAAGACATGGAATTCTCATTTCCCACTGTGGTTTCCTGATGGACATTTTTATCATATTAATTGCCACTTGTGCAAAAACTCGCTCCGCATCCTTCCCACACAGAAAATATCAATGGAGTCGGTGCTGTGCCTGGCTGAGTTCTGAGCAAGCGGAGAAACTTTACAGCTGTCACGAACGGTGCTACTGTGCATCTGCATTTTAGACAGGACAGGTGGCAGGAACAGTTCCACTGTGTGGTTTTGGGTGCTGGCACATTTTGGATCTGTCACATGAGAAAAAAAAAAAAAAAAACCCAGCAAACTCTTTGTTAACTTGGCGTTTAATTTTATATTTGCAAATCCGACCCAGCTCCACACTCTAAAAAGAAAAAAGTTGATCCAACTTAATTGAATCACTTCAATTGGTAACACCTATATGGCACCTGTATGGCTATCCAACTCAATTTGACGTGTTGATCTAACTTAAATAACACATTTTTATAATGTTAATACAATTTACACTGATACCTTTCCCTACGGTTTCAACCCAAGAGTCTTGAACTTTTCATATCAATGACATGACTGACCCAGCAATGTCTCGCATTTCAAAGCAAGAGCTCACAAGTTGTGAACTCTGATTTTAAGAAAGATAATACAATGTTCATGGCACAAAGGGGTTAGTCATCCTCCTCTACCAAACTCTAACTCATGGTGCAGAAAGACATAAACATAACAGTTTAAATTACTAGTTCAAACAGAGTAAAACAGCTAGACAACAAAAGCCATGGACAAAAACTCACACTTAAACCACAATCTGCCCAGGTAGGCAAAGAAAATGGTATCCCATAATTCCTTGAGCTGCCTTACGTTATGACGTCATGATGCACTGACAGCTTCACACCAAAGTTACACCAACTTAATTGAATTGAGTTGATTGAAAGTAAAATAACTATGTCAGACAACTATGTGTAATTATTAAGTTGAATGAACTCAAAAAAATTATTAATTTTCACCAAACTAAATAATTAAGTTAGAACAATGTAAAAAAGTTCATCTTTCCAACTACAGTACAAATACTCGTTTTAGTTTGCATTGCTTTCTTTGTTCCCAAAACATGTTGGAATTTTTTCCCTTAATTATTTTTTTGGCATTATCATTATCAAATACATCCCCACACCTCATTAGCAAATTCAAAACTTCCCTTAAAAACCAAACTTGGTCCATGTTTTCTGCCATGTAGTTAATCATCAATCCACTAGGGGCAGTAGAGGGGCTTGGCAGGAAAAAGTTGAGTCTTTAAAACTTTATGGTGAGATTGACTGATCTATTGTTATTCATTTTTAAATTGACTAGCTGTATTTAAAAAAGCAAAAATTGTTGATAATTCATTATTTATAATATGTTTACACCATGTTAAAAATGTGTGACTCAAATTTGAGACGGTGGGCAGATAAGGCACTTGTTTACATCTTCAACTAGCATCGTTGTGAGCAGAAACTTACCAAATCACCCCACGTATCATAAACTCTATCTCATAAACATGATATTGCAAATTCTTCCTGGATTCAAACAAAGGATTAAAAAAAAAAACAAATACCAAAGAATTTAAATTTCTGTAAATTTTCAGATGTAGTGAGCTTTAAAGGGCAGAAAGGTTGGTCTTTAAATTTAAACCAACTCCATCTGTCCTCCAGGTGGAAAATGTCACAGGAGATAAAGGAGGCACGATAAGGATATGAACCACCAATTACAAGGTTATTTGAATTTTTTTCTCCCAGTGGCTCTTAGGCTCTGTTCATTTCATAACTCGAATTTTGAAAACAAACGCGAACACATTTGATGATACTCCAATGGTGTCTCTGAGCAATACTGTCATAAGTGACTGACAATAAAGTGTTTACAATACTGGAATCCCAATTAGATTTGATATAAATTATTTTTGATGCATTAAAGGGTCCAAAGCAGCAATTACGGTAATGTTACAAGAACAGCACCATTTAATTCCAAGCTGAGCCGCTTCATTTTCAAAAATGCACCCGGAAGGTAAACATAAATAAATATGGTGGGGTTTTTTTTTGTTTTTTTTGCAGTGCTACCAGCAGATCAGAATAAGTCAAAGAGGTAAAACTAGATAATAGTTTGATAATGGATGCAGTGTATGGACTGGCATAAATTTTTAAACAGATATTTGTGTTTCCAGCATAATGCACTCTACTGACTTAACTCATTTTGGTGATGCGCTGAAATGCAAAAAATGGAAATGTCCTAGAAAATGTTGCGTCACTAAATTCAAATAAAAAGATATACATCATTTTAAGTTGTCACATAGTACAAGTCAAACATTTAGTACACCTCAATAGACTGAGGTTTTACAGTATTTTCCAGATCAAATCTTATTAGTTAAAATTGATTAAAAAGAAAAAGAAGCCAAAAATTCAACAAAAGCATAAGGTTACCTCAAAGTTTACTTCTCAGAATCCCACTAAAAGATACGTTTTACAGGAACACGAAACAGCTATACAGCTTTGTCAAGGCTATAAACTCATTCCTATGGGGGTTCCAACTTTTCCTGATATCTGTATTTTTTGTGCTTTAGGGCACACCATCATTTAATGGTCTATTTTGGAAACATATGTAACATGTAAGGCAGATCCAACTATAAAGTGCATTAAGGGAGACAAAAGAATCAGAGAAAAGTCCATCAGTCAGTCCGACTTTATTAACTGCATTTACAGTAATTCAAGAACTTGTTTGTAACACGCTACACTTTAACCACATCAGCGTATTCACCTGTAACTCCCGACCTTGTTTACAACACGTAAAAAACAGACTGGTACCGCTAAAACAAATGTTACTATAGAACATACTACTAAATGTTACTGATAACTCCCAACATTGTTAGAAACGAAAAAAAAAAAACACAGTCCAACACTTCTATACATTAGCATATTCACAATGACATCCAGCCTGGTTTAAAACTCAGAGCTGACAGAGCGTTGTTTCCCTCTTAAAAATCGCTTTGACATCAGTAAACATAACCAGAGTTAATCCATATTTAGGGCGTTCTGAATTATAAAGGGCACTGTCGTTTTCTGATGAAAATTAAGGCTTTTATGTGCCCTTGTAATGCCAAAATAGGGTACTTACAACTTGCTTTGTCTGCCTAAAAGCAATGCTGGAACACACCATTTTTGCCCAATTCTCCTGGGGTTTAGTTGGGCAGTAATGTACAGCTGAAAGTTGTATGTTGTTTGGAGAAAAATGGGAAGAAAAAGACAACTGACACTGGAAGAGAAACAGACCGAAACTTTAAGAGTAGACGCTTCGCTTACAGAGAAATTGCAAAAAAAGCCAAGGTGTCAGTGAGAAGAGTTTCCTCCACCATCTAAAGAGGCTTTGAAACTGGGGAAGAGGGTCTGATAGACCCAAAGTCACAGCTGAATCACAGAACAGGTTTGTGAAAGTTTATCTTCATTGTTAGGAAAACAGCTTCAAGCACAGCCTAATTGCATTTTTTAAAAGTCAGTTCTGAAGAGAAAAATACAGCAGTTGCAGCAAGAAACGCACTACTAATACATTAGATTAAAACCAAGAATTAAAACATTTTCAACAGTTTTAACTTTCATTATTTTTATTTTTTCTATCTAATCCTATGCCAATGTGAAGCAAACTGAAAATACAACGTGGATAAACACCAACATTTTCTTATAACATCTGTTGTGTTGTAGAAATTCAAAGCTAGATATTTATGAAGGTGTTAGCGGAGCACTGATAAGTAAGCCAGGGAAAATAAGCTTTTACTGATCGTTATTTTGCCCTGTGACAGACTGGTGACCTGCCCAGAGCGTACTGCACCTTGCCCCTAGAGTAGCTAGGATAGGCTCCAGCAACCCCAAAAAGGATTCAGTTGATTTAGAAAATGGATGGATGGATGATTGTGTTTTAGACAACAGTATCTAGGATAGGCTCCAGCAACCCATTTCAGTTCAGAACCCCGGGCTGGACTCAGATGCAAAGTTTAGAGCTATTAAAGGTTTTGCTGTGGCAAGGGAGAAGACCAAACACACTGGCACAGGACAAAGGGAGACTCAGACTATTTAAGACATGAGGGAGGGAATCACTGGTGGAAACAATCAGGGAGGACAATCACACCTGTAGGGAAACACACCAGGGCAGGAAGTAACGAGTCCTGAAACAAGAGACGAGTTAGTGTTTTTCAAAATAAATCAGGAAGTGCAATTTGAGACACCAAGTGACATTTATTTACCAAGAGTGCACAACTCAGGACAAAACATAAAACTGACGGGACATGACAACCCCATGACCTCAGAAGATAACTGTGTTTTAGACATTTTAAAACACACTTGTTAATCAATAATTTTATACTTTCAGATCTAAAAGATCGGAATGTGTAGGTCAATAGTTTTAATTGTAATGAAAAAAATTATATTTATAACCTTTGCTACACTTTGTAGAACATTAGTGTTTGATCACAAACATCACATAAAGGACAACTGAAATTCGGCTAAAACGACCAATTTACAGTATGTAGTCATTTAGTACCTCAATAGTGGTCACTCCCTTTTCATGGCATTTGGTCTTTGGAGAAGCGTGGTGATATAAGAAAAAAAAAAAACTCTACCCAGAGTACATTCCCTCCACTTGTGCCGCTTTGCTGGTGTCTTGCAGCGGGGGTAATGTGGCAGCACCTCTGCAGTTTAAATAACACAAGCCGAATCATCACAGCTGGGATAGATAGTAAATAGTCCAGCGGTGATAAATTTGTCACTGCTTGGACAGAGATAGGGTGCATTACCTTCAGAAGACGCATATTTCACCCTTCCTCGGGGCTGATGAAATGCAGAGCGCAGGGGCAGCACAGCATCAGTAGGTGAGGCTTTCTTTATGGCCTGATTAAGTCATCTGATGCTAGCTATAGAGCTGGAACACGGCTTTATTTCACCTCCCTCTGTGCTGTGTCTGTAATCATCCTGCAGGTCTATGAAGGCAAAGAAGCAATGGAATATGCCCTTGTAATATTATAGAGATACTCATTTCTCTATTTTTTTGGAAACTCTTGTCAATGTCTTACAGAGTTCTACCGCTGAGTTACAGGTTTTTCTTTGTCCAGATATACTGTTTTGGATGATAAAACATTTGGGTTTTGGTTCATGAATATCCCCAAAAATATGAATAAATACCTTGCCATCCCTTTTTCATTCCTGCTTTGTCCTAGGACCACAGGTGCTGCTGGAGCAAACCAATCCCAGCTACTTCAGGGCAAAGGCTATACCTGTTCAAGGTATATGCTGTACAGGTGTGGCCTTTGCTTCACCTATGCAGGGCCACACAAAGACAACACATTCACTATTCCCCTCAAAGAACAATTTAAAGTCACTAACCTATGATGCATGAGGGGGGGAAGATGGAGTGACTGGAGAAAACCCACACATGCAATAGGAGAGCATGCAAACTCCAAAAACCACCATGCTGTGGGTTTTGTCAATTGATTTGGTGACCCTAAATTTTTCTATACCTGTCCTCCATTATGAGAAAAATGCTTCAATAACATTGTAAAAAAGATTATTTTTATTGGAGTGGGTCTTTAAAGACATAAACAAAAATATATATATAAAAAAATATGAACTGATGCCTTTTTTTTTAGAGCAACACACACACTAAATAAACCAAATCGAATTTTCAAATGTCATTGTTCTAGTTAAAAGTCCATGTTTCTTTTTGGCGTCTGCTATATTGAAAGTAATATGGCTCAACAATCATTGTGTTCCCTTAATGTCATCTTTCTGAAAGAAGCAGAATGTTTTTCCGGATCACTAAAACTTTAGGTGAGGGGCTGGTTCTGCTCAGTTCCTTGATGCTATAGTCTGCTTAAGTATCATGTGCAGTTATATGACAGAACCACTGAGTCAGAAGTGCACCTGGATGCTGCTTAAAAAATAAAAATCCTCATATTTGCAGACACAGCTATAAAGCCACATATGCACTTTCCAACCAGTTTGGATTTTCTCCAATAAAACAATTCCGTTGCACTTCAGTAAGAGCAACATTCGCAGAGTTATGGGCTTTCCTTTATTGAAGTAAGACTGCTGGCTCCACGCCGTTGATCTAATTGGTTGTAATTTGCAAGTGATTACATACCTTGCATGCGCCTGCCCTTTTCAGGTATTTCCAGTGACAGCTTTCCAGATGGTTCTGTGAGACACAACATCTGGTGGGTCAGGTTTGCCCAGGCCTTTATCATTACTGAGAGCTGACAGCACATTGAAAACAGTTTTCACTCATGTCATCAGGGGGACTTTGAACCCCCAACTCGCCGACAATGACAGCACAGACAGCCCTGTTTACCTTTCACTGACATCATTTCAAACATTCATCTTTGTGGGATTTGCATTTCGAACAATTTAAAGAACGTCACATCACCCTTGGCAAGAGACAGCTTCCAATGAAAGAGTATATGAACGCACAAATATGTGCGTTTTGTGCTTCCATGTTCAAAACCTTTGCATTCATACATAGCTATGAAAGTTTCTACGACCATTTTCGGGCTCTACATAAAAAAATGGATGCACATTGAAAGTTAAACATGGTGAACTTTGAACAATCAGGGACTCAGATTTAATAGCGACGTATGAGTCCCCTTTAGTTAATGGAAGTGCCAGCTTTGGAAAATTATTCATGGTGGAGAAATGAATAATTGGTATTTATGCCATAATTATATGACACCAAGTGTTTCATATCAGAATAGAGCTGTGAAAAACTGCTTCGAACTTTCGTATCAAGCCTCTTCTAGCTGTAGGTGGCAAACGTGCACCAGTATCAGGTCAAGTGTATACGCCATGGGCTGAACGCTAGTTAAGTGTAGCACTAGTATTAGTGCTATTATTGCTATTACTTCAGACTAGTGTAGCTTGTGAAGTGTAAACACCGTGGTCTAAATGTGCATTCTTGAATGCACATCACATGCCTGGTCTGTCCTTAAAAAAATATATACAAACTATGAATATATATAGTCTACTAAAACATAGTAATTGGAATATAATTTTGTTTTATTCTTTACTAATAAAAAAACAACACATGTTTTTGACATTTTCATTACACCTACTTTTATAGTTAGCCTATTATAGACCTTAAATCTTCAAAATAAAAGCACATGACTCTTATCATTTGCACATTATGAATAAACAGAAGCCCAGTGATTGAAAAGTTACCATCAAGCGTTTATCATAGTGCAGCAATGAGCAGGGATCGTCTTACAATAATGCACCTTCCTCTTATGAAAAGTTAAAAATCAATAGTGTTTGGATGATACTGGGAGGTGATATCAGGTTCTCCTGCTGTATTGTATGTGATCAAAACCAAGTGCACTTTACATGCCACTGGATTTTTAAAATGGGAATGTCTTCATAATTAGGTGTGTGTGTCCAAGTACCATCGGCAGTAGCGTTGGGCTTTATGTCCAGACTTACCGGCTCCAGGCTTGTCAGAGTTGGAGGCTCCATGACAAAAATACTGCTCATCGATCCTCAGGGGTGTTCATATTATAATATTGATAATTTTATTTATTGCGCTTGCCTCTGGATGTTTGCACACACGTGTGTTAGAATCTTTCCAGAACCCGTTTGCTGCTTCAGAGTGGTGCCTGTGTTTAAGCAGCTGAGGCATTGGAAAGAGCAGGTGGTGAGGCAGGGCCGTCTGACGGGCCTGTTTTTTGTTTGTCAGATCAGGAAATTCTTTATTGCCTCTCCCTTAATCATTTTACAACCACCCCCTCTCTGTTTTCATCTGTTTGTGCCTTTTCTCTTTCTGCACCCCCTAACCTTCCTGCAATGCTCATCATATTCTCAGTATGAGCCAGACTTTATTTAATCCTCTTTCCTCTTCTTGTTTCAGCCTTGATTGAGCTCTGTTGCTTACTATAAAAAAGAGAGGAAAGATTTGATTTTCTATGCAATAACTAGATGTCATTTAACCTCGACTACTTTTGGACAAGGAGATTAACACTACAGGAGATTGATTGAAGGCAGAAAGCATGATACAGCATTCTATCACTCAAAAGCAACTCTCAGTGCCAATGGGAGCCGTACTAATGAAACGCATTTTGTATCAAATTATTTAGTGTTCACATCATTTCCTACCATGATTACACCCCCGCCATGCCCATACAGTGGGTCTGTCTTAACTTTTATTCGTCCACTGTTTTTGATCCAAGCTCTCAAAGTTGGGCACTATTTTGGAAAGGAAATGACATCGGATTGTTGACGCAAAATAACTGGATGGATCATTTCTGACACCCCAAGTATGATTCTGAAGGTCAAAACAAGAGTCTGATGTGGGTCAGCACTATTGACTGGAGTCAACAACGTTCAGCCAAATGGGACTTAGGTGTAACAAAAAAATGGGGAAAGTTTTGTTGAGTCTAGCCATGTTTTCCCCCAAAGTCCCAACGTTTTTCGAAAGTATAGTAAATTAAACAATAAAGATTTTATCATTTTTCAACACCTACCTTGACATACATTTGTGTGTTATATAAAGTCGGACTTTTATAGCATAAGTAGTGGGAAACTGCTACTTTCCTAAACCAGCTGCCAGGGGTTATCTTTTTTTTTTTTAAACTTGACCTGTCCAACGGCTGGGCAGACAGATGAGAACTGAAGGCCTCTTGTGTTGGACAGATTTTACTTTAACAACAGGGGTTATGAATCTTCAGACAAACCAGAGGAATGTCTGAATAAACCCCTTTTGTAATCGAGGCCAAACTTTATTCATTTTAATTATTTTTGAAATTCTTTGGTGTTGGACCAGACGGAAAAAGAAAGGAGGGAAGAAGAGAGAGGGATGTTAGAAAGAGGGGGATAGGAGGGTGGTCATAGGAGGGGGGAGGGGGGTAAAACCATGAAGGGTGTGCATGTGTGTGTTTGTGTTTGAATGTTTATTATGAGGAGTAAAAAAGGTGTGTGCTGCCAGGGGTTATCTAAGGAATTGCGACATTTGATACTTCCTGGTTGGCTCAAAGCTTGGTGACAGAATCTTGAGGCTCCTACATGACAAAAACCCGGTTTATCTCATTCCATTAACTGTTTACACGAACTGGATTGAGTGACCACTCCCCACTTGCATTCCAAACAGTAAGTAAGTACCCACTGGCTCCAGGAAGCCAAAATCCGATAGACATCTATAGAGAAATAAACAGCTATTACTCAAGTCATTTTGTCAGAATAATTGCTCTTACTGTGATAATCTCAAAAAATGTCATGATATTTTTCATTTAAATCAGATCCATCAGCAAAAGCATGTGGTGAACCCAACTTTGAATGTTTGTTTGACAGATTCACCCAAGCCCCCTTTCAAGAGGTAGGGACTTCCAACAAGCTCAATTTCTATTGGCAAGAGTGGTTGTCATAGAAGCATTGATTCAGATTAACTCAGACCAAACACTGCTTACCTAAGTCGTTTGGCTCAACATGACCGTGAAAAAATGGCAGCTATATTGACTAGATTTGGTTGAAGATGGAAGTAAGTCATTCTTTGTGCGTGATGTCACACTAAGTTGGTCCAGTTCTGTTATACGGTCAACGTCTTTTCCTCATTTGTTTACCTTTGTGTTATTGGCTGAGCTTTTAGAAGTTGATGCGGTTAATGCTGAAGCAGCAAGCAATTGCATTCGCCCTCATCACCGTCATGTAAATGTATGCTTGGAAGAAATATCGTTTAGGACTTGAGTTAGGCAAATAGTAATTGGTTTTAACAATTTTACGTTAAATTGAACCATTTACCAATGTTTTCTGCTTCATCAACATGTCCAAAGTCTGGTCCATAGGCCACATGCAGTCCACATAAAATAAATAATATGTGGCCTCCCCATCACTTCTTAGGAATTACAATTGCTTGATTGTGGTTGGCTAAATTACGTTGTAAGCAGTTATAAACCTGTGGCAGCAACCTGTTGCTACTTGACCTTCAGAGCCTTTAGGGCCAAACAAGACAAAGTTTCTGGGATCCAATGCAAATTAAAAAATATATAAAATAATAAAAACCTAAATAAAGGTCATGTCACACAGCCACTATGTACATTTTTCACATGTTGGATGGAAATTTGAAAATATTAAAATTGGTCATACTTGAATATATGTAGAAAAGGTCAGAACAGTTGTTCTGTTGTTGCTTTATGTAAAAAATTTCAAATATGTATCACAAATTAACCATGTTAAAACCACAGAAGGACAAATAAACCAGACAAAGAACACTTAAATCAGCATAGAACATGAACCGTGCGTGATTATTGCGATGTTTATATTCATTAACATCGCAATAATTGTGCGCCACTTACGTAATCTCTTGTGCGCCATATACACGATACAAAAATCATGCATCAGTGGTATACATATGTAAAAAGTCTGTTAGACATACGTGGAACAGTCATGGATACGCACAATTGCGTATAAACTGCATAATCCATAACCGATCAAAACATTTTAAACAGCTTAAAACCATCAGACGTAACCCTCGACAGACATCTGCGCAAATCATCGACTGACGGACGCATAAACACTTATGAATTCTGTATATCACGCATGTATCAAAAACGACCAAAATTGATTACGTGGAAAATGCAAAAATGTACGTAGTGGCTTTGAGGCACAACTATTTGTGATATTTTCCTGTCCGTTTAGTGTTTAATTGTAAATCATATGCAACATTTCATGTAAATGCAGATTTAATGTTGACAAAGGGACAGACTTTTGTTTTTCTTTCCAGTCTTCAAATATGAAATTCTCACTTTTGGTATAAATGTATCCCATTGCAATACAATTTTCATTAAACAGTTGATTTGCATTTAAAGACTGCTGGACAAATGGTTGGCTCTCACACCCCCCATCAAAATCTGGCCATTTTCCCCAAAAAGTTAGACACCCATGTGCCCATGTTTTAGGGAACGCAGGTTTCTGCATTTTTGTTTTCATCAGTAACTGTTTCACCAAGCAAATCAGAGAAAAGATGAAAGGTGGAGGAAAAAAAGCAGCAAAGGTACAAGAGCCTCCATTGCAAATGCAATACTATTGGAATGTGTTTATCTTTTCATATCACGGTAAGCAGGAAATCTTTCCCCGTATTGCCTGTCTTCGGGTGGCTCGGTTGACGCTTTAATTTCGTTGAAGTCTTGGCAGATTACTGCTGCCTTGGTGCTGCTGTCATGGAGAGTTCAGCCCGGGCAGGCGGCGAGCGAGGAGCCCACACATTGATAAGGACAGCTGCTCTCGAGAGATTTCCCTGGGGAGAACAGTGAAACGGGGGGCCAGCGTGGACATGCTGGGCGTCAGGTGAAAACAGAGCGACCACCCTCACCGTGGCACACCGGCTGGTGTACAAGTCCTCCTTATTATCTGATAGGCAGCTTACAAGGTGGGAGACAATCAACTTTCCATGGCAGAATCAAAAGGCTTAGCAGTCGCATTCTGATTGGATTCACTGGCCCAGGCACAAAAAGATCAGGGACAAGGTGGATAAAATGAGTATTTTCCCCAGCAGGATTTGCTAAAAAAAAAAAAAAAAAAGTAGTTTAGAAGGCCAGGTACTGGAGAAACAGATCAAAAACATATATTTGACATAAGTTAGATTTTTTTTTACAATCCTTAAAACATGTTATTGAGCTCATAGGGGAACATTTTCAAGTGCTGTTTTATTTCAGCGGATAACCTTTTGAAAACTTTCCCCGAGGCGCAGTAAACACCCCATGTCACTTCTCTTTCCATCCATTTAGTCTTTGTTAACCCCAAACAAAGAACTTAAAACAAAATTGAATTTCCATAAAACAGCAAGCAAGCAGGAGTCTAGAAAAGACAGAGCCTTTGCTGTTTATGGTGAAAGCCAAACAGCAGCGCAGACCTTCACTTAAGAGCCCCTCTAGTGCCCTTCCTCAGGCTCCCACAGGGATTCCTTCACAAAACCGGAGTGACTTTGAGGTGCTGTTGGCTTCTCTGTACAGGCATTCCCGGCAGCATATAGTCTAGTCATTATAATGTTTGTGAACAGACTACCTTTGAAAAATTGCTCCTCTCATGAATTATAACCCATCTGGTTTCTTGCCGTCGCTGATGTTTCGCTGACAGTTAGCAGTGATTCTAATAAAGATCTCTCCACTGACATATTTGGTTTTTTTTTTATCTACAGTCAAGATGAAAATAAAAAATGTATGCATTCATTCATTTATTTATTCGTCTTAAATCAGGCTGTATGTAGGGGGAAAATGGCCTGTAATGAACCTGTACAGGGCACGCAGGTGGCCTGTACAAAATATCAAGGTTGTAGACCGCTCAGTGATCGCTATGGTTCACTTTCAGGGAGTACGAAACATTAAAGAATAAAAAAATCCAAAGTGAATGTGCAGCTTTCAGCATTGAACATCGGCCTAATTGCACAGCTTTTGTTTGACCTTAAAAGATGATCTAATTCACTAGACGGCTAGAAACACATTTTCTTGTAAATTGTGTCTATACGAAAATGACAGGATGTTATTTTTTTTTCATTCATTTTTTATTTATTTATTTATTCCTAATTTTTCCAAAAGTTTTTTTTTTCCATAATTAAGCTTCCACATCTTACCTTTCCACCCACTGCTGTGCTGTTCACCTGAAGATCCGGCTGCAAAAACCTCTTCAAGGTTCTCCTGTTCATTTTCCCCCAGAGTGTTAATTGTGGAATGGAAAATGAGATCTGTAGATATTAATAACATTGCACCAAGCAGCTGGATTTTTCTGTTTGATGCTATGACTTTATAAAGATGTGTGCATTAATACATTTGAAAAAAAAGTGTTTTTAAGGTTTTTTTGTCAGACATAAGGTTGTTTACATTTATATTTTATTTTAATTTGTTAGTTCTTCATCAGAAGGAAGTTGAAAGGTAGACATTGAAAAAAAGGTCATAATTTTTCCATTTGTTCTTTCACCTTCCTATATACATATATTCATCTAGTCATTTGTAATAATTTAGAAATTATAATTCACAAAAACCCAAATATTTGTCTAAAAATAATTTAGACAAATAATTTTTATTTGATTTCTTTCATTTTGAAAACAGCAATTTCCGTCTGAGTAGTCATTTCTATAAAAATAAAAAAAAGTACACATGATGTAAAAATATGGATAACAATAAAATACATTTCAACAATAGTCTGAAGTTAAGTCAGACTTGCAGTGAACAGAGTTGGGGAAAGAAAGGCAACAGTGATGAGGAGTGGTCCTCCGGCTGGTTCCATGACAGTGACTAACGACTCCTCATTATCGGCAGATTTCAGGATGTCGCCTCTCAGGTGACGTCATTTTCTGATTATGTATTTTTAGGTTAAATCTGTGCTTTTCACACCAGAAGTCTCCAAATCATGAACTAGTCGGAATTGTAGGACACTTGCCCTGGTTTTTATAAGAAATAAATTTTTGGAAAAGATAATATTCTGAAGTTTAAAGACCCACTCCAATGAAAATTGTGGTTTTTTTTTGGTGTTTTCAACATATCACAATAGAGGATATAGATATATATAAAGAAAATTAAGCTTAAAACTGCATTTGTGAGTATTTCTTTACACAATTTTTTTTTAATCAGGAGCCGACGAAAATTTTTTTGTTGTTGTGACGGAGAAGCTACAATCGGCAGGCCACAAGCTCCTTATGAATTGTAATATAGAGTTAACAAGATATTGGTAACTCCCCCGTGAACCGCCACCTTAACGTGGTGGGGGAGTTTGAGAGCTCGGGTGATCCCAGGAGCTAAGCTGTCTGGGGCTTAAGCCCCTGGTAGGGTCTCCCATGGCAGACAGGTCCTGGGTGACGAGCCAGACAAAGAGCGGTTCAGAAACCCCTGATGAAAAGAAACAACAAGGACCCGATTACGTCGCCCGGATTGGCGTCACCGGGGCCCCGCTCTGGAGCCAGGCCCAGGGTCGGGGCTCGCAGGCGAGCGCCTGGTGGCCGGGGCTCTTCCCACGGACCTCGGTCGGGCTCAGCCCGAAGGAGCGACGTGGGACCACTCTCCTATGGGCCCACCACCCGTAGGAGATCTCAAAAGGGGCCGGTGCATTGTGGTTTGGGTGGCAGTCGGGGGCGGGTGCCTCGGCGACCCAAACCCCGATCATGGAATCTGGCTTTTGGGACATGGAATGTCACCTCTCTGGGAGGGAAGGAGCCTGAGCTGGTGCGAGAGGTTGAGAGATACAGTCTAGATATAGTCGGGCTCACCTCCACACATAGCCTGGGCTCTGAAACTCAGTCCTTAGAGAGGGGTTGGACTCTCTACCACTCTGGAGTTGCCCAAGGTGAGAGGCGGCGGGCTGGCGTGGGCTTACTCGTGAGCCCCCAGCTCAGCCGCCAAGTGTTGGAGTTCACCCCGGTGGACGAGAGGGTCATGTCCCTCCGCCTCCGGGTGGGGGACAGGTCTCTAACTGTGGTTTCGGCTTACGGGCTGAACAGCAGTTCGGAATACCAGGCCTTCTTGGTGTCTCTCGAAGGGGTACTGGAAAGTGCCCCAACGGGGGACTCCATTGTCTTCCTGGGGGACTTCAATGCCCACGTGGCCAATGACAGTGAGGGGTGTGATTGGTAGGAACGCCCCCCCTGATCTGAACCCGAGTGGTGTTTTGTTATTGGACTTCTGTGCTCGTCATAGTTTGTCCATAACGAACACCATGTTCGAGCACAAGGGTGTCCATCAATACACCTAGCATCAGGACACCCTAGGCAGGAGGTCAATGATCGACTTTGTAGTTGTTTCAGGTGACCTTCGGCCCTGTGTCTTGGACACTCGGGTGAAGAGAGGGGCGGAGCTGTCCACCGATCACTACCTGGTGGTGAGTTGGATTCGCTGGCGGGGAAGGAGGCCGGAAAGACTTGGAAGACCCAAACGTACTGTGAGGGTCTGCTGGGAACGTCTGGCTGAGCCCTCCGTTAGGGAAGTCTTTAACTCCCACATCCGGGAGAACTTCAAACAGGTACCGAGGGAGGTTGGGGACATTGAGTCCGAGTGGACCATGTTTTCCACCTCCATTGTCTCTGCTGCTGCTCGGAGCTGTGGTCGCAAGGTCTCTGGTGCCTGTCGCGGCGGTAACCCCCGAACCCGGTGGTGGACACCGGAAGTAAGGGATGCCGTCAAGCTGAAGAAGGAGTCCTACCAGGCCTGGCTGGCCTGCGGGACTCCGGAGGCAGCTGACAGGTACCGGCAGTCCAAGCGAGCTGCGGCCTGGACTGTTGCGGAGGCGAAAACTCGGTCCTGGGAGGAGTTCGGTGAGGCCATGGAGAAGGACTATCGGTTGGCCTAGAAGAAATTCTGGCAAACCATCCGACGACTCAGGAGGGGAAAGCAGTTCTCCACAGGCACCGTTTTCAGTGCAGGTGGGGAGCTGTTGACTTCGACTGGGGACATTGTCGGGCGGTGGAAGGAGTACTTCGAGGATCTCCTCAATCCCACTGACACGCCTTCTTTTGAAGAAGCAGAGAATGAGGACTTTGGGGTGGGGCTGTCTATTACCCGGGCTGAAGTCACTGAGGTAGTCTACGAGCTCCTCGGTGGCAAGGCCCCGGGGGTGGATGAAGTCCGCCCTGAGCACCTCAAGTCTCTGGATGCTGTGGGAGTGTCTTGGCTGACACGTCTCTGCAGCATCGCGTGGCAGTCGGGAACCGTACCACTGGACTGGCAGACAGGGGTGGTGGTTCCCCTCTTTAAGAAGGGGGACCGGAGGGTGTGTTCCAACCATAGGGGAATTACACTCCTCAGCCTCCCTGGGAAAGTCTATGCCAGGGTACTGGAGAGGAGAGTCCGTCCGAAAGTCGAACCTCGGATTCAGGAACAACAGTGCGGTTTCCGTCCTGGTCGTGGAACAGTGGACCAGCTCTACACCCTATCTAGGGTGCTGGAGGGTTTGTGGGAGTTCGCTCATCCAGTCCATATGTGTTTTGCGGATTTGGAGAAGGCGTTCGACCGCGTCCCCCGTGGCATCCTGTGGGGGGTGCTCTGGGAGTATGGGGTCCGGGGAGCCTTACTGAGGGCTGTCCGGTCTCTGTATGACCGGAGTAGGAGCTTGGTCCGCATAGCCGGCAGTAAGTCAGACCTGTCCCGGTCCACGTTGGACTCCGGCAGGGCTGCCCTTTATCACCGGTTCTGTTCATAGTTTTCATGGACAGAATCCCTGATCACACTCTGGACATGGACAGATCCCTTCCGGCCAGGGGCCGGAAGGGATCTGGTTTGGGAACCACAGGATTTCCTCTCTGCTTTTTGCAGATGATGTTGTCCTGTTGGCTTCATCGAACCGGGACCTCCAGCGTGCATTGGGGCGGTTTGCGGCCGAGTGTGAAGCGGCTGGGATGAGGGTCAGCACCGCTAAATCTGAGGCCATGGTCCTTGACCGGAGAAAGGTAGTCTGCCATCTCTCGGTGGGTGGAGTGTCCTTGCCCCAGGTGGAGGAGTTTAAATACCTTGGGGTCTTGTTCACGAGTGAGGGAAGATCGGAGCGTGAGATGGACAGGCGGATCGGAGCGGCGTCCGTAGTTATGCGGTCGCTCTATCGGTCCGTCATGGTGAAGAGAGAGCTGAGCCGAAAAGCAAAGCTCTCAATTTACCGGTCGATCTACGTTCCAGTACTCACCTATGGTGATGAGCTATGGGTCATGACCGAAAGAACGAGGTCCCGAATACAAGCGGCTGAAATGAGCTTCCTCCGCAGGGTGGCTGGGCGCTCCCTTAGGGATAGGGTGAGAAGCTCGGTCACCCGCGGAGAGCTCGGAGTAGAACCGCTTCTCCTCCACATCGAAAGGAGCCAGTTGAGGTGGCTCGGGCATCTAGTCCGGATGCCTCCTGGACGCCTCCCTGGAGAGGTGTTCCAGGCATGTCCCACTGGGCGGAGGCCCCGGGGAAGACCCAGGACACGCTGGAGAGACTACGTCTCTCGCCTGGCCTGGGAACGTCTCGGGGTCCCCTCAGAGGAGCTGGAGGAAGTGGCTGGGGTGAGGGAAGTCTGGGCATCTCTGCTCAGTCTGCTGCTGTGAAGGAAATTGTTTTATTATTATCATTGGTTTAAATGTTTATGCTTAAATGTTAACTCATATTAACCTTTTTACCTTTTTAGAGAGCTTTGTGTGTTTGTTCATCTGCTTCTCATCCCAGCAAGACTGAGGGGGTTTTACGACACTGTCCTTAGCTGATAAGGACTGGTTGAAGTTAGAATGCACCAAATGGGTCATTATACGACACCCCCAATGAACTTTTTTTCTTTTTTCTTTTTTTTTTTTTTCAGTTACGTTAGTCACAGAGTGTGATCAGAACCAACAGAGAATGTCTCTCAGGACCGAATTTCACTCCCCGTGCAACAAGCTTCTAGGTCAGACCTATTGTCTGATCCGGTCACACGTTTAGGGTCCTCCCAGGAGCAAAATCCGTTTTAGACTCTGGATTCTTTTCACCTAAAGCCTAATGAGATGAAATCTTGTTCTACTTCAACAAGCAGCCTTGTGTTAACACCGCAAGGTTTCCAGCTGCCCACTGTTTTGAACAAGTTCACTCCTTTCACACATGCACACACATTCACACCAAAAAAAACGTTTTTTTTTCTTATTTCAATAGGCCTTTTAGGGACTCGAACCCTCTTACGCGTTTTAGGCTGCAGGACTCGAACCCACACCTTTATACAGAATTTCGGACCTTTCCGGGACTTCAAACCCACACGTGTTTTAGGCAACAGGACTCAAACCTGTCCCTCAGAATTCTGGGCCACTTCGGGGAGTCGAACCCCTGAAAAAGCGCTTTACTTGCCTTGTTGTTGTGGTCTGACTGGTTCACGGATAACGTCAATCCGGACCCAGGGATCAGACCAGTCGATTGGCCGGCGTAGAATTCACTACGACGGACTTTCCTCCGGAGACCTAGTCTCACGGGCTGTCGACAGGCTTCAATCGGCGTGGTCCTCTCCCAAGGACACAGATATGTTGTCATCCGGCTCGAACGGACCAAAGAATGTCTAGATGCATTTATCTGACAGCTGCCCCCGCGACCCGGTCCCGGATAAGCGGAGGAAGATGGATGGATGGATGGAAGATATTGGTAAATGAATGGCTGCTTAAATTTGTCAGAACGCAGGGGTTAAGATGTTGAGGTCGTCTCTGGGCTTGACTAGGATCCGAATTGAATCCATCAGAAGAACAGTTCATGGTGATAAATGTTTTGGAGATGAATGCAGGGAATCTATGGAGTGATATTTATGCCACCATGTTGCACACACAACTTTCTAAGTTGCAAATGAAAGTAGGTTGTTTGATGGCAGCTTTGTCATGATAAAATGAAACTTATCTAAGCAAAATCAAAGATAGGAGAAAGGCGAGATGAGACACAACAAATGCGAAAAAATTATTTTTGCACACGCAAAAATATTTTTTGAAAGCAAAAAAAAAAAAATTGAAAGGAAAAAAAAATTGAAAGCATAAAATACATTTTTTGAAAAAGCAAATATTTAGTATTTTCATTTGCAACATATAAAGTTTTGTGTGCAACGTGGTGGCATAAATATCACTTCATAGGAACCAGGCTGAGATTATTTGGAGACTTTCAGAGGAAGAACAGTGATTGATTTGGTAAAGAACTCCTGGATGTTATGAAGGAGGACTTGAGGGTGACTGGAGTAAGGAAGGAGGATGCAGACGATAAGGTTTGATAGACGTGGTGGTGGTGGTGGAGCAGCCAAAAGACAGAGAAGAATCTATATTTTCCATAGATTCTAGATCTCTACAACAGTTCAACGTTTCGGGATATGCCTATAAGGGTTGGCACAGCGAACCAAGCTTTCACTGATTCACCAAGGCAGAGAAGTTTACACCAGACACAACCCCATATTTGATCCGGGCTGGGGATGGGCACAGGGGGACCCAGACTTGCACCTCCTTGTGGTTACATAGGCAGCAGTGTGAAGCGAGGAAAGCCAAGGAAAGATCACCTATCAAAATAAGGTATATTTATGTTTCTTCTGCCCACATGTATGGATGACACCTGTTTGAAATATTTCCAAACATGTAAATTGTACAGTTATTCCTTTTTTTAATGGTATTTTATCCTGACACACTTGCATCTTTCAGGTTTGCAGCTCAGATAACACCTATTTTTCTTTTTTTTCCTAAGCCAACAGAGGATTCCGTTGGGCATCTTCCCATAAATTACCAACAATATAATCTCATTATTTAAAGCTCACTATTCTCTCCCGAGCCTATGAGAACATTAGTTCAACTCTGATGTGACAGATGTGCTCAGCTGGGAACACTCGAGTCTAAAGTGTGGTCCAGAGGGATCCGAACCCAGAGGTGTGTCTGGGCGTGTGAGGTTGATACATTGGTATAAGAACAGGTTCTTTTTATATCTCGTGCCTAGTAGTGGTGCGATGAATCACTATCACAGACTTCTGTTCCTCTGGCGACTGCCTGCTGGTGTGTCATCGCCCACACATCAAAGAAGCGTGATCACTCGGATTCCTTTCGTGGCAACATCGCACAAACACTTTGTGCGTGTTTTGTCATCTACTGTAAACACCCATTTGTGTACATATTTGATGACGAAAGGCTTTTGGAAGTCACAGGCAGAGACCGTTGGGAGGAAAAGCAGACAGTTTCTTTGCAACGGGAGGGACACAAATAAAGTTAACGTGACGTTTGTCAACCTAATTATCAATATATATATATGTGAATATATTGACTTGCAAAAATGTCTGCTGCTGTTCTAAATGCCTGTGAATCCTGTTGAATCAAATCTGGGGTCTCATAAAGCCCTGTGCAGCTAACCTTGGTTTGTATGTAACAAAAGAGGACATTGGAGACAGCATTAAAGTCATCTGCTTGCCGCCATTTCTGAATAAATATTGAATCATCCTTCAAAGCTGGTATATTATCCACGCGTGTCATATGGAGATTATTTCAGCCCTCCTTCCCATTCCTGGCTGATCTGGGAGCATTTTATCGTGGGGCAGGGGAGAGAATGGAGACATTAATGGGTGCCGTAAATGCAAGGCCAGACAAAAATAGAAGGATGAAGTGGAAAAAGATTAATTCGGCTGTTGGAAAAAGAGACTTTGGCGGAATCGGAGTACATGGGAGCAGTGAATGTTTGAAAGCTAGCGGCTGTGACCTGGCAAAGCCTTTGAAGGGAAAGAACCAAAACCCAACATGTTGTTTTTATTATTATAGGCTATCAGGATGGTAAAAAAAACTTTAAAACTTTTAAAATTGTAAATAACACAATTTTGAGTCTAACAGGGTAAATGATGTAATCTATTGTATTTGTCAAATTATGGCTTAAGATATCTGGCACCATATTTGCTCTTATTGATGATAGTATTATTGGTGCATATCCAATGACATTTATGGATATCACAGGGTGTGTAGATAATGGAAGAAGCTAAGTGCATTGGATCTATGGATGCTTGACAAATTCTAGAATAACGTGTAAGATACAATGCCTACAACAAACAATCAACTGACTAAAAGCTGATGAAAGCTTTCAAAAAAGTCATAGATTTACAAACACTGGGGCTCTATGGAATTCAAATGATCGTTGCAACATGGCGGACTAGTGACAAAACAGACAGACATCCATACATGACTAATTGAACTCAAAACCTGTTGAGCATGAGGAGCAAGAAACTACACCAAGGTGACTATATCATAGAGCTCCTGGTACCTGGATGAGCAACTCCAAGCCTCGAGGGCCACGTTCCCGCACGTTTTCCAACATACTCTGTTCTGGCATCTTCTAATTGGCTGGACACACCTGAACCAGGTAATCAGTCATGAGCAGGGGTTGGATATCTGGAAATCATGCAGACACAGTTGTCCTCGAGGCTTGGAGTTGTCCATCCCTGTGGGAGGAGGACTAAAAGAATCCAATCTGACTACGAAGCTGTTCATGAGATGACACATATGATACTTGTAGACCCCTTTAAAGCAGAAAAAAATGAATAGACCCCACCATAGTAAACACGGTCAGCTCAAATGTAAGTGGCGTATACTTATATAATACTTTGACTGTAAAGCTCTTTGGACCTTCTACGTGTGTGTATGATTGTTGTGGCTTAATATGTCTGATTTTGCGGCAGTTTCTGTGCAAAATTTGCAAAAAAATAGTTGCAAAGTTTGTAAAAAATTGTAAGGGCCTCAAAAAGTTTAATTATGAAATAAACTTAACATTCTCATTTTCCAAGTCTTTTTGTTGTGATATGTGCCCTAGGGAAATACTGCACCATCACCACATACAACATCAATAATAGAACTGTGAAACCCAAAATGAACTTTAGGTCCTCCCTGTATGAGGGTAATAATGTTCCAAAATGAAAAAAATAAAAATAAAATTACCTTATTAGCTTCAGTGTCATTATTGAGCATTGTTGAGCAAATATGATCCATATTTACATTTTTTATGTCCAGATCTTTGTAAAATTTGGTAAAGAAGTGTTTCACTGGATAAAATTTATGAGGAATTTTGAAAGAAATTTCTTTAATTTTAAATTGGTGATAAAATACTTTTGGAGCAGGGACCAAATCTTTTCCCACTGAATTCTACAGCTAAACCAATACCAGTATGAGATAACATGCGTTTTTTTTTGGCAATCTAATTTTGAAGCAGAAAACGAATACCCTAATTATTCCTGCCATCTGAAAAACACATCTTTCCACACCACAATTCTGTTAATTTGGGAGGAGAACATGGAGTATTTGATGGAGACCTGCTACACAGAAGTCTAACACCACCTGGGATGGTTCAAATAACTAAAGAAATAATGCAAATTCTGCAGGTGGAAGTCTGAATTTGTGAAGACCTTTCTAACTTTACCAAGTCCTCTGAGTCCTTTGATTGGTTGACTCCCCCATCCTCTAACCCCCACTCCCCCCCCCCCCCCCCCGTTCCAATATCGGGCACAGATCAATTTTGACACAAGTTTCTCGCAAGGAATGTGTCAGAGGTTAGGGCGCAGTTGTGGCGCACTTGTGATTTGCGCCAGCAGATTCGAGCACATGCAGAAGCACATTTGAGCAGTTGGAATCACAGATTTGAGGTTGTAACTCTAAACAAACTTATGCAAATGGAAATTTGTCAGTTCTGATTTTGTTTGACAGACTTTACTGCAGGAGTTTTTTTCACACAGATGCAGATTTTTGGTGCGCAAGTTCTCACATCAAATCTACAAGCTCGTCCATTTAGACACATTTTTACCTTAATATCCCTGCTCACAATAAACCAAATATTTTGCGTATGGATTTATACATACTTCATGAAATTTTGCAGTGAAAAATGATAAACTAAAGCAAAAAACAGCATTGGTAGATTAAGCCTCAGATCTACCTGTCCTGCACAGAATCTTCCTCTTTATCCATTTCAAAGGCACCACTGGTGAGTCGCTGGTTGTGGTAGAAGACCAATGCGTTATGGGGCCGATCTGGTGTCTTTTGTCAACAATGATCTGCCCAGTTTTGGAGAAGGTTCTCTCAGGTGTCTGGACAGTTTTGTTGTGGAGGCGGTTCTATGTAGAAGTATTTTCCTGCAGACTCTTCACTCCTTTGTATTATCAATAACAGTTCTTTGCTTCTTTTTCTGATGTCACTCAGATTCTTTAAGTTTTTGTGTAGATGCAGCTTCTTGTTGTTGTACCTGGCGTTTATTCTGTTTTTCACCTCATACTCGGTTTATGTTTTGCTGCTGCAGAGTGTGGGACCCCTCCCGCGCTCAGTACAAACACGTATGTACTGAGCATTCATGCTCAGTACAAGGAGAGAGGGCTAAAAAAAAACAAACACGGAAAACCGAAAAATGGTCGCGAAGCAACGTCATCACCCATGACTGTTGTCACAGGTGATCGGTCAAAGTTGCAGTAAAGTTGCGGTGAAAATGTAAAGTTGCAGGGTGAGCAACAACTCGCGGGGTTTGCTTAAATTTGCATTAATTTTTGCAATCACAACCTCTCAAAATCCTGTACTAACTGATGGCACCTTCATTGCCGGACACAAACTATAACTACCGAGAGAAATGTGGGGTTCAATACTCAACTACATAGAGAGGCAGGGCGGAAACCAACTCTGCAATCTTAGAATGAGAGGTTAACAATGCACCACGGCTTTCATGATCTTGGGTTTTGTCAATGGACCTACATGCACACAAAAAAAACTGGTGAAATGTACACAAAAGTTTGGTCTTCATAAAGAAAAAGTCTACAAATATAGATAAAATCATTTGTGTACATATTCAAATTTTTGTAGAACTGTGCATGCATGTTCTGGACAGCACAAGAGTAAAAGTAAAAAAAAACAAATATTACTAAATGTAATGAGTCATGACTCATACAGACCTCAATTTTGTCACCCCTAGGTAGGTTTTTGGTTCAATTCTATCGAAGAATATGTCATAATCCTATATAATGTACTGCAATCTATAATCTAAGAGGCTTAAAGCTATAAATCTGAAGGACTAACAGTGTGTGATTGTCAACTGTGAACTGTGAAAACTTGTTTCAATATTTCCTTATTCTGTACCTCAATTAAATTAAAGGGTATTTGTTTTTGTAGTTGACATATTTCTGCAGTTACATTCATGGCATTGGTGTCAGAAACTGCTTTGCATCCCTGAAAGTGCACTGAAAGATAAAAATGGAGCCCTTTGCGCATCCTGCCCCACCTCCCCATTGGCTCCAACTGTTGCTTGAGTACTAAAGAAGCCTGAATAGAGAAACTCAAATGTTAGTTTCTGTGCATTGAAATGACTAATATGGTAGAGAGTAGTGGCTAATATTCTGTGTCTCTCCTTCTATTGTTACTGTGTCAGGCTTTGTTTGCTTGGACCATTCAAAACAACAGCGTTTCAACAAATTTATAAATGTTTGCACACCGATATATTAACTTGAATCTCCTTTGGATAAATGTGGAGGTGGGGTGTGGTAGTGCATTTACACAGAGCTGACTGCAAGATGGTAATGAGGGGGAAGCACATGCCACTGGCTTTTATGAATTGGAACATTTTACTCCACTCATGTATTTTTGGAAATGTGCACAGGCCTTACATTCTACACTGAAATTCACCGTTTTATAAATGAGACCACTGGATAGGCAGAGGTTACAGGGCTGCCTTTTGCAATTGGGAACAAATTGTGGGCAAGGCTTATGCCTTAGTCGGGTGCTGCTGGCTTTTGGGTCGTAGAGAGGAGGGGCTGCATCAAAACCCTGTGCTGTCTTGTGGGGTCCAGATGATCCCATCCTTATATTGAAGTGTTGTCCCTCTCATGACATGACTTCATGTCCACCGTGGAAACCAGTGAAAATCATTTTAAAAAGTTCCAGATGACTCCACACCCAACGTTAACGTGCCTTGGATAACACAAGAGCTAAAGGGAGGGCAGGTGTGTGTTGCAGTTTCCTTTTGGCTTGTGCGACCGCCTAAAGCAGGGGTCGGCAACCTTTTTTACTCAAAGAGCCATTTGGGACCGCCCCTAATGAAAAAAAAAGCACTCGGAGCCACAACCCATTTTGACATCATTATATATATTATGCATGTATATAATATATCAAGGGTGCTCATTATGTCAATCGCGATCGATTTTCAAGGACATGAGTGTAGATCACGGTCCAGAAAAGATAAAAAAATAAAAAAGTACTTCTTTCTTTTCATCGTCATGTTTATAAGTTACATGTTTATTTGAACATTATTGTTTATGTACTGATGATTAAAAACTACACAGTGAGTTTACATAAAGATACTTTTGTATGAACAGATGAGGCGTTTTATTACAAAGACAGAAAGCAGCAACCATCGTATTCATGCTCTGCTGTAAACAGTCCAATGCAGGGAGCGTGGCATATTATGAGGCATTTGGCGCTGCTGGCTCCGTATTTTTGAACCTTTCGTTGCACAATGACTTCTCTTTTTCTTTCGTCTTTCCGATAATGGTCAGAAAGCGCAGGGGAGATTTCCTCCAGGGCCGAAGACAATTCTCCTTCGGGGTTCACTTCCCTGTTCGAACCCTCAACCTTCAGAGCGGATTAAAACTGACTCCAGAACAGTTATTCTGGGAACGACAACTACTAATTTAGTGCTCCGTCCTCCGAACACACAATATATTTCACGCACACACCTCCCTCCGTGCTCACACCCCCATCTCCACCTGCACGCCCCCCCCCCTTCTTTCTCGTGGCACGCGCGCCGCTCAGCACAAACACACACTGCAAGAGTATAAAGGCCTCGCAGCTTCCTTGATGAGCTCGTATTTGTCGGGCGAGAACTGCGGAGCTTATAGCAGCGGGGCGGCTTTAATAAACTCCGGTTGCTGGACTTCTACCGGGGACGTGATGTGCTGCGGGGAGAAAAAGCTGCTCTGATGACAGAGTTTGCGCTGAGTGAATTTAAACTCGCGTCTGCAGTGACGTATGTGTCAGAGGATGTCCGATTGGCCATTCTGCATGTCAATCAAGTCCCGTACTTGTCGGTGAGGATTTTGATTGGCTGGTGGATTTTCAAGAAGCACTCTCTTCCCCTTCAATCTCCCCCACGTGCCCGAAGATGACCGGACGATCGCGACCGACGCAACGAGCTCCCCTGCTCTGAAACACACATCACCGCACACGCGAGTCCAAAACACCGGCGCAAACTCTCCGTAACCAGAAAGCCGCTCCCTGCTCCGCGCCACGCCAAGCCCCCGGCAGAAAATCACTCCGGACCCAGAGTGTTTGTTGAAGCCGCCCCGCGTGTCCTCCTGCTATCAGCTCCGCAGCCCTCGCCCGACAAGCACGAGCCCACCAAGGAAGCTGTTTTTTACGTGGCACGAGGCACGGAGCCAGCAGCGCCTTTGAAATGCCATGAAAAATGAACAAACTAAAATAAATTTGAATTTTTATAAAATACTCATTATTTTCCAAAGTCACAGGGAGCCACAACAGAAGGATGAAAGAGCCACATGTGGCTCCGAAAACATGGGTTGCCGACCCCTGGCCTAAAGGTATGTCATCAAAATGGAACATTCCATAGTTGTGCATGTGTACGAGTATTATAAAGTATCTAAAAGGGTAATGTAAGTTATATGCACTTTTACCGTATGACTCCACACTCCAGTTGTTAGTACCGTCCATGTACTAGCTCCTTACCAACTGCGCCCAAATGCTGCACGCACTGAATGTGCAGGCGCCTGTAGGACACCTGTAGAATACAGACACAAACTACACTATTATTGTCCAGTTTCCTCAATTCTAACAGTCAGGCTGCACGCAAGGAGCGCTCACTTTCCCTTTGAACAACACTAAATAGCCCCTTGCCCAAGTTCTAGTGGGTTACTTCCTCCCTACCCACCCTTGGATGTTGTAAAAGGGTTTGCTATGACCTGTGGCCGTAGAACAAAAATGTGCATTTTTTCCTTACCAATCGATTTATGACTTTGATATTTCCTACAGGTCACCAACACAATTGCCCGATCTTGCAAGCAGAATCCACCTGTAAGGGTAGTTTTGGATAAGGCACAAGTTGGATGGTTACACATCTTCTTTGCATAGTGCATCACTGACAGATTAATCCGTCTGGGACAGTGGTTGTGGTGGAGCCCAAAGATAAGGCAGACAAAGAAATAATTAAACACAGAGGAACAGATGACTGAATGAAGTCAAAGTTCACTTACTTCAAGCATTCTTTACTTCTGCCTGGTTTAGCACAGAACAGAACAATCTTACAGATGTGTGACAGTAATTGACGTTTTGACCTGCTGTTAGTAGTCTCTGCCTCAAACACAAAAAGTCCCATCATCCCTAAAATGATATCTTAGATGACATCAGAGTTACACACATATTCAAGATGAAGAGTAATGTGAAGCAACTGCAACTAACAATGTTAAGACAAACCTACATTTAGATAGAAAAAATTGGCATAAAGACAGAGCTGTGTGCTATAAATGGAAACACCCGTACACAAATAAGATTTTTAAGGGAAAAGGTTGAAAGGTGGCATTAGTTCTATCTTTTTTTAAAGAAGCAGTGCAACAGCAGGATACTTAGAAATGTAAGTAAGATGAATAGAAACTAAAACTGACTGGAGAAACCATGGTGCATAAACAAACATTTAAAAACGATAACAAGAAAATGATACCCAAGTGAATATGAAGACTAAGTGAATTAACTGGCAATTACCTAAAACCAAGTATGACGTATGGACGGAAAGAGGTTTGCTAAAAAACAACATCAGAAAAAGTAATGAAATCTATACTTAGTCATACAGTACATTATGTTTGTGTGAGAATCTATGTAACAATCTAACTGATTGCTGTAAAAGGATCTAAAACACAGCAGAAACCTGTTAAACATATCTGCGTTAAAATGTTTAATGGAGGTGATTGACAGGTGATTGTTAAATGGTTCGCCGTAGAACTTTTTCACTAGGGATGCTCTCTGTATAGATTTATTATGAATAAAAAGGACAAACTCTGCATTCACAGTTTAGTGGTGGTTTAGTGGTCTAGTGGTTTACGTCATGCTATGTACACACTGGCCTCGGAATTGCGCATTCAAGCAACCACTTCAGTAAAAAGCTAATGTAAAAAACGCATCCCGGGCTTCCGTGTTCAAAACTACCACGTTTACGCGTCACTATGCAAATGTTTAAGTCTGTTTTCGTGACCTACGCACAAAAATTAAACTTTGACTAGACTTGGATTTGGTAGTTTCATAACACGGAAGTGCCAACTGTTAATAAGTGATCATGAGCGCATGTACTCACTGTTGGAAGAGGCTACGTGTGAAATACTGAAGCATTGCAAATCTTGCTACTCCGATATAAGTAACAAAGACTTGGGCCGAATTTGAATTCTTCCCCTACCCCAAGACTTCTCCTTACCCCTAAGTTTAGCCCTCCAAACGGAAAGTTATAGAAAATGATGTTTTTTAATTCGGATGTTACTCCTGCTTGATGATGTCATCAATAGTCGCCGGTCATCCGTGTTGCCAGCCCTTAGACAATGCATAACGACATCGGTTTTATAACTTTAAAAAGTCAAGCTAAAAAGAAAAATTCACTACTGACATCTACATGCCAACATCTGTGCATCAGAGCAAACACACGTGAAGAATTCCGTTTCTCGTCACATTACCCTCGTGGCGGAGGTATACAGAGCCCTTCCCTTCAAAAAACTCCTTTGGACAACCCTAACCCTCCAAATGTCCTGACAATTGGAAGGATATGGAGAAGCCAGAGGGGTAAGGGAAGAATTCGAATTCGGCCCAAGTCTTTGTTACTTATATCGGGATAGCAAGATTTGCAATGCTTCAATATTCCACACGTAGCCTCTTCCAACAGTGAGTACATGCGCTAGTATTGGGCAGCGATAGTCAAGTGTGAACACTGTATGCTAAAAGAACGTACTGAATGCTGGTTCTTGAACACGCCTCAAAATTCAGATGTGTGTGTAGCATCAGGTTATTTTAAAAAGTAGTACCTCAATGGCGGTTGCCAATCTTTGGCAGAGATGACATCATCAAACCCCTAAAAATGGACAAAAAAAGAGGGACAAAAAAATCTAGCTATGTTATTGGACCAATTACAAGGAATACTACAACAAGAACTCAGTAAGTTTAAAACAAAATACATAAAAAAGAAAAAAGTTGTTATTCACCTTTTGACACGTACCTTCAGCGGTCGCAAATCAAATTTGCTTCACACAGGTGGTTTGGCAGAGTAGAGCCCTGCGCGGGACTATTTTCTTCATCCCGCTCCCGCCCGCGCCCGCTGAATTTCTGACCAATCCCGCCCGCTCCCGCAACGTATGCGTTACACTCCCGCCCGCTCCCGCAATATGTATGTCCACTCCCGCCCGCACCCGCAAAACTCAGAGAATTTAGTCCCGCACAGTAATAGAGATGCATTGATTTTGTATCGTCCCCCGTCCCGCAGGAAAAAAACACGTATTTGTATTGATATTATTAAAGAGATTCATGTCCTCCTCCAGCCTCATCTTTTGATACATTCTTCTCTTGTGTAATGTGCAACTTAAATATTAAATATATTTTCACAAATCCTGTTCGATTAAAAGTGTGCGTGTGTGCGCGCGCAGACAGACGGCCTGAAGCGCGCTCTTAGTAAGAGGCGGGGTGGGGCGTTGCACACCCCCCAACAACAGGTTTGATGACAGAGGCCATTGGGCATCTCTACCTGGTGCTTCACGGAGCTTCAGTACGTAAGACTCCAACAGCCGCACAGCCTAACGTAGTCCGCTATTATATATTCATCCGATATTCATGCCAGCACTGATCCCGCGGGGTTTATTTTTTGCCGCCCGCTCCCGCCCGCAGCACAATCCAAACCGCCCAATCCCGCGAGATTTGGGTTGGGTCCCGCGGGACCCGGCGGGACCCGATCCCAATGCAGCCCTCTATGGCAGAGATTTTAAGCTGCATGCTCATTCTACCCAACCCTGTAGTTTATCTGGGCTGGGGACCGGCACAGGGAGACCCAGACTTGGGCCCCCTTGTGGCTACATAGTAGAGGAAAGGGTCTTGCCCAAGGACCCACACTGGATGAAGCTTTTTGCATTTTACAAATGCTAGAACCAGTAGAGTGGGTGAGAACTTGGATGCACGTAGAAGCACAACAAAGTAAAGGCTCTTCATTAGTTTAATTGAACAAGCATGGCACTCTGTGTGTTTTGCCCATTTGAGAAAGTATCAAAGTCTGCAGCAGGACCTCTTAGTAAAAAAATATTGATCAACTGGTAAGACATCTACAATACAAACCTTTTGTCCTTTTGTGTCATTTGCAAACTTGACCAACTACAAATATACAATGATTAAGATTGTACTGTGCTCCTTCAATAGGCATTATCAAATCAAACTTTATCTATAAAGCCCTTTAGGTACCGTTATGGAGATTTTTAAATAATACATTTTCTCATTGTGCAATGTTTTTCATCAATTTCTGTGAAAAAGAACAATGTAAGAGTCCTCCTCCCAAGCTGCTGAGGAGCGCTTTAATTTATTAGCTCAAACAGGCGCATGTTGCCTCATAAAAGGTTTCCTTTTTGCAACATCAGAGTGACGTTGAGCGGAAACACGACTGATAGTTCAAAGTCTTGGCAAAAAGAGATAAGGAGAAGCTGATTTCAGATCAAAGCCTTAATAATCCCCTGTTGTTTGGTGTTGTAATTGCAGTGTTTTGATTGGTCTTCAGAGAGTTGGGATCTACTTCTAGAAAATCGTTCAAAATGTTTCGCTGCAATTTGCCATGCAGTGACAAAAAAAATAGTTTTCTGTAGTTTAAACACATTTTTTGACCCAATGAATGTGCACACATGCTGGAAAAGTAAGGTGATAAACAGGTAAATACATGTCCATAGTAGGTTTCTACGCATATTATTATTTTGGGGGATTTGAAGGTGTTTACATGTTTTCCTTTCTATTGTGTTGTTTGCACTGTGAACCTTTTCCGGACTACCTGTACATGTCCACGTAATGACCCCCCACTCATGTTCACAGACTACACTACCACAAGACCCCCCCCAGATCTGATCAAAAGAGCCAGACCCGGGAGTCCCCACTGCAGCAACCCCGTTCACTGAGAAGGGCCGGTCACCGATGGGGAGGATCCCTCTGAGGAAAACACTGGAGTTACAAATAAAATGTAGTACAAGGAATACAATTCAAATTAAAATATATTTAAAAAAACAAAAGAAATAAGTGCATAAATAAACCCTAATAGACACATTAAATGTTAAGTGTGAATTAAAAAATTTAAAAAAAGTACATAAATAAGTAAAAAATAAATAAATGTATATCCATACACATTTAAAATGATAGAAGATGTTGAAATCTGGTCCTTTTTACATAGTAATATATCAAAAATAAAATCTTGTCAAGACTCTGAAAAAAAAGGCACCAATTCTGTTTCAAGCAAAAAACAAACTAGAAAAAGCAAAAACAATCCACGTTTCATAACTTGAATTGATATGAAAGCAGTCGACTGAAACAAGAACTCCAGTCTTGGAGGATGAAAAAAACAAGCTTGAGATAAGTAAGAAGCAATAAAATGCTTGCACACCAAAGCTTAAAAATGCGTCACAGATCTTGTCAGATGTTGAGCACAATGTGGAATCACGGTTTCAACATTTCGCCTTGAATTAGATTTCACTTTTGGCCTAATCTCTTTTTACATGTGGAGAGGCTTTTTTTTTTTTTTTTCTGTGAAGGGGCTTGTGCATGATGTGACTTAATCCCTCCGCCTGCGCGGGCACACGGAGGCCTTTGATCAGCTCGTGTTTGATGAGAGATATCGACAGACCTCATCTGACACAGCCAACGGCTCGCCGCAGAGCCCGGCTGCCCCGGCCTTCTGGACTTGTTAAGGTTGACGAGATTAAAAGAAGAGAAGATGGAAGCATCACATCTCTGAAAACAGAGAGGAAAATACATATTTAGAATGTCTGTGCCTGGATGGAGTTCTACTTGATTCACGGGAAAGAGTCTTTTCATTTCCTTGTTCCTTTCTGTTGGCGTTCCCTCTTCACGCCATACGTACACACGAGTGCAGGAAAGCGGAAATATGAGCGAACGTGGAGGAAAAAGGGCTCCAGCACTCGCCACCCTCTCCGGGAGGTTAATAATGATCTCCAGTTTGACTTTCCAAGGGGGTCACAGAGGACCCTGACATGACATAAAAGTCTGCCGCCCACGCCAAGATTGTTTCCCAATAGTTCATTGTACCCCTTCGCGGCTGCGTGACATTTAGAAACACCAATAATCTGCTAATGATGCAGCATTTTCAAGGAGCTGCCCCCGTGCCACTTACGGCAGGTATTGCGGTTTCCTCTCGTCTGGCCCTTTTGAAGAGTCAAGCACTTAATTAATGTCCAGTTTAACCTGACACAAGAGGCGTCACAGGATGTGCTGCGTTAAAAGTCGCTGCAGCAACAACGGGCTGGCTGAGGGAGCAGCACTCACCTTTATTTTTGGAAAGAAAATCTTTTAGATATCCTCTGTTTAAGGTCTCAAATTAAGTCATCTTAATATAAAAATCATTAGCAATTATGTTTTGGAGCTAAATTTTGAATATTGTCACTAGCAAATTTCAATTATAACTACTTATTACAAATATTGTCCCAAATGTGTTTTAAAAAATCTCTTGCATGTACTGTGTTGCATTGTTTTTTTAGTTTTTCCAGACACTCCGGGATCAATGATCATTTTCGACTAAAGGTTGAAGGAGGAGGTACAAACTTTAGAGCAGCTGTTTGTTGGATTATTCATGTGAAGACACATTTTTGGAGCAATTCTAATTTTTGGGGTTGTAGTGCTTTCATTTGAAGCTATGCTTTTTTTTTATTTATTTTTTTTGTGGACACATTATACATTTCAGGCATTTCTTTTAACATATGAAATCTCAGTTTTTCGTGATAAATGGTGATATACATGATAAGTGTTTCTTGTGTTTGTCATTTGACAATGTCTGCTGATGTCCATCAAGGGTTCTGGCTGACGGATCTTTGCGTGAATTCAGTTTTGAGCTGTTCAAATGTTTTGGTCGATTTAGAATTATATAGTGGTAGTATGTGTATTTTATGTAGTTTATACGCTATTACGACTTAGGTATTACGTAACTGTGACCTTTACTGTCACAAATGACCATTTTTCCTCCATGCAATATGCGTAAAATGTACACAGTGGCTGTGTGACATGGCCTTGAGTTGTTGTTTTTTTTTAATCTAGCAAAGAGTTATTTCCTTTCAACTTTGGTCTTGGGTTATTTTTAAATATGGAGGTTTTTAGTATGTGGAAGATTGTTGTGAGTTATGATAAAACAGTAGCACTGATGCCAAACTTTAGCCAGGATTTTTGCTGTAACTCAGAGACTTTGAAACCCATGTCAGCAGAAAGATCTAACCACTGTGCTATTCTATTGGGTCCAGATGACCAGATCCTTACATTGAGGTGTTCTCCCTACCATGACACAGGTGGATAAAGGTGAAGAGGATTTCATGTAATCCATGGACACCAGTGAAAATCACAAATCATTGTAGAAGAAAGGTTCAGCGCACTGTCTAGTGGGGTCCAGATGACCCCACTCCCAATGTCAAAGTGCCTAGGATAGCACAAGGGCTAAGGTCTTCAAGCATGTTTGATAGACTAATGATGTGAGTGTTTTAGCCGCTATACTTGATTGGTTTGAGACAGTTTGATGGGTAGAACTCTTCCAGTAATTGACAGCCACACATTCACACACTAATGGCGGCTCCACTGATAAACACTGGCACCAATGTATAACAACCAGGAGCAATGTGGGTTTCAGTGTCCTACGACACATGGGCGATCAGACGTCTACCTCTGCACCACAGCTACCTCTAGTCATACACCTGTCAGGGTGACTGGTCAAACTTGCTGCAAAGTTTGAGTTGATTGAACATTGTTTTAATGCAGAGTAAAAGTTGCAGGAATTAGTTGACTTTGCGAGAATCTGTGAAACTGAACGCTGGTTAATCATATGGTGTTTTCAATAGACTGTTGCTACCTGATACTAGCGTGTGACCGCCACCTACAGAGACTCGGTTTGAAATGTCAAAGCGATCCAAATCTTGTGAATCTTGCTCCAGGTGTTTTCTTTGACCGCTCTATTCAAATATATATGAACAATTTGGTGTCATAGAATTCCGTCCTGGCACAGAGTACAAATATTAATGTCTCCTCCATGATGGATATTCAAACAGTTGGCACTTTCGTGAATTAAAAGGGACGCCATCCATATGTCACGACCAAATCCGAGTGATTGGTCAAAGTTTGACCTAGCGTATACTGTCAATGCGAGTGAGACACATGTTTTGTACGTAGAGCCCGAAGACTGTCTTAAAAATGTGTGAATCGACACGCGTTCATAGTTTTTTTATTAAAAGAGGTCGCTTTAACCCACTCTGCAGAGGGCGATGTGAACGTAGCTTGAGAGGAAGTAAAGGGGAGAATGAGCTTCGCTCTCTCCGTGCTCTGAAGCTTTGGAACACCTTGCCTCTAAACAGACAAGCGTCTGCATAATCCACTTCTAAAACTTGACTCAAAAACTCATTCGTATATTCAAGCATTTGGTCATAAATGGGTCACTGGGCTTCAACTTTAATGCATTTTGTTCTCTTATTTGTTTTTTTTCTCGTTTTTTTTTTATAATGTAAGCTTTCAATGTACAGCACTTTCTTCAACTTTTAGTTTGTATTAAAGCACTTTATCAGTAAAGGTATTATTATTGTTCAGTCTACTGTTGAACATAATAGATGGAATTTGACTTTCTGCCTTACTTAGTAGAATTACCTTTTTTCTTTTCATAATTTTATTTTCCACTCCAGATCCTACAACTTGTCAACCCTCACATGAAAAGTGGTAACTGCTGGCTGTGTGAACTCAGCTCCTGCTCAGGTAAAGAGTCATTGAATTAACCACAACAGTGAGCCACTTTGAGGACAGAAGGAAAAAAAATTAAAGTATGAGCTCTGGCTTTCTATATAAGCTGGAAGGTGTCCATGTGACAAGCTTTTCTAAGCACATTAACAGGAAAATTAAATATGTCATCTTTAAACTCAGCTCTTGTTTCACAGGCCTATTCCTGCTGCTTATTTTCCAGATAAAAGAAAGATTTCCTCTTTTGGAGGTTTAATTTTTTTTCAACGCCAACTTTGCTTTTTGGGTTGACAGGCCTGCAGATGCAGAACTGTGCCAGGGTTTCTCCCTTACACTCCTGAAGGCGGCTCGTCTTCGCCTCACAGGAAGCACACAGCTCTATGCTGCTCTCTATCCCCAGCTGTGAGAACACGACAGGAATTCCTGACAACAAAACACGTTTCTCCGTGTCTACAAGTTGCTTTAGAGAGGAGAAAAAAAACACACATTTTTATTATGTTCAGAATGAGAAGTAAACAGAAAGTAAAGGGCATCTTTTTCTACTCAAAAAAACACTTTTTATTATGCTCTGAATGAAAAATAAACAGAAAGCAGAGGCATCTTTGCCTTCCATAAAAAAAACCCCCAGTAAAACCTGTTTGTAAGATAGGAAACCAAAAACTGTGATAAAATAGATTAAAAAACAACTTTTTCTCTAATATTTTTTTCAACTCAACTTTAAAAACCAAATACTTAACCACATGCCACTCTGATATTTAAGGTACATTTTAAGCATATTTCAAATTATTATTTTGATTATGTTACAAGGCATCGAAAGCCATCATTTGTTGCTCTGCCACTTCAAAAAAAAAAAAAACGATTAAAATTTGATTCGAGCAGTTAAACCAGACTGATGCAAATGCATGGCCTCTTTTTGAGTTGTGTTTTTAAAATAGTAGCAAAAAAAAAAAAAGTCCCATGTCTAAATGAATTGGCAGTAACTAAAATGTACCTCCTTCACACAGAGAGCGAATGCAGAAATGCGCACAGGGAATGAGAGGTGCTGTCAGAGCTGAATGCCCTCCACGCAAAAATAATAAGAACTCTGACTGAACAACTCTCCCTAACACAGGAATGAGAGGGCATTTAAAAGCTACCCCCCCCCCCCAATTTGCTTCTGTTTAAGCAGATTTTCAACCACTGAATACCAAAGCCCGGCTGAACCCTGACATTATTCATGAAGCACTGGACCGGGCTCGGGGGATTCAGGAATTAGAAAAGGCGAAAAAGAAATTCAAAACAAAGAGCACTTGAGCCACAGACTGTGAGGGCTGGAGGCTCAGCCTGTTATTTTCCCCCTCTTCTCGTTAAGCCAGGAGTTATATTATGGGTGCACTTTAATATCTGAGAGGGGAGAGATCTGGATTTTCATAATCGTATGATAAGGAAAAGGATTAACATTAAAGAAGGGATTAATTCTCTTGATCTGCCAATATGGTGGACCAAAAAATTTTTTCTCCCCCCCCATGGAAGTCATATGTTCTCATTGTACAAACCTTAGCATAACCCAATTACTGATTCCTGGAAAAACCTTGATTTCCCTGCATCATGCTTTAATGATTGGCTGTGACCTAATAATATCCTTTACATCCTCTCTCCGACTGTCTGCTGCTGAAACACAGTAAAGGTTACGCCTGGAGCTGCTTATGAAACGTTCACACGGAGCAGAAAAGGCCGCCTTAACAAAGAGAGGATGGAGTAATTATTCAGACGTTGGGTAAGGTCATGGTGACCTCGTAGAAGGAAAAAAAAAAAAAAAAAAAGGCAAAACATCTAATAATTAATAAAAATAACACCAGAGAGGGAGATGGGTTGGTTTTAAGTAAGGAAATGTATCCTAAATTACTTCATTTTAGGTACAAACATGTAAAAGAGCTTCTAAATTGTTCATAAACAAAAACTCACACACAGTAATATAAGTCTTTGAAAAGAAGCCTCCATATTGACCCAATCAATACCATCTTTGTCCATGTTTTTCCAAAAATATTCCTTTACTAATGAAATTACACATCACGACTTCATTCTCAAAGGTAAACAGATTGATCATTCAAGAAACTCCTCTTGATGTCCTTTGAGGTCAACGCCCCATACAGGCGCATAAGCCTCAATCTGGCGGCAAAAACTGATCCAGCATAAATAAAATAACAGTTTTAGAAAATTCCTGCTGTGATTTTAATTAATTTTTTGCACAATTGTGCTAATTTTTTATTTGTACAAATATTTCTTAGAATTTTTTGATTGTCAACTCCATTTAGGGAAAGTTTCTCACATTGGTTCACATCGGGGTTTACTGTTTGATTATGACACATTAATATCAAACGGTCAACCTGACATGATATGAGATAAGATAAGATTTTTTGGATAAGACTAAAAAGAACTTCTATGGTCAACATGACTAGTTTCCTTTATAAGAAGCTAATAAAAGTGTATTTTATGTGGAAATTACTCAATCAGAAAGTGTTTATGAGTTATTTTGACCAAAAAGAACACAATCATAGAATTTATAATGCACTTTAAGGCAATTTAAAGCTTAATTTATATAGATTTAGATAAAAGCTTTAAATGGTCTACAGCATTCACTGTTTCTTTTCCTAATACAAACATATGTCCAAAAAGCTTTACAACATAGGCTTTTAAAGAGAAAATGTCATAATTTTATGCAACAATTAATCAAATTAAAATATTTTTTTGTCATTTTCAAGCTTATAGCCTTAAATTTAGTGCAACGATCGTCATTAGAAAGTGCAGAGAATGCAAAAGTAGGCAAGTGGTGCACCAATAATGTAGAAAAGTGTGTTGGAGATTCTGCCACGGAAACAATTTTTAGGATATCAATGAAATAATGTTAGGATTTTACACAAAACAACCACACTTTTACAGATGACTGAAGGATAAAAAATGCTCCTCCGATATCTGTTTTAAGGACGTCTGACGATTGTCCCTCATCGTGACGGACTTGAGTTTGAGTCATAGCAATGTCAGTCTGATGAAGCCACTTGGATGAGCAGCAAAACATTTCAAATGAAGACATTTTTAAGTCCACTTGCTATGACTCAGCCTCAAGACTGCAACGCTTGGATGAATGAGAACCTTCACTGACTCATCGTGACTGTTCCAAAGATCTCCATGGTAGGGGATTGTGCTACACTTTGCAAAGTAGGATGTTTTTCATTAATGCTACGTTCACACTGGGCAGGTGACTTGTGTTCTTGAACACGCGTTTAGCGATTAGTGTTTACCCTGGACTCTCTACCCGATACTAGTACATGTACCTACGGTTGGAAGAGGTTTGGTGGGAAATGTCGAAGCGGCGCAAATCTCGTGACTCTTGCTCAAGGCTTTTCCTTTCTCAGCTCTATTCCGATACATGAAAGACTTGATGTCGTAGAATTCCAGCCGAGCATAAACTGTTATTCAGAATTTCTTCTCTATGATCAATTGGTGATTTTGTGAATGAAAATGGGTGCCATCCATAAGTCACTATCAAATTCAAGTGTCTAGTTGGTCAAAGTGGAACTTTGGTTAAACTTTCAACGTGCGTTTCGCTCATATTCCCGTGTTTACACAGACTTTGCATTGGACATGGTCACTTGAACGTGCATTGCAGAGGGCAGTGGGAACATAGCTTCAGACATAAACACACAAAAAAACAAACATCTTTATCACCATCTCAGCGGGCTACAATTTTTCTAAAACCAAAGACATTTTGAAAAGAAAAAACAGTTTAATCCAGTCAAGCATTTATACAACTAAACACACAATGTTTCTGCAAACCTATGGGACCAATCATAATTGTTTCTCTTGAGTATTAAATAACCAGAAACTGAAGTGAAACATTGATTTGGTATAGTTATTTTTAGCTGAGGTGCTACACAGGAAACAGTCAGCAGAAAGCAAGCAGAAGGGATAATTGTTCCAGGAGTAAAGTAACAATAGGATGTGAAATTAATGTGTTGCTAAAACACAAAACTTAGCCGTCAAAAACATGATGTTGGGGAAGTTCAGCACATGCATCCAAACCAATGTGCGACTGAAACACTTAAAGCAAAGGAAGCTGCATCAACCATTCAGGGCACGCAGGGAAACAATCATCTTAAAGCCCGGGTACTTCAGCAGGTTTATTATGGGGGCTGATCTCTATCTGCAGTGGTATGAGTAGGGGGGTGTTCGGAGATGGGGGTGATTAGAAGTTGATGCTCCCTAAGGCTCTGGATTATGGTAAATATACTGGCCATCTCTAGGGATCATTAAAAAAAACAGCTTCCTCATCCTCCTCAATTGAATGTCTGTGTTAGTGGATCCTTGCAGGGAAACCAAACCACACACCACAGCTATCGTGTTACAGGAGAAAGGAATGGACCATATGGAGGTTTCATGTTGGGCCTGAGCAACATTGAAAGTCAAGGGTTTATTTTTCTGTCATTGTAATTACTTTTTTGTAGTTATTTGAATGTAAATAGACATTTAAAAAAAATATTTGATCCCTTGTGCTATCCTAGGCACTTAAACATTGGGAGTTGGGTCATCTAGACCCCACAAGACAGAGCGCTGAACCTTTTTTCTTCAATGATTTGTGATCTTCACTGGTGTCCATGGATTACATGAAATCCTCTTCACCTTTATCCACCTGTGTCATGGTAGGGACAACACGTCAATATAAGGTTGGGTCATTTTGACCCCACAAGATAGCACAAGGGCTAAAAAGATTTGGGACACAGTAACAGCACTTTTTATTCCAGGAACACTACACAGGCTAAGGAACGATTTAGAGTTCGCGGCAATCGGACATTGCATCAATCATATCGCGTCCATGCCATTGACTGTAAGAGAACTGGACTGAGTGACCCCCCTCCCCTCCAAACATGAAGTACCTGCTGGATCCAAGAAGTCAAAATCTCAAAGACTTCTATTGTGACAGAAACAGCTATTACTCAGTTATTCTATTGGTTGGAAGAACCATTCTTGATCTGATAGATTTTTCTAAACATATTCTTGCTAATCCACATTTTTTTAATGCTATTTTTTCTTTTTTGCAAGTCATTCAAGTTATAAACTGACCAATCAGATGCTCCAATAAAAGTAATGGTCCCCACCTCAATGTTTGATTGACAGATTCTCCCGAGCTGCTTCTCTTGGACTTCGGGGCATGGACTTTGAACAAGCTTATTCCTGATTGGTGACAGTAGTTGCCATAGAAAAGTTCACTCAGACAGAATCAGACCAATCCCTGTTGTTTGGCGCCAACATGGCGCTGTCTAAATAGTGGAAAAATGGCAACTGAATTAGCTTCATTTTGCTGAAGCTTGAGATAAGGCATGCTTTAAGGGTGGCGTCACACTCACTCAGTCCAGTTTTCTTATAATTGTGCTGTCTTGTTCATACTACTTTATACTAATGTTGGCCAGTTTCACTGGCGACTATCTGGAATGTACCAAATAACTACATTTAAAAAAAAAAGGTGTAATCGAATAAAGTTATAGAAATTAGAAAATAAACATGCAGGGAAAATGTCGCATTTAAACTTTTTTTTGGGGAATAAAGTCAGAAGGAAATAATGCCTAAACCATATTGTAAGCAGAAGGCAGTAATGGTGGCTCCTCTTCGAAATCCTGGGGCGTGGAAATTATCAGGATTGAGTTTGCTCCGCCTTCGCATCTTCTAATCGCTCAAGTTAAATAACACAATATGCACACAATTGCAGGGGATGTCCTCGACCTGAGCGATTACTAATGATAAGACTTTTTATGAATCTACTGTGTTCTAATAATGAAAACTTTGATGATTTCAAAAAAACAGATTTATATGTATATTTGGGGCGGCCGTGGTGCAGAGGTAGGGCGGTCGACCCATGATCGTAAGATTGCAGGTTCGACTCCCGCCTTGCACGCCCATGAGTCGAAGCGTCCTTGGGCAAGACTCTGAACCCCACCTTGCCTCTGGTGGAAGGTTGGCGCCTGTGTTTGGCAGCGGAGCCGCCACCAGTGTGTGAATGAGTGTGTGACTGGGTGAATGTGTGTGTGAGTGTAAAGTCCTTTGGGCCTTGAAGAAGGTAGAAAAGCGCTCCATAAGTATACACCATTTATATATATTTCTTTAAATGATAAATCGTTGAAACACAACACATTGTGGTCTACATTCGTCAATCTAGCAAGCATCCATGCACACTGGTTTTGCAGAATTCTGGGAAGTTTAACGGGCACTGAATTTTGAAATGATAGATTCTGACACCCCGAAAAAAATGACGAGCACCCTATATAGTGCACTAAGTATTAAACAGTGAGAGAATTTTGATCTGTTTAATTTTGTATGCTTTAATTATGACTATGATTCAATATCAACCTCCACATCCAAGCAAAAGGGTAGAATTTCTATTTACTGAGCCAAGCTGAGAGACTCTCAGTCACACCATTGGAAACTAACTTGTTAAAGCCCACCGAGATCTGCCGGGTCAATACGCCGGCTCGCGGCGGCAGCAGTGAAACCGCGTCACCCACCACTGAAAGGCTCCCCTCTGGGAGGTCCAGGCTGAGGCTGTGACTGTCTTCATGCTTTTACACACTTCTCACCTTCAGAGAAAGTGTTTTGAAATGCTCACAAAAAAGAAAGGAAAAGAAAAGACAGAAAATCAGGTGAAATGAAAACAAGTGTTCTCAGCAAGAAGGCAGAGGTGGGATTCCATCCAAAAGATTTTTCAAAATTGGGTTATGTTGAACTTTTCATGGAATGGGTGAAACACAAAGCACTTCTTAGAGTAAGACAATAGAGATTATAGAAACTATTTTACCACCACACACACAAACATGTACAATATGCCACACACGGAAACCACGAAAACCAGTGGCAGTGGGGGACAGCTACCCCCCAAGCAAAAGCCTTGCCCCCCAATTTTTGAGTCAAAATTAGTATCATCATTGATAAAGATTAAGAAATAATCTATACAAGCTTCTTCAGGCAATAATGGGACCTCAGCTAAAGGAACTGCCATTTTAATCTAAATGATAACAAAACTGTTTTAAATATGTATTTCTGATTTTTTTTATTTGTAATGTAATCTGCTCTTCTCATGTGAAAATTCCCCCATGTAAAATGTTCTAGCTCTGCAACAGAAATCAGCTAAACAATGATAAGTATGTCAACAAGGATCATGTTTAAATGCAGATTTTTACTATAATACAAGATTTTAAAAAGCAGATTTAAACATTCAATGATAAAAAAAAAAAAAAAATCTGGAATAGTTTTTTGTTTAGTTTTCTGTTAGGACAAATTCCAGTAAATCTGTGGGACTCAGAATAAACCAACCACTTTTGGAAAATTGTCTTGATTCTTGTAATCAGTCTCCTATTTGCTAAAAAGGCTAAAATATTACTATCATCTGGGAAACTATGCCAACAAAATTACCCAGCTGACAAGAATGGACAGAAACTGTACAAATAGGAGTTCAGAATAGCTGCAGAGAGAAGCAAAATAGTGGAAGACGAAGGCAAAACACTTCAAAGTAAGAAAATGCTTTAAAGAAACAGCAGTAGGTTGATCTTAGAATAGTTGTGAGGCTTTAGCAATAAAAACAAAGATATGGACATCCTGGTGTGGACATCCTGGTGTGGACATCCTGGGGCCAACTGATGCTATGACTGCCTCTCAAAAGTCAGACACTGTTGAAACTGTATTTGTGACGTCACCCATAGAAAACGGCTTACTTTCTGGACCAACAAAACAAAGTCAATTCAGTTACTATTTTTTTCGAGATATGGATGTTGCCATGTTGGAACCAGATATAGTCAATAAGCAGTGGTCGGTCCGAGTCAATATTTCTATGGTAACCAGTCTCTCATTGGAAGGCTACACCCCTACTTGAAAGTGGACTATGGGAAATCTGTCAAACGTTCCAGGTAAGACCGCATACTATTATCGAGGCATCTCATTGGCTAGATCATAACATGACATCCGCAAAATATGAATTACAAAAAGGATTATCAAGAACATGATACAAACAGATAGCAGAGCAAGAATAGTTATTCTGACAGATAGAATGACTGAGTAATAGCTGTTTATTTCTCAATAAAATTCTTCCTGTTTGGAACACGAGGGGGGGAGGAGTCACTCAGTCCAGTCCTCATTCAATGTTTCTAGCCCCATAAAAGCAGAGACAATATAGAAAAAGCCACATAGATAAAACAATCTGTTCATCTTTGGCCCGTGGGCCAAATGCAGCCCAGATTTAAATTTCTGATGGCCCGCTGGCTCCTTTTACAAAATCAATCATATGAGGCCCCTAGCATTTTATAAAGACGATTTATTGATTGTGGTTGACTAAATTACATTTTCAAATTCCCAATAAAGAGGTACTAGCAGGCGAGACATGCCATCTATGATAAGCTGACTGGGAATAATCAGTGCGAAAAATTTACAAAGAACTTGGTATAACATATTTAATCTTTAGGAAAAAATGAAAAGTATGCCATTAAAAATAAAATCGTATTCAATTGTTTTTTTATATTTAATGTCATACTAATTAATATTCATAACTAAAGTAATTAAAGACTTTCTTGTACCAAAAAGAAGAAAAACAAAAACAGTTGCTAAATAGGCAAATGTATTAATAAATGGAAGAATAGTTAATAGCTAAAAATTCAAGGTATAGCACCAGCACACATCAGTTTTAGATTTAAATAGAAATCCGGGAACCCACATCAAACATGTGAAATGGAGTGAAAGCATTTAGAGGCAGGTTGGGTCAGTAGTTATTAGCTTTGCGGTCGTGTTCGTGTTTCACACTGTCACAGAAAATCACTGATAATATTGTCAGCCTGCCAAAGCAGTAAAAATGGACTTTCAGCTTCACCGCTATACCCAGAGTCCATACCACCAAGGCTGGAGCATGTTCTTGAAATTGCGTAGCAGAGGTTACCATATGAAATCAGACATTGGAGCCCGTGTGGATCAGCTCGGTTCAAAGTTCCCTCGGAGCAGAGGGGGATTCTGGGAAGCTGATGACGGAGAAAATGTGAGTATGTAAGAAAAAAAAACGTCTGCCGCACGTCAGTTTTGCTGTCTTTGCCAACTTCCATAGCTGTAAATACAAGAGATCTTTTAACAGATAACACTAAAATCTGCCCTCGCATTTTCCTCAATGCATCACTGCTTTCGGTTTTCTTTATCCTTGAGAAAATCCATGAATTTGCCCCAGGTACATTTTTTTTCTTCTTCTCCTTGTCATTATTTGCTCATTTTAACAGGAGCAATGGTATCCACGGTATCAGCTGAGCCTAATAAGCTGGAGTCTAGACACACGCATACCAATTATACACTTTAAATAGAATTCACGCTCTGGCTTAAGGCCCTGTTTATTCAATTCTATTCACTTCATATTTGAATGACTATAATTAAAAAAATAAACATGTGCTTAAAGGGCGAAGGCAGAGAAAAGTTGGGTTCTGCATGCTGTATGTGTCCCTACAACCTTATGCGGGCATGCTCTAGCATTTGGTAACTATCAGTTAGTGTGAACTAGTTTTCAAAAGGGCACAAAAAGATAGTTATTACGTATAAGCATTTAGTATTATATCAGTTAGTTTTAAAGCCTCTATGAGATAGTGGCAATTGAAACAACCAAGGCCGCATTTACACTGCATGGTTCAAGTGACCCAATTCCGATTTTTTCCTCTCATGTGGCACAGATTGGATATGACCGGTGAATGTGCAAGCAGGAAAGAAGCACATAGATTTCCGTTTTTCTCAGATCGGCCTCATTCATATGTGGAAATAAATCGGATACTTATAAATCGGATATTCCCCAGTAAATGCGAGTCGTACGTCAGTGACGCCAACTCAGGACACCACCAACTGAGATCACATGAGTTTTTACAAGCGCGATGGAGGACGAAGGCTACACACAGTGGAGCAATGCGGAGGTTTCATGCCTCGTAAGTCTGTGGGGCGAAGAGATAGTGCAGGCAAAAATGCAGGGTTGTTATCGAAATATATCTGTTTGAAGAAATTTCAAGCGATATGGGGAGGCACGGTTTTAAGCGCTCGTGTCTACAGTGCCAGCGTAAGATAAAAAGCTTAAAACGCAAATACAAAGCGGTAAATAACCACAACAATAAAAGTGGTAATAGCCATGCAACATTCCCAGTCTTCGATCAAATGGAAGGCATTTTGGGTGACAGGCCAAGCTGCCGACCACCCGAATTACTGGTTAGCCTCAGAGAAGATGATGATGATTCATCAGTGGACTGTGAAGAGCTGGAGTGTGAGAACAGTAACGTTACAGGTAAGGGCAACGGCATTTTTTTTAAATTTTCTTTAATTTTTTTAATGTTATTTTCTTTTTTATATTAGTCTAGCATTTTAAAGTTGTTTCGGTATTCGACAGATTAGAAAAATATGTTAGCAATTACGATATTACAGCTACCGTCATTCATTACAAAGTATGATAGCTAACATGACTTTATAATTTGATGAATGCTTCAATATTATATAATATGCAATAGGCTATTACTATTAGTTCATATCAGCCACTTTTTGGAATTTTACATGTCAACATTGTTCAAACAGATAAGCCCCCTGACACGCCACAGACCACCTCAGGTGAGACCAGTTCTTCATACAATGAGAGAGCCTCAACCAGCATGTGCACCACAGAAGGACCTACAAGAGCCTCAACACCAACACCTTGCTCAAATCAACCGGACCGTAGTACACCAGGTAGAATAAATAATCATTTGTACAACCATAATTTTAATTTTTGTTTTTTACAAACGGGTCATTTCACTTTCATTCACAGTACTAATTTTTTTTTATAAAAATAAATATTACAGCAATACAGCTACAATTTTATTGGTCAACACTCATAATGTAGTAATTGATAAAGCACTCAACAAACAAATAGCTCGTTATCTAAAACATTTGTCTTTTTACAGAAATTGCAAGCAGCCCAGCTCGCCCACGAATGAAAGATGATGACACTGTTTACACACTTTCTTGCAGGAAGACCATTGTACCAGCCACCACCTCACCCAGGCCATGCCACAGGTTTAAGCTATTTCCCAGATCAGGTTCACCCACCTAGGTTCAGTCAAGATTTACTCTTGACTTGGTCCCTTTACTCAGGATCACACACACCCACGTTTGTCCCAAAATGATGGCCACCCCTGTCCCCCGTTTTACCAGGATTATGTTTCTGCTGGTCCCTCTCACTATTCCCACCCTCCATTCTTTTCAGATAATTGTTCACCACTCCTACCTCCTGATACCCCACCTCCAAGTTACAATTTTCATCACCCCTGCCTTCAGAGGATGACTAGTAATTTTGAAGTCATCTTGTAGTTTTTTCTAGTTTTTGACTTGTCTGGATGATTTTATACGTTGTTTACAGAATGTCAAGTTCAGACTAAATTATAGTTCTAATTTATTTATTTTTTGGAAGAGCATTTGTTTCCTATTGTAATGTGTATACAAGGTTTCATATATATGCACAGAATGGAAAATGTTGATTTTTTTTCTAACAACAGTAAAATTAAAAACAAGTACAGCATTAGGAATGTTGTCTTATCTTTTATTTCATTGTTTACATTTATTCTTGAGCAAAATATTGGGTCAGTGCCTCCCTGGTTCTTAGTGGCTGGATGTCTACAATGCCCAACGGGTCAACATCACCTGGTGGTACATCAGGAGGTCCAGCTGCACTAGGATCTTCACTGTAGGCCTCATTGTGTTTTTTACAAATGTTATGCAGAGTGCAGCATGTGGAGATAACTGTGGGGACCAGTGATATGTCCACATCAAGACGTTTTGACAGGCACCTCCAACAACCTTTTAATCTTCCGAATGCACACTCCACCGTCATTATCGCCCCGCTTAGTCTCTTGTTAAAATGACGCTGGTGTTCAGTCAGATTCCCAGTTTCCGGGTACCCCTTCATTAGCCAGGACCGAAGTGGGTAGGCTGGATCCCCCAACAGCATGATAGGCACTTGTGTGCTTTGGATCTCCTCAGTGGTCTTTGGTCATGAAAAAAACAAATAACAACACTTGCTGAAGAGAGATTCTGTGATAATGACATTACTGTGCAAATCAAGGTAAATGTTTGAAGTTATATAATTGCACATCAATATCATTGATCCATACTTCATGACAATAACTTTTAGCAAGATTAATAAATATGTGAGTAGATAAAGCTGGGATAGTTCAGTAAAGTGTATGGACATACCTTTCTACACTATGTATGCTTTGCACACAATGAAGGCTGAATTAGAGTTTATGAGAAAAATAACTCACGTTTGGAAAGAGGACTCCTCTTTCTGCCTTCTCGTAGATAACAGAATTACGAAGAACCCTGGAGTCGTGAACACTTCCTGGCCATCCGATGTTGATATTTGTGAAACTAAATTCTGAAGAAGGGGAAAACAGCAACCTTGTTTGTAACACGGGAAAAGAAATAGACTGATACCAGTAAGACAAACGTTCCTGTAACTATGGTAACTCCCAACAAAGAAAACAGTCCAACACTGCCACATGTTAGCATATTTACAATAGCATATAACCTTGTTTGCAACTTGTTAAACAACAGACCGATATAGCTAAAAACAAACATTACTTGAACTACGGTAACACGTTAAATAAAAAACTAAAAAAATAAATAAATATGATAAAATAGTCCGTCAGGGCTACACGTAGACGTACTAGCCTAATTATCCAACCAAACCTTTTGACAGAGTGCAGTGCACCGCTCAGATTTGTTTACATCAGTAAACAAAACCAGGATTAATCCATCTGGATCATACTGTGGCCAAGACCTGCCATTGCAACAAATAAATAAATAAAAAAGGAAAAAAATAAAACTGCAAATAAATAAAAACTCTTCTGCAAATAAAAATGCTACAACAGAAGTGGATTAAATGGTAAATGGCGTATACTTATATAGCGCTTTTCTACCTTCTTTGAAGGCCCAAAGGGCTTTACAGACCCATTTACCCATTCACACACTGATGGCGGCAGATTATGGAAGAATGTTTTTGCCGATGCAGCGCAGTGAGAAGAAGGCAAAAAAAAGAACACGGAGTGCGAATTGGAAAACGAAAGAGAAACTGTGTCACTGTGTGTGCAGTTCATTTTAATGTGTTATTTGGTTAGGCCATGCAGCCCCGGGCTTGAAGGGAAACAGGAGGACACCGGTTTGGTGTAGCTTTGGCTAACAGAGAAATCCAGTGTTCAGACACACACTAATGAGAGGAGAATGGAGTTCTGTAGCTTTACGTCAACATGCAGGAAAACACAGTTCTACGTACCACGGCACTGTCTCACTCCAGAGCAGCGTCTACTCCAGAGAAACAACTTACAACAAGTACTGTGAGCCTGGAACAAAAACACATCTGAGCGGAAGCAACTTAATACTTCTACTACCATGGCAGGTTTTGGCCACCGGTCGTTTTTTGAAAAAAAACAAAAAAAAAAACATCAAGGCTTTGAAGGGTTTTTGAAGGGTTACGGTAATCCAGGCAAGGAGGTTTAGATCTCAACCCAAGTGTAAGAAAAAATAAAGGAGAGACAAAATAAAAAAGACATTTTTAAAAATCCAAAGTATCATGATAACTAACACACGTCTCATGCTCACTGCTTTGAATTTGTAATCTACTTTTAATTAGTCGGTTTCCTTTTTTTTTTCTAGATTTCCTCATAAAACAGACTGTTCCGTGCTAAAACCCCCCTGGAAACCACTGTGAACTGCTCTGCACTTGTCCCTTTAATCTGATTTTATTTTAGTTTTTTATTTTAAAAAATGCCCTCTGACTCTTTCAGCAAAGATAGTTCATTTGGTAAAATTATGTAACTTTTATGAGTTTTTCAAAATGTCAAATATCAGGCTGTTGAGTTTCTGTAGCAGCCGATGCGGAATCTCGAAGAAATCAGCTCACTTTCGCAGTCAAGGAGCAGCCGTGTGCCGTTGACGGAGCCTCATCTCATCACCTTGTCCTGCTTGCCCAGTGACGCAGAGCGACATTTGCTTACGGCGCAGAAAGAAAACAGGAAAAAAAAAAAAAAGTCCCCACCGCTCAACCTGAATGCATCACTGCGGCCACGGTACATTGCAAGTGACACAAAGTCAGAAGTGAAAATCTCAGTATAGACTGGACTAAAATTTTCATGAGGCAATCATTTCTTATTCATTTAACCTTTATATAAACAGTTTTTGTGACTGACAAGTGGGCCCGTCTGTGGTTTTATTCTAAACGGCAAAATACAGAAACATTCTATATTTAAGTAGCCATGCAAAAGCCTAAACACATTCAGACCTGGTTAAATGTTTAGCTTGGTTCAAAATCTACATTTATAAAACAATTTGCTCCCTACCCTCATCTTTTTTGTGTCATGCCAAGCCTCCTTCAGCTGAAATAGGATCCAAACAAACTTCATGACTTACAATTTATAGGTGAGGGCATCTGTAAAGGTAATTATATTTATTTTAATTTCAAAGTATTTTAAAAAGGACACCTTAGTCTAAATATTGCATAAATAAGCAATTGAGACAATTTTTTTACCAACACATACTCTGGGTCAAAAAAGCACTTAAATGTAGGAAGTAGCTGTGTGGCAAATCAAGCATCATATTTCCTTGTAAAGTTGTTTTCTATGATGGAGAATAGAAGAACTTCATAGTTGATGTGATTAATAAAATGCATCCACTGCTGGCTTGTAAATACAAAAATACACATTTTGAACCTTTGTGTGACTACAAAGTGGGTGTAGCTGCTGCTAAGTAGCACTTTAGACAAGCTTTGCAGTTTTTTTTTTATTTTGGCTCTTGCTTTTAGGTCAGATTGTCTTCTTTAGATTTTTTTTTAAATTTACGAGCAGTTTAGGTAAGGGTTAATGGCCGTCAAAGTATGCATTATCAGAAATTAACGCACGACGTGGAAGCCTGAACCCTCCGACACGAAGGTGATGATGGTTGCTTCAGCGAAGAAAAAAAAAAACGCTACAAAAGAAATAAATACTTAACCAGTTTTAGTCCTTAATTCATATTATTTTTCCGATTTGGATCACGTTTTTCACAAAAAGCGGACTACTTGTTACCTTGTGCCGCTGCAGTCAAGATTTGGCGATATAAAGCGATATACACTTACCAAAAATATAAAAGCAACACTTTTGTTATTGCTCCCATTTTTTATGGTATGAACTCAAAGATGTGAAACATTTTCCACATACACAAAATAACCAGTTCTCTGAAATATTGTTCTCAAATCTGTCTAAATCTGTGATAGTGAACACTTTGCCTTTGCCAAGAAAATCCATCCCACCTCACAGGTGTGCCATATCAAGATGCTGATTAGACAGCATGATTATTGCACAGGTGTGCCTTAGACTGGCCACAAGAAAAGGCCACTCTGAAATCTTCAGTTGTATCACACAGCACAATGCCACAGATTTTGAGGGAGCGGGCAATTGGCATGCTGATAGCAGGAATGTCCACCAGAGCTGTTGCTAGGGAATTGAATGTCCATTTCTCCACCATAACCATCTCCAAAGGTGTTAGCAAGAATTTGGCAGCACATCCAACCGGCCTCACAACTGCAGACCACGTGTAACCACACCAGCCCAAGACCTCCACATCCAGCATGTCCACCTCCAAGATCGTCTGAGACCAGTCACTCAGACAGCTGCTGAAACAATCGGTTTGCATATCCACAGAATTTCTGCACAAACTGTCAGAAACCGTCTCAGGGAAGCTCATCTGCATGCTCGCCATCCTCATCGAGGTCTTGACCTCACTCCAGTTTGTCGTCGTGACCAACTTGAGTGGACAAATGCTCACATGCGATGGCGTCTGGCACGTTGGAGAGGTGTTCTCTTCACGGATGAATCCTGGTTTACACTGTTCAGGGCAGATGGCAGAGAGCGCATGTGGCGTCGTGTGGATGAGCAGTTTACTGATGTCAATGTTGTGGATCGAGTAGCCCATGGTGGTGGTGGGGTTATGGTATGGGCAGGCATATGGTATGGGCAAAGAACACAGGTGCATTTCATTGATGGCATTTTGAATGCACAGAGATACTGTGACGAGATCCTGAGGCCCATTTTTGCGCCGTACATCCAACAACATCACCTCATGTTGCAGCATGATAATGCACGTCCCCATGTTGCAAGGATCTGTACACAATTCTTGGAAGCTGAAAACATCCTAGTTCTTGCATGGCCAGCATACTCACCGGACATGTCACCCATTGAGCATGTTTGGGATGCTCTGGATCGGCGCATACGACAGCGTGTTCCAATTCCTGCCAATATCCAGCAACTTTGCACAGCCATTGAAGAAGAGTGGACCAACATTCCACAGGCCACAATAGACAACCTGATTAACTCTATGCGAAGGAGATGTGTCGCACTTCATGAGGCAAATGGTGGTTACACCAGATACTGACTGGTTGTCTGAGTCCCCTGACCCCCTCAATAAAACAAAACTGAGTTTCAGAGTGGCCTTTTCTTGTGGCCAGTCTAAGGCACACCTGTGCAATAATCATGCTGTCTAATCAGCATCTTGATATGGCACACCTGTGAGGTGGGATGGATTGTCTTGGCAAAGGAGAAGTGCTCACTATCACAGATTTAGACAGATTTGTGAACAATATTTCAGAGAACTAGTTATTTTGTGTGAAAATGTTTCACATCTTTGAGTTCATACCATAAAAAATGGGAGTAATAACAAAAGTGTTGCGTTTATATTTTTGGTCAGTGTATATATATATGCTGATTGTCACAACAGGCTAAATAAAGCATTACTTCACAGAGAAAGTTCACCTCTTACTGCTTGCTTTTGTCCAGATGATGAAGCAAAAGGTTGTTTTTGAAGATGCCAGCGCAGGGATATAGAACATTTAAGCTATGTGACCGAAACTTCTTTTTAAGGCGCGTGGTTATACTATGTGTTATCATTTTTTAATGCACACCTAGTAGCCAATCAGAATCCAGTATTCACCCGGACCTTGGTATAAACCCAGCTACATGCCATCGCACTTGTACTATACAAGGTGGATGGAGTCACGTTTTCAGTCTACTGTCCGTTTATTCGGTGGTCTTTTACAATACAGCAACACCACAACCACAAATCTACAGCGACACCTGTGAACACAAAGAATACAACACCTCCAATACACTAAAACACTAAGCTCTGTTTATTGCCATGGAGAAACAAGGATGAATCTATAAAAACTAACTTGTGATGTTGCAGTGGCAACGTAACAAATAGTCCACTTTTGTGAAAAAAGCGATCTAAACCGAAAACATAACAAAGGTACTAAAAACGGGTCGAATATTTTTATCTTTTTTGTTAGTGACCATGGTATTAGCAGGTTAATGGCCTTTGAAGTGTGAATTATCAGAAATTAACACACTGCACGAAAGATGCTTCCATGGCGTACGTTAATTTATGATAATGCACACTTTGTCTGCCATTATCTCTTAGTTATCACGTAAGTCTTTTGTGCGTGATTTTTGCAAGATGCTTGCGCAAATTTGTGGCTTTCCTTGACCATTCCACGTATGTCTAAAGGACTTTTCAGGCATGTCCCGATTTATAACTTTCATGTCGCGTATACATCGCACATATCACGTTCTTATTACGTAACTGATGGACGAGTTTGTAATAAAATGCATATAAACAGCACAACAATCACGCATGATTTATGGTCTATGTTGATTTACATGTTTTTTTTGCGTGGTTTATTCATACTTCTTCTGTGGTTTTACTGTGGTTCATTTGTGATACATCTCTGAAAACTTAATGTCAAGACCACAACTTTTCTCACATATGTTCACGTTTGATCAATTTTCCTCTGTGCAATGTGAGCAAAATCTATGTAGTGTCTGCGTGACACGGTCTTAAAGAACAGCCAGGCAAAAACAAAAACCAAGAAAACCATCCAAACATATTTCTTGACCAACTTTGATTGTATTTCAATGTTCATTTGTGCTCCTGTAAATGACTTCTGCAGGTTATTCGGCCATATTTCAATAGAATATGCGAAAGCCTGTTCAATGCACCATTGTTGATGACTGAGTGAAAACTGCACAATGCTGGAAATAGAAACAAACCGCGGTGTGAGGGCTCATCAAGAAAAAGGGAAGCATCAAACTAAGTTTGCCACTCAGGGTTCAGCTGGTGTCACGGTAATCGCTTTTGCATTCCAGTGAGTGAAATATGATGTACGAGCATCTGCTTTCCAAATGAGTTTACTCTGCAGTCAGACTTCGATAGCGCAGAGGCAAAGATCATTTCTTCCACTGTCTTTCAGACTGTAAGTGAGAAAAGATGTGTGGCAGAAGTGGGAGGGCGGGAGATGGATATTAGGCCGGCTTTTGAGGGATGGCGGCCAAACAAAAGGGTAACATGGGAGGAAGACAAACTCAATCTTACAGTCGAGAGCTTTTCCCCTTCATAACAGTCATGGCTCGTGTGTCAAAGCGCTAACCACTCTAGACAAGTAAACAGAGATGTGAAGAACTGACTTGTTGGTAACTTTTTTCTCAGCACATGCCAGTCACATAGCAACCAGGCATAAAGCGGGTAATGAATAAAAATGTTATACGGCTCTATTCCTCCATTTCTAACATGCAATATCTACAAGAAAGAAAATTATTAATGTTTTCTTTGGTTCTAAAAAGTGCCGGGAGATTTTTTGGTAAAAAGATTAAAATACATACAAGACAAAATAGGTATTGATTTTTTTCTTTTTATTTGAAATGGTTTATTTCAAGCAATCAAATGTGAATAGTACACAAAGACAAAACAATTTTCAGTTATATATTCATACAATGACAAATCAAACTTAGGATAGTTAGACATAATAAGTATTGCTTGAAAGGGAGTGGAAGGAAGAGAATTTATATAATCCCACCCCAGTTCTACCGTAACCATTTTATTACAAGATCATCTTATCATTATCCGGTTCATAACTTTTATCAGACTGAATTAAGAAACCTGAGATATCAATAAAGCACATGACAAAGATGACTTACTTAAATTATTATGTAAAAAATAACTATTTTAGAAATAAACATGGCAAATGCAGATCAGTAATCTAAAATATATGCAGATTATGTTACTTATAAAAGTCATTCATATGATTAAACAAATAATACTATATCAGTACACTGTTTCAAAAATCTTTATAGCAAAAATTGATCACGTATCAAAAGTAATATGATTGGAAATCAATCAATGTAACCATTTTCAATAATTGATTATGCTTTTTTTTTTTTTTTTTTACAATAAGGTAATGCTGTGAAATAAAATAAAAAAGGGTCCAATGTCCAATCTGTCGAATGACCAAGGTTGGTATTCCTTCTTCTGCTGATTAACAGCCGTTCTTCTGGGTTTGAACAGAGTTTCTAGTTCTCTTCGCTGATATGTCTGCAGACATTAGATAAAGGTCTGTATCCTTCTTCAGCTGATATCGCTGGTTTATCCGTCTCCTTTCTCCTGGGGAGCGGGTGGCAGGTCTCGATGGTATTTAGATCCAGGGGAATCCCTTTAGACGTGAGAAATGATTCCACTTGGTGTTCCAGAGACTCTCCATCACTCCCCAGCTATTGAAAAAAAAACATTTTTTTTCAATAGCTGTTTTTTTATTAATCTAAGAAAATCATGAGTGATAACAGTGTGGAAAAATGTGGTTGACGAAATAGTGGACTCCTGACACTGCAAACACTTCTTTTTTGTTCCTAGTAAAGCTGTTTTATATGACACAGCATGAACAAACTTCAGTTTCTTTGAATAATAAACTGCATCCACTGCTAGCTATGTTTTGAGAACAAAAACATTGGGTTTGCATTTACTTCTTGATGCTTTTTCTTATTTGTCAGAGCATTATTTGGTCAGTATTGCCCCACCCCCAAAGAGTAGCTATGGTGACTGCGTGATGTTTTCAGGGAATTTAGTCTCTCTTGTGAGCTACATTCACACCGCCCTCGCCAAGGTGCATGAAAGCAGGCTACTTCCATTGAAAAGTTTATGTAAATGCACAAACGCGTGTTTTCGGGCTTCCGTTTTTACGACCACTTTTGGGCTTTTCGTACAAAACGTGCATGAACGCACAGGGAACGATAAACCAGGTCAAAAACGGACTAATCAGTGTCTCGGATTTGGTAGTGACGTTTGGATGGCATCCCCTCCCCTAATTGACGAAAGTGCCAACCTTTTGAAAATTCACGATGGAGAAAAAAGGAATAATTCCGGTTTGTGTCTGGCTGGAATTATGACACCAAGTCTTTTAAACATTAGAACAAAGCTGTGAAAGAAAAAGCCTGGAGGAAGATTATTCCTGAAAGGAACCAATCACTCTCCCGTTCTCTTGAAGGACTGTCTATGTTTCCAGGATCACCATGCAAATATCTGATTGACAGTGACGAAAGATTAACTACTCAGTCAATTTTTTATAACTTCATTAACTATCTAGTCAGAGAAGTGACACTCGGAGTGCCTAAATTATATAATGGTGTGCTAGAATTTCCTAAAACACAAATGAAACGTTTGTGACATCTTAAGATCGAACACAAGAACAATACGGAGATATGTAACCTCTTTCTGTAATAGTAAAAGCTATCCAACACAAAAGGCCTTCAGCCCTCATCTGTATGCTCAGTTGTTGGACAGAACAAGTAAAAAAAAAAAAAACATAAGAACAATGCATTTACTGCCACTGGCTTGGAGCCATCTGTCTGTTGTATTTCCCTGCCTCTCATTGTTAAAGCTTTGGACTTCATTGGCTAAACAAGGCGCTTTAAATATTGAGCTTATTTCAGTGATGATTTCATGTTCTGGTCACAGAGCACCTGTAAAATCAGACTGGAGACCTATCCAGGTGGGATAGGCCCCAGCAACCATGTGATCCCAATTATGAAGAAGATTTTGAAAATGGAGGACGTCAAACTGCTCATTGATGCAAGGATCCATTCTGCCAGCCACTTGACATCAGCTCAGTGTATTTAGATTTGCTGGCGTTTCAAAGTTGATCCACGCTTTCATGTTGTTTAGCCAGATGTCCAACCCCGCCGTCTGAAGGTTGCATCAGAAATCACCACTCCAGGCAGCCTTCTGCTGTCCGATGTGGTGCGCTCTCAGACATCCTCACCTCTGTCTGCTGTCCTTATTTGACAGGAATGACACCAAGAGTGGCTTTTTGATGCTGTAATCCCTCTGCCTCAAGGTTTAATGTATCGTACATTTGGAGATGATCGTATTCGTGGGCTTTAATGAGTGCTTATTTGGGTTTTTGTTATCTATAACGCAATAGGGGAACCAAAACCAGACCAGGCGTGGGCTAAGTAAAAGCAATCCGGCTTAAGTCCATTACACCCATTTTGAAAAAAAATTAATTTTGGAAGTTAGACAAAGCTTTAGGTAAAATATTTTTGCTGTGAGATGTGCTGATAACATTAAGCAAAACCCCCTACACGAGAATGTAGTACAAGGTATTTTTCACATACCAGCTGCGAGTAATTAAAACCTGCAGCTGGATGGCTCAGTTGGAAGCGTGTAGGGCCGGTGCATGGGAAACCAAGGTTTGTTTCTCAGGGTGTGCGATGAGTTTCATCCAGCGTGGGTCCTTGTGCACGACCCATCGCGCTACTGCCCAACTATGTAACCACAAGGGGGCCTAAGTCTGGGTCTCCCAGTGCCGGTCCCCACCCCGAATGAAATACAGTGTGGTGTCAGGAAGGGCATTCTGCATAAAAAAATCTCTGCTAAACCACCTGTGTGAATCAGTGAAAGCTGATTCGCTTTGTTGACCCCTCAACATATATGCCGAAAGGTAAACTACAAAAAGTTGTGAGCATTTAAAACCAACTATTTGACTTAATGTAAAAAAAATAATAACAAATTAAAGAATAATTTGATTTTGACACTTCACGCCTGAATTTTGACACCCCTGCTAGAACGTATTCCTGAATACTGAATAAAAAAAACAATATTGTTTTCTAAAACATAGTTAGTGCAGAGTGACAGTTCATTAGAAATTTGCCTCTGAGTTTTGGGTGGGACCACCGGTGTGGAGCAACCCCGCCCCCTCTTCCCCTTTCTGTTGCAGAGTGGAGCATGGAGCGTATTTTCTATGTCACAAGTAAACTCTTATTCAAACATCATGTTTTTGCACCCGATTCACAACAATTTGAATAAAGAAAAACTTAATTTTCTTAATTTGTATTGTCCATCATGAGAAAAATGCCACAAGAACATTTTAAAAACACTATTTTTATCAGATTGATTGTATAATTAAGCTTTTCTAAAGTCAAACTATTTTTACAATGCCTTTTCATAATGCCTTTTGTGTGAAGAAAGCAAGTCACACTTTATTTTCTATTTAACTGATTTGAATTTCAGGTTATCGACTCTATTATGTGGTAAAATGCTTCAAGTACCTGGCTGACAGTCAAGGTAGCTGCGAAAACACCAGATTGTGTCAATACAACTAATTTTATGGAAAGTATTTGCTCCTGGGCACCTAAAAAAACAACATTTGGTCCTCTTCAAAATGCCACCATGAAATTTAAATAAACTCCAATGATATTCAGAAAGCTCTTTTGTGCTGCTTCTGGGACTCGGGAAGCCGCGTCCTTCTGAACTCTATGATGATGAGGAGAGCAACACTTTCGAAGAAGAGGGTGTCTGGTCAATCCAGTAACCAGACAACAAAAGCTTCCACAAAAAAAGATGGCCAAGAGTGAAGAACCTTGTTGCTTCATGGCAAAAAAGAAAAAAAAAAAGACCAGAAAGAAAAACATTAGTTCAACAATCCATCAGTCTGGCCTTTGTGTTGCCAGGCCTGTTGTCAAACAACTGACGAATATGGCAATCTGCCTGAAGGTTGCAGGAAAAAAAGGGAAAGGAAACATGGCAAGAAAGGGAAGAAAAAAAAAACTGTTTTTCTGCTTTAAGGAAGTGAGCTATGCAGCCTGAATGATCATCCTTCAAATAACTAAGCAGGAAGCATGTATATACATAGGGCTACAGCTGACACCTACATTTCTCTGATATAGAAAATGCAGTGACAAAACAGTTGACCCGCTAGAAAAAGTTGGCACCCTTTCAAACTCATATTTAATTGATGCTGCTGCACTTTGTTCGAAATTCCCTGTGAGAGTTTTCGCCACACACAAAGGCTTCCGCCTTCAGCTGACTGGCCGCTGTTGCATTGTGCTGAACGGCCTCAAAGGATCCACCACAATCATGGTTTTATACCTGCAGCCCAAATGCATGTATTCTGCTGACAGGAGGCATGAATTGAAGCTTCAGCATCGTGCGCAGTAGACTGTAACTTTCAACGGGTCCCCCTTCTTTATGCTCCTTTCAGCCCTTCTCTGTCCAACGATTTGTTTGAAAGCGTTTTGTGTTCTTTAAATAACGCAGAATGCTCCAAAGAGATGGAAATGTGTGATTATTTGAAGTCTCAAGTCCTCTTACTTAATTATGTTATTGTTTTCTCCATTAAAACCATGAGATTAGAATAATTTAGAAAAAAGGCAGGAGTCCGTACAAGTAGCCCAAATGAAAACACCAATTGAGTGAGAACTGATGAAACACAATTGTAAATGCTTCAGCCCAAACATAATGGCAAGGATTGATGAAGAGGAGTTTTATACTTTAATAAAGAAGATGTCACCGGTGAAACTGTCATGGTGCCTCTGTCAGACTCCTCCCCCTCCCAGCTCTACTCTGCTCCTGATTGCCACCAGCTGTCGTCACTCATCTCACCCTCTGCTGCTCAAAATGAGACCCAGCTCCAGTATTCAACACCAATTCGTTGCCCCTTATGGTGACTACACCTGGTCTAAGTTATGCTCTGCTTTATCCTTGCTCTCAAACTAATCATATTCTCCTGCCTCAGGAAACCACTTCACGAGTGACGCCAGTGTGGACTCCCTTCCTCACTTCTCGGCCTATGCTAACCGCGTTAGCACCTCCAGCCTCGCCACGAGCCACTTTCAAGCCCAGACCACGTCAAACCAACGCCACAGCCTTCCACGGAGAAACAAATAAATTCTTTCTTACCTGTCTTTACTCTGGGTTCCAGCATCTGGGTTCCCACGCCTAGAAAATCATGACAGAAACCTCAGTAACACACAACATAAGTCTTCGACCGTTTGTGTGATACACGTGATTTGTCGGATTCTGATGGACTTTTGCCAATATGCAAATATTACTAACACAAAGTGTTTCACGATGCCGTTTGGAGTTGCGGAGGTCAAAAGAATGTCAACACAGGCAGAAAAGTTCTGGCGTTAAAAGGCTAGTCACCAATACTCTTAGGGTTGGATACGGGCTAGACACTGGTGAACAATAGGCAAACCTGTACGGGGCACACAGGTGGCACACAGCAGAGCGCTAGGTGAACCCGTAGACTGAACATGGTCATAGCAACAGGTCATAGCCACCGCATCATAATCGCAGATTTTTTTTCCAGAGCAATCTCTTTTGCCCAGTTTGATTTGTTGTTCCGCATTAGTTCGAGGAGGAAAAAATAAATAAAAACAAGAATAATAAGAAAACTATTGTAAAGTTCAGAAGGAGAACAATCAGAACAATGTCCTCTGAGTTTTGTTTGATCGTTGTGGATGGTGCTTCATCTTCTGTGTTGGTATATGTACGGTAGCAAATATTGATACAGACATCTACAGTGTCCTCTAGTGGTCATTAGCAGGATACAACAGGTTTTCAGTGCGAAAACAAAGAATATGAGTCAAAATTTTTTATACTTTTTTTTATTACAAATTCACCTTTAAGTCGCTTCTGAGTATTAGTCGCACCCCCGGCAAAACTGCAAAAAAAAAAAAAATGCGACTTCTAAGGTATAAAATACAGTATAGAAAACAAAATTACCTTTCTTCTGTACTAGCCAAAATAAAAAATGGATAACATGAGATGTTTAGTAATGATTTGTATCAAGAGGGACAGGGTTGATGGATTGAAGCAGCTTAGAGAAGGTGAGTTGTGGTCAGTTTACTTCTTTTTCCAAAATGCTAATCCCTTTAAACCCAGGGATGAGTGGATAGTCTGGGCATAAACATTTTAATTTGGAGATGGTGCAGCTGCAACACTGTTTTAATGTTTTTAGAGCTTTACAAGAAAATCTTCCTTTAAGCTTCAGCCCCGCAACAAAGCCGCCTCCACCCCCACCCCCACCCCCCAACTTTGAATTACAGTAAAAGCTCTCCTCATGCACCCTCCTACATGGAGGCCGATTAAAATTTGTCGGGAAGATTCGACATGTCACCCACTCGCATTATTTAAAAAGAGCCCGGCACAACCCTGCAGGCTTTTCGAGGCCTTTTGTACATTTCTTCACACCTGAGAGTTGACATGAATGCGGCGAAGAGTTAACAAATAATTTCAAATGCAGGTGATGTTGTGGGGATGACGCGTTGGAGGATGTTCCTACATTTTTAAGCAGGACGGTAGCCACCTTTTCTCAGACTTGCATGGATAGCCGTCACCTCAGCTCGCCACTGATAAGTGGGTCAATGCCTCACTGTGAACTACAGGTACGCAGAGACCCTCCGGGTGCCCCTACCCTACAGCCACAAACGTCCTCGATAATCCCCACGCCTTTGATCGTGTTTTCCTCCTAATCTGTTGGAGGTTTTAGAGGGAAGACAGCCAGGGGCGATGTGTGTGCCGCATCCTTTCGTGGTGGAAATGCCGTTAATTACCTGCATTCTTGTGTGGAGGCTAACCCAGGTGACCAAAGGGATGGTTTAAATCTTGCGTTGGATGAATCAGCAGCGCAGACGGCAACGCTGCCGATTGATGTCGGACAGGAAAACAGCTGGAGAGGCGGTGGGAGCCCGGGCTTCAGCTTCTCCATTGTAGCTGATTAAAAGCGACTTTGCGTCCCACATCTGGTCACATCAGATGAGTAAATTAGCATAAAAGGAGACACTTTGTTTCTTTTAACTTTCCACCGGATGGGTTTTTTTTTTTTAATCCTCCCGCCACACATTTTGCACATATAATCCCAAAAAATGTATTACCTGTCACTTCCCAAAGTTGTATGACCTTTCCTCCTTAAGCTGACACAATGTGGACAATGACAGCACCGTCAGAAAGCATTAAGTGAAAATGGTAGATGGTTTGGAATTTTAATCCTCTGTGTCATTGATGTACACTTCCATAATGATGTGATTTTACATAAGCAGCATGTTAACGTAGATGCCTTCAAATGAAAAAATGGTTTTAATTTTCACTCTAGGTTTTTTGGTACATTTGAATTTTCCTTTATTAGCACCTCGATGCTTAATACCCAAAGTTGTTGTGATAATTGAATTTCCTGACAACAAAATCAATAAAGTTTCCTATTTTATGGACATTTGCAGCCATTTAGAAGAAAAGTACATTGTCAAATCATACATGGCCAACAACTGAAATTCATGCTGATGTCACTTTAAAGCTGTAAATAGATTGACACCTTCCACATAAAACAAAGAAGACATGTTATGGGGGATGAACATAGATAAATAAATAAACCATCAACATTTCTCTTGTTTTTTAAACCAATCTTGCAAAAGAAAACAGTATTTGCTTTACAATATTTTAGAAAGGCCTATAAAACAGCTTACAGATTTTTGAATTAATTCAAATGTAATTGCTCTGTATGACTTTACACTCTTTCTTGACATACAGGCCTTTTTTGTTTTTAATGCTGATGGAGTGTTGAAGTCTGGTCAGCAAATGCCCCTAGTTTGAATGCATTGTGTGCTTCACAACTCTGAACCATTTCAACACAACTGATTCACAATGATACAGTGGTTTAGAAGCTTTGGATTCTCCATCACCACTGAATATACTTTGACATAAGCTATATTGAATACACAAGACATGTTCTAGAAAATGACACAATCTTGTTCTATTGTTAGGAACTAGTGGATTAAGGCAGATGAGTTGGAAACCAGACACTTATATACACAGAGGACGATTGATTTCAATGAAAACAGCTGAAGATTATTAGAAACTTGAACCTGGTGTGACTGTGACAGACAATTGTGAAACACACAATATATGCAAAAAATTAGGAAAACATAATCAAAATCAAATTTATATTCATATATTTCTAATTATATATATTTTGCTTCCACTGCATATTAGTCACCAGTGGCGTGTTCAAAGAGAAAATAAAATGAGTGCAGAGAACCATTAAAGCCTCCCAGTTTATATACTTCTTTTTGTGGAGTTCAAGTTAAAACTATGGCTGTGCCAGATTGTCAAGTCATCTGAGAAACTGCAGCCATTTATCCAGAGGTGAAGGGTGGAGATGGATGCTGAGAGGTCTTGGGGATGTTAGCGATGTGGTGTTATCCACTTAAGAGAAGCCAGAGGTGCAGCAAACTTCTTGAACACAGAACAAAAAGCCTAAAAAGTGACTGGATCGATGTGCTAGTAACACCAAGAGACGACAAAAAGAGCATTTTTATTATAATTTAGAGCTACCCTTGATTTAGTTTTTTACTTGAAACAAAACAATATTAGTTTTTATTCATTGCAATGTATTATGACATATATATATGCATAAATATATATGTTTATATACACATATAGTATATATGTGTATATAAATATAGTATAACATGAATTTGCTGCTAGATGTTTGTTTTTAAGGTTTATGAACCAAAAATGGGGAATTAAAGTTAGTGAAACAATCAGATTTCCTTCCGTGTTTGTTTTGGAATCCACCCACTGTTACATCATCAACTCGTTACATGCTAAAAATGAGTTCCTGATTGGTTAACGCAACACAAATTCTTTGCCAAAGCTCAGATATTTTAAATCTGGAGGCGTCGTGCCGCGCCTGATGCCTAAAATTGCACCGTGGGACCTCTGATCCTAATTGTACTTCAGCTTGACTTTGAAACTGGCTGCACCTGCCGCATGAATGACGTTTGATGTGAACATATCTTTAGGGCAGGTGAGGACAAACTTTCTTGACTTGTGAGCCACAAGTCAAACATGCTTTAAAGTGGATTGAAGTATTTTACATATTGGAGTTGTAAGATTTCAGAAATTGTGGCTTTTGTTCTCATGTTAGTGCCAATTGCACCAATGGATTGATGCCCTTCTGGGAAAAAATGCCAAATTAGAGAAATTATGTGTTTGTGTGGTGCTGGAATGATCGGGAAAATGGTTGTCCAGCTCAGAAAACCCACATTAGAAAAACAGCAAATCTTCCAAAACTACATGAATGCAGAAAAACCTTCTGCCCCTAAACAAAGGTCAATTTATTTGCTGTGTACTGTCTATAGGGAGACACCAGAATAACCCAAAAAACATTAACATAAGTTATCAACATAATTCAGTTTGGTGGGCCAGATTGAGTAGTTAGACGAGCCGCATATGGCCCGCGTACCGTAGTTTAGCCACCCCTGCTTTGAGATTAGTTTTCCTGTTTAGGTTGACTAGAAAGACAAAGTCCTAAAAAAAAAAAAAAAAAAAAAAACGAAAAATTTTAAATGTACTGTGCTTTGAATACAAATGTCTGGCAAATGAGAGTAAGAATTGGACAACCTTTGTAATTGAAATTCAGCACAAGAGATGGAGGACAAACCTGGGTTGGCATTCCTACACCAGCATAAGAATGTCCTGTTTTTTCCTGGTACTTGCGTGCATGTAGCATGCAGTTAGTGTATTTATTTATTATACTTATATATATATATATACATTTAATATCGGGAGGCACATGTGCACACAGACCTAATCAAAACTGAGCGTTCACAATTCTTGATTGTAGCTGCAAGTTTCCGGAAGGTTCCCAGCCGCGAGCCGGGTCAAGCTCTGTTACCCATTTACACATCTTGTGACATTCCCTTGTATTCCCCGGTGTTACTAATGAGACCGACTTGGCCAGGAAGATCTGTGCTGAGACCAGCAACCTGGCAGAGTTTGGCCCCAGGGGCCTCCCACTGGGCCTCGGTACACATTTGCCCCATGAAATATTCTGCTGTTGTTTTCATTACATATATTCCAAAATGTGCTCTGCTCTTAGTGTGTGCTCACATTAAAAATTGAAAAGCAAAAAAAAATAATAATAATTTATTCTGAAAAGCAGGCTAAAGAATGGAGCAGACTGCACAGTGTTAGCCCCCTAGATTTCTCTCTGAATTCTATATGTACGCCTGAAGCCTGGTTCAATATTTCTTTGTTGATTTAAAAAAAAAAAAACAAGCTTATATTTTTTTTACCCATGTTAAGCACCTCACAAGAAAACCGTTTCTTAGTGTGTTGCTCTTTTTTTTAACGTGTTTTTATAGAGTTCAAACTGCAGTTTTATAAACATCTATTGCTTATACCTTTCATTTTACTTTAAACAATTAAAAGAAAATAGCAAAGAACAAGGGGTATGAAACAGTTTTATTCACCCATAATTTAAAGCAACATTCAGTTATTAGTTTACAATTCAATTTGCAATTACAAATAACATTTAGAAAAGCATTTAGCAATTTCGGAATTCCAAATGCAATTATTTTTATTCTTACCATTTTAAGACTAAAATTAAAGCAAATTTAATTGCATTTTCAATTGTATTGGGATGTTGGTGCCATAATTCAAATGAAAATATGTGATTTACATAAAATAATGATTTTAAAGTTCATTTTAAAGTAGGTTCATATCTATTGCATTTTAATTTGTCCTGGTGCCAAATTGGAAAATTTTGGTGCCAAAAACCTATGAAAAATGATGTAAGATTAAATTGCAATTTTTCCTATTGGATTGTCAATTGAATGATGAAATTACAAATTGAATAAGAATTACTCAGAAATTCCACATTTTACAGTACTCCTGACAGGTCTACTCCTATCTTGCTTGCTGTCTTTTAATCATTTACTGTGTCATGTCATTGTTTATGAAGCTGCCCTGCATGAAGTATTATGCACAAATCTAAAATTTAAAGCTGAAAGTTGAAAATAAACTGCATCCACTGCTGTGTGGTGCAAATAACTTTTGGGATTCTGGCCTTCCTCACAGCCAACAGCACTTTAAAAACTCAGACTAAGCATACGACATACACGGTGTATACTCTTGGCAGACAGGTACAGGCTTCCTTTTCCTTTTGCACTGTTTAGAAGTCCATGTTTGCCAACCTCATTTGGAAGAGGCTAAGTGGAAAAAGTGGACGTGGTGCAAATCTTGTGATTTGGACTCGAAACAGAAACGTTCGGTTCATTGTTAGCATCCTTGCAATGGCAGATATAAATTACCATGATGTCAGGAGAGTGGCCTTGATTTATGTTTATTTGAAAAACAAACACAAACATTGTCAAACTCGTCGCCGTGTCACTTCATAACAAAATCCATACCTCACTTCAAAATCCAAGTACCTGGTTGGTCAAAATTGACCTCATTTAACTGGCAACTTACATTCATTGGCCACAAATTTTGTAAGTAGAACCCGAAAATGGACGTAAAAATCTGTGTAGCTACACGTGCACGCGAGAGTTTTTAATGTGCGTTTACATAGACTTTTCATTGCTAGAACGTGCATTGCTGCGGTGTGAACGTAGTTTTAAAAACACAAAAAGTAATAGTACTTCATTAGGGAAACAAAGTCGATATGGTTACAAAAAATGTGTGTAGCTACACGAGAACTCCAAGTTTTTAATGCTGAAGCCCAAACGCACAACTTGAACTCGCTTTTCTGTGAATGTAGCATAGATGTGTCACATATTAAAGGAGTTAATGCATGTAAACCTGTTGTAATTAAGGCTTCTAGCACACAGCTCTATTACATTTAGTACCTGTCACCCTCTGTTAAAATAATGTCTTGTGATTTATTACCTGTATGTCACAGCTTTAGAGATCAGACATTGACATTTTGTTAGTACAAGTTCAGAACAGTATATTTTCTTATAACATGTTCTGACCGGTATTCACATTCATCACTTGGAGACGTTTTTAAAGTTCTGCTTCTCTGTCTTTCAGCAATATGTCATGATGGCAGCCTGTGGGACTGCTATGTTATAGCCCACAATGTTCTCTTGCAAAGGTGACAGTTGCCGGAGCTGTTGCGATCCTAATAAAACTCAGGCATGTAGGTTTTTGACCTCTACCATGCAGTCAGACTATTCTACCACCTCAGAGGGGGGCATGTTCACAGGAAGACAGAGAGCAGCCCATGGCACTCAAGCAGCAGGGTACTTTGGAGTTGAAGCTGTATATATAAAAGGCCACGATTGATTTTTCTTTTCTTTTTTTCCCTCCCAGCCCCATTCTTTTCACCTTAATTCACTGTTTTGTTGTGGATCTGTTTAAAGTGCAGTACCAACTGTTAATATTTTTAGACGGGAGTGTGTGGTCACAAGCATTCATATAGGGTTGTGGGGTGCCTTAAAAAGTGCTGGATCTGAACACAAGATCCTGCCTGTACAAGTAAATGGTGACTTTGTGGCAGAAAGTGGACTGATTTTGATAGATCTCTTCAGCTGTTCTCTAAAAAAGTGATTTTTGGGGCTTGTTTAGAACATCTTACGATACAATCTTTGAAGGTTAATGTACAGTGTAATGCTAATTTCTACATTTCATTTGTTTTTCATTCTATATGTATACTCTGTACCTTTATATAACCAGAAAAAAGTGATTTAAAATATATTTTTGTCATTAAGTAAAAGAATTTGCTTGCAGTATTACAAATATTAGTAATAATACTTGTAATACAAACTTTTGGATCAATTTTTATGTCTTTTTCTTGATTTGGTGCCAGGCTATCAACAAGTGTGGCCATGTTTGGCCAGTTGATTCTGGGGTGATCCAAGGCCGGATAGAGGCATGGGCAAGGGCTATTAGCCATGACAAAGACAAACGTAAAAAACTCACAAAAAATAAAACAGAAACACAAGAAAGTAAGGATGGACTGACAGACATATGGACAAATAGAAAAAAAAAAACACATACAGCCTCAACAAGGCGCAAACCAGTGTCCTGCTTGTGTCTCTTCCGAGCCCGGTAAATGCCGTGGGTAGTGTCAGAAAGAGTATTCAACACATTACTTAGACAATAGACAAATAGATCAAAGGGGAAGATGGATTTATAGATAGATGAATTAAGATGAATATAGCATGGTTTTTAAAGCATTTTAGGGACTTGGAGGAATAAGACACCCCAAACTGGATCAGCAAACCCAGACTTGCCCCCCTTATATTTAATCTGCTCCCAATGGTGGGATTGGCTAAATCCGGGTTTAGGGTGACCCCTTCTCGTTTTGCCTGAGTGCAGGTTTGGCTTTTTTGTTTCAATTCATCCACAGAATAATACCCGATGTCCCCATCTGCTTTTTTTCTTTTTCAATGGATCTTGTTTGGCTAGAAGTCGTTAAAGGACATTGTCTTTGGTCGGACGTCTTGTGCAGCCTTTGGTGGTAAATCTGAGATGACACTAAGTCAAAACAAAAGCATGTCAAGCCTTTTCCTTTTCCGCCACACATCCACCTCTGCTCTGCACAACTACATGTTCCAGGCAGGCAAACATTTGTGCATCCTCTAATTCTTCTTTAACCCTTCAACACCAAAGCTTTAACTCCAGTGTTGACATTCTTTTGAACTACAGTCACTCTTCAACCGTTCACACATTTGACGTAGTTCCAGTGGATTGTGTCCAACGAAAAGCAGCCTTGCGCTGATCGGAAGGAAAATGCGTCATGTAAATACGCCATTCGGAATACTTTGCCCCAATCAGACTCGTTCGGATCAAAATTTCTTTACGATCAAGATAGGTGGGTTATGCCGATTGTTTATCCGATCGTGTTGCATGTAAACAGTTCATGCTGATCGTGGGTCACTACTGCTTCAGAGAAGGCTTTGGGGCTCAAACAGGACCGACCGGCTGCTCCGCACGAGTGAACCGTGTATGTGAGCAGAGCAGCCAGAGTTAAAGCTTTGTGTTTGCGGACAGGGGGTGGTGCTTTGTTACGTGTTAAGAGCTCAGATTGCCAGCTCACACACCAGCTTTGGGGCGGTGTGTGAGCTTTTCAAAGAAGAAATGCCGCTCAGTCCTTAGAAACTGTTCAATCAAACACGTGGATTTGTGTTTCCAGTCGTGTCCTGACAAAATAAAGGCTGATGTTATTCCAGCATATTTACGTGGAGCCAGGACGCAGATTGCGGCCTTTCCCGCATGGATTTTGTGTTCATCAAACAAGGCTAATGTTGTTAGCGCATGTTAACCCACTCCTAGCCCTGGCTTCTTCCAGCTCTGTTCTTCCACAAAAGAAAAGCACTGACCACACGGATTAAAAATAATGATAACGATGAGCAAACAAGCGCTTCATAATATTCATAACATTAATAAAAGCACGTTTAGAAGATCATCTTGTATATTACCGAGCTGCTGCATAAATGTATATGGCAACTCAGTTTGTTTACAGCGGGACTCATTTCCTCTTCTGGTATTTTCAACACTACTGCGCATGCCCAAATAATTTATTCCGACCGAAAGTAAGAACCATGTGAACGTTTGTTCTAATCGAAAAAGGTTTTTCTGGGTCCATGTACACGGTTGAATTCTAATCCGACCATTGATCAGATCAAGATATTTTGCACATGTAACCGCGGCTATTGACACACCCAAGACACACCTGTGTATCCCCTCCTCTCGATAGCTCTTTACAGGGCCAGACAACCCCAAAAAACCCTAGCACCTGTATGGAGGTTGATCCATACGGGTGCATCAGTCGAAGGCTTGTGCAGATACTTTATTTTCATTTTTAAGACTCATCTGTTCATCACATTCTAAGAGTCAGTTATCTTCTGTGCGTGTTTGCATGGACCATCAACATATAAATGAGTTTTCTATGTCTGGATTTTTTTCTGGGTTCATATCTCACCCAGTGTACACAGGTTCTTAAAACAATGATAACCATGCTTTTTTCTTTTAATACCTCACGTTGTACACTATTCCTTTTCATCTTTGGAGCTTTTTTCTTCTTCCCATGTAGCTCCAAAGTGACACTGCTGCAACCTTTCATGGCTGCATCAGTTTTAAAAAGCTGTGGATTTATCTGCATGGGAGAACCACCGTTCTCCATGGGGACTTTGATGATGTCCCAAAGCAGGACGTGAGGTAATATGGAAGGGTTTTAGGTAAACCAAAAACTTTGATTAGTGACTATGCTGTTCCCACTATACACTTCTCTTGTACTGAGTGTCATGCTTGCCTTTATGTTTTGCTAGCTTATCTATGCAGTGTATTCTAGAAGTTGACCCTGGACTGCATCATTGTGTGCATGCTAGCATTCTCACCTCACAGTGAGAAGGCCCTGGTTCAAATCCGTGCTGTGGTCCTGTACGCATGTGTGGGTTTATTTCTAGCACTCTGGCTGCTTCTCACAGGTTTTATCAACCAATATCCATAGACGTACAGTACAGATCAAACGTTTGGACACACCTGCTCATTCAAATGAATGTAAAAAATTGTTCTATTTAATGAGGTTTGATAGGTGTAGCAGTTAAAACATGCTTGAAAAAAAGGGAAACATTGAAATTGATTGAATTTACCTTGACGTCATTACAAATAATTACCATCATCATCAATAAAAACGACACAAAGAATTCTACTTTTAATTATAATTTAGCTAGAAATTGAAGATGTGGGCTAAAAATGAAGCCTTAAAATGACAGCTTATCGGTTTTAACTTTTGTAAATGCATAAAGGTGCGCATATGGATACAGACACATTACATGGTCGGATGAATAGCATCTGAAGGAACGGAGAGTTATCCCAAAAACTGTTGAGTTTGGATCACAGCGACCTCAAGGCCAAGTCATTTTCCACAGCGAGGTCTGCCTTTTCAGTGGCATGATAAATACCTCACAGGTATATCATGGGAAGCGTTCTCCACTCTCTCTGGCGGATAATAAAGAGTTGGACCTTTTCGGATCATAAAAGCTCCAGTGAGTAACGTCATAATTGCTTTTCTCACGGCAAATTTGCTTTTACTTTCTTCCAGTTAATGAAATTAAACCGGAACATTCTCCTCCACAATCAGCAGTGCAGTAGAGCTAAATGTCAGTGGCTGCTGGAGTTTTTCATTCAATTTGAGCAAACACCCAGGAGAGGGGGGCTATATGGCATGAATTGATTGACAGAGTTCCATTACAAGAGCTTATCAGGCCCTTGTTTGCAATTATCCAGGTTCAGTATGGCAGTAGGATTTGATTTGTGCCGGGATTATAGGCACAGCGGTGTGTGCGTAAGGGCTACCGCGACGTATTGTGACCCTTCTTGAAATTTCATTTGCATGTCCTCTCTGCTGAAACAACCCAAACTCCAACTGCTGGCTCAGGGTTCTGTCAGTGTTTCTGGTTGGAGAAAGTTTTCCCGGATTCACAGCTTTGTGCTCAAACGGAACTAAAATGCAGATGCTCTCTTTAAAAAGGTGACCTCTGCTCTCCATAATACTATAGGAACTTGGTTTTAAAGAACCGCTCCAATGAAAATGGTGTTTTTGGTGTTTTTAACATGCTCTTGTGGCCCTTTTCTCACGATGGAGGACATATTTAAAGAAAATTAAGCTAAATCTGGAATTTTTCTTTAAGTCTTTCTGAATCATAAACTAACGCAAAATGTTGTTTGAAAAGGAGCTTATTTGTGACGTCTAAAATGCGATCACCACAAGTTCCCTCCTCCACTCCATTCTGCTGAATGCACCTGCAGACAAATAGATCCGTGTACGTCTTTGTTTTCCTGGTCTGATCTGGAATCTGGATCTAAACTGTATGACTGGATAACTGCCATTTTTTTTACACTGCTAATGTTAGGTTTGGGGTGTGAGGGGCCGTAAAAAACAAACAAAAAAAAAAAAAAAGAGGAAAAACATGTAAACAAAGAGCTCTCAGCAATAGAAATGGAAAGGAGGGCTGCCTCATGCCAACAGTCAAAGGTGAATTTTTATTGAACTACTGCCATTCTGCAGAAACTGCAGAAGACAAGGGTTTTTGGATTTTAGATAAATAAATAAACCTGCATGAACACAGTTAAGATACCACTGGGAATTCTTTTAAAATAGATCAAAAGATGATTCAAGTGGGTCTTTAATGTATTTTTAATCAATTAATCAGGCAAAAACAGATCCTAACAGTGCCTAAACACTATCATGAACAGGCATCCAGCCCGTGTTCACATAGCAAGCATGCAGGGAGTGGCAGGGAGGGACGTCTTTTTACAGCTCTATTCCAATAAATGTTCATCTTGGTGTCATATAAATACAGCCAGGCACAAACTGCAATTATTAATGACTAGTTGTGATGATATTTACAACACATAGCACACGTCACTACCAAATCTGAGTCCTTCATCAGTCCCGCAGCATTCTTGCAATTTAGCAGCCAGGAAGTTGAGCCTGTTGAACTTCCAACATGTGGTTAATGAACATCGTTTTGTACGTTAATGTCACAGAACCAGCAGATGGCTGGATCCAAATGCAGCAGGTTCATTAGCTCAGCTAAAAGTCCACAAAGCTAAATCAGGGTCTGGCAGGAAGGGGTCGATAACAGAGATAAGATCATCAGAGGAGGGACAGGGTAGTCAGAGTCCAAGCGAGAGTCGCGGCAGGCAAACAGAGTCAGAAGCAGGGTCAGGAGACAGAAGATCAGCTCCAAATACACTGCTTGGTAATTAAGGCAAAGTGTCACAAACGATACCTTCACACTGAGCTGCACTCAGTGCAGAGTTTATATGTACTCTGGTTGATTGAATGAATGAGAGTCAGGTGTGCTGCATCCAGGAAGTGTGCGCTGGGGATGCTGGGAGTTGTAGTGTGGTAAGAACTCAGGAGACAGAGCTCTGACTTCTGACAGTCAAGCCCACGACCGGACTTCAAAACTTGCTGAGCGAGCGTTCTGAACGAAGACCCTCAAAATTTGGGTTGATGCGCTTTTACATATTTAATCATTGTGTCCACTTGAATGAGAGTCAGCCCTGCTGGTGTGAATGTAGCTTTACAGAAGAATATGTCCAAAAGTGGCTGTCAGATAATGCTGAAAATGAGGAAATAAAAAACTAAAAATTAGGTGGAAAAAGGCTAAAGTTAATATTTACTGTACAGGAGGGGCTATTCTATTTACTCACTTTACAAAAATCTCAAATAACTTAAAATAATTACTCACTAGGGCTCATATTTTGTTTCAATTCACTCTCAAAAGTTAGACTTTTGGACTTTTTATTAATATCAACTATTTTGTTCTGATGTTTTACTGTGTAATCAAATCGTGCAAAATGCTGTTAAGGTTTTCCTTGTGAAGCTGAGGGTCAAGCAGGAAGAAGGAGAATTTCTAAAAATCACCACTTTTTTTTCTTTCTGTTTTTTTTGCTGTACATGGTTTCCGTGCCTTCAAATCCTTCAGCTAAATTGTTCAGCTTTTCCCCCCACCCCCCCTTCCTTCTGCAGCCTCTGCATTTCTTGTAACACGTCCTGTGGTCAGCACAATTACAGAAGTCTGAGGCCAGCGGTGTCCTTACAGTCTGGGGGAAAATCTGCGCCTCAAGTCGCAGACTCCACCGATTGTTGAGGACAGCTGCACTTCACGAAACAGAGCAGCGTAAGGTCAAAAATAAAATTCTTCCTAAAGTCTGTCATAAAAATGTCATATTCCTTTTTTAGATACAGATGTTTAAATTCCCAGAAAGAAGAAAAAGAGAATTTTAAATGTGTTGCTTTCTATTTTAGGTGATTTCTAAATTAAAACTCAAAAGATTTCTTAGCGCAGTAATTCATTAAAATTCCCCTTTACGTTGTGGGAGATGACCATTGCCAGAGAGCAACCCCACCCCCTTTCCCTTTACTATTACTGAGAGCATTTTGGGAGTTATTGGAATCACCTAGACACCCAATTAGAGAACTTATAACTTTTGTCCAGAGTGTTAAATCCTTAAAAACACATCTTTTTCTACAACTCATGGTACATTTTTGCAACACATATTTGTAGTAAATGGAAATTTAAATCATTCCCTTTTTTTCTTTGCATCAAAACTCTTCAGTGGTGTCTTTTGTTATGTGTTGCCAGATTTATGATGCACAATTTTTGAAACAAAAGCACGACAGTGAGGTTCAGAAAAATATGTGACTGCAGCAAAACCAAATAGGCAAATGGTGGAGAAAACCTGAAAGACTGTATCCAGGGAAAAGTATACGTTTGAAGCAGGCATGCATGGGAGACAACAGAATCCAAGGGCAAAACATTGACAGTAAATCTAAACTTTCAATTTAAAAGGGAAAGCTGCACAGGATAAAATACAACATTAAACATAATTATAAGGATTCAAGGCATGTCAGGCCCTCTTTGCAAAAAGTTTAAACACCCCTGCTCCAAACAAACATATCCTGAACATCCTTAGGTGAAAGCAGAGTGCATCCTAAACAGGTCACCCGTCTGTCAGTCACATGGCATGTTTTTGGACCGGAGGAAGCTGGAGAGACATATACAGGAAGATTTAGCAAATTCCAAAACTGGACAATTAAGGAAAAGGAAAAACATGTACATTTCTCGCAGCTTAAAATCCGACAAATTTTGGCTCCTTGATGCAAATATGGATCAAACCACTTTGCCTTCAAAATTACCTTATTTTAGCATCTATAGTTGAAAGCAGAACTATAAGTGAAAACTTGATCACACTCAGAAATAAATTAGGGGGTTAAAACTTAACCAGATTAAAGCTTTCCGTTTTACAAAAATTTAAATGCAACTAAGCAATAGGTGTGCATAGATGGAGATAGGGGTACCTAGGTGGTTGCACAGAATCCTAGGGCTCCACCTTATATATTTTTTGTCACCTCAGACTTGCATGCTAAAATAAGACATATTTGCAAAGTTGTATTCAAGTGCAGGCCTCCTTTATTTGAAACTCATCCGTGCACAGTCATATCGGCTGCATCAACACGCGCAGTAAGTGGAAAACTGCACACAGCAGCTGTGTGTTTTGAGCACGTAGTCGCAGCCTGTCGGGGGAATAATATAATGACAACAAACGCAGTCACAGGCTCGCCACACCGTAGTGCAAAAGATCATCTCTAGAGACCTCTAAACACAGGGGAAGGAGAATGTAAAATGTAAATGTTTTTTTTTTTTTATCTGGCTACATAAAAATGCAGCGAGCGCGGGGAAGGAGCATTTCCTTAATGACACTGGCTCCGTGTGCATATGGAGCGTTAGCTTCCCCTCGGCGGCCGCTGCATACCAAATGAGCTGCCTCTTTCATGAACTCTCCGGGGTTTGTCTGTCCACCGGCTCTTGCTGGGCTGACATTAGGAACAGCCGCTCTGAGCCAGACAGGTGGGCAACTTTATTCAACATTTATGACGTCTGTCCGTCCACATTTCAAGACGACCGGAAGAGGCACAGGAGTGAGGATGTGTCCTCTGTGGGTCTAAGTGCACGAACGCAAAGACCCAAAAATGGCAGCCGTGAAAGTTTCCTTTTAGGTTAGGAGCAAATTGAATCAACTTGAGAGTCTAAGGCAATGATATTGAGTTGAGATTTTAAATAAATAAATAAATCTATATCATGTTTTTCATATTTCTTTTAATTTGGCTTTTCTTGTCAGGGGTCACTACAGTAAATAACCCCAAGATTGGCGCATACGACTTGGCTCCACTTTTCCTCAGATGCCCTTCCGGAGCTGACCTGAGCCCCAACATTTACTGTATTTTGTGCGCTATATAGGGCACACTTAAAGGCCTGATCATGGGCGTGGTCATAAATGCACGCAATGACAGTAAATTACGGGGGAACCTACTTCGCTTCAAAGAAACAAGTACTTCTATAGACATAAAAAATATGATTTTCTTTCATTCCTAATTCATATCCAACTTTATTTGTAAAGCATTTTTGATACTAGTGTGACACAAACAGCTTTACAGTAAAAAGAAATTTTAAATTTTCTTTTTTAAATCAAGCTTAAATAATATTTATAACAAAAACCCTCTAGTTTAGTTTTTTAACAAAACAAAAAATTAAATAGTGCAAGAGTTTTTGTTAATTGTGGTTTTTAAATTCCATCATAAAAGAAGCTCTAACTTTACTTTTATTTTATTTATTTATTTATTTATTTATATTGCTAAACAGCAAATTCACAGATCAAACAACAACTTCCATTTCCTGGAAACGTCAATGAGTCGCTGCGCTCATCACCAGGAGAGTAGCTCTCTGTTGAGGTGAGGCGGTTGTAGTTTTCCATGTCATCTACTAGCCCACAAATAGTTTATTATTTTTTTACAGTAAATGCTGTACTTAGTTTTGCTGTTTGCAAAAAAAAAAAAACGTTTCCTCAAAGAATTTGGATCCATTGGTGCCCAAACCTTCCTGTTTTAGGACTCATTTTTCAGTTTTCTGACAACGCAGCGCCACAAGTGGGAAACAAAACTAACTCGGCACCCTAGACTAAAGGGAAAAAATTGGCATCTACACTGAAGAGAAAGAAAAATAGATCGGGAGGAAAAAAAAGTGTTCTTCAAATAAGCCCAGCTAATGAGCCAGCAAGAGATTTACATGGCCTGATGACTAAGGATTCTGGGTAATTACCCGTGTTCAAGCTCAAGGTTTAATCTGTGATGATTACAGGTCTGGTGACAATGGCGACTGATCAATCCCTGCCTTTGGGAGGTTAACCGCAGCGGCTCTGTTGGACTTGGGGTTTTCTCCTGCTGCTGCTGGAGATCATTTGGTTTTAATTTTTGATCGTTACATTACATTCTAGCGTGCATGTGACAAACATGCTGAAAGCTCATTCTGTTGCTTCCCAATACTGGCGCATGTCTGCCACTTACAGCCAGTAGAGTCAAAGCGCAAAATGTCAAAGCGGCAAAGTTTATGTAAGTGCAGCATTTATATTTTTATATTTAATACAGAGTTGCTTTTTTTCACTAGTGCCTTTGATTTTTTTTTTTATATTTGTTTTTTTGCTGTTATACTTACATTTTGTCACATTTTTGCTTTTTTTAAATTTTGCACTAGTTACTCATTTCTTCTTCTTATGGTATTTTGCTATTATTAACATACTTGTTCTATAATCGATGCATATTCAGTTCAGATTGTTGTAATTAGTTAACAAAAATCTTATTTGGCAAGTCTCTGTCCTGTGTTAAAATGGTGTATTTCTGAAATTATTATATGAATATACAACTATAGTTCAAGAAAAAAGTATTGGTATTGGTATCGATATCAGCAATACTAGCCCTGTAATTACTTGGTATTGGATCAATATCCAAATTTCCAGTATCCCCTAAACATGTTCGACTTTTTCTTCATAGCTTTATTATGTATATATGAATTATTTCTCCTCCATGATCAAGAGATTGAAACTTCATAAATTAAAAAAGGATGCTAACCATACATCACTACCAAATCTGAGTCCCTGATTGGTCAAAGTTTAGCTGGTTTAACTCTAGCGTTCAATGGCTGTACATTTTGTATGTAATTCTTGAAAACCTGCGTAGCTATGTGTGAACGCGAGTTTTAAACGTGGAAACCTGAAATGCGCATTTCCATGTCGTTTTGAAAGTTGGCGCTTGAGCTGGCGTTGCCATGTCTGCTGTAAGCCTAGCTTGTGGGGAGACCCCGCTGCATTAAAGCAGGGGGTACTCAGAATCCATGGATAATCCAACACTTTTGTATGAAATCAGTTTATCCTTCCTTGTTTTCTACTAGAGATCTGCAAAATGTTTACAACTAGAAAGTAATTCTGAGGAATAAAGATGAATTAAAAAAAATAAACTTCTTTTAATGTTAGACTTTACAAACAAACGGTTAAATGAGGTCCACAGAGTTTCCTAAAGCAACATCGAGAGCTAAACATGTCCTGTGCTTCCAAAGCATAGCCTGTTTCCCATGACATTACCAAAGCCATCCAAGGACTTAACTTCATTTTGAGAGAAAGCATGTCAGACTTGATTGATTGGAGCGATGTAATGCTTGCCCTGCCTGCTACACCACTGTCATGGAAATAGGTTGACAGCTGGAGCAAATACTTTATCAGACTTATACAAACGGATTTATCTGTGGCGCCTCGCGCATGATTGTATTATAATATCCATCAAAGCTTTGAGGATCGGGGCCTTCAGGTTGTTTGCAAGGATGCTAGTATAGTGGGTGAGAAATGTAGCCTTTGAAGTGACTTGGGACTCCAATTGGATATGCAAACATAAGGAGTGTAAGGATTTATGTTGCCCAAATTCAAACTAGGGGCAAAAGCTCGAGTTAGAAGCCTTTTGCTCTCTGATCATGTCTTTAAAAAAACTGCATTTGATAATATCTTATGTTAACTGAAGTTTGAAAGTATTTTTTGATGCTTGCCATATAAATACAGCCAACAGATAATAAGATGGTTAAAGGTCCAGAAAGATTGGGGACATAGTACCTTAAATAAATGTTAAAAGGTAATATATTAGTCAGCTGGCCACATAATATCTTGTTTCTATAGAAACCTAGGCACTATTAAAGCCAACAATAAAGATAAAATTAATTGACTTCATTCAAATTCTGAAAAACCTCCCCAAAATAAGCGAACGAGTTCGCCATTTCAGGAAGACAGACTCTGCAGTATTTAGCTTCGGTCCCCCCCCCCCCAGGGCGGGTAGTTCATTAACTCACCTGTTCAGCGTCCTATTTAAGTCCAGGTGTGCAGCCGTTCATTCTCTTTCTTACCGCAGCGCTGCATTCGTCGCCCCACCCTCCTCCCCGGCTTCCACCTGTGGGCTCCGTTCGGGGTTATTACCCGAAAGTTTTATGGAAAAAATTATCACATGGAATTGTACGGAGCCCTATGCCAAACAAAAAGATTGTGAATGCCAACTAAGAATGTGAAAATGAAGTATGTGAAAATAAATATTTTACTGCATGAGTTTGTCTTACTGAAAGAGAACATTTGAAGCAAACACCATCGATCCATTTTTGTAACCCGCTTTATTCCTTTTGGGGTCACAGAGTTGCTGGAGCCTTTCTTGGCTACTGTTGTGCGAAGGTGAAGTACACCCTGGACGGGTTACCAGTCTGTCATAGGCAGGAATAAGAAACTCCAGAACTGGTGTGTCGGCATGATTTCCAGATATATAAGCCCTACTCATGACTGATTACCTGGTTCAGGTGTGTACAGCTAATCAAAACATGCCAGAACAGAGTATGTTAGAAAACAAACAGGAATGTGGCCTTCGAGGCCTGGTGTTGCCCATCCCTGCCACAGGGCAAATAATCACTCCCAAATGGACACCTAGGGACACTTTTGGTTAACCAATTACGCTACAAAGCATGTGTTTGGACTGTGGGAGGAAACCAGAGAGCCAAAAGAAAGAATGGACAGGGAGAACACGCAAAATCCACACAGAAAGGTTCCAGTCGGGATTTAAACCAGGGCCTTCTCGCTGTGCTAACCACTGTACCACTGGGCAGCCCTGAAGCCAACATACTTCTCAGAAATACGCCTGGGGGATCCTGGGAAGAGACTCAAGCTGAGGTTTGGGTTTTGGAGCATTCAACAATATTCCTGCATATCAATATTTGCATATGTCTCCAACTAGTTCTTTGTCTGTCATTGGGTAAATGATTTTGGAAAAAGTCAGGAAATCTTCCACAAAGGTAAAATGCATTTAGTACATATGTGCCTCTTAGAGTAAAACAATTAAATGATTCATAGGACAGGTGTTTGCCAATAAATATAGAAATTTGAAGTATGCAAAGCAGTTTTTCTCCGCTTCCCAACCTACTGGAACTACGTTGATTGCATAAATGGTAGTCAAAAGTATGTCAACACTGGAGCTAAAGCTTCAATGCTAAAGTGTTGACATAAAACTCAACTAGTCCTTGTTTCCTTTTAGTACATGCCCCCAGTGGTCCTTGAAGGATTTGCAACATTTAGCAATGCTTAGAATCCCATTTTAAAGTGGATGGGGTACCTCGTATTTTTCTTTCTTTTTTTCATTATGGCTAAACACAAACCCTAAATCTTGATTCAAATACTGATTTTTGTGCCAGTTTTTTACCTCCAGTAGTGTTCTTAAAAAATCTGACTTGAATTATTGAATAGTATTCCAATCATGTAATACAGTAATATATAATTTTGTATACTTATAGTAAGCACAGTAGTATAAGATATTATAGCACAGTAATATGATAATGCTATAATATATAGTAATAATATAATATATTGTAGTATATAGTAATAATAGTTATTAGTAATGATAATGTATAGTTTTAGAATAATATAATACTGTAATATGATAATGCTATAATACATAGTAAAAACTATGATTCATAGAAGTATATAGTTATAATAGTTATTAGTAATGATAATATATAGTGTTAAAATAATATAATACAGCAATATATAAGTATAGTAATATAGTAAGTATAATATGGAGGTCTCTACTATTTATAGATCTAAATATACTGAGTAATAATCATTACTTTACCTCACTGTTTGGCCAGTTTTTATCTATTTAAGTAAGGATTTTTTTATTTGCCCACAAAGATGTTAGATTTAGAGATTTTACTATTTAAAAATCTGTACATTTTGAGCAAAACAATGAAACAAAGTCCTCCAATTGAGAGAAAATGATCAGCGCCTCACTTGTTCGTAAGGACGGAGATAACAGGCCATAAATGAGCTCTCCTATGCCAGGATAGCAGCTCTATTCTTGTACTTCTATGCGTCCACCTCTCTCGTTTGGTCCAGTGCAGAGTCAGTCCCAGCTTCTTTATTGCACTGGGGAGGTACATACTAGACAGGCTGTTCAATCTGTCGCTGGGTCTCATCTAGTATCTATTGCATTCACAGAAAAACCAAGCCACAACTTTCATTTTAAAAAAGACGGGAAAGTATTGGTGGTGTTAGCCCCACTTTCCTTAGAAAAGACATCAAGATTGTCATGGGGGGTGGGGGGGTGGGGTATTTCGATGTCTCAACTCTACTTTATTGGCCGTCACAATGACTTTGGGCACTGATCCAGTGATTAAAAAGCTCTTGATTGCTGTCCAGATGTCATGTAGACTCCTAACAGAAGGCCATAAACGTAATCACGTTTTCATTAAATGTCCCATCACAACCTGGTCATCTCTTTGCACCATCTGAAGCAAAATCCTAAATTGTTCTGTATTATTCTGAGGGGAAAAAAAACTAAATGATTATTGTTTGTGTGTTGTTGTTGTTGTTTTTTTAAGTTTTGCACCATGTGAGGCATGTCTGATCCCTCTGTGATACAAAGTTTCCTCATTTTAACTTCTACACATTGGAAATGTTCTTCCAATTGGTCGTGTCCTCAACTTTTGCCTAAAGATTGGTAGGTATAACTCTAGCAAGCCATGTGAAGCTAACGCAAAAAAAAAAAGTCTTTTCTGTCCTTCAAGCTCATGGAAGTCATACAAGATATTAAATATGGATCTCACAGTAGCACTACTTAATTCACTGATGTTATGCAACATATATTTGTTTTTGTAGTAAATTATTTGTTAAATTTTCACATTACTCTCTGTAGGCGACAAAACTTTTGTCTTGCCAAAATGTGACCTTTCTGTGTTCATTAAATGATCAATCTTTCTTCACTGAAGCAATTTTATTTTAGTATATTGAACATAATTTGGGAGGGTTTTATTTTTCATATGAGACATTTCTAAAACCAATGGATTCATTAAAAGTGAGGTTATACGCTTTTGTTTCTACAAAATGGATAAGCGACAAGACTTTTGTCACGGACTGTATATGGTCATGTACTGGAGCATGTCCTTGGCAATCGTCGTTTGGTACTGTGTCAGAAAAACTGTTTAACTAAAGACCAAAAAAAGGTATCTGGGCAACTTGATTGCTTCTGGCAAAAAAAGTGGAATTTCTTTGTAAAGTGCTCATAAAACGGTGGGGAGCTGTTCTTACAGCTCTTTTGGACATGCTGAGTCGCTATAAAACTATCTAAAGATATCCAAATGAATTAAGCTAACTGATGAACACAAACAACTACTTAACTTGTAGAAAAAATACCGGTTTGATCATCTGTTAACCTTAAGCTACGTTCACAATGAACACGGCCTTTTTCAGTGTGAAGTCAGTGCACTATGTTTTGATCTTAAGGATTGGTGCGATTCTGGAGCGGCAACGCGTTCCAGGGGGAGCAGCAATTCCCCTTGATGAAAATGTTGACGCGCACCAGAATTTTCGCAGATCAATGAAACGTTTCCAGAGTTCAGTTCGGTCAACCAATCAGGAACTCAGCTTTGGTACTGACTAGTTGACGACAAGAGCAACAACTAAAATCCTAAACCAACATGGAAGAGAAGCTGATCATTGCTGGCTGTTCTCCTCCTGAACTTTATGATATTTTGATATTTGCTTTGATATTTTCACAGACAGAGTAATAATAAAAGTAATTTTAAAAAGTCGCAATGTCATCAAATTGGAAGTACAGCTGAAAGCGACCGTCATTCAGACGTCCTGGGGAGTCTCATAATGAATACATGAACCCAGGCTGGAGACTTGCTTGATGACAGCTTGTTAAAATAAATTAACCGGATCTCTTAACAACATCCGCATTTTCCAAAATGTAGATGAGGCTAAAAACTTGGATTTCACATATAGGAGGAGCATCGGATTCATGAACATACTTTTGGACAAATTAATGCGATTTCTGGCACTAATCACATTCGGTGTTAATGCAGCATTAGTGAACTGGTTAACAACCACATGTGGCAATTGGCTTAAAAAGAAAGACTCTGATAAAAATCATGATTTTGGTGTTTTTAACATGCACTTGTGGCATTTTTCTTATGATTAAGGGCATATATGGAGAATATTAAGCTAAAAATTGTATTTCTGGGTATTTGTGTATTCAAATTGGGAATCACGAGCAGATGAAAAATGACAGTTTGACAATTGTAGTTGTGATGTAGAAAAAACATACTCCATGTTCCACAACAAGAAGGAAGGGCGGGGTTGCTCTGCGCCAGCTGTCCCGCCAACAACTCAGAGACAAAATTCTAATGAGCCACTGCCACTCAGTAAAAAACTAACTTCTACAAAACAACCTATTTTTTTTTTAGCTAAAAATGGCATAATCATCCCTAAAAGACCACTGGGAACACTTTCACAATAGATCCAAAGATGATTGGAGTATTTTAAAAATGTGTATTTTCCAGTGCTTAAAACATAGCAAAACCTGCGTGAAATTAGTGCTGAGGTACATGGTAATGTCAGGGTTTTATTCCACTAATGTGCTGGCATCCATGCTGCGCTCGATCCAGCTTTCAGTAAAACCCTTGAACGTGTCGGCTCTGTTTAACAGACTTTTTTTTAATAGATTCCACAAAACACAAGATGTTCAGAGACTCTCACAGACAGCCGAGCAATCTCTGTGTCTGCTTAGAAGCACACCAGAAAAACGGGTCATTTCTTCTAACATGCAGCTTGACTGGAACCTGGGACATAAAGTCAGACGTGACAGCCTGTGGTCACTAATAATACCTTGTTGCACAGAATCATGAGGGATCACTCGCTGACTTTTATTAGCGATGGCAGCACTTGCCATAGAGACAGCAGTCACAGTGTTGAAGTTGCTCTGCAGACAATCCTTTTCAAGCAGGTGCTCCAGTTTTCAGGATTCAACTCCATGCTGAGCTTGTAAATCAGAGCCTGTTCAACTTGAAGTGATTAATAAAAGGGGAGTAGCACATTTGTGTACAGCTGCTAATAGTCATTACTCTTTTCTGGCTACTCTGCCTTAGCTTGACCTATATGTGATCCTAATTTTTCTTTTATACACACGGTAAGAAATCATTGGGGTTTCATCATTCTTCTGCCTGTCTGTGCAACCCTCTGTCCTTTGACCTGTTCTGTAAATCACGGCGCCCAACACTGACACCAGGCGGAGAAGACAGATCACTCAGTGCGGGGAAAGGAAAATAAACCAAAAGCTTTTTATAGCTTTAGAAAAAGACTTACTTGATTGGGGTTTGTCACATTTACTGGTCGCTGATCTCCCACTCCATTAGCTGCAGTAGATAAAGGCCATTAGCCTAATGCACGCTTAACCAGGCGCTCCTGACCGTGAACAAGCCAAGCACTCTTACTCCACAAGACAGAAGGAAATAATTGAAAACTAACAAGATTGTATCATTTTCTCCAATCATCGAGTCAGAGACATGTTAACATGAATTTTATCAAGCGGGTAAGTACCAAAAAATATATAAATGTGTTGTCTTTAGAAAAGCCCAGGATGAAAAAGAATTAATAGAATGAAGCCAAAAAACTATTTCTAAGTCACAGTTCCAGAAGTTATTCTACATAAAAAATAAGCTTGGCCTGTGATCTTCATCATTAATGCAACTGAGCGACAGGATGTCAAAAAGACTTTCAGTGATGCAGAAAAAAAGTATGTGCTCAATAACAAGAGTTAACATTGATATTCTGTACTCTATTTGTAGAGCACATTTCTAACAAAAGTAATTCACAATGAAACACTTTCCAAATAAAAAAAAAAACAAAAGCAAAACAAAAAAATTTAAGTAAGTTTATAATCTTATAATAATTTTTTAGCTTTGATAAAAATAAACCGATCACTAAAACCTGTTTTGTCCTGGTTGATCTGTAAAAAGTTCTCTATTATCCACGTGTTTATGTCTAAAATACAGTTTAAAAAATACAGATTAAAAGAATGATTATTGACTCTTCGTCATCAGAAGACGCAGCGTTGTAAAGTTGTACATCATCAGCGTAGCTACGGAAACAAATGTTGTGCTTCCCGATGACGTCCCCAAGTGGCAGCGTATATAGAATAAAAGGTAGTAGGCCAAAGATTGACCCTTGGGGGGCCCCAGAGTTGATTTCATGGACTCTTGAGGAGCATGTAAATATACTTAGATAAAATCTTTAATCAGTGCAATAGGAATAAAACCAGTTAAGAACAGTACCAGAGAGACCCCAACTTCTCAGCCTGGTAAGTAGAATGTTGTGATCTACTGTATCAAATTCTTCGCTCAGATCCAGTAGCTCCAGAACTGATGGTTTCTGACAGTCGAGGTTACATCTAATATCATTTACTATTTTAACAAGGGCTTTATCTGTACTGCTGTTTGTTCGAAAACCGATTGTGTGTTTCTATTCAAAAAAGGGTTTAGTTGGAATTAGAAACTGTTTTTTTCTATGATTTTACTCAGAAACAGTAAGTTGGATGCAGGTTGAAAATGATTAAAGGTGTTAGGATGTAGGTTACTCTTCTTCAGATAGGTCTCACTGCTACTATTTTCATGGAAGTGGGGAAGACACCTGTCCGAAGAGAGAAATTTACTATACTTTAGAGGTCAAGCTCAAATAAGTCATAAAATGTTTTTAATAGTGATGTAGGAATTGGATCTAAAAGGCAGGCGGCTGGCTTTAACAAGGAGAAAACCTCCACAGATTCTCTATTGGACTGAGGTCGAGAGACTGGTTAGACAAATCCAGAACCTTGAAATTCTTTTCCACTCATTTGCTGCCAGTGCGATGTGTTTGAGATCATTGTTGTGCTAGTTCATTCTTTTACTAATGAAAGGAGGTTTTTATCCCAAATCTCTCAATACATGGCCCCATTGGTACTTAATACAGATCAGTCATCCTGTCCCATTAGCAATAAAGCAGGTCCAAACCATGATGATTCCCCCCCCATGCTTACACAGTTGGTGCAGTGTTCTTGGGTTGAAACTCCCCTTGAAACACGGCGAGTGGCTTTTATACCATTTTGTTCTCATCTGACCACATGACATGAATCTTGTCATCCGACACCAGGGGCACCAGCTCCTTGATATTGATGGATAAAATATTGCCTAACTGTTTATACGGGTGTCTTTTCTACAAAAACCCAATCCAAAAAAGAAGTTTGGACACACCTTCTCATTCAAAGAGTTTTCTTTATTTTCATGACCATGAAAATTGTAGATTCACACTGAAGGCATCAAAATTATGAATTAACACATGTGGAATTATAAACATAACAAAAAAGTGTGAAACAAATGAAAATGTGTCATAATGTAGGTTCTTCATAGTAGCCACCTTTTGATTTGATTACTGCTTTCAGGTAGTCAGCTGAAATGTTATTCACTTCACAGGTGTGCCCTGTCAGGTTTAATAAGTGTGATTTATTGCCTTATAAATGGGGTTGGGACCATCAGTCATGTTGTGCAGAAGTCAAGTGGATACACAGCTGATAGTCCTATTGAATATACTGTTAGAGTTTGTATTATGGCAAGAAAAAAGCAGCTAAGTACAGAAAACGAGTGGCCATCACTACTTAACCCTTTTGCTATCCTGTGACCCCACCCTTACATTGACGTATTATCCCTTCCATGACAAAGGTGGATATAGGTGGAGAGGATTTCGTGTAATCCATGGAAACCAGTGAAGATCACAAATCATTGAAGAAAAAAGGTTCAGCGTACTGTCTAGTGGGTCTAGATGACCCAACTCCCAATGTTAAAGTGCCTAGGTGGCACAAGGGTTAAGAAATGAAGGTCAGTTAGTCTGAAAAATTGGGAAAACTTTGAAAGTGTCCCCAAGTGCAGTCACAAAAACCATCAAGCGCTACAAAGAAACTGGCTCACATGCGGACCGCCCCAGGAAAGGATGACCAAGTGTCTCCTCTGCTGCAGAGGATAAATTCGTCCGAGTCACCAGCCTCACAAATCGCAGGTTAACAGCAGCTCAGATTAGAGACCAGGTCAATGGCACACAGAGTTAAAGGAGAATGTGTGAATCAGGCCTTCATGGTGGAATATCTGCTAAGAAACCACTGCTAAAGAAAGGCAACAAGCAGAAGAGACTTATTTGGGCTAAAGAACACAGGGAATGGACATTGAACCAGTGGAAATCTGTGCTTTGGTCTGATGAGTCCAAATTGGAGATTTTTGCTTCCAACCACCGTGTCTTTGTGCGACTCAGAAAAGGTGAACGGATGGACTCTACATGCCTGGTTCCCACCGTGAAGCATGGAGGAGGAGGTGTGATGGTGTGGGGGTGCTTTGCTGGTGACACTGTTGGGGATTTATTCCAAATTGAAGGCAGACTGAACCAGCATGGCTACCACAGCATCTTGCAGCGGCATGCTATTCCATTCGGTTTGCGTTTAGTTGGACCATCATTTATTTTTCAACAGGACAATGACCCCAAACACACCTCCAGGCTGTGTAAGGGCTATTTGACCAAGAAGGAGAGAGATGGGGTGCTGCGCCAGATGACCTGGCCTCCATAGTCACTGGACCTGAACCCAATCCGAATGGTTTGGGGTGAGCTGGACCGCAGAGTGAAGGCAAAAGGGCCAACAAGTGCTAAGCATCTCTAGGAACTCCTTCAAGACTGTTGGAAGACCATTACAGGTGACTACCTCTTGAAGCTCATCAAGAGAAAGCCAAGAGTGTGTAAAGCAGTAATCAAAGCAAAAGGTGAATACTTTGAGGAACCTAGAATATGACATATTTTCAGTAGTTTCACAATTTTTTGCTATGTATATAACTCCATGTGTTAATTCATAATTTTGATGCCTTCAGTGTGACTCTACAATTTTCATAGTCATGAAAATGAAGAAAACTCACACCTTCTTGAATGAGAAGGTGTGACCAAACTTTTGGTCTGTACTATATAAATAAATATATAAAAGAGAGAGAGAGAGAGAGAGAATATGGACCGAAAACCCCAAGGTCAAAATGGGAAACACCTCAGAAGATGGTAGAGAATGAGAGGGCAAAGGTCCCGTGGGACTTCTGGATCCATACTGATTGAATTTTAATGGCGAACAACCAGACATTGTAGTGGTGGACAAAGAACAAAGGAAAGCCGTTGTGGTGGATGTGGCAGTGCCAAGCGATGGGAACATCAGGAAGAAGGAACATGAGAAACTGGAGAAATACCAGGGACTCAGAGAAGAGCTGGAGAAAGCCTGGAAAGTGACGGTGACAGTGGTGCCTGTGGTAATTGGAGCACTCGGGGCAGTAACCTCCAAGCTGGAGGAGTGGCTACAACAGATACCTGAAAAGCGCAGTGCTAGGAACAGCTAAGATACTGCGCAGAACCCTCAAGCTCCCAGGCCTCTGGTAGAGGATCCGAGCTTGGAGGAGAAACCCCCCACAGAGGGTGAGAGGGTTTTTTTTACACTACAAGGTATTTTCAAAAGAAATAACTTTATTAAACATTTTTATCACATACTTAATACTTAACATACTTAATCCCCTATGAAACATGAACATTTTTTAAATAAAATGTTTAGCTAACATGTTAATAATTATAATCCAATCAATGACTGCAATCATGCAAACTTAAAGATGACAGCAGTAATAATTCCATTATTTATAGAGTTATTATATACAGCACTTTGTGTTTTTTCTTTTTTTTTGGGGGGGGGGGGATATGAAAACAAATGTTAAAAGCATTTTTTTCTTTTTCAGATTTTCTAAACTGACAGTAGTTTGCTGCAGGTGTGAGACTAACGAACCGACGATCGCACACACGCTAAGCTGAAAAACACTTTAGTGCCAAGTTTCCTCCAGTACAGGACCAGCAAAAAACTCATCTATCAAGCCGCATCTTAAAGAATAGATGGCTTTTGCAACCTTGGAGGCTGCGCTCAGGCCTTGGAGACCTGATAAATCTACATGGCATTAGTATGAGGTAAACACAATATGTCCGGTACAATGCTTTATTTTCTATTAAAAAAATTAAATTGTTTCTGTTTTGTAGAACCTAAAGATATTTGATTAATAAAATGAAAGAGTTAAACTTTTTAAACAAATGAGAATGTATGGGGAAATAGTAAATGATTTATTAAAATAAAATACTTAGTAGTGGACAAACCATGATCTCCATGTTTTCAGGCTTTTATATAACGTATATACAAGAAACATGGTTTTATTGTACATACATAAACACAGCTGGAAATCTTCAATATTGCTCACTATTTTTGTTGCACCGTTAGCTTGGGGCTGTGAAGGGGCTGTAAGCTAGTGGGAGAGCGCCTAAACAAAGGCGGTCAATTAAGGATGATGGGAAGAGGGTCTGACAGTCCCATCCACAAATCAGAGAAGAATTTCTAATGAACTCCTGCCGCTCTGCAGAAATTATGTTATAAAAAAGTGACACGAGTTTTTTTTTATTCTGGCTACAAATGACATAATCATGATTAAAACACCACTGGGAACACTTTAAAAATAGATCAAAAGATGATTAGTTTTGGGGTGTCTTTTAACAAAAATAAAGTCTGTTAAAAATGTATGTTAAAAATCAATACCTTGGAGAGAAACTGATGTGTTTTGTGTAAATTTCAGATAACAAAGAAACTATGGACAGTTGTAATCTTTCCAGAAAACCCTCAAGCTTCAGGAGGTAGATATTTCAATGCAGTTTGAACCTGGTTAGATAATGTTAATTACTAAAATTCCAACAAATATTGAATATGAGAAGCACACGAAGTATTCTCCAGGTCTAAAAATGATATTTACTAAAATGTTGCTTCATGTCCTGATGACTCTGTGCCTCACTATCAAATACGAGTGTGCTTGTTTTTCAAAGACATGGATTTATCCATCAGAATGATACATCTTAGGATTTTCAGACGACGCACAGCATACTCAGCTGAGCCGAGCCCTGTGTCTGACTGTGACAGTTAATTAAACTTGCAGTCAGCTGACTGCTGCTGCCGCCTTTTTAGCGAAGCATCCGAACCCAGAAGCTGCAGCACCTGTCTCCTAGTGTTAGTTCGTCTCTTTTGAGCTGTATTGTCTGCTCATTTTTCTCAAAAAAAGAAGAAAAAAAGAAAATCCTCAGCTAAACAAACGCCTCTGCCTTTGAATATGGGGCCCATCCGAAGGCCCCTATTTCCTTCTCCCGACACAAAGAGCTTCCTAAAAAAGACAGCAGTAACTGCTGATAACGATTTAAGTTGACTTATCCCAGGAGAGCGGAAACTTTTTGATGTGCAGCACAGTTTCTTGCACTCTTGTTCGCTCGTCGATGCAGTTTATCCAAAAACTTGTCAAGAGCGTGTCGCAATTACCCAAACAATGATTGGCAGCCTAAATAGCATCACACTCGTGAAGAACCTTTCCGAAGGGTGTAAAATTTGCATACGCAGCATGGATTAAGGCGGTGGCGGAGCAGCTGCTCCCAACGGGTGGCCTAAACGTTCACAACTTTCAGTGATTTGCCGTAATCAGAGAAAAACGCCTGTCTTGACGGCAAATTGCAGTCTGAAAAGTAAAAGAAGGTGAGAACTTTTCTCTCTTTTTTTTTGGGCTGTTTAAAAGTTATTAACAAGCAAATCCTTCATGTGCCCTCTTAAAATTGTGTTAATAATGCTTTATGCAAATTGCGCCCAGACAGCTGATAATGAATGGCAACTAAAAGAGGCATTTGGCTAATGAGAAATGCTTCAGCTTTGCTTAAATGAAGCCACTTTCTCCTTAAAACTATCCGTTTAATATGTTTTATGTAAAACTTACCCCACTCATTCACATCTGCCTGATGCTCACAGCCATTTAAAGTTCCACACTTCTTGCAATAAATACATCTGTAATGCTCAGACGTAAAAAAAAAAAAAAAATCCTCCTTTATCTTATTGGAATTTTCTTTTTCTTTTTTTCACCTGACTGATGGTTTCTTTCAGACTTTTGGACATCCGTGGTGCCGGTGAGCCATCCCGAATTGCCTGTTTGAAAAACTCTTCAGGTGAAACCACATGCTTCTAGCTTACAAGAGCATTAGACCTGTAAAACGTCTGACACATCTCTGTTTGACAGTTTCCTCCCACTTTTGGCATTTCTAATTTGAAGCAGCTGAAGCAGGTGTCACTCTCTGCCAATCCAGGCTCTCTGCCTGCCTTTTCATTACAGGGTCCTGGATGGAGCTTGGGTTAGTGATAAATTGGTGATGTCTAAAGTCAAATTATGTTGAGGCTTTTTTTTTTTTTTGGCTATTCAAAGTGCTTATCAAACACAGGAATGGAAAGTATTACCAAAAAAAAAAAAAAAAATTGCAAAGTTCCAAGTTGCTGCTAAAAGATGGATTTCTAAAGAGGGAAACCCACGCTAGATTGCCTGCCAATTTCTGCACCTCACATGAGAAGAGCCCCTTTGAATGCTGTTCGTGTAATGCTTGACTGCAAAAGTAATGGTTTTCTATTGGAGGGGGAGCTAAGTCCTCCTCAGCAGGAATTGAACCAGCATAGAACAGCAGACACGTGGAGCCATCTTTCAATTTTCTGCTGTATGCTCAAGAACTTTGGAATTATGGCTTAAAATTAACTAACCTGCTCAGGTTGGCAACACATCTGATTTTTTTTTTCCTCTTCATTGTTCTTTCATCTGGGGACTCGCACAGGTTTCTTATTAAAAATTGAGTGAGCTTTGGTCTTTTTGAAGACATCAATCCTCTGCTCTACTTTAAGCTCTTATGGGAATTTTAATAAACCTAATTTTTATTGAAAAGATCTTCAGAAGTTTAGGATTTTTTTTTTTTACAGGCCAAAGTTGAAGTAATTAAAAAAAAAAGCAAAAGAAAGAATTCACAAAAACCTATAATCCAAAGAGGTTCAATTCAATTGTATTTATATAGCCCAATATTACAACACACTTGACTTAACAGGATTCACACCGGTAAATATACAAAAACAAAAAATCTGTTATAAAACACAATGGCTAATGAACTAGACAGGCGAAGATAAACTGGCCATCCCTGCCCTTAGATCCTCCTTCTCTGTGAGGAAAAACTCATAAAAAAAAAAAGATTCAGGGAAAAAAAACAAAAAAGTAGAAACCTCAGGGATGTCTGAGGGAGAGATAAAAACTGCTCAGAACTATGAGCATTCTGTTTTTTAAATAAGACACCAGACTTGACAGTGTTCCTGTGGAGCAAACAACCCAGCAGTTCCCTGGACTGGTCTCCATTATGCTGTACTGCATTCAAAACATGTAAAATGTTCTCAAAAGTCAAGCTGAGGGACTCTTGAGAACATCAATGTGGTTTTTCCTGTCATAGAGGTTCTGATACTCTCTGTTGCTCCTGCTTGGCAGAACACACGTTGGGGCAAATATTTCAAACATCAAAGGGTAATGATGTAAAGGTAGAGGTTATTTTGTGATACAACCAAGGTAGTTTTGCTTCAACATGTACCACAGTTGTTAGTCACCTTGGCTTGTGTAAGTCTAGGCTCCCCTAAAAGGATTTAGCGAGGGATAAAGTCCTGCCAGGGGGCAACTGGCAGACATTGATGGAGCTCCAGTGTTAGAACTGTTAGAACCGGACTTCCAGCAGAGTGAAGCTTTGTACTCAGTTAGCCCTCCACTCCACCGCCATAAGTCATCCATTGTCAGGATGAGGGTACCTCATTGACAAGGGCCATCGATTTCCTGATTAATGGACCTCTCAGCTATTGGCATCTACTTCTGCAGACATCATTTTAATGTGAGGATGATCAATACTCTCATCAACACTGAGAATATCCCGCCGTCAAGCCTTTCCATCGGTCTGATCACTAAGAGTTCCAAGACTCAAGAAGTTTAGAAAAATTGGTGCCACTTCTGCAGCTAAAGTATCTTTAAATGTGACACTTTTCCATTATTTTGAATTATTGTTGGACAACAACTGTTTTCATCAGCCGAAAAACACATGACTGTGACAATTAGGGGTGTATATCAGCAAGAGTCTGGCGATCCCACGATGCGATACGTATTGCGATATTTTACAGGAACACATTATTAGGGCCCGAGCACGGAGTGCAAGGACCCTATTGTTTTTCGAATGTTTATTATTATTATTATTATTATTATTATTATTATTATTATTATTATTATTATTCTACCGGAAAAGTGGCCATTTTGAGGCCTTTAACATACCCCAAAACTCACCAAATTTGGCACACATATCAGGAGTCGCGAAAAATTTCGTATTTTATAGGAGATTGGCATGGGTGCACAAAGACGGCTCGACAGCGCCACCTACAATGACTTTTGTCCCGACGCCCCGCATATGCTTCAACGTACAAGTTTGATTTTTTCAGGGCATGTTCATCTGATGGAAACCTACAAAAAAGTATATTAGGCCCCACCTGTCAGTCGCACAGGAAGTCTGCTATATTGATGTCAATATGTCATTTTTGCTCCATTTTGGTCATTTGCAGGCCTCGTTCTAGAACGAACTCCTCCTAGAGATTTATGAGTAATGACTCCAAACTTTGGTTTTGTAAACTAGACCCATGTCCGATGTTAAATTGTGAAGCGTTTACATTTTTACGTTTGTGTATGACCGTGGCGGCGCGTCAAAATTGGAGGTCGTTTCGAAAACACGCCATGAAAAGGAAAATGGCCATTACTCAGCGATGCATAATCCAATCTGATTCAAAATTGATGTGCATGATTGTAGTCTGACTCTAAACACATCTGCAGTGAAAGAATCGGAAAAAAGTGTAGCGCCACCTGCTGGCAACAGGAAATGACATGTTTGACTTGGAGCATCACTGCTCCAAGTAGGATGAGCCGACACACCTGAAAATGACGTCCACCTGTTGAAAAGCCATTGAAGTTTACTCCGACAAAAAACCATAACTTTCAACGCAGGGGTGTGGTCGTGACAGAGCGGCAAAGTTGGGCGTCTCGCCATGCACACAAAAGTTGCTCTCACGTGCACATTCCTTGTCCAATCTCACTGAAATTCAATGGATATGATGAAGCTTCCATTCTGAACCCATGGATATGACAATCTTGGACGAGCTCCATAGCGCCACCTAGTTATTTAAAAAAACGTTTTTTGTCGCATTCCGCCCTGTATTTTCTCTGTGCTTTGTCCAACGCTCATGAAATTAAAACTGGAGATACTCAGAAGGGTCTTCTCTCATGATCTAAAGTTTCATGGGTGTAAACCTGACGGTGCCTGCACAAGCCACCACCAAACAGGAAGTGGTTGATTGCATTGCAGTCAGATAATTAAAAATTCATAAAAAATCAGCCGTTTGGCTCTGGAAGCTAAGATTTCAGAATAAGGTGCCTCTTAAATATCTCCACCTTAGATACACAGCACCCGCATGGGTGCACAAAAACGGCTCGATAGCGCCACCTACAATGTTTGTTTTTGCGAGCCCCGCCATGTTCTTTAATGTACAGGCTTGATTTTAACAGGGCATGTTCAACAGATGGAAACCTACAAAAAAGTCTCTTGGTACCAAGCTGTCACTCGTACAGGAAGTCTGTTATATTGATCTCAATATGTCATTTATGCCGTATTTTGGTCATTTGCAGGCCTCGTTCTAGAACGAACTCCTCCTAGAGATTTTGGAGTAATGACTCCAAACTTTGGTGTTGTAAACTACACCCATGTCCGATGTTAAATTGTGAATCGTTTACATTTTTACGTTTGTGTATGACCGTGGCGGCGCGTCAAAATTGGAGGACGTTTCGAAAACACGCCATGAAAAGAAAAATGGCCATTACTCAGCGATGCATAATCCAATCTGATTTAAAATATATGTGCATGATTGTAGTCTGACTCTGAGCACATCGACAGTGAAAGAATCTTGAACAGGTGTAGCGCCACCTGCTGGCAACAGTAAATGACATGTTGGACTTGGAGCATCACTGCTCGAAGTAGGATGAGCCGACACACCTCAAAATGATGTCCACCTGTTGAAAAGCCATTGAAGTTTACTCTGATAAAAAACTATAACTTTCAACGCAGGGGTGTGGTCGTGACGGAGCGGCAAAGTTGAGCGTCTCGCCATGCACACAAAAGTTGCTCTCAAGTGCACATTTCTTGTCCGACCTCACTGAAATTAAATAGATTTGATTAAGCTTCCATTCTGAACCCATGGATATGACAATCTTGGACAAGCTCCATAGCGCCACCTAGTTATTTCATAGGGCACATATGTATTTCCTAACTTATTTTTTAACTATCAACACCAAATTTCACAGACATACATGTCCAAATGTTCCCCGAATATTTTCACAATCATACAATGAACTGCTGAAGTGTAAGGATTTATTTAATTCCACTTGTTTTAAACAGCCTGTCTTGAGGAAAATAAGCAGCAGACATTCACAGCAGCACAGCTGTTACAAGGGTGTCAAATGTCACCCCCCCCCAAACACACACACGCAGCTAAAGGGTCAGGTTAATTAGCAGAACAATGCTGACCCCTTCAATTCAAGGGATTCAAGGAGTATTTATTTCACATTTTTGACTAACAGAGCAGTGTCACGAAAATGGAACAACAGTAAGCAAAATAAAAAATGAAAATTGTTAGAACAATAAATAGAAATAAATCGTGCAAACAGTGCAATTTTCTTCTATCACCATTCATTTTAACCATGTGTCTGAGACTGTAATTATACTGAACCTTTGTGAAAACTGTTTTACGTAGCCCTTGATTGTATAGAAATTGGCATACAAGGTTCTATTGAAATGGATTATGGAGAACTTTATGTTTACAATATTAAATTGATTCTCTTTATAGTATTATCACTATAGAAAAACATTTATTTCAGGATCAATATCAACATCTTTCAGATCTTTATCATTGGTGTGAGATGCTGACAGTTCTAGTTCATCATACTGTGCTATCTTGTCTAACAGATAGCCGTATTCAACTTGTCTAAGGAAAGTATTTGATTCCGTGATGTAAAGTCCATATCTCACTCATAGTTGTATATATCAAGGTTTTGGTGTCCTGGTATAAGGGTGGTTGGTCAACTTGTTATTTCTTTGGTAAACAATATCCCCACTTTGTCTTACTGCTTTTAATTCTGTCAGTAAACAAATTAAATGATCTCAGCAGGTCCTTCAATGACAGCAATGAAATACACAGGAAAGTTTTTCAAAACATTAACAATAAGTCTTTATAACAGTCTGGAGTATATGCAAATTGGTATTATGAAACTTCAGAAGTAACTTTTCCAATATCTAATATTGTTTTCACTCTCCAACCTTTTGGTCAGCTTTACAGTGAGTGATGAAACCTGTTTGTCTATTGATCATAGCAGGAGCCCCATCTGCAGTCACTGCTACCAGCTTTACTAATGGTACCTTTTTCTGCACAAACACTCCTTCACCATGTTATACATTTCAACTCCTCTTGTAGTTGTCTGTTAGGGCAGATGTGTCAAGAGTTCTTCTCTTGTGGAAACGAAAAGCTATGCTTTACTGTTGCCGTCCACAGACTCAACACACTGGACGTTAAACCACCTGCACCTTGCAAGATCCCGGTCCAGCTAATTGGCCAAGTTATCAGACATAGCTGACACTCATCTAGACATTGTAGTGGAAATTAGAAGAGTTCAATTGTTCTCATCCTTAGGGTCAGTGATAGCAGTTATCATCATTGCTTGTTTCTCAATCTGATAAAAACCTTCTTCACCTTGTTAAGAAAATGAGCAGGTCTAAACAAGGCTTAGGTTTAAGAATTTCTTTCATGCTATATGCAAATGTCTTTGTCCCTAAAGGCAACAGATTACAGTCCCCCCCACCCCCCACAGGCTGCTGTCATGTTAACAGTAGCTTTGAGCTCCAGAATGGACAAGATAGAACGACGAGAACGGTTCGAGCGGGGCGTGGCTCGCGGGGCGGTCACCCGTGCCAGGCGGTCGCCCGTGCTCGGGCCCGCTAAATGCTACTTGTAGCTTTAATTTTATTTTTATTTTTTAAGAGTACGATTTGGGAAAAAGTCTAACTGAATATTAATACGCCTTTTATTGTAATAAAGTAGTCAAATGTATTTTATTTAATGATCACAATGTTAACCATTACAACTGTAGCATTACAACCCTAGCAAATTCCTAGTGCTTTTATTTTGGTAACTTAAAATAAATTTGTTCTTAAAAGGAACAGTCAACATTGTCTGATTTTTACAGCAAATATTTTTCAGTATAAGAAAAAAAAATGAATGTGCCTTAACCAATAAGGTAGTTATCCAATTTCTTTAACATTATTCAAAAAAATTTAAAGAAACTATTGGATTTAGAAATCAACTGATTTTCTAAATTATAGAAGCTTTAACTTCTCTTTGCGGTATCAGTCTTTCTTTTTTTTTTTTCGTGCTGCAAACAAGCTGGGATTTCCAGGTTTTATGAATATTCCAACGTGGTTAACTCGTAGCGGGTTACAGACAAGTTCTAGAGTTACTATGAATGCAGTTACCCATTGTGCTATCCTAGGTACTTTAACATTGGGAGTTGGGTCATCTAGACCCCACTAGACAGTGCGCTGAACCTTTTTTCTTCAATGATTTGTGATCTTCACTGGTGTCCATGGATTACATGAAATCCTCTTCACTTTTATCCCCCCCCCCCCCACACACACACATTTGGGGGGGGGGGGGGGGGGTCACACTATATAGTGTGTTCGCCATTTTGTAGCGCTGTCTGAATCTACAATTCCAAAATCCAGTGCTCTGGTAATTTCCCAGAAGTCTCTGCGAAAAACCAGTGTGCATCGATGCTTATGAACATATTTTGCCAAAAAAAATTATTTAAATGCATTTTTTTAGTAAATCATTAAGGTTTTTATCTTCAGAACACAGTGGACTAATAAATAATCATCGCAAAACGTTCATATTAATTAGATTTTAACTTTGTGAAATTGATGACGCCATATCTGCTGTTAAAAAAAAGAAAAGTAGTGAGCATGGTGTCCAAATTCAGGGCACTACATAGTCCCACACTATTTAGTTTTTTAGTAGTTAGGGGTTAGGACGGCCCTTGTGTGACTGACAGGGATAACAGCAAAGAGAACCAAAAACCAAATTAAAGTACTCAATCCTCATATCTTTTGCTCCAACGTCAACATTGTTTTGATTTAATATCATTCCATCAAAATAATGTTTTGAACAGCAGCCTTGCTGTTCTCTGTGCAACACTTTACCGGATCAATGTAATTCAATTGATTCTGTTGCGGAAAAAAATGGGCTTTTACGCCATTTTGCAACACTGTACATTAATGTGTTGCATAATGGTGCATTTCATTAGTAAGAAGTTGGTGGCTCAAATGATTAGAGACAAATGAATAGAAATCAAGCTTTATATTAAATAACCTTCGTTCAAATAAAAAAAAGACAAAGAGCGTAAACCTAAAGCATGTGACGGATACAAGACAAATATCTGACTGTGAGCAGCTGGAAACCATGAACTTACACCGATTGAGGGTGAATAGACAAAAATGAAGCAGCTGTGCTAAATGAAACAAATGAAAAGTAATGAGAAAAGGCAAACCGGACCCAGCTGCACTGATGGATGAGGTTAGCACTAACCCAAAACTTCTAAGCCAAACTAAAGTAAAAAATAGCTTTGAAGGCGCAAATTCTGCTCATAATTTATTGCCTTTTTGTTTGTAAATGTCTCATGCTGGATGTTCAAAACAAGATCCTGTACAAAGATCCATAAATCCAGCATATAGACACTTTTCATAATAGCATACATCACAGGCAACATGCTAGCTTGCAAAAAGCCCACAGCTGAAGCCCCAAACCAGACCGCTGGGTTGACAAATTAGAGAGCGCGGACATCGAACGCGCAGATGAACGATCCTGACGATTCCACGGGATTGTAATAAAACACTATGTCAACTCAAATGCTGTTAGCATTCCGCTGGTCTTGACTTTCGATGACTTTCCCATTGCTTCATCCGGACTCTCTGATTCGATTTCTGCAGAAAAATGTCAGAGCTGGTTTGTATTTGTTATGTGGAAAATTAAGTTTCTAACAAGCAGATTTGCATCGTCCAGGCTGGAATATTTTGACAAATAGTCGTAATAAAAAAACATTTTCTTCCAATGCAGGTAAAAATGGGCTTTCTGATGCAGAATATTAGATCGCTGCCCTGATGTAGATGTATACTATGAGGACAGCATGCTAGCTGAAGAAATGGATCAATTACTTGTGCCATCAATCATCCATCCATTCATTTCTATACCCCCTATATCACTTTCTGGGTCACGGGGTTGCTGGAGCCTGTCCCCGATACTGTTGTGCAAAGAACAGGTCTGTAGTCACTGAGACGTTTTTGTTCCTCCTAGGACATACAAAGACTTACAAGAAGGTATCAATATTGGAAACATGTTTCAAGAATGACTATCCGGAAAAATAAAGTTCCTGTCAAAAACTACAACTCCTAGAGCTCCACCCCTTCACGTTTGGGATAATTGAAATGCCCCAAATGCTCTCTATAGATACCAAAATGAGTTCATTCAGTCATATGCAGTGGTTGAGAGATATTTTCCGGTTTAGAAGTCTCCTCTACACAAGACAAATTTGCATTGCTGGTGGTCAGGAGGATATTTGCAAACTAGAAAGGCTCTACTGTGTTTTTTACTTTAATATTGTGGGATGTTAACCCTTTAACACCAGAGATGTCGCCTGAAAAGCCTTTACAACACGCACTCTTTGACTTATCAGAACTCACGGTTATCCGATCAACGTGAATCAGCGGAGGTGGCTTTTCATGTCAACTGTAAAAAGTGTTAAAAAGCCACTTTTCAACCGATTTACATCAATTGCGTAAACACTTCACTGCTGTAAAGTACTGCAAATCAGCGCAGAGCTGCTTTTCTCTGCTCAGAATGGAGGCCGACCTGGCTGCAGTCAAAATGGCGCCGCCAACATCATCAGCCGGAAGTGAAAATTTTAGAAAATTTTGATTTATTAAAACTTTTGAATCTGAAAAAACTGTAGCTGTTACTGTCTTATTTCTTTTCAAAACAGCTGGATAGTTCCAATGTTGCTCACTGTTGGTCACCGGTAATGTTGGGTTGGGGTTGGGAGGGGCTGTAAGCTAGAGAGAGATGGGTGGCGGAAGAGGGGGCGGAGTTGTTCCGCACTAACAATTCCTCCCACAACATAGAGGTAAATTTTGAATTAACTTCTGTCAAACTCAATGTTCTACATGACGATACAGGTTTTTGATTTAGCCTAAAAATGACCTAGTCATAATTAAAGGCAGCTGGAAGGCTTTGAAAATATATCAACAGATATTTGGAGTGGAAGTGCAGAATTGCAGTATTATAGTAGTATACTTTTCCTGCCTCTGAAGTAAAAAAGTCATTAAGTATGAAAAAAATGTCAAGATTAGCAAGGATGCTTGAAAACCTCATGCTGGATGGATGGTTGTTACATTTCTCCCATACTGAAGTTCAAAAACAATAATGTACACTATCAGGTCTAAATAATGGCTGCCTTTTATTTGTCTGAGTTGGTGTCATTGTTTATGCGCTTGTTTAACGTTTCCCCCAATCATACATTTTGTCACCAACATCCATCAGGATAAAAGTTTAGGAGGGATTTCAGCCTGATTCATGCCAGACAATAATTTATTTGATTACAGTGACAAACTGGAAGCGACAGGCTGCACTATAGTACGACAAATTCATGTGTAATTTCCGCTGTTATTGTTTTTTTGGCAATTTTCTGACTTATGCTGATGCTAAGATTTGAGACGGCTTGTTTTGATGGATAAAACCACACAGATCAGTGTGTTGGTGTCCGTCTGTTTTAACAATGAGCTGTTCTGAGTTTTCCCTAAGGGTGAAAAGCCCAAATTACTTTTGTTTTAGAGAACAGCTAATTTAGCTATTAGGAAAATGTCATCTTAATCATTTTAAATTCTTCCACCATGCATTAAGTAATAATTATGATTGTGTTTCTCTGTTTTGATAGTAGTTTTTGACACACAGCTGAAGATCATTAAAAATAACCAGGAAGCAAGTTTTTGTTTTTCATGATCCTGATGTGGTGTTGATGATAGACAGGAGGGTATTTTGTTCTATGAATAGGAATTTCTTTGAATTTGATTGTCTGTTGGGCATTCAGATCATCTGTTTTATAACAAAGCTGAAAAAAGTTTACTTTTACAGTAGCCACAATGGGGCTCAAGCCAGGGTCTCATTGTTTTTTTGTTTTTTTTTAAAGGAAAGGAGGGAAGAAGAGAGAGGGATGTTAGAGAGAGGGGGGGGGGTAGGAGGGTGATAATAGGAGGGGAGGGGGTAAAACCATGAAGCAGCATAAAGCAACAAGTTTACTGGATGTTTATCACTACGGTAAGGTTCAAATGTAGTACAAATCTCAAAGGGTGGGGCCTGTCCACACACACACTCAAATGTTATCAACACACCTGTTAGCTGCAGAAATGTCCACATGTCAACATGTACACAAAAAAGATATTGTTCACACACGCATAGTTATGCCTTCAAACCAACTAGTGTGAAATATTTAATTAATTCAATCATGCAAACTATTAGTGCAAAGGTGAGTTAACACCTGTGCTCAGGTGAGTGTTTATGTTCTTCTAAAATGGATGGTGGAAAGTGAAAAGAAGGAGGGAGAGTGCCCAGCCATCCCCACACCAAGACCCCCGCCGCAGCAGCAGCTAGAACCCCCCAACGCCACACGGCAGCAGGCAGAGAACAACCGCCCCCGGGCGATCACATCCACCACCCAGGCCAGGGATAGCAGGACCACCACAAGGCCCCCAGAGCCAGAGAGCAGGGAGGCATGGGGGGAAAGAGAGCGCTGCCCCAGCCCAACCAGGAGAGCAGCCCCCAACGCAGGGCCCCACCCGAGAAGGGCGCCCACAGCCCCAGACGAGTACCTCATCACCACCCAGGAGTTCCGGGCATCCCCCTGCCCCAACCCCAGGTACGAACCAGGACCCCCCAAGGGAGACCCGCTCCGCGCTCCAGGCAGCCACCCACCCGGCCCACGGTTGGTCCAGGAAGGAGCAAGGCAGGGGACAGCCATCCCCACCCAGGAGGGGGGCACCCCGGGAAAAAGGGGGGCCCACGAGGGGTGTTGTAAACATTGCCCGACCAGGCTCGGCCACAGTTGGAAATTGGGCGAGGCCCAGCGCCCAGGGGCAAGGACCAGGACCCACCCCACAGGGACACGGACACCCCCGTCTCAGGTGTAATGTGAACCCCCTCCCTGCGCGGAGAGAGCACCGCCAGGCCCTGGAAACCGGCACCCACGGGCCACGGCCGCCGTTGCCAAGGGCCCAGTACCCCCCACCAGGGATGGGGTAGGGGACAGATGGTCCTAGGTCCCACCTTCGTTGCAAAATGTGTGTGTGTGTGTGTGTGTGTGTGTGGTTGTTAGGGTGTGTGTGCATGTGTGTGTTTGTGTTTGAATGTATATTTTTAGGAGTAAAAGGTGTGTACTAAGGGGGTGCAGTTATAATTGGCGGGTAGGGCGCTGAGGGGACACCTCCTGATTACTCACAATGATGTCCCCTCACTCTCCCCACCAATGGTCCCTAAATGTCTAAGGTGCGAGTAAAATTGGCGGGTAGGATGCTAGGAGGACATGAGGACATCTGGTGCTTGCTGGCAGTGATGTCCAAGCACCCCCCCTAGCAAGGGCCCTACATGACTAAGATGCAAATAAAACAGAGAGGGGGGGCCCATTCCATACGGCAACCATGGGAGGGGGACCACTGCCAAGTAGCCCCCCCCCCAAGTGCATCGCAGGCTAAATCCCCCACCCCCTCACCCTAATATGAGATTATATGAGGAAGGGGGTAAATTGGGGACAGCTGGTAGACTGTCCCCTGGTGGTCAAACAGCTGTCCCCCAGCCCCCCCTAGCATAGGGCCCAGGTCCCCCAGCCCCGGGGCCCCATCCCCCAAGGCGCCGACGCATCAGGCCCAGCACGACCCACCCCACAAAAGAGAGAGGAGCCAGAAAGCGCTGCCCCCAGTGGAGTAAGGTGCTTAAATACCAATTTGACAAAGTTATGTGAAACCACTTGACATCATATCTTTAAGTAAAGCGAATAGCTTCTTTTTTAGTGTAGCCCCTTGTGGTGATTTAAGGAACTGCAGCATTTGGTGCTTCCGTTTTGTCTGTTTGTTTGTTTTTTTTCATTTATTTTTTAAACCTTTTTTTCAAATCAATAAACACAACAGACATAGCAATTATGACTTCATTATTTGGCATCCAGGTTATTAAATGTTACAAACACTTTTTTGCTAAGATTAGCATTCATCCTATTAGAAAAACAACTCTAAAAAAAACAGCTTTTCATGATGTATAAAATGAAAAGGCTCAGCCAAAATTCATCCTTTCACATTACATGAGTCCATCTGGCCTTAATCCAGCCTCAAGACTCTACTGCTGTCAGTCCCTGTCCGAAATATATGCTGCAAAAACAGGGTTGGGAAGGTTCCATGTGTTCCATTAGGAGTAATTTCTTGTCTGGTCTAATGCTGAGTAAACAGATGATCCTTCTAAGAAGCTTTTTATGAATGAATACCATAATGTGTTAAATAGATTTACTTAAAATAAGTAAAAGGGAGGACGGTAGGCAGTGATTGTTAAAAGAAAAGATCTTATTATGTGTAATTATTTGTGATATTTCTTAAACTGTGTCCCTTATCCAATTGAATAGAGGTTTACATTCTGCTATAGTCATGAGGACACATTAGTTTCACACTCCAGGAAATTGCTACTTTCAATTCAAATGTATTTGGATGAAAAAATACATCAAAGATTTGAACTGTGATGTAAAGTCACTCATGCTCACAGATACATTTAGATTTGGAAACTAATAAGGTTTAATTTCTCTTGGAGTTCTGACTGTTGTTAAAGTAATCATGCCTTAAAAACACACAAATCAAACTAAAATATTTAAAATCCTTGTCTTCCACTTAACTAAAATTAGTTTAATGCAATTTTTTCAAAACCTCTTTTCCTCAGTTATACATTGCTTGATTGACATAAATATATATGTATTTTCTATTTATTTTAGATAGTGATTTTTTTATCATTATTGGCAGTTAACATTTTTTGTATTCATCAATATATTCTTAAATGCATCATATTGCCATATTGACCTTTTTTTTTGCACTATAGGATTACAAGAAGGAATTGCGCATTTTTTAGCTTATGTCGTACAAAAGGCGCACAGAACTATAAGGCACATGTGATTACGCCAACTCCCAACTTTGTTACAAAAACGTAAAACACAGTCCGACATCCTACACGTTAGAATAGTTTGTCCCATTAACATAGAAAAATGTTAACAACAAAAAAAAATTAACACGTAAAATAGAGTTAAACTGTAAAAACAAAATGCTACTGTGACTACGCTAACTTCAACTTTGTTAGTAACGTGTAAAAAATAAATAAAAGAACACTCAGACACCATTAAATGTTAGCCACGTTAGAAGAAGGGGTATAATGATTTATTTTAACAACAATTCAATGTGATTTCATAATTTTGGTTGCCGATTCGACTCACTTTCAATATTGGTTCATTTTAAACCATCCGATTCACTGACCTAGAATTGATCCAGGACATGTTTAGCCAAAACCTCAACCAGTGTGACTCAGAGATAAATACCTGGATACTGAACAGTGCAGGTGACGTTTTCCAGATTCCTTGTATTTCTTGCAAGATGATCAAGTGTAAATTAAATATTTGTATAAGCAAACAAATAAACAAGGATTAATGGCAAAGTTGTTTTTTTTTTTTTTACATCTAAATAATCCAAAGGGAACATTATTGGAACACTCTACCACACTATATGGTCACATTTCTTCAAAGTGTTTCCACAGACTGGACTGTAATGATGGACTGACCATTTTTTGCAGCATCACATATGTGTTGTCCGCTGTGATGCACTTGCTCGTTTTTACGTTATAGTGAAATAAACCCACCATGTTACAATGGTATTTTCCTGATTCGATTCGAGTATCGATTGATCTAATTTAGAAGCTATTTTTTATTGGTACTGGTTGATTTGATTCTACAGATTGATCTGGTTCATTCCTAGGAATAGAACTGGATCCATCAATTAATCTATTAACTGTTAAGCACTAGTTAGCGTAATTACAATGACATGTGACTTTTCCTACGCAATGGGGTATCCGTATACAACGCCTCTCTCACCCTCCGCGGGTGGTTTCTCCTCCAAGCTCGGGTCCTCTACCAGAGGCCTGGGAGCTTGAGGGTCCTGCGCAGTATCTTAGCTGTTCCTAGCACTGCACTTTTCTGGACTGAGAGGTCTGAGGTCTTTCCAGGTATCTGTTGTAGCCACTCCTCAAGCTTGGGGGTTACTGCCCCGAGTGCTCCAATTACCACAGGCACCACCGTCACCTTCACTTTCCAGGCTTTCTCCAGTTCTTCTCTGAGTCCCTGGTATTTCTCCAGTTTCTCATGTTCCTTCTTCCTGATGTTCCCATCGCTTGGCACTGCCACATCCACCACAACGGCTTTCCTCTGTTCTTTATCCACCACTACGATGTCTGGTTGGTTCGCCATTACCATCCTATCAGTCTGGATCTGGAAGTCCCACAGGATCTTTGCCTTCTCATTCTCTACCACCTTCGGAGGTGTTTCCCATTTTGACCTTGGGGTTTCCAGTCCATATTCTGCACACATGTTCCTGTATATTATTCCAGCCACTTGATTGTGCCGCTCCATGTATGCTTTACCTGCCAGCATCTTACATCCTGCAGTTATGTGCTGGATTGTTTCAGGCGCCTCTTTGCACAGCCTACACCTTGGGTCTTGTCTGGTGTGGTAGATCTGAGCCTCTATCGCTCTGGTGCTCAGGGCTTGTTCCTGAGCTGCCAGGATGAGCGCTTCAGTGCTGTCTTGTAGGCCAGCCCTTTCTAGCCATTGGTAGGACTTCTTGATATCAGCCACTTCAGTTATGGTCCGGTGGTACATCCCATGGAGGGGTTTGTCCTCCCATGAGGATCTGTCTTCCAGCACTGTATCCTCTGCTCTCCATTGCCTGAGACATTCACTGAGCACACTGTCAGTTGGGGCCTTGAGCTTGATGTATTCATGCATCTTGGATGTTTCATCCTGGATAGTGGCTTCTACGCTCACTAGTCCTCGGCCTCCTTCCTTGCGGCTAGCATACAGTCTCAGAGTGCTGGATTTCGGATGGAACCCTCCATGCATGGTGAGGAGCTTTCGTGTTTTAACATCCATGGTCTGTATCTCTTCCTTTGGCCATCTTATTATTCCTGCAGGGTATCTGATAACTGGCAGTGCATAGCTGTTTATTGCCCGGGTCTTGTTCTTGCCATTGAGCTGGCTTTTCAGGACTTGCCTTACTCGTTGAAGGTACTTAGCTGTTGCAGCTTTCCTTGTTGCCTGCTCCAGGTTGCCATTTGCCTGGGGAATTCCTAGGTACTTGTAACTGTCCTCAATGTCTGCTATTGTTCCTTCTGGGAGTGAGACCCCCCCTGTGTGGACTACCTTGCCTCTCTTTGTCACCATCCGGCTGCATTTCTCGAGCCCGAATGACATCCCAATGTCATTACTGTAGATCCTGGTGGTGTGGATCAGGGAGTCAATGTCACGCTCATTCTTAGCATATAGCTTGATGTCATCCATGTAGAGGAGGTGACTGATGTTGGCCCCATTTCTGAGTCGGTATCCATAGCCAGTCTTGTTGATTATTTGGCTGAGGGGGTTCAGACCTATGCAGAACAGCAGTGGGGACAGAGCATCACCTTGGTATATCCCACATTTGATGGACACTTGTGCAAGTGGTTTCCCATTGGCTTCAAGGGTGGTTTTCCACAGCTTCATTGAGTTTCTTATGAAGGCTCTTAGAGTCCTGTTGATGTTGTACAGCTCCAAGCATTCAGTGATCCATGTGTGTGGCATTGAGTCATAGGCCTTCTTGTAATCAATCCAGGCTGTGCACAGGTTGGTGTGTCGTGACCTGCAGTCTTGGGCGACTGTTCTGTCGACCAGGAGTTGGTGTTTGGCTCCTCTGGAGTCTCTACCAATGCCCTTCTGTGTGTTGCTCATGTATTGATCCATGTGCCTATTTATCTTGGTTGCAATGATGCCTGACATGAGCTTCCATGTTGTGGAGAGACAGGTTATTGGCCGGTAGTTGGATGGGACTGCACCCTTTGAGGGATCCTTCTGGATCAGGATCGTTCGCCCTTCCGTTAGCCATTCGGGATGAGTCCCATCTCTTAGCAGCTGGTTCATTTGTGCTGCCAGGCGTTCGTGGAGTGTGGTAAGCTTCTTTAGCCAGTAGGCATGTATCATGTCAGGGCCCGGTGCTGTCCAGTTCTTCATACCTGAGACTCTTTCTTGGATGTCTGCCACTGTGATGGTTACTGGATTCTGTTCAGGGAGGTTGCTGTGTTCTTTTCTCAGAGAGACCAGCCACTGGGCATTGCTGTTATGTGCTGTCTCTTTCTCCCATATACTTTTCCAGTACTGTTCAGTTTCTAGCCTTGGTGGGTCTGCTCGGCTGTTTTGACCCTGCCACCGAGCGTACACTTTCGCTGGTTGAGTTGCGAACAGCCTGTTTATTCGTCTGGCCTCATTGTCTCTTGTGTATCTCTTTAGGCGGCTACTCAAGGCTAGGAGCCTTTGTTTGGCAGTTTCCAGGGCTTCAGGTATGGGCATCTGGCTGTATCTCTTCGGTACTTGCTTTCTCATTGTACCTCTTTGAGCCTCTGTTAGCTTACTCACATCCTTCCGAGTTGCCTTGATTTTGGCCTCTAACCGTTGCTTCCATGGTGGGTATTGTTTTCTTCCATGGTTGCTCTTATAGCCAAGCATCTCAAGGATCACTGCTGCTGAGGTGTAAACCAGTTCATTGGTTTCTGTGATGGTTGTGGTAGGAATTGCCCTCAATGCTTCATTCACAGTTTCCAGTAGACTTTCAGGCAGTACATCACTTAACCGTTGTAGCTGGTGTCGGGGTTGCCTAGTGTTCATTGTAGACATTATCTTGTTTTTCAGGTCAGTTGCAGCCTCGCTCAGCGTAACTGTGGTTGTTGGGGTTGTGTACCCAATCTCAGGGTGTGAGTGTGGTATAACCTCCTCTCTGACCCGTTGTTCCGGCTCTCCCGTGGCATTGTACTTTATCACTTCAATCTCAAGCTGTGATAGGAGTTGGCGTTTGTGGATATTCGAGCATTGGGCTACCAGTTGTTTGGCAGTTAGCCTTGATTGTGGGTTTCGAAGCATCCATTCATTCCACATCCTCTGCATGTACCCCCTCTGGGATGGATTACTTGAGTAGTAGCATTCTAACAGATCCTTGTTCTCGCATCTAGTCCATTTCCGTCTTGTTCCAGTAGCCCACTTTCCATCAGAGTGCTCTGGTCCCAGACCTTGTTTGGCCGGGCGACGTCTGAGCCGGCATGACATGTGGTTCATTGTCTCTCATATAGTGAGGTAGGCATTAGCGTTAAGGGTCTTGCCCAAGGACCCTCACTGGGTGATGTTAATTGCCCGTCATTGTTATGGCATTTGCCCCATTTCCATTGTTATGGTAATTGCCCCATTCCATTAATCACCATTAATAAACCGCTAGTCAACACACTCAAGCTGACATTCTACTCCAGGGTTCGGTCTTAGGAGGGTGTGAATACAACTCAATGCCCATATCACAGAAATTCATTATTGTAGTGCTGAAAATTTTAAAACAGATTAACCCTCTTACAACAGAACTGAATTGTAAAGTGGTTGGTTTCTTCCATTAATGTCATAGTTAATTAGTTGCCTGCTATTTGGGCTAATGGCTGCATGACATGGTTTATACCCCTTAATTATAGTGGTATTATTGCGTGCCTCTGCTGTTCTGGAGAAAGCCTGGGTGTGGATAAGCGCTGTCAGCGCTTTCTGCCCGAGTCTCTGAATCACAGCATTATTGGTTGTTAAGAACAACATATGGAATGCTTTTGCTTTGCAACCCCCCTTATCCCCACCCCCCCAATGTACAATCAAGACTCAAGATGCCCATCGTAGTTAACCACACAGCCTGTTCAGTGTTGCTGATAAAAATAGCAAGGCACTCAATTGCTGCTCTATGTCACGCAGTGGTAACAGTGCTGTTAAAGACAGAACACAAAGTGTATTCATCTAAACTCTGTGCGGCTGTCAGTGTCGGAACCCCTTTTTAGTATATGATGTTTGTTCAAAACTCAATCACCATGCAACATTTTTGGGTATGAAGACGATCACTGCACATGTTTTATATTACAGACAATACAGTTAGTCAACAAAGGAGGCTGTATTTTTATTTTGCCAGCATTGTATTGCAGTTGTACTTTGCTAGACTCAAGGGGGTGGGTGGGTGGGAGGAGAAACAAGATGTGACACCCCCAATGGCCAGACAAAATGCCGGCAGAGGCCTTGTATGTATTCAAGGTTGACTCCTCTCCTTGGGGACCATTAGTAACAACCTTTCAGAAGTACTGATTGAAAGAAGCAGTGCTCTGCATATCAACAGGAAGAAACATCCCCAGAGGTTGGTAGTCTGGTCGCAAAGGTGTAAAGAGGAGCTGACGAAGGGAGGTGGTGCAGAATGAATGAGAGCAAAGGAGACTATCCATGAAAGAGGGAAAAAGGTAAAATATTCACCAGGGACGCTGGAAGTTAGGCTAAAGGGCTGTAGCACCCCCTGTTGACATAGGATCATTACTACTAGATAGATAGATAGATAGATAGATAGATAGATAGATAGATAGATAGATAGATAGATAGATAGATAGATAGATAGATAGATAGATAGATAGATAGATAGATAGATAGATAGATAGATAGATAGGTTAAATATAACTTTTATAGTAATAATCTGAAACAACAGGTGCTGTCTCTGGACACCGTTGCTCCTGGTTGCACCACAGCTCTTCTAAAGTATCCAATGGCTTCCATCATTCACTGTCAGCCACAGCACACCTGGACTCCCAACCAGACATAACTAGAACTACAAACACACAAAAACTTTATGTTGTGAGTCTTGCCAGGGTTGACGGTTTTAAACCAACAGCAGGGATTCACCCAACATGGCAGAAAGATAGCAACAGTTCTTTGTTAAAGTTATGTTCACTTTTCAGGACCAACCAAATGTAGCTAACTTGGAATAGGAGTCACAAACAAAAATAATGATCAGTTTATTTTTATTTAGGTTCATTTTATTGTGTTTCATAGATAGTATACATAAAAAATGTAACAATTCGTTATATACTTTTAATGTATTTTCCACATGAGATTATAGGTGCGCAATCAACGAATGGCCTATTTTTTAAGTTTAGTCATATAAACTATAGTCCATATGAGGGCATTTCTTTCACCTCAGCCAGTCGACTGTATTAATCGAGTTTCACGTTCAATAAATGAGGCCTTTTAATTATGAATTCAAAAAACTGAATGGTGATGTCATTTTTCCAAGACAAAAATAGCAGGAAGTGTATCTAATATTACGGAGAACTTATAAAAAAATATATTTTTATCCTTCTTTGTCGGCTCTGCTGCATTAGAAACCCCTACAATAAAATTATATTGTCAAGTACATGCATGTCTGAACAAATTTTCCCATTACGGAAAATACTCATGGTAATTATTATCCAAAAGTAGCAGTGAAAGGTTGAGAAAAGATACAGATATGATGACACTCTTCCTCCAGGGGAACAGTCTGCAAAATTTTAATGAAGTGGCTCAATATCCTTCCTCCCTGAGTAGCCATTTGATCACTGTGCTTCTTCCTTTTTCTAGTGCTTAAAGCAGCACCTGAGACAACGGCGCACCACGGTTTTAATTGTCCAGATGGCACACTGTTGGTATGTGATTAACGCACGCTCAGTTAAAGCGTCGTTTTCCTGTTCATTTTTGCTCGCTAAATCCAGGAAAGAGCAAAAGCGTTTGAGAAGCCTCAGTGTTTTAACTGTGCAATAATAAATAAATAAACAGAGTAGAGATATAACCTCATAAGACATTTGCAGTCAGAGACCGGCACCGCTGCGCTGTCAAATCTACAGGGTGAAATATCACCTCTGCAGGAGAAAAGTGAATCAAACGACACACACGGCAAACCTAAAGACGGAAGAGCTTGCGGTGTATTGGTTGATCTATCAACACCATCTCTCTCTTGGAGGCAGCGCAGACAGGAAAACCATAATTCACATTTTTAAACAATAGTCTCTCCATCTTTGTCTTCCAGCTCTGGCAGGACAACTTTGCCTCAAACGTCTGGAGAGAAATTAGCAGCCATTGTCAAATTCGAAAAAGAAAAAGTCTCGACAGCCTATTTTGGTGGTTTAATTTAAAGAAACTTGCTGTGTGATCTTGAAATTCAGACGAGTTGGGATAGCTGTGGCAGGAAACACAAAGAAAGCGTCAACATATCGATGGAGCTGCAGCTCACTAGAAAGCATTGATTCGAAGATGGTGTGAAGATTTCTAAGTGGAAAAAGCCTTCTGTGAAAAAGTGTCATGAGTCATTGAGGTTATCTCGCTGCTTTTTGTCTAGGTACACAACTCCTTTCTGCCCACGTTGAGGGTAAAGAATACATAGCAGTGCAGACGAGCACAGCCAGATTCTTGGGCTGCGTGCTGCAATGAAAAACCAATTCTTTCCCCCATATCTTTAAGCGATGGTGGCCTTATTTTAGAAAATGTGGATTAAAAACTTCACTCATGGATAGTTAAGGTATAGATAGCCAAAACTTGGCAAAATGTGAACAATTAGTTAAAAAGATTAAGGCTGAAGGTGGCATGTTAAGGTAATTTAGCTATTTTAATGGAAAACAACAGAAAACAAACAAAAGTGTTGATGGGACCCAAAAACCAGAAAATGTCTAAATAATGATATTTGATTGGGAGGTACTCTATGTTTCAAATAAATGACTTTGTATATTTTGCAAACAGTTTGTAAGAAGCTAAAACCTGAACTGTCAGGAAAAAGTGTCTTTTTGGACAAAAACCAAAAAACCAGGAGAAAGTCTCTTTAATCTGAAGCAAATTGAATGGCCCCTTTGCACCCCCCTCATAACAAGCCCTCATTGGCTGAGTGGCTGCTACACACCCCTCATTCTCCCCCTAGACCCCTGCCACCCACGTCAGAGCTGCACATGACAAATTCATGACGTTTTAACTTTTCTATTAGTTTTATCTCCATAGCAACCATTTGATGTTTTGATCAACTGGTGGTGACAAACAGGTTTATGTCATTTTTAGAAGAATCAGCAAAAGTAAACTTTTGGATTTCCTTGGCAACAAAGGGTTTTTAGTTAGCCACGCCCACATTCCTAATGTGCACACATCGTACGTCACATCGGCGTTTTGCTGGGCTTCAGCCAGGGATTTTTATATTTACTTTTTCACAACATTCTAGTAAAACATGTCCAAGTAACATGAAAAAAAGCCACTTTTGCAAGCTCGCCACGCTAATGCTGTTCAAAATCTACAATGTCCAATTTCAAGATTTTTTCCAAAAGCAACTTCCCAACAATGCTGGAGTGGTTAGGAGGCGATGGATCAAAATCCCTTGCAGGAGTTTTGATTAGTAGAAGGAATTCAAGATTCCGGCCTTTTCCCAAAGTCACAGATCAATGAAACTTTAGTTGTGGCTCTATACTTAGACTTAAGGCGAGCGTGGGAAATTTCATGAAAAGTTTTCTTTTCTCATTTTGTTGGAAAATGTTAAAATTGCTAATTTCACACCTTGCTACAAAATGGCTGCTAATCTGCAGCTACGGTGGCCATCCCATAACAATTCCCTTTGGAAATCCGTTTTGATTACGTTAGTGGATTTAGAAAGATTATTTTTAACCCCATAAGAGATTTTGGCCCCATACATTTTTGTCTTTCTGTGATGTCATCATTTTTTTCGTGGGGGGGTGGGGTTGTAAGGTGCGTGCATTGTTAGTACGTTTTTGAGAAAAGAGGAACTGCACAAACATTACGGTCGGTTTTCTGTTTGTGATTATGTTTTGCTTTTGGTTCAAATCAAGAAATGGATGGTTACCATGGTAACTAGTTGCCAGAACATTTTCATTTCTGAAATTAAATGGCATATACCTTCTTAAAAATGTATTTGCATTTTACATTGGTGTAAATGTCTATCATAGAAAACAAACTATATAGAGCTTCGTACAAATCCTAAACTTTAAATAAAAAAAAAAAGTAAAAAAAAGCACTGTTGCTACTGCACTTCCATAGTCTAATGCTTTTTTTTTTTTTGCTAGCCCACAAAGTGCTTTTTTTTTTATTCGCAGGCACACTTCAATGAACACACAGGGGTGGTAACCTAAAGTTCAGCCCAAGGACATGTGGAAAGCCAAGGCCAGGAATCAAGCGAGCTGGTGACCTTTCAATTAATAGATGACAGTTTTCCCATTTGAGCTAAAGCCAGTCTGCAGCGTTTGTTGTCACTTAGCCTAAGGAATCAAACCAGGATTTGTTTGTTTCTTAGCTATTCTACTTTTACTTGTGGAAAAAGCAAACGACACACAAAAAAAAATTTATTTTAAGCAACCAAACAAATTCTTTTCCCATTCAAATATTCTATATATTTCAAAAAGAAATAGCACATTTAGAGCCTATTTTGAAAATATTTTGACATCCTTTTGATGAATTATACACAAATTCCTTGCTTCCAGTCTCTTAAGTCCCCAATTCTCCAAAAGAAGTTTAAAAAAAAGACACCCACCACTCTCCTTGGCCTCACTGGACAGAGTAAAGGGGGCACCTGACAGCCCTGAATTAATTGACATGCCCCCAAGAGGTTGTTCTCTAATAACATATCGATCCAGCAGGCCTGATATGCAAAGCATCTGCCACGCATGTCGCTGGTGAGGTGAAACAAATGCCCTCCGAAAACCTTCGACCGAGCTGCTTTGATTAAGGGAAAGTATTAGCGACCGCAATCACAATGAACCAATGTGGCAGGTATTTCACTCTGAACCAAGGCACAGCCTGTCCTCATTAGCAGATATTTATCCCACCGCTGCTTTTAGAAGTTACAAGAATTCCGTCTTTTTTTTTTTTCCTTTTTTTAACCCGAGGAGATTTGAAGCAAAACCATTCATTTGAATTCCACAGACATTCAAGCAAAAAAAAAAAAAGATGTTTTCGCATAAAAACAAGGTAGACCTTAATGGAAGCTGTACTAATTGAGTTTGTTGCATACACACTGTGCGCTAGGCCAAAAAAAAAAAAGAGTAACCCAAGCTACCCTTTTTTACGAAGTCCAGTGGAATAAAAGCTGAAATACAGTAAGTGGTCCATGAAAAGTGGTATTGACAGGTACATTCCTCACTACAGCAATGTCCTCTTAAAAGGTCAGGCAGGTAGACACTCTACAAGACTGCTTTAAATGAGACTAAGGCTGCCGTGCGCCAGAGTACACCGAGGTGGAGAGATTAAGTTAAATGAGGAGGGGGGACATTCCCAAAGCCTCACACTTTGCACCTTCAACTTAACTCAAGTAAAGGGGGAAGGCGTGGAAAAAACAGAAAGAGAAAATTCTATACATTATTTTTCTTTGCTTTATCTTTTGATTGTTTTAACACTTGTGCTATCCAAGGCACTTTAACATTGGGAGTTGGGTCATCTAGACCCCACTAGACAGTGCGCTGAACTTTTTTCCTCAATGATTTGTGATCTTCACTGGTGTCCATGGATTACATGAAATCCTCTCCACCTTTATCCACCTTTGTCATGGTAGGGAGAACACGTCAATGTAAGGGTGAGGTCATCTGGACCCCATAAGATAGCACAAGGGCTAAAACATACAGTACCTTGCAATTCAAGAAACCTTCATAATCTCCAAAAACAAGGTACAGTTTTACAATCAAGGTTAGTTTTACAATTGATAAAACTAACACACAAAGTACTATATTTCCATACAATCTGGAGCGCCCTCTATTTGGATTCTGGTTGTGCTTTCTGATGTCAAAGCGATTTTGGGAGGTCAATAGCGTTTTGTCTAAATGCTTGACTGGGTGATGTGCTACTTTACACTTGGCATGTGACTCGAGTTCAAGAATGCGCTAAACGCAGATGGTGTTCACACTGAACAAGCAGGGAGGAAACTCTTAATTGTGGACTTCATCTCCATGATCAATTTTCAAACGGTTCCTACTTCATTGAATTAAAAAGGGGCGTCATCTTCACGTTACCACCAAATCCAAGTCCTCGACTGGTCAAACGTCAACCTGGTTTAACTTTCAACATGTGCTCAATGGCTATGCGCTTTGTACTTAAACCCCGAAAAAGGCCTTAAGAATGTGTCTAACTACATGGGAATGTAAGAGATTGGAAAATGGCAGTCGAAAACACGCATTTACACAGGCTTCCGCATACTTTTCGTTAAAAGTGGTTGCATGAGAATGGCTGTGTGAATATAGCTTAATTGTGAATCACATGGTTAATGGTTATGGACAACGCGTTACTAACAAGGTTTGGAGTTAGCGTACTCCCAGTAAACGTTTGTATTAGCGGTATCAGTCAGTTATTTAATGTGTGTTTTTTTGCGAGTTACAGGTATTGTTTATATGCTAATCCAGGTAATGCTTCTAACATGTAGCATGTTACAAACAAGTTCTAGAGATTCTGTAAGTGTTGGTTAATGCCTGACGAAGTATGCATTTTCACTTTTTAACACACGCCGTGGAAGCCTGAACCATCTTCCGTGAAGTGCGTTAAAATGTAATAACCGCACACTTCGATGGCCATTAACCCGTTTATACCATGGTCACATACAAAAGTAATAAATATTAACCAGTTTTTAGTCCTTAATTCTTGTTTTTTTTTTCTGATTTGGATCGCCTTTCTCACAAAAAGCAGACTATTTGACAAATGGTCCGCGTCGCGCTGCACCACCGCTGCAGTCAAGATTCAGCAATATACTGTATATATGCTGATTTTTCAGATGGGTTGAATAAAGCATCAGTTCAGAGAGAAAGTTCACCTCTTACCGCTTGTTTTTGTCCAAATGATGAAGCAAAAGGTTGTTTTAAAGAAGCCGGCGCAGTGATACAAAACATTTAAGCAAGGTGACCGAAACTTCTTTTTTCACCCTGCGGTTATCCTGTGGTATATCACTTTTTAATGTACACCCAGCAGCCTATCAGAATCGAGTATTCACCCTGGACCATGGTATTAAACGCAGATAATAAAGTCTGACTGACAAACAGACTTATCTCTGACTCTTTTGTCTCGCTTAATGTGCCTTATAGTTCAGTGTGCCTCATATGACATGACAAGTTCAAAAATAAATCATTCATAATCTGGTGTTCCCTATAGTGCAAACAATATAACCAAAGTTTTGTTCTGAAAGTAACCAAATTTTATAATGTGTAGCTGTTCAAAGAAGCATCTCTTACATGTCTCCTTTTGGTTTTTACTTAAAAAAAAACCAAAAAGTAAAAGACAATTTGTAAACTGTAGTCAATTTTTTAAGGTCTCAGTTTTACTGGATGGGCTTGAGTCTTTGGAAGTGGGATGTTGAATCAGTGAAAGTGCACATGAAACAAGAAAAACTGAAGATACTTGGCCTAAACAACTTTTATAAATTAGGCAATTTTTTATTACATGGCCTGGGAGAAACCATGATTGGTAATTAATGAAATAGATTTTTTTAAAGTGTTTAAATAATATATTAGAAATGTTTTTTTTTAGACCAGTTTCAAAAGAGTTGTTTTTCTTCAATCATTTCTTTAAAGCCTAGACTCTGTGTAAAGTCCTTTGAAACATTTTTTTGCAGCAGTTTGAAGCACTGTGGTAGTCAAGCGCACTGACTAATTACAATGGTTTCGGTTTGACACGGTGCTTTTTTCAATCAGCATCACTTTGCGTCTGTGGACCAGTAACACCAGTTTTTTTTGTGTTTCTTTTACTTCCTATTCCCAAACAAGCAACTGTCTGGTGATAAGAAGGTGAAAAAGGAGAAAAAAAAAAGGTGATAAAATGGTATTTAGGTCTCTAACATTTTCAGATACAAAGCTAACTTTCATATTTATGTAGCTTTTGTATTATTGTAAATATCAACTGAGTTTACAGAGTCTATATGATTAATGATGTTTGCATAAACATTAATAAATGGCTGCAGCATTGCCTTTAAACAGACTTCAGACATATACACACACACACACACACACACACTCACACACATCAGAATTCATTCCAACTTAAGGATTCAGCTTGACCCAGGTTAAAGTTTTAGTAGTAGCAACCCTTCTTAGGAAGAGACACGTAAAGAGGAACGCCGCTGGTGATCCTACTTAGGAACATGAAGGAGCAGCCCAGATGACTCCTCTTGAACAGGACATATAAAGAGTAGTGGCCCTCCTCAGGATGGGAGAGGAAACATGAAGGAGTGGTCCAAGCAACCCTACTCAGGAATAGGAACATGAATAGGAGTGACCCTCCTTAGGAACAGACAAGTGCAGAGGAGCGCCACTGTTGATCCTACTCAGGGACATAAAGGAGCAGTTCTGGTGACTCTCAGGAAAAGGACACATGAAGAGGAGTGACACTGCGACTATACTCAGGAACGGGACAGGTGAAGAGGACTGGCCCTGTTGCGCCTCCACCGGAACAGGAAACTTGGAGCATTGTCCTGGCAATCCCACAAGAAAAAGAAGTATGGATGTCGACTCAAAAATAGCTGCAGGAAAACCCCTCTGATGTGGCACATACCCTGCCACTACAGCAAAATTCCTGGTTGCCACATCAGGGTAAGTGCTGGTTGGTTAGGTCATTCTGTCAGATGACATAGACTGAGGACAGTTAACAGAAATAAAGACAGCTGTGAATGATTATTAACATGAACCTGGAGTGACTGACAGAGGGCAAGTCAAAAGAAAACATTACCAAAAACAACAAACTAGATGTGTTAAAATAATTACTGGTGTGTTTAGCCATATACCATTCTTGTTTTGACTAATCCCAGTTGTGTTGAGGTAGCTGTCCCAAAAGGCAGAGTTTTGAACAAATCAGCAGTCAATCAGAGATTATGATCAAAAGAAAGAAAATCGGTAGAAAAAATTACCCTTCAGATCTTTATATGTTTCATATAACAAGCAGGTGTTTTGCTTCCATAATTTAAAACTCCAGACAGAGAAAATCCTTCTGCATTGGAACAACTGAAACAGAAGGTTACACAAGTTCAAATGCATTGTGTATCCCCCGAATTCTCAACTCAACATTTATGAAATGCAACTTTAGTCAAAGTGAAAGTCTCCTTTGTTTTTAGAGATTAAGTAGAGTATAAAAAAGTTGTGGAAAAGTAGAGTTTTCAAGCACTATTAACCCTAGTGTGTCATAGAGCAACTAAGAGATGCAACAGAGCAGTCTTTGGCTTTTAGTTGACTAAAAATGCATTTAAAGTAGTAATAAATCAAATTTTTGCTCATTTCTATTCAAGTAGTGGTTCCAGTTTTCTATGGTCCACGAACAAAGCAGCCACATTTTCGGTCTGGGACTAACAAGCAAAGCCTACTAATTAAAAGTCTGTTCGTCTGTAGTCTTGCCTTTGCGAAAGGCTCTTATTGGACTGCAGAACCCCCCCCCCCCCCCTTTTTTTTTTTTGCATGTTGGTGTCTTCATCACAGCAGCAGTTTGTTAAGATGCCCAACATTATTTAAAAGGCAACATGATTAAAAACAAACCAAGATCTACACATGGAAAATGGATGCCCTCCAGAGCCATCGTGTTCGCAAACAAATCATTTTCACTTGTAGTTTCTCATGCGAACAGTTGCCTTGGGGTGTTTCATAGTTTGCGACTGGAAAAAGGCCTAAAGGGGAAGGGTGGGGGAGAGAGGCAATTACACACTGTGTCTTCAACTGTGTGTTTTGTGGCAGATTCAGTTGACACATGCTGTAAACAATGCTTCTTTACGTTAGGCACAAGAACACTTATTACAGTGTTTCTTGGAGGGACCTGCTTAGGACATCTTCATAAAGCCTCTTATATTGTTGCATACATTTCTATAGGATAATCAACTGTCTTATATTGCATGACATACCAATAACTTGTGAGGGTGGCTGAATAAATGTCTACACACAACCAGAGTGATGGCAGGTGTGCTTAAAATAGACTCTGCAAGGTGGATTGTTTTGTATTCTAAATAAAATGAGTCACAACTGAAAATGCAACAAGATAATTGAGAATCCATTATGTTGCTTTTTTTTCCAAACAATGTTTGAGCTCTTGTTAAAAAGTCTGCACTTAATTACGTTCAAAATATCAGATGAATATGGATATTTTTTCAGGATTCAGCCCTGCGTCATCCAGCCATTAGCCGATTACCTGTACGCTCTGCTGTTTCAAACCCTGTTGCACCATTCATTACAGATCGTGGGACTGTTCCTGCTCCACCTCTTGAATCTTGAAGTTTGTGGATTACAGCATTGAGTTTCCCTCCACTACTTTATTTTGGATTTACCTGTGACTCTTCCATCAGAACGGTCTTGGACACCCTCTACTGTCTGGAGGACTTTGTGACTATCAAATAAACCAGTGTTTTTCAACCAGTGTGCCGCGGCACACTAGTGTGCCGTGGGAGATGGTCAAGTGTGCCCTGGGAAATTGCCCTCATTAACTGATGTAAAAACATTTACCATCTCCAGGAAATCAGCTCTGTGTTCATCCAAACAGGCCCTGATAAAACACTGAGCAATTAAAAATATAAAAGATCATAAAATAATTTTTTTCTTTGTGTTTATTTGATTCTATTAAAGACATTTTGATAAGAATGACGGTACCGCGATTTAGCAATAACTAATCACATGTCATTAGTCTGACCAATCAGAAGTGGTTAAAGTCTTAACTTCCTTGTTCCAATTTAGCTCATAAAGTCGCTCAGTTCTAACAAAAATACCAGCTAAAGCTCGTCTTTAGCGGTGTAGCTTTCCACAGAATCCGGTATCAGACCGTGGAACAAGTGAACAAAACAAAGAAGCTCAGAGACGCTAGTCTTTCTGCCTTTTTACGTCCAATTTCACACTACATCTACCATGATTGGCTTAAAGGGACAGCGTCGAGCGTGCAATGAGTCGTCCTTGTTCTACGTCTTGAAACCAAAAAGAACACACATCAAACAGATTTTTAATTTTCGAACGTAAATTTGATTTCATCTCTTAGAAAAAACAGCTGCAACTTCCTGCTTTTTCTGCCACAATTATCACACAAATGCACTTGAGATTGGGGGGGGGGGGGGGGTCTGGCCGTCAATACAGACCATGAGTTTCTGCCTTTTTTTTTTTTTTTTTGGATGCTGGTGTGCTGCGGGATTTTTGTCAAGGTTAAAGTGTGCCGTGGCTCAAAAAAGGTTGAAAAACACTGAAATAAACGGCTTCTTTCTCTCCATCCTAGGTGATTGCTTTTATGGGTCCACCTTCGCCTATCAAAATGTGACATATTTTTATGTCTTAGTCACATGCACCCATACAGGGGTAGGGATGCAGCAGGTTTGGGGGTTTTCTGGGCCGGTGGAGGGGCGTAGACTGGAGACTGTCAAACTTACAAATTTTTAACAGTCAGGCTAAAAGCATGGCAGATGCAACGGGCGCTCAAGTAGCGATCACTTATCCTTAAACAGCCCTAAAGAGCCTCTTGCGCAGTGTGCAGGGTACAAAGGGATAGAAACTGAAGAATCCATACGACACGCCTGCGTCGCACCTACGTCACCCTTACTTACCCTTATGTGGCAACCTGTCCATGATGAATCCCACCTCCGTCCAACAGTAGCTAGGAGAGGCTCCAGCAACCCCTTGACCCCCAAAAGATTTGAGCAGGTTTTGAAGCTGAAAGGATGGATTTCAACTGTGTTCACAACAGACAGCTTATGTTGGTGACTGGCAAAGAGTATTTATTAAGAAATGTAGAGTCCCAAAAAACTAAGTTAAAGCACTGCAGCCTAAAAAAAAACCTAATATTTGCTTGTTTGTATAAAAATGAACTATTTCCCGTAGACCATAGGTGTTGAACTCCAGGTCTTGGGGGCCAGTGCCCTGCATTTTTCCAACTAGCCTACCATTGTAGCATATTAATGGCAAAGCACACCTGGACCAGGAAAACCAGGAGCATGCCAACCCTCAACACCTGACGTTTGACACCCCTGCAGTAGACCGAGTGTGGGTGAACGACAATGAGTATTAGAAAACTTACTATTTGACGAAGCAAAATAAAAATAAAAAACTGCTCACATTGCAAATCTTAAAGAAAGGAAGAGAGCTGGAGGCCAAAAACCATCCAATGGTTTCGGTGGATGTTGTGAGAAATGATCTCCAGACCATAGCAACCCCAAATTGCTTTCTGCTCTGTACTATAAAGCTAAGACATACTTAGAGCATCATTTAGGAATAAACTTGTTGCAAGCAAAGATGTTGGTTACCACATTCTTTTTCCTATTGGAAAGCTATTAGCTATGTAAACTTTTAAAGGATAATTTATTTTTTGAGTAAATAAACCCAAAAACCTTTGTTTAAAGCAAAATGGCAATAGCAGAAAATAGTGTTGATCAAGGTGAAGATTGAAGCAGGAGGACAGTTCTACTTTGTGGGGTGGTTGTGATACAACAATGCAGTAAAGCAAATATCCTATTTATAGACCAAGTTGCGGCTTGACTGTGTAATCGGCTCTTGTGTCATATGGCACGATTTTTAAAAAGAGAAATACAGTATGACATAGTACATTCCCCTCGGTCTCCAAAAAGGGTCTCAAGAAGATTTCAAATCCTAATAAACATTGCTCATCATGCACTATGCTCTACTCTGTTTTTCTTCAATCAAAACGTATAAGTGATACAAAGTGACAGCACAGCTCTTCCAAACTGCATGAGGAACTCATGTATATTCAGAACAGTGGATTAGAGCTGATTGATAACTGTTTATGCCCCCGGCAAGAGTTAATGTGAGTATTTCAAGAAAATTCACCAAATCCGAGCCTACAAAGCGCAGGGAGGAGTATTCGCCGGAGTGCAGAAATGGGTGGTAAGTTTACAGACACACATTACACAGCCTGTTATGCTAAACACGCTGCTCTGCTCTCCGCACATCCCCTGCACTGCAGGAAGATCAAGCATGGGCTTAAAGAGGAAAAGAACTGACACATAGAAGTGAAGCGCAACAGCGGGGCACTAGCATTTAGCATCGGACAAATCCCCATTACCACGACCCAAATGAGGTGGATCCGTTTTATTTATTTGGACTTTGATCGTTATCGTCTGTTCTGGACTGGCCTTATCGACGCTCGGGTGCCTTTGTTTTAGTTCAGAAAAGAATTGATTTAGATCTAGATAAATGGTGTTCACACTGGACTGTCGCTACCTACAGTTGGAAGAGGCTTGGCGCGAAATGTTGAAGAGGGGCAAATGTTGAATCTTGCTCCAGGCTTTTTCTTTTACAGCTCTATTGCGATACAGTGTTTCCCCATGTTCTAACGTTTCACATTTCACAGATTTTATTTTTTCAGTCATTTGACTTCTCTCATTCATCACAAGAATTCAGCTCAAGACACTTGTATGAGATGACAAAAAATAAACTAGAAAAAGTAGGTATTATGGGACATCACTGATTGGATGATGACGATTAACCATCAATTTGACAGCTATTAGACATGAAGCACCTTAAACCAAAAACAGGAATGTTACTGCAGACCCTAATAGAGCTGCTGCTGTTAAAGAGTATTGTAATTCAGGACATACCTATGAGGAGATTCTGGATATGCTCTGTACTATTCACAAAACCTTTTTTTTGTTTTTGTTTAAACTTAAATTTCTGCTCAGTGGAGCAATTTAAAGTCCCACTCTGACTATATGTTTATCCATTGTCAAAGCGTTCCCAGTTATCTTTTAATTATGATTATGCAGTGTTTAGCCAAACTGTAAAAGAAAGAGTACCGTTTGCGCTGTACTAGCCCTCTGCTTGTATCTCATGAAATCTTTTACACTCTGTCCTGCTATCTTACAGCCCCTCACACACCCCCACCTTTAGCGGAGCAGTAAAAACGGTGAGTAATATCCGAGTTATCCAGCCGCAAAGTTTTGAGTCAGATTCCAGCTCAGATGAAGAAAATGAAAACCCACATGGATCTATTTGTCTGCAGAATTAGGCAGACCGTTGGTCTCCCATTTCTCTTGTATCACAAATGTAAGCCTTTTCAAACGGCATGTTTTTATTTGTTCCAATTTAAATAAAGAAATACTCGGACATGCAGTTTTATTGTGAAAATCTTTTATATATTGTGAGAAAAATGCGACAAGGACATGTTCAAAATACCGAAAGCATGAATGTCATTGGGGTGGGTCTTTAAACGCCAACTTTTTCATGTCATTTATCATTATTGTAGAACTTTGTTTCAAACAAAAGACAGTTTGTTTACTGGTTTGTAAGTTAAATCATTTTCAAGTCTAAATGTCGGTATTTACATCAAATAGAAAGGAAAGTGACGAAGTAAAAAAAGTGCCGAGTTGAAAGCAATGTGGTCGAGAAGGTAGGTGCACCAAACTTTCGTGCTGGTTCATTTCATTCATTTTATTTTATTTTACCAGGAAGTTCCATTGAGACTGCATCTCTTTTTCAAAGAAAAACTTGGGCCAAAAGGCATCAATACAAAATAAAATACAGTTAAAATAACTGAAATATAAAAATACATTACAAAATACAATAAAATGCAATTAAAATTGAAATGAACAGTGACTAATAGGTTAATTAAAAGTGGTACAGATAGGTCAAGGGTGACATGTGCATGTTTCTTTTAAAAGCTCAGAAATTTTTGCTTTAAAACAATTCAAGGGAATAAGGTCACTTAAATGCAGAGAGTTTTGAAATATTATTCCAGGAAAGCGGAGCAGCAATGGAAAAGGCTGTTTTTCCTAATTCACTGAGGAATCTAGGAACATAAAGAAGCAATTTGAGTGAGGAACGAGAGTTATATATGTTGTTAACAGGAGAAAGAAGACGGCACAGATATTGAGGTAGTTTGCCGAGAATGGTCCTTATAGGTGAATATTAGCCAGTGTTTCTGTCGCCTGACTTTGAGTGAAGACCAAGAGAGCAGAGAGTACAGTTCACCTGGTGCACCTCAGAAAAGAAAAGTTAGGCACACCTGTGCCAAAAATTTAGTCTGGCATCCAACATAGGAAAGTGTTACAGGTATATTTAACCTGGCAAATGTCCATTGCCGTATCCTGGACTGGCGGATGATTGTATCATTTGGGAGAGCCTTGATGCATTTTAGGAAGAGCTGGAAGAAGCACGCAGATTGTCAGATGAAAAATTCACTGTCCACACAAAAGGCAAGGTCTTCTTATTTTTATGTCATTTCCAGGCAAAATGTGAAAAACATGCATCCATTGACAACACTATAGGGAAGAAGCCTACAATGCAGCACAATGACAGCCAGACACCAAACAGGAGGCCTCCACCTTGAAAAAAGGTTCTCCTTTATAGGTGGATGGCTCCACCCCTTACCAAACCCACCCAACTATTAATCAATATCAAACGTATCCTTAGAAACAAACATTCATATGCATTTTACGTGTAACAAATAAAACATTAAAAAAAAATTTCTTAACTTTAACAACATTCTTTAAACAAAAATGCAAAATAAAAAGAAATCGTTTTGAATTTGAAACAGGTCTGTCAAAGGAAACTTAAACAATAGGTCGGTCCACTGGACTTCCTGGATACAGGAAGTGCTCCTAAGAAACCAGGAAGTAAACAAATAAAACACTGGGAACAACCAAAACCAGATGGCCACAAATAACTAAAAAGAAATGAATTGCAGTAGCTGTTGGAACCTTACAGATGAACAGTGTGTGTACACACTGACGCTGTCAAAAACAAATCCACTTCATTAAGCTCTCACACCGTGACAGACGTGTGCTCTGTCACATAGACCAAGTGTTGTATATGTACAGCAGCAGAATATGCACCGATGGATAAAAAAAAAAAAAAAAAATCAACTCAAGGAAAATAAATAAATCTGACTTAAATTTTTATCAATCCATGACTGAACAAGTCAAAGATCGACCTGGTAAAGATGGATGCAATCACTAATGCAAGACTGGTAAAACCATCGTATTGTAAAAATCCCCCAAAAAACCAGAAGGATAGTTGAACTCAAGCTTTTTTAATTGAATGTACTGTGTTGACCAAAACATGTAATGCTGATAAGTATTTTTGATTCAAAAGAAACCTATTGCTGCAATTTTGATGTTCACACTTTGATAGAAATGTTTGAAATCCATGCACAGAAGCAAGACCGCTCACTAAAAGAGGACAGGCTTTCAGATACACTGAATTATAATGTAAGGGGCATGACTTCACTATCAGTGTCACATCGCCTTTAGCAAAAGCTTTGCTCACTTGACAGTAGACAGCAGTGAGGACAGAATTAACATTTTGGACATTAGTGAGATTAATGAGCTTCTGTGTGAGGTGGTCTTTCTCTTCACTTTGCTGTACACGCACATTTGAATTTATGGGATGTAGCACATGCAGTTTAACATCTTGCCTATTAAAGTCATGCAACATATCCTCGATTTTGTTCTACATATGTCATGTTAAAGACCCACTCTAATGAAAATTGTGTTTTAACATGTTTTGCCAAGATGGAGGACATAAAAGAAAAATTGCATTTCTTAAAAAATATCTTTCTAAAACTCACCGCGAATCAGGAGCAGACAAAAAAATGTAGCTTCTAAAAGATTGTGATGTAGAAAATACACCAGGCGGGCGACAAGCTCGCCGCTCTGCTCCATTCTGATGCAAACGCTTGCAGACGTCTAGATCCATGTACGTCTTTGTTTTCCTGGCATCTGGCTAAAAACTGTACGGCTGGATTGCTTCAATATTGCTCGCAATGTTTGTTGCACTGGTAATGTTAGGTTGGAAGTGTATGCTAGCGGAAGATCACATAAACAGAAGGCAGTTATGGCTGACGGTAAGGGGGGCGGTGTTCCCCTATGCCAACAGTCCAACAGTTTTTAATATTTTTTTGGTCTAAAAACGGCATATTTAAAGCCAAAAGCCCACTGGGAACAATTTGAAAATGGATCAAAAGATGACGTCAGTTTAACAGGATGTGGGTGGAGACAAGATGAACAATTCATAGCAGAGAATTACAAACTTTTTAGGGCAAACAACATTTGTATGATGCAGATTTAGCTGTAAAAAGAAAGGACTTGCCATGTACAAAAAAATTAATAAAAAATAGAAAAACCACACTTCAAATCACTGTGCCCCTTGCATTAGCATTTAGCATGCTAATGTTATTAGAACTTTCACTTTTTATAAGGTTCACAATTCCTTTTGATGTTTGAGGCCACAGAAATGGAAAGAGTGAAACCAACCTAAACTGTTTTTGACGTTTAAACTTTTACTGTAGCTAAAAACACATGAAAAAAAAATTTAAGCAATGTTGTCCCACATTTGCTACCTTGAACTGTTTTCTGGTTGTTTCAGTCCTGACTGAAGCATTTAGTTATTTTTAGAAAGGAACTGTCCTTGACTATAATAGCTAATAGCAACATGGAGACAAAATTGTCAGCATTGCTAGCTTTGTTGTTTGTACAACACGCTACCATCTATTCAGCTGTGCGTTTTGTAGCACTGCAGCTGCTTTCATGTGAAGGATTCAAGCTGTGAAATGATCCTGTAAAGTATTAATGGTGCTCTCCAGTGAGACGGGGATTTCAATTATCCAGCAGAGCCAGTTCTACTATAGCAGAAAACAAAAACCTGGAGGAATGAAGAAAAATGAAACATATATAGTAAAATATTTAGGGTGTTTCAGGCTGAAAAAAAAAAAAAAAGAAAATCCTTTGGTCCGCTTAATTTGGTCCAGATTGAGTCCTAAACCTTACATTTTGGCCTGAATTCAGACTGGTGTCGAGCAGAAATGAAAACCCCATTGACTTTTCCACTGTGTTATCTCTACTGGCACTGAGTTGCTGTGCCGTTATGGATTGAAGTATTTTTTTTATACACAACGTTCATAAGTGTATTGTTTTATTAGGAGAAATCGAGTTGAAACGATCCTGAGCCACGCTACGTTTTTTACAATGAACCATGGTAAAGTGCAATGAACTGACGCTGATTCCAATACAGGGCTAAACAATGGAACTGGTCGGGAAACGTTCGGGATTTATTTGTATTAACAGAGAATAGCGTGCCCAACTGTTCGAACACGGGTGACATCTGAACCGTGGTTCGACCAAACAATACATTTGGCGCGTCATACGTCATCAACCATGTGATCTGCGCTAGTTGACACATACCCCAAAACATTGTGCCGAACCACTCTGTTTCATGAAGGTGAAAGAAGCACCGAAGCGTCCGTGTCAAACAGGCCATCCCTACCAATAACTAATTTAATAAATTAGCCATAACATGACTTTTTTTTTTTTATTTAAAAGAAAAACAAATGGTGACAGAGCAGATGACCTGACACTGAGGAACTGAAAAAAAAACAGACACTTAAATAGACTGAGGGTGATTAAGAAAATGAAGCCAGCTGTGGATGATCAACCTGAACCTGGTCAACCTGACAAGGAAAACAGAACTTGACAAAAACACCACAAACACCCAGGCACAGAATCCTCACATTTAGAGTGTGTAGCTGTCACTGTGGTTCCAGTTTTCATTCGGAAAGCTATTAATTCCTCACTCAGATACTTCCTAGTGCGTGTTCTGTCTCTAACTTTATGTAAAATGTACATTTTAGTTGTGGATGTGGCTCTCCGTCGGTAGTGTAATCCAGGCTCAGTGATATTATTTTGATGACTGTCACTCTGCAAGAGTGGGAGTAAATGGAAATATCCAGTACCCTTTAACTATTGTTGTTGTTTTTTTTTTTTTTCATATTGCGAGCCTAAACTATGATATCAAAAGCATTTAAATAAGGGTTTTTCTTTTGTCATACATGTGTTTCCCTAAAGCAGCAATGTCACCCATAGCAAAAAAAAAAAAGGACCTAACTAAAACTTGAAGCTCTATTTCCTGTTTTCATGTTCATTAAATCTCCCTAACCCTGAAACCTACCCAGATATTACTGCCTAAGTGTTCTCCTAGGTCAGGGGTCGGGAACCTTTTTGGCCGAGAGAGCCATAAACGCCACATATTTTCAAATGTAATTTCGAAAGAGCCATACAATAATGTAGCGTCCCTGTCCCACACTGAGGCACGGAGACTTAACCTCTTTTAAGGTTCTTTATTCTGGTTACAATAGACCGCAGCAAACGCCGTAAAATTAATACAGTAACTCCTCAATTTCTCCCGCTGACACGAGAGCGCCTCTCCCACTTTATATTCCCCTGCTCCCGCTCCAGTCCTCCCATTTCCCTTATTCGGCCCATAGCTGAACCCCATTGGTCCAAACTACCTAACAACAGGCTGAGCGACAGAACTGAGAGCCAATCAGATCTCTGCTTGATGCCTTCAATGAACTCCAGAACTTTTAACGCGGCCCAACAGCGGACCCAACTCAGTCCACAACAATATGTTTAAAACTAAAAATACAAGTGAATGTGAGCATTTGATGTAATTTCAACACTTTTAAAGTACAATAAGTCTGTGGATTCTTTTTAATAACATCGTTATGCTCTTGCTAATAAATGATGAGTATTTCTCGTGGTGGTTTTGCTGATGGTCTAGTCTGGTTGATCCGTGGTGAGTTTCTGCTTCATGCAGGCGTTGAGACTTTAAACGTGATCGTAGGTCTGAATGTTCTGTAGATGTGACAAAGACTCACATGCAGACGTGGAGACAAACACACACTGCAGTGAGTGACGTACAACGTGTTTTACGTTTTTACAATCCCTGCGCGATTCACCTGCTGCCTGTGGAAGAAAGCAGAGGCTGGGGGGCACCCCCACCCTCTGCTTTCTTCCTCACATCCCGTCCCCTCATCTGCGCGCTCTTTCTCAGAGACGGGAGCGCGCAGGTTTAGGCACGGCAATTAATAGGTTTCCTGCTGGAATAAACTCTGTGAAATAGTAGATAATAGTAAACTGAGTGCTGGCGCAGGTTTTTCTCTCCAAGCACCGCTACTACTGCGCGCCTCTGCGCATCGCGCACGAGAAGGACTGGTCTGATGAAAAAAAAAATGGTATAAATAAAGATTTGTCTGCGAGCCATACGTGACCATCAAAAGAGCCATATGTGGCTCGCGAGCCATAGGTTCCCGACCCCTGTCCTAGGTGTTTTTAATTAGAGAGAGATCCTTGTTATGCGAGGCAGATGGCACAATCCTCCGTCTTTTGTTAAAGTCACACTAATTAGGATTCTCTGAGAAGATGCATCCAACCAGGATCCTTAATGAGGGAGCCAGTTTATCCAAGTAATAAGGAACCTGATGTCTCCACAACAGTGGTGCTCGCTGTGAAACTCATAAAAAGATTCCAGTTTTAATACAGGTCTTTTGTCCTTGTGGTCTGTTTGTATGTTTTGTGTGATTGTTTTGTTAAAATGGTTTTTAATTTCTATTTGTTTGACAAAAAGGGAGACTTTTATACTTTAGGTGTATAATATCACCATTTCTGTGTGGTGCACAGTCTTATTAAAATGAGAGATAAACGAATAACCCTGATCTTACCTGTTCAATTAATATAGTCAATGCAGAGAAAAATGTTGGGTATATATTTTTTTGTTTTCTTTTTTGTAAAAATCTGTTCTTGCTGTCTTTATCATAAATCGCTTAGAAAACATGCATCCACTAAATTGAGGACAAATTTTGTGTCAGAAAATGGACTTGTGAGTATATCCCTCTTGGTCATTATACACACTCAGTGTACAGGTTTAATAAAATAAATGTTTGGAATTTCCCTATTTGTGTTTGCCCTCTGTCACTTCGTGGGTCTTAACTTTCCAATTTAAGTAGCTCTTTTCAATGAATTTTGAGCTTTTATGAAAGAACCAGAGTCCTGTTATGATCCCTTTTTAAAGTACCGCATTTTCCGCACCAGATTATAAGCTGCACCATCAATGAATGGTCTATCTTTATAATTTATGTCATATATGAGGCGCACCAAACCATAAGGGGGGAATTAAGTGAGACAAAAACATCAGACTTGTTTGTAATATGCTTACAGGTTAGCCAATGTTAGAAGCGTTAACTGCGTCAGGGCTGGTTAATACTTCAAAGCGATTTGTTATCGCTCTGATCGCAGGGCCATCGGAGCCAAATTGCTGAGAAATATGACATCTGCTGATGACATCACCCACGACTGGGATTTTACACCCATAGTGCAATCCCATGCAAACCCTGTCATATAACCTGCAGTTATTTTAAGAGATTAGAGTACGCAACTCTGCAGATGATAGGCTACACAATGGTGCAGTGGTTAGCGCTCTTGCCTCACAGCAAGAAGGTCCCCGGCTGGGGGACCTGAACCAGAACACCAATGGGGGACCCTTCTGGGTGGAGTTTGCATGTTCTCCCCGAGCATGCGTGGGTTTTCTCCAGCTTCCTCCCACTGTCCAAAAACATGCTTCATAGGTTGATTGGTTACTCTAAATTGTCCCTAGGTGTGAATGTGAGAGAACTTCAATAACTTGCAAAAAAGATAAAATATCATGAAAAAAGACAGATAAAGATGAGTAAAAATGTTGTAAAAAGTATTACAGCAGCGATGATAATTGAACAAAACGAAAGACTGACTATTAGCTGTTTATTTCTCTATGGGCTTTTAGCTCCATGAAAACTGTTTGGACCGTGAGGGGGGAGGAGTCACTCAGTCCAGTTCTCACATACAGTCAATGGGTTCAATTTGCAAACCAAAATTCCACATTCCAAAATAGTTAAATGACACATGTTTAATTGTGTTTTCATCACATGAGATCGTGGAGCTGCAGGTGGAGGGATACGACTGCAACGAAAAAAACTCCCAAAAAGTAAAAAAGAAGAAGTTTAAAAACAGTTTAGACACAAAAGGGAAAAATGCAGCCATCATTATACTGACTGGTTGCTTTACCTTGGAAAAGGATAATGAATCAGAAGACGTTTATTTTTATTTTTTCTGTTGAATCAATAATGGTTCGATTTCTCCTCTGGGTGCTAATAGCCAAAGCAGGCGACACAGAAATAAACAAGCTTTTGCTGAGAGAGACAACTCTGTAGTCTGTGATATCTACTTTAATTACACGTTATAAATCATCCAACAATGAATCTGCAGAACAAAGCTGATTCCTATTCCATCTGATCTGGTTAAGGTGCTTTGTGATTTGGCCCTTTTTTTTTTTTTTTCATTCAACGGCAGCTGCTTTTTCTTTTGAACCAATATGGACATCATAATTAGAGAGAATAATGCACCACTTAATTCAATTTGCTTTTATAGATGGAAGTTATAATGGAAAGGGTGAATGGAATTTTTTACCTGAATCATTTTCATAAATCTTTATAATTAAGTTCATTCCCCTGTTGGCTCTAAATGTCAAACCTTGAACTCAGAAACACGATGCCTTACTCTCAAACCAATTAATTCTTAGATTGAACTTTTTCTTTTTTTTCAATAACAAACTGTCATTTTTTTGGAAGATATATATTTTTTTGTCTATATAGTCATCTTTTTTTCATGCAGCTTGGTTTGGGTTGCTACAGGAATGTGACAAACCCACTATCAGGTCATTTGTTGGTCTAACAAATTACTAGAAAAAAACCCCCAACAATATTTGTTTGCATTTACTTTGAGAAGGTTCTTTTTTTTACCCATAATTCAAAGTGACAATAAGTCTTCAAACTGCAAATTTGGTATTGCATTTAAAAAATGTTTTTGTTTTTTGGGGCAACTAAACCAATCAAAAATGACCTTTAAATTCTTTGTTCCCTACAACTTGTGGCTCATAGCATGTCCATGGCAAAAAATGTGTATGAAATTTATGGCTACAGACTAATCAAGCGGTCTATGACCATGATATTTCCTGAAGCCCATCAGCTTGCTCCCTATATATTTGCCCATATTATGCCTGCAGACACCCTGCATCCACCCATAAGGGCAGTTGTGTTTAAGACGTAACCCTTGTGTTATCCTATGGAGTCAAGATGACCATTGACGTGTTATCCCTACCATAACAAAGGTGGATAAAGGTGAAGAGGATTTCATGTCATCCATGGACACCAGTGAAGATCACAAATCATTGAAGAAAAAAGGTTCAGCACACTGTCTTGGGGGGTCTAGATCAGTGGTCCCCAACCTTTTTCATGCCACGGCCCGGTATGACGTCACACAAACTTTCACGGACCGGTTGATCAAATATAGGCAGATGATTATTGTAGCAATACTAGGATGATGGAGGATCCAATACATGACAAGTGCCCTATGCCCTGTGCTTTTATTTTGACACACTTAACAGTTGAAATGGCACAGGTGTCATCATCCTCCCCCCTTCCCACACTCATGGTGCAAAAAACCGGTACTGTCTATTAAATGTAGCTTTCTTTTTTTTTGGAAGTGGAAGGCTCCTCTTCTGTCTCCTGGCTGGGCCTTTTCCCCCCTTGTTTTTTACTCATTTTGCTAGCTCCTGGGTTTTATTTTAGCAGTAACTTATCACGTGACCGAGAAGAGCACCTTGGAATGCGTCAAAATTGACAAAGACCAGGGGTGCTCACACTCTTTTTGCCATGTGAGCTACTTTTGAGGCAACAATGTCTTGAAGATCTACTTGTGTGCATATTCAAATATATATTTAGATACTATTAGTAAACGTTTGTTGTTAAATGTTTGTTTATTAGTTACATGTTTATTTGTACATTGTTGTTTATATAATGATGATTAAAAACTACACAGTAAGATTACACAAAAATACTTTAGTATTCATAGATGAGGCGTTTAATTACAAAGACAGAAAACAGTGACTATCGTATGTCATGCTCTGTTGTAAACTGTGCAATGGGGGGAGCATGGCATTTCAAAGGCGCTGTTGGCTCTGTTCGAAGCGTGTGCTACGGAAAAAACACTGCTTTCTTAAGGAGCTCATATTTAGCATCAGAAAAGGATCAGTAATGGACATTCTTCGGCCATGGGGGTGGGTGGGGCGGGGCTGGGTTCTCAGTAGCCACGGATTTGGTGTGTTCGCGGGTGTCTCTGGTCCCTAACCCCTGCGAATATGGGGGGAATGCTGTATACCAAGTCACTGTTTGATTGCTGGCAAGGACTCTGCTGAAGAAAAGTGAATGTGTTGCATCTGTGTTGTTTTCGAAAAAAAAAACGCATTAATGTTGGACTGAAAAGTAACATCTCTTCTTCCCTCCTTTCCTTTTCCATCCGGTCCAGCACCAAAGATTTTCTAATATGATAAATTTAATAATTTAATTTATTAAAGTTTGGCCTCAACTACAAAAGGGGTTTATTCAGACATTCCTCTGGTTTATCTGAAGATTAATAACCCCTGTTGTTAAAGCAAAATATGTCCAACACAAGAGGCCTTCAGCTCTCATCTGTTTGCCCAGCTGTTGGACAGGACAAGTTAAAAAAAAAAAAAAAGTAACAACTTTTTTCAGGGTTGTCCAGCATTGACTGTAGAAAAGGACTGGACTGAGTGACCCCCTCCCCCATTCCAAACATGAAGTACCCACTGGCTCCAATAAGCCAAAATCCCATAGACTTCAATAGAGAAATAAACAGGTATTACTCAGTCATTGTATTTGTCAGAATAACCATTCTTGATCTACCTTTTTAAACATGTTCTTGCTAACCCTAAATTTTTCATATTTTTTTCTGTAGTACAAGTCACGCAAGTTATAAATTGACCAATCAGATGCCTCAATAAAAGTAGGTGATGTCATGTCAAACATTTGAAGCATTTGATTGACAGATTCTCCTAAACCCGCTTTTAGTGGAAGGGGTATGGTCTTTTAACTTGATCACTCCTGATTGGAGAGAATGTTTGCTGCTACTTGCGATGTCTGATGCCAACATGGCAACATCTGCATGGTGAAAAAATGTCCACTGAATAGACTTCATTTCGTTGAAACTGGAAGTTAGACTTTTTCTAATGGGTGACATTACACTTGCTCAGTCTAGTTCTCTAATAAAGTCAATGAAAACCAGCCATAAAGTATTCATTTACCTAGCACCGCAAAACTCCATACCCCTCGTTTTCTTCTTGTTGCATTTTATTCGGCAAAGGGGGCAAATATAAAAGACACAGAGATTCCAACCAAATTTATTTCAGGGAATGTATCCTAACGAGTATCTACAATTATCTGCATGAATTTCTCATTCTGTATTCTACTGGAACTAAAAGATGAATTGTGCATCATGTTTTGTCTTAAGCTAAGTTTGCAAAAGTTGATGCAAATGCGAGTTTTGAGCTTCCAAGTTCAAAACTCTGGCATTCAAACGGAGCTATACAATTTTCTATGCAAGTTTCCAAGACTGTTTTGAGGTTCTGTGTTCAAAAGGTACGTTAAAATTTAAACCAGGTCAAACTTTGACCAATTAGGGACTGGATGAGGAATGGATGGCGTCCAACCGTTTGAAAATAAATCATGAAGGAAAAACTATCAATTATGGTTTGTTCCCGGCTAGAATTCTATGACACCAAATCTTTCATTTATCGGATTAGGGCTGTGAAAGACAAAGCCTGGAGCAAGAATCACCAGATGTACACCATTTTAACATTTCGCTCCTAGAAACTGTGGGGGGCAGACATGCGCTGGTAAACAGTAGAAAAACAAGGAAAAGCCCCTCCCTGTTTGCTCAGTGTGAACACCATGGGGCTGAAATCAGGTTGAAGAATGTGTGTTTTCTTGAACGTGCGTCACATGGTCGGTGTGAACGTAGCTTTAAAACCAAGTCTTTTTACGTCTTTTGGCAGTAGAGTCTCTCTGCTAAAGAGCACTAAAGCATTTAATCACGCTGTATTTCCTATGCACACAATTATTACTGAGAGCTTTCTGCATCAGATCATCAGCACCTCCTTGACTCTTGATTAGATTATACCTCCTTGACTGATTTGGCTTTGATGCGCTCTCATCCGGTAGAACGTTTCATTTCCGAAATTAGGCAATCTTCTCACTTGACCCTTAAAAAATTTTGAAGGACCATAAAGGCAGAAGTTATTACACAATTCGATTTCTTGTTTGTCCCCAAAAAGTGCCTGTAGAATCCAAATCCCCTGCAGATAATGAGCGCATTAAGGAGGATGCTGGGGGCGGGGGTCTCACCTTGAAGTTCCACTTGCATTTGCTTATAGACCAATTAATTCGGGTGGATAATTAAGTCACAGGTTGGAATCATTTGGTGGGTTTTGCTGTCACATGGTAAGGGGCAGAAACAGGAACATTTACCTCTTGCCGTCCATAAACTGCTTGGTTTATTTTTCCTGAGAACAAATTAAATGGAACAACAGAAGACCAGTGGAAACAAGAGCTCTACAATCCAAGTAAAAAAAATAAAAAATAGCCTGAGCTCTCACCACATTTGTCATATTGATTTTTCTATAATGATATGCACTTGAAAGTAATTTCCTTGTCTCTGCATTGTCAGCGGTGACTAATCAGATTTTCCTGAGACAACCAATTCCATACCTCAAGGAACTCTTTCGCTGCAGATACTGGTCATCCAAGTGACACAGACATCACCTAACAGCTTGTTCTAGTGCAATCTCTGTCTGCAGCCTGGGCTTGAATACTAAACACGTCTTACCTACGCTGCGTCCTTGGCACCTTTAAAGCGATATATACATCCTGGACGCCGCATTAAATATGCAGGTGTTGTATGACCAATGTGCATATGTCTGTTGCATCCTAGGAATGCATCCGCAGCTGGTTGTGTCCTCATGAGTGTAGGAAAATGCGGAGAAGTTCACACTGGAGCAAAATGGCATTTTGATGCATTAATACGAACTTTCGAGCTGAATAGTTTCCAATGAGCAATAAAAATTACAAAAAAGCCCAAACCTCTAATAGATTAAGCATTCTTGAGGGATATTTTTGCACTTGTCGTCAATTTTTAACCTTGGCCGAGTGAAATCTGAATATCTAATCAATCATGCCATATTAAAGTTGAATGCTAATCGCCATAGGCTCATTATTATTTCACAAGGCAGCTCCATTTATGAAATGTCACTCAAAATAGTGTACCCACAAGCCAATCGATCGCAGCCGCCTTTCTGTCTGAATGTTTCATTCGCTGTAAATACAGAAACTGAGCGATATGGATCAGGAGCAGACGGTTGGGTGTCCACATGTGGTTTCTGTGCCGGGTGAGGGCACAATGAAAAGCCATTGATCAGCTTCGCTTAGAATACAGTTTCCTGCAGGCTAACGGTAGTCTGCAGCTATGAGTCATTCCCAAGGGGTCCAAAATGTTTGAAGTCAACTCATGACCTTTGAGGTTGGTTTCAAACCATGTTATTGATAGAAGACACTGTCAAGCCCCAACTGTAAGTTGTCATTTTCCAATATGTGATCAGGAAACATTGCTCAGAGGGATATCAAATTTCAGAGGTTGATTAAAGCTTATTTCATAAGCAACAATTCCCTTCAAATACAACTTAGCATATATATCATCTTTTTAACCTGGCTTTTAGCTAATTTTACTACTTTTATTATTTTGTATTTCTTTGTTTTTATTCATTTTATCTTGTTTTATTCATTTTAAGATTATCAAATATTTATTTTAATTTACCTTATTACAATGTTTTTTTGTTTATTGCTTCTATCAATGTTTACTTTTTAATTCTTGTTTTCCTTTTTATTTCCTCCGTTTGGACCTCTCCCTCTGGGTCGGTTGCTGCTCAGCCGCTGCAGGTATAGTTGGGGACCTGCATCACCGCCTTGCTGTGGTGGAGCGGTCCCCCGCCTGTGATGCTACATTTGGCTGGCTATGCCGCTGTTCACAGAGATTGATATTAGCGTTTCCAACAACAAACATCCTGTTTTCGTGCTCAGCCTTTTTCATTTTTCTCATTGTCTCTCCCCATCAGTTAGGGGGTGGGAGGTGTGAAAGGGGTGGGGGGTTGTAGGTATGGGGAGGGGGCTCTTTTAATTTTTGTACTTGTTTTTATATTATATATTTTGTTTTGTTTCAGTGAAAAGCACTTAGTGTTATGCTTTCATAGGAAAAGTAGCACATAAATAAAGTTTGATTCGCTTTTTTTTTTCATAAAATAGATGTTTTGTGTTGTGCTTACTTAACCTTTTGGCGTTTCCCTTTCAGGGTTGCCAAAGCGAAGCTGCTTTCATGCAGAGATTTTTATTCCCTTCTTGACCCAAACCTGTATTTTATCCGGGCTGGGGACCAACACAACAAGACCCAGACTTGCCCAAGGGTCTTGCCCAAGGACCCACATTGGATTTTGTCTACCTCACCTTCTCATCCTTCATGGCTTGGTTTAACATTGGATTTAAAGCCATAAATATTGATTTATTTTTTTTGCTGAGACCCTTTGTGTGTGTTGGTGACCTCTGGAAATCATAAAAATATTCTTTTGTTTGGTCATTTCTCTCTCATCAATTGTACCATTAACTATCCTGACTAGTTAACCAGCAGTTTTCGTCATAAAGGTCATCCAAACAAAAATACTTTCTGCAGGCGGAGCAACAACAACCCACCCCCCAACCCCCCAAAATGGATACAAATAAAACCATGACAAATATGTTCTCACTCTTTCATAATACGAAAGAAAAAATCTCCATTTTAAGGAGCAATGACATAAAAATAAATAAAAACAAAAACATTACAGCTGAATAATTTTTAACCACATTTACAGCTTCAATAAAGGCTTCATAGAATGTAAACTTCTACCATCTTCAGTTTCAAACTGTTCCCTCCAAAAAAGTAACGCTGACTTTTTGCCCTTTTTAATAGAAAATAACTTCTTCTTAAATTACTTACATTTTTCACCTGAAAAACAATCATGCTGTGGTTTAAATCTGCTCGATAACAAACAGCTGAGAGAAACACTTCACCTGTTCGCTCATCCAGGATTTTTTGAAGCTCAGTCTTGTTGTTGCCACTGCTGGAAGCTTCCCTGCAGCTGCACTGAGCTGTAACTGTCACTGCAATAGCTGGTATCTCCTAAATGTTATTGTTTTTTTTGTTTTTTTCTGTGTGTGCATTAATCAGAGACCAGCTCCCTTAAGCCTTAGTCACAACTGCCCTCATGGGGGAAATACCGGCTGCTCGAGGGTGAGGAGAGTTGATCATTGTCCTGCTTAACCTTATGATACATTTCTTATTTGCATTGAGACTAATCTAGAAATTAGAAAGAGAAGAAGCGAACACGAACTTGGTGCACAAATCACGTTCACAGCGTCCATTGGGTACTTATATGTTACCTGCACACCCAGCGCGTGCAACATTTGCACACGCTACATAACAAGGCAGTACAAATACCTTACTAATAACTACATTAGAGTGTGGCGTAAGGGCACCGCAAGCCAGCAACACTCATTCACCATCAGTCCGTGTAATTTACACTATCCCTACAAATACTTCACGATACACTTACCACATGAACGACAATCATGTGTTCCGTGTTTTCATCAGCCTATCTGCCTAACTCCTTTTTTCAGGTTTTTGGAAAAGAAGAAAAAACACTTTTTTTCACCACTCACAGAAGAGTTAGGCCAATATCTCAATTTGGCAAAAAAAAGAGTTAGGCAGAAATGCTATTAGGCTGACGATATGTTCCCTTAAAGCGGCCACATGGGCCTCAAGGGAACTGCCAGACACACCTGCGTCTGTCTATGACCCTCCACAGGCCAAAAGAACTCAGAAACCCACAGCCGTACTGGTCAACCCACGTACGAGATCATGTGACTAAGGGTAAAATGATAAAACTCACTTAATGGATCATACAGTCAAGCACTGGATGGATTATTTCTACAGGAATGAGATCAGGGGATGACAGTGGACCACACAGACCAGACTCAGGTACAGTATGACCATGCAAAGGAGGATTGATCGGAACGAACAGCTGATCTTTGTGCTATTGTAGCCTAATTTCCAACTGCATTTTCTCTCAAACATATGTATTCATTCATAGATGTGAGAACAGTAACTCCATAATTCAAGTGGTCAACTCCCTTGTCCATCACATCCAGCTGAAACCTTACAGCCAAGTAGAGCAGTTTATAGCATTAGGAGAATCCTCCTCTCCCTTTTTTCCTTTAACCTTTAATCCTGACAAACTGATTGTTTTTTTTTTTTATTGTGTGACCCGATCGCTAACAAGCCCTGAGGATTCAGCCCTACTGATAATACACGCCTGCTCACATTCAAACTTTTATGGTGGCAGAGCGGTCATGCGAGGCGCTAAGCAGGCCACCAGTGGGGTTCAGTGTCACGCTTTGGTTCCTCCAAGAAGGTGGAAGGGGCTGTGGAAGTACACACTATGGTGAGTAGTGTGTACTTCCATGGCACTGCAGTACTAACAGAAGTAGCATCTCAGCAGGACTGGAACATTTGCACAAATAAGCAGTAAATGAAGGGGTTGAGACACGGAGCAGATGAAAAAAAAACAATGGCTCCAAGATCTGCAGCATAAAGAAAATTTTATCATATAGGTTTACCAGAATATTTGCATAATGTTTCAATCTATTGTTTGAGTGTAAATAGGCATCATAGAAGGTCTAAGATAAAGATAAGGTCCCACTATCTGTCACACACCTAGTGCGTGACAGTGTGCGAAATTTGTTCTCTGATTTGACCCATCGTCTGGGCCGCGCTTAGCAGGCAGCGTTAAGGGTCTTGCCCAAGGACCCTCACTGGATGATGCTTGCTTTTAATTGCTCGCCATTGATATTGATATTGCCCCATTACCATTGTTCATTCCCCTCCGGGAATCAAACCCTGGATCCTGCGTGGCAGCCTTCCCCCTTTACCAACCAAGCTACCCAGCTGCTAGAAAGCAGGGGGGCCCAGATTTGAAAGTGAATCAGGCAATTACTGTATCTCACGTTTCTTGCATAGCTTGGCTGTGGGTACGACTTATAAGTTGTCGTTGTTCACCTTTCAGCAAATCCTTTCAGGGGTCGCCACAGCCAATCAGCTTTCACAAATTCGCACAAGTGGTTCGACAGAGATTCTTACGCCAGATGCCCTTCCTGACACAACCCTGTATTTTAGCTGGGCTGGGAACCGGCACAGGGAGAACCAGACTTGAAATAATTTAAAATTAAAAAATAACAGGCTCGTGTGCTAGTTATTTTCCCACTAAGAACCACTAGAGGTCACTGTAGGGGTGTGTATCACTATTTGCGACTGACAGCGCAGTGGAAGAAGAGCCAACCTCAGGGGAGTTGTTCAAAAGCAACACATAACATACAGAATTCTACAAATTTAGTGATTTAAAGTGAAATTAGTTGTTGAGTTGACATGTTGGCATATTACTTTCACTTTTTATTAAGCTAAATAAAGAAATGGTCGTAAAGTGTAAATATATTCAAGTCTATTATTGCTATCTATTCCATTATTATGATTTGCCTTTTCAAAATAAAATGTAAGTTCTTGTTCCTCTATTATTTTGTTTAAATTTAAAAACAGATTGACAAATGATGAATGTGTAAGATTACAACATGACACAGTTCTTTTATGATTTCCTGTTCAAACTTGTTGAATTGGACCCATGTGTTGATAGTTGTCATGTCAACAGGAAGTAAGCCAACAACAGACAACATTCCATGTGGGTTCTTTTTTGAGCGACTGACCTTGGGCCAGTCGAGAAAAAAGAAACCACATTAGCCACTACATCCACGGTAAGGAATCTGACACCGAATTCTCGAACCTTTCTGAGGATGAGGAAGGAGAAAAACTACTGATCTGCTAGCGGAACAGATTTACCAGAGGATGTTTGTATGTTCTGCATGTCCATTAAATGATGATGATGATGATGATTGGCTGACAGTGATTTTTAAAGACTGGCGACCTGTCCAGGGTGTACCCCGCCTTCGCCTAACAGGAGCCGGGAGAGACTCCAGCAACCCCGTGACCCCAAAAGGGATATAGCAGGTTAAGAAAATGGATGGATGGATGGATATATATTTAGTTTTTTTTTATTTACAATGGCCTGCGATCAACCCACACTTGCTTGGATCGCAATCAACTTTATTCAGTAACCCTGATCTAAAGGTTGCACATTTAAGTGGAGGACTCATCTGTGGGAATCATGTTGAAACCTAAATAAACAGAGAATGTGAATGTAAATGCCCCATTCACATTTTCTGCTAAACTTTAACTGATAATTAAAGCTAAAAAAAAACAAAAATGCTGTAAAAGGTAATTCGATTTTTTTTTTTGTCACAGATAGTTGAGTTTTCTGTGCCTGAAAGCATAAAAAGAAAAAAGAACATGAAACAGACAGTCACTTTAATGTCCAGGCTCTAAAGTAGATTTATGTTTAATTCTAGTTTGCACAAAAAAAAAGTTACATTTGTGACATTTTTTGGGGGTGAACTAATATAAGTAATCAAAAGTTGCAAACAAAGAAACCTTCATGTTTCCATGGCGATGTAACATATATGTGTTTTAATTGCTCTTAACTCCAAAGGCACTTTTCTTTATCTTTTAACACCTTAAGTCTGCAAAAAGGCCTAGATCCACACACACACACACACCAGTATAAAGTCTCTACCATGTTCTCCAAATGCCCCCCCAGACACAGATTTCATTCAAGCACATTCATTACTTTTTAATTGCTTCTAAATTGCAATGTGACCCGTCCCATCAATAACACTATCTTTGCAGCTCCTCCAGAAGGTTTCATATACGTGGAAGTCCATGTCCGCATGTGAATGCTCATAATCACATATGAAATATTACAAAGAGGCTTCATTTCTAAAAAGCAAAACAAAAAAAAATTTAAATGGCGCAAAGACTCGTACCGTGTGACCTTAGCTTTGCTCGTCAGCACGTTTTCAAGCGATATTAGCGGATATTCCCAAGATGAAGGTGAAGGAAAATGTGTTTCAATTTAATCTCTTCTGATTACACCCTGTTGTGGCCTGCCTTGTGCCTGCGAGCAATGCTGATCCTGACATTCCTGCTGACCTTCAGCGTGTGCAGAGATGGCGTCCTGCCGGCCACAGCCCTGACACAGGAAAGATTGAGTCAGCATAATAAATAAACACGGATTTACAGTTAGAAAATTCTAGCTTTAAAACAGAAAAATTCTGAAGGAGAAGAACTGTGGTGAAAGATGCTTAAGGACAGGAAATGTACCTCCGAATCACAAAGATTGATAATAATAACACACATCCTTCCCTGATTATATGCCTCCAGTGTTCAGCTGGAGGTGTGGGTAATGACAAACCCGCTGTCAGACATGGAGGGAAGACATTTTGAAATGTCACAGTGAGAACACGGGTTTGGAAAAACTTCAAACTGGAACGGCCGGAATCCCAGATGACCACAAGCACGCCGGATTGCTGTCACGCTGTCATGTCTGACATTTGAAGGAAACAAAGTCATTAGATTCCACTCCAATCATCTTTTGATCTATTGTCAGAGCGTTCCCAGTGGTCTGTTAATTATGATTATGACGTTTTCAGCTCAAGTCTAAAACCTTGTGTTTTCTGCAGAGCAGCAGGAGTTCATCAAAAATTCGCCTCTGGGTGGAGGATGGGACCGATGGTGCGGAACAACCCCCATTCCTTTCCCTGTTGCTGAGAGCTCTTCGTTTACATGCACTCCAGCTAGTTTCAAGCCCCTCACTGTTAGAGCAGGGAGCTTCTGGCCCATCAAGCCTATTTTCTACGTCACAAATAAGCTTTTTATTTTTATTTTTTTGCCTGCACTTGATTCAGAACTGTCAGGAACTGGAGGTGAAGGACGTAAAATGCAGAAGACTGGATTTGGTGGCAGAAATTAAAAACATTTAATACCTAAAAGGGAACATGACTAAATAGCCACAGAGAAACAAAAAAGTGACACAACAGAGCAGAGCAGAACTGACTATCAGATACGTAAAAAGACTGAGGGTAATAAACTAAAAAGGAAGACGTGACAAACCTGAAACTGATCTGACTGAGGGACAATTCAAAACAGAACTTGACCAAAAACTGTCAAAAACTAAAGCAAAGCACAGAATCCTTACAAGAACAATTTGAATAAACTGAGAGTTCTCTGTTTACATGCTCTACCGCTAGCTTACAGCCCCTCACACTCCCAAACTAACATTACTCGGACGACAAAAATGTCAAAATTGAAGCTGCTCAGCCATTGGTGCAAAAAAATGCCCACCCCCACTTCCTACTACCCAATACTGAGAGCTTTCTGTTTACATGATCTCCTGCTAGCTTACAGCCCCTCACACCTAAAAGCTAACATTACTGATGCACCAAAAATGGTAATATTGGAGCCATTCAGTTGTTGATGTAGTGTAACCCCGCCCTCCAGTTCTCTCCCCGTTGCTGAGCAACACATTACATATATGTTGTTTTTCAAAAGACATTTTTTTGTCTGTTCTTTATTCACGGCCATTTGAATAAAGAAATACTCAGAAATGCAATTTTAATCTAAATTGTCTTTATAAATGTCCTCCATCATCAGAAAAATGTCATACACTCTAAAAAGAAAAAAGTTGATCCAACTTAATTGAATCACTTCAGTTGGTAACACTTAATTGAATCAAGTGTATTCAACTAAAATTTTTATGTTTATCCAACTTAAATTGATACGCTGATTTCACTTAAATGAATTACTTCAATTGGTAACACCTAATTAATTTAAGTTTATCCAACTTAATTTGAAATGTTGATCTAACTTATAGAAGATCTTTTTCAATCTTGATTGTATGACTTTAACTAACATTTTTCTGAAGTTTCCACCACTGGGGGTGGTACTTTCATATCAAAGACATGAATGATCCAGCAATGTCACACATTACTAGGCAGGACCTCACATGTCACGAGCTCTGTCTTTAATAATTGGGACTTAAGGTCTTTTACCGCACAAAGGGGTTGGTGATCATCCTCTACCAAACTCTAACTCATGGTGCAGAAAAAAAATGAACATAACAGGTTAAATTACTAGTTCAAACATAGTAAAACAGCTGGACAACAAAACCCATGGACAAAAACTCACACTTAAACCACAATCTGCCCAGATAGGCAAAGAAAATGGTATCCCACAATTCCTTGCGCTGCCTCACGTTATGACATCAATATGCATTGACAGGTTCACACCAAAGTTACACCAACTTAATTAAATTAAGTTGATTGAAAGTAAAATAACTATGTCAGACAACTACTTGTTATTTTTAAGTTGAATGAACTCAAAAAAATGATTTATTTTCACCAAACTAAATAATTAAGTTAGAACAATGTAAAAAAGTACATCTTTCCAACTACAGCCCAAATACTCTTTTTAGAGTGTAGAACACCATTCTCATCAGAGTGGGTCTTTAATAAACCCATGTTCTGACTAACTCTTAGATGTAAATGTCAATAATGCTGTATCGTTTTGCAGCTAAATCCATAAAAACGTCCTAACGCTTTAGCTAAGTATAACCTCACTATTATTGCTGGGGATTTTTTCTTTTATTTTTACACTTGAAGAGCCACATATGCCTCACAGGACTAATGACACAGAATAAATAGATGTAATTTGGAAACCATAATGTGTTTCAATTATAAAAGATTTAATGATCCACAAGATGTCTGCCTATTAAAAACTAAATGAAACATAATGGATATTCCCAATATCCCTCTGTAAATCCAATCAAAAAAGCGTTTACTGGTGCAAAAAGGACAGTTTCCTCAAAACAAAGTCCCGGCAGCCTCCTGTGCCACTCCAAAACCTGCACGTCTTAAATTTCCGTGCCGCAGACCTGTGGGTTGCACGGCCGCCCCAGCGTTACCTCAGAGCCACAGAATTAATTAAATGTGTCCGTGTCTGGAGATTGGAGCAGACTGAAGGGTTGATCCAAACAATTTAGGGGTCGGAGTCTTTGTAGATCTGAGAAAGTGACTCTTTTACTGTAAGGTGCAATTAAGCGGGGAAAAAAGTGTTGGCCAGCATCCGGGGTCTGCGGGGAAATCTTCAGTAAAGCTACATTTTCCTTCCTCACTCATTCGTTCATCTCTCAAAAGTCATTTGAGTTTGACAGGAAGTTCATTTATTTGAACCATTATTTGTTGTAACTTGATGTTAAAAAACATCAGGGTCATAAACCCACTAAAAAAATATAAAGCTGAAATTAGTTTACATTGAAATGTTTTTGTTTTTTTTAAATAAGTCCTTGGGCCTTGATTATATTTAATTTAGGAAAAAGGAATGCTCATTTGTCTGTTTTGTGTCTCGATGGATATCTTTTGAGACAACACAAACATTTAGATTCAAAGAATCTTATTAAGTCAAAATTTATTAGTGTGTTTGATTTTGATCCTTTCAAGGAACCTCCTGTGGGGAATCTTTAATATGATCCCAACCAGCTGTAGTATGATGCTTGATCCAGTCATTCTTAATGGGAGTCTAATTTTCAGCTGAAGTTGGGCTCATCCTCTCACCAGGCACAGTAAAAGTCTCTAAGGAGCCAAAGGTGTGAGGATCACACCCTCTGTTGATAGAGTCACACAAAATGACATGAGTGAAGGGTTTATTCCATAATCACATGAAGTAATTACTTGTCAGATAATTAGCACCTTTTTGTGAAGGCTAAAAGAACAGTCTCAGAAGTGATCATTTCTTAAAAAAGTACAGATTTGAACCAAAAGACAATTTTGTTGCTGTTTTGCGCAGTTTTTTATTTTGTATTTTTGGGATCCATTTTGGACTTTGAACTTTCGACGACATTAAGCCTTATGCTTCGTTCACACCGGGCATGTGACGCACGTTAGTTTATGGTGTTCCCACTGGAATGTCGCTACCTGATACCAGCTCATGTCCTTTTATTCATGGTTTAGTCTAATAATTCCAGGGTCCCCAAATCCAGGCCTCGAAAGCTGGTGTCCTTCATGTTTTCCAACCAACCTGCCATTGAAGCTTTGTATTGGCTAAACACACCTGATCCAGGTCATCAGCAGCAAATAAGGCTGGGTTTCTGGAAAACCAGCAGGACACCAGCTCTCGAGGCCTGGATTAGGGGACCCCTATAATAAGTGAAAGACTTTCTGTCATGTTATTCCAGTTGGGCTCAAAATGCAATTATCAATTACTCTTTCATGGTCAATTTTCAATCAATTGGCACTTCTGTGAATGAAAGGGGACTCCATCCATTTGTCACTACCAGATCCAAGTCCCTGATTGGTTGGAGTTCGACCTGGTTCTACTTTACGCGAGCATTTAATGGCCGTTTTGAACGTAGAGCCCCAAAAGGTCTTAGAAACTTGCATGGCTACATGGGAATTCAACCGTTTTGAATGTGGAAACCCAAAAAGCGCTTTTACATTGACTATACACTGGAAGTGGCCTCTTCCAATGTACACGACAGAGACAGAGAATCATCAGACCTGCTAAGAGGATCAGTGGTTCCAACCTTCCCTCCATTCAGGACATGTACCAGTCCAGGGTCAGGAAGCGGGCTTGTAGAATCTCGACAGACCCCTCACATCTAATTCTTTTCAGTCTCCTTCAGCCAGGGCGGCGTTTCAGAACTAAACCAAAACCACTTTCTTCCCTCTAAAGAGGGATTTTTTTTAAAGAACTCTTGACCAGTAACAGAGTATGGAACATAAACATGAGAACTGTAACATTGGAATAACTGCTCCATTTTCTTTATCTTTTTCGTCATATTCTTTATTTTTTATTCCACCTTTTTACACATATTTATACTTTGCTTTGTTTGCACATGAGAGCACAAGAAACCAAAGCTCAAGTCCTTGTATAAGGAGGATTTTTAATGTTATTAATCCCTGCACACTGCTCGATAAGCCTGTTAGCGCTGCTCACCCAATGCGGGCTCCTTGAGTGCAGCCGGACTGAAAGAAATCAGGAAATTAGACAATCAGAGTGTAGTTTGTACGACTGTTGAGCATTCTGTTAGTTAGCCTAGAATAACCTGCCTCATACCTCTACACCATTTGCTCTAATTATATCCTAAGGTCAGCAATATTCTGATGACTCGCACGGATTACCACGACTTGCATAGATATCAAGTACAATGAAAGATAATACCATTGCTCTAATTTCTCTGAGACTTGGGTTGTAAACTCAGACTTCTATGATCACATCCCCCCATATGTCTGACATTTATACCTCCAGTCATTCTGCCACAATCTGAAGACTAATTAATGTAATTTTAAAAAAAAAGTGTAACACGAGCCTGGTGTGTTTAGAAGCGGTCGCTTTGACTAGATTAGCGGCAATGGATTTAAGATCATTTAAACAATGTTAACTTTTTAAAGATTACATGTTTTAGGACATAAGCATGGCCATTCAGACTTTTAAGGTGAGAATTCAACAGTTTGTTAGTTTAAAAAAATCCCCTTGTCAAAGTACTGTCCGGATGTGTTTTTGGATATGTCTATCTTGACCTGCTATGGCATCATCACATCCTGTTCTATGAATCTACATTGAAATCTTGTTTTACATTCATTGACGTCTTCATCAAATGTCTTTTGTATGGAATGTTCAGGTCAAACTGGAATTGAGTAAAGGGACATTGTAATTACCTTTAATAAAAATGTCATTATGCACATTCAAAACACAATTATCTTTATTTTAATATTTGACTATTTAACCTAGCTGTGAACTGGTGCCAACCACTGACTGTAAATTAAAACTGGGCTGTAAGCGTGACATCACCCATAGAAAAATCTCCGATGGGTCCAACAAGATAAAGTCAATTCAATCCCCTTTTTTTTCTTTTTTTTTGTCGTACTTATGTTGCCACGTTGGAACCAGACGTAAATTAGTAAGTAGTTAGTGGACCAAGTTGGCCTGAGTCATCATTTCTATGGCAACCACTCCCACCAATCAGGAGTGAGCTTGTTGGAAGTCCCCACCCCTACCACTTGAAAGTAGGTTCAGGAGAATCTGTCAATCAGTTGTTTCAAAGGTTTAACGTGAGACCACCTACTTTTATTGAGGCATCTGATTGGCCAGTTTATAACCTGAAAAACTTGAACTACAAAACAAATTTGAAAAAAAAAAAAAAAAAATCAGATTATCAAGAATATGTTAAAAAAAAAGTAGCAGAGCAGGAATAGTTATTATGATAGATAGGATGACTGATAGCTGTTTATTTCTCTAGAAGTCTATGGGATTTTGGCTTCTTGGAGCCTAGTGACTACTTCCTGTTTGGAACGAGAAGGTAGAGGGGTCACTCAGTCCAGTTCTTGTATACCAGGGGTTTGCAACCTAAGGCTCAAGAGTCACATGTTGCTCCTTCATCCCTCCATCGTAGCTCTTTGGCTATGAAGAAAAATGCCAACAATCTCAATAAATAATGCTTTTGTAGTTTTAGTTAAACTTTTTTTCGTTTTGCCATTCATATTTCGAATTTTAGCATGTCAGATAACTGAGGTAAAATGATGAAAGAGTGGTTATTTATTAGAATAAGCTTAAAGCACATATAGAATAATAAAAAAATTATTCTACACCAAAGTTTACATTCAATAAAAATCTGTGATGACGACACACCAAAGTTACAATGATAGATAACATCGTGTCTGGCTTTCCTGCTATTGTAATTCAAGTAACTCTGTAGCAGCACGAAGATCCTTTTCAAGACAGGATGGATTTTACTTTAAAGGGAACTTGTATGTCCTGCTGTTAAAAAAAAGGGTAAAAGTGATCTATAAAGAATAATTAAAATGTTAGTGTTAAAAAATGATTTGTTAATGTCCACAAAAACACAAATAAAGTGTATTTTTCTAAACAGTGACTTTGTAGCTCTTGCTAGGTTTTGGTCAATAAGAAAGTGAACCACATCACTCTTTTAGCATTAAAGGTTGCAGACCCCTGTCTTATACAGTGAATGGTATTATCCTTGTGCCTCTAGTGGTTATTTGGTGAATGGACCTAACCCACTTACAGTAACTTTAATTTTTACACTATGAGTGTTTGTTTCCACCAAAACTATTTCTTTATCGCAAATGATATGAATGTTAGTCTATTAAATCAAATAAGTAACACTTCATTTTGTGAATTGTTTAAATTACAAGAAGGTTTATTTAGATTCATTTTTGTTCACAAATATGTTAAAAAACAACAACAAATTGTGACTTTTAGACATTTTCAAATGAGGTACATCCCACAGTAGTAAATGGGAGGTTTTAATGGAGCAACAAAATGTTAAAATGTAATAGGAGTTTTACCTGTTTCAGATATTTCAGTGTGCTATCAGGAAAAAAAGGGTTATGATCAACTTTAAACCAATCCAAAACTATTTTTAAAGTTAATGAGTCGATTGCATCTATTTACATGATGGTCTATCTCTGCTGATCCTGCAAAAAATAATGATATAAATAGATCTGAATAGAAATTCATATATATTCTCACATTAGTCCGGAGAAATAAAATATCACCAGAATTACAAATCATCCATGATCCAGGAAGAGTGATAAAAGCAGGCTAAATATAGAAGATGAATTACTATCCCAGGGAAAACAGCTTTTTGAATAATTCATGGCCCAGACCTTCAATTTCTCTGATGATGGAAAAAGAAGAATCCCTTTTTCTTCTTCAAGAAAAGTTCCATCTTAAATTAGTTAATTACTTTATCATCCTTTTAATGTGCCCTCTGTGGAGCCATTAAGTAAGGACACATTCACATAGTCCCTGTTGTTTTTTTTCCATATTCATTTGATTGAAGGACATGCATCCCTGCAAACCCCTCGGTTTTTTCCGCTGTTTAAAGATGCTGAGCATCTTATTTTGAAAAACTTCAATTTACAAAATTGAGATTTGTGACAAACTCTGGAGCAGTAACACATGTTTATAAATCTGTTGTATCTTGGCTGAACGTCTCATTTGCATCATATACCGTATTAACATTTTCACTGAATATTCAATTACTCTTAGTTGTAAGTCACTCAAATTAAAATCTAGAAATATGCATATTGGCAGCAAAACCACAAGTGTCTTACAAATAGGCAGTGTATTGTATTGGGAATAGAACCTCTTACCTTCTGCTGATTGATTGGAGCACCATTGCCTCTCAGCTGTCAATCACACCACCAGATTTGTTACAGCTGCAAATGTAAACACGTTTTTTGTTGTGTTTGTGGGTTTTCATGGAAAGGTTAGGATGAGTTTGTTTGTGGTCCTGCAAGCTACTTCTATCTCTTTGATATTGACTCTCAAGATCCAGTCTTTCTCCTGTGTTTCTCGAAACATTATTTTATCACTAATGGTAATAATCCAGATTCTTTCAAAACATGGTGTTTTTAGAAAATTGAAAGGAATAAAAAAGTAACACAAACCTCCATCACACTATGGATCCATCAGTAGGCCGTACATGTAACACCAGATGCTGAGAGTTACAGTATACCTGGCATTGATAGAAAGAATATGCTGAATGTTCTGTATCAAATAGTGTTGGACTACAGTCTGTTTGGGAAGTTTGGGATTGTCCTTCCATGATGGTTCCTACCCTTTAGCTCCTCAGGTTTCTGCTCCCTGTGGTATTCACAAGCCGCGTCATTCCTTGAAGCCATCTTCCTGTTGTATTCCTGGAGCTTTTCTGCTTCAGACTAGTAGTCTTGGTTACTAGTCCCCAACCTCCTTACTTCAGCTTAGTGTACAGTTTTGGTGGATTTTGGGGCAGTTAAATATTTCTAATGCCACAGGTATAGAATCCCAGTCTTTATCACACTGTTCTGCAATTACGATAGCAATTGACTTCTCTGTGAGTTGCCTCGATTTCTGTTTCCATCCTCTTATTGAGGCAAGCATCTCAAGGGTCACTGTTGCTGGTGAGTTTATCAGCTAATGGGTGTCAGTGAAGGTGTTTGTGGAGATTGCTTCATGTATTTACTTGTTCCAGTAAACTCATTCATACAAGCAAACAGCTCAGGTTTTATTTCATTGCACCACCTTTCAAACATCTCCTTACCATGGTTTAAATGTTCCCCATGGAACTTCACAGAGTTTACATCAAAGGCTATCATGAAGAGCCCTTATGACAACCTTCTGTGAAATATAATTTCCAGAAGAAGCCGATGCAGCAACCCGTCCTCAAAGACCTCTGGGAATTCCTGTGCATGCCTCTTACTATTTATGAAAGGTTGAATGCACAGATGCGTGTGTGTTCAACCTTTATATAGGTGAAAGTTAATAATGTTCTGATTTAGTAAATGAAAGGATTTAGTCACTGACATTCAATTCAAATTAAAGTTTTACCAACTATCAATTATCAGAGGAATAGGGAGTTTTGTCCAGGGATCTGTGATCTATTTTCCTTACAAGCCTGTACTTCAGTAAAATACTATTCCCAAATTGGGATTATATAAATTCGCTTCCTTCCACTCCCTTTCAAGCAATATTTATTAATGTCTAATTATCCTAAGTTTGATTAGTTACTGTATGAATGTACAACTGATGATTGTATTGCTTTTGTGTATTATTTCTATTTGATTTCTTGAAATAAACCATTTCCAAATTAAAAAAAAAAAAAAAAAAGTTGATTTGGATCTCATTTGGTTCTAGTCATTTAGGTTTTAATCCAATAATTAGTTATTATTAACTAAACTGCAGCAGAATTCACATTCCTGGGAAGAAAATTCCAACTTCTACATAGATGTCAAAAGGCAGCCGTATCTGTTGTGCTTTGTTCACACCGGCCTCGGAAACGCGCGTTCAAGTAACCACTTTCAATGAAAAGTCTATGTAAACACTTTTCGGCCTTCTGTCTTGAAAACATATTGTGTGATTTTGGGCTCTAAGTACAAGACGTGCGGCCATTGAACCAGCTGAACTTTGAACGATCAGGTACTTGTACTTGGTATTGACGTACAGGTAGTATCTGTTTTAATTCACAGAAACACCAACCCTTTGAAAACTGATCATAAAGGAGCAAATATTATTTTCATTTTTTTTTTGCCTGGCTGAAGTGTTTCATTTCTAGGAATAGAGCTGTGAAAGAAAAAGCCAGGAGCAAGATCTGCACCGCTTTGACATTTCGCACTGAGCCTCCAATTCCATCTACATTTGCTGGGATCAGGTTGCGACAGTATAGTGTGAACACCATATGCTAAACGTGCATTTCTGAACCTGCATTACTGAATGCATTGCACGACACATGTGAACGTAGCAGCATTTAAAAGAATTGTATTCGAGAGGAATTACACCTTACTTTGAGATCATATTAAGCCATTACTTATTAAAGCATTTCATTTTTGATGGCTTTAAGTCTCTGCTTACCTTCCTGGGGTCTAAGAAATGCCAGCTTGTATTAAAAAACTGGTCATATTATACATCAACAGTATTTCCCATGGTAATACATATATACAGCAGTACTGCCATAAAGGAAGTGTTTGTTAAATACTCTTTTGTGTATAGTAAAAGCTAAGTTACATTCTCTAGTTTTGCAGTTTTGAGCCCTGAAGGCAATGACTTCCTTCCTGCCTTGGGACCTTACTTTAACTTATTAGTCGCCAGCGGAAAGAAACCAACCGACATGTGGAGGGAAGAGAATTTCTGATTTGGATTGGAGAGCATGCTAATTGCCACAAGATCTGTAAAGATAAATAATATCCATCACTCTGATATAATTCCTTTTTGCCCGGGTGTCCTTGGCTGGGGAGGTTTTTGAGTGCCGCTGCTGTGTTAACGGCACCAACATCCAGAGTCAGCGCAGTAATTAGAATGACACCAAATGGTCAGTCTTTGAAAGCCAATCAGCTTCCAGTTGGAGTTCCGCCTGTCAAAATGGCTGATTTTATTTTTCTAAGGCATAAATAACAGTTAGGTTTAGCAAGAGTAAAAAATAAATAAATAAATAAAAAATTAATTTTTGATTGAAAGTTTGCTGTAAGGAAGTGTGGGTGACTTATCTGCTGTGACTAGCCTCTACTGTGCTACTTTCTGAGGCACAACGTCTCTCCAGGCTAATCTCTGTCCTGATTGGCCTCAGGTTACCTTCATATTACATAATTCACATCAGCGTGATTCGGTGTGTCACGCCTTTTGGGATAGATGCTCTCAGTTCCCTGATTACAAACCCTCACCTTCATTGAGACAGTCATCTAGATTAAAAAGGATGGACTCTACTCGACACCAACAGTTTAGGGATGTTTTGGGAGTAAAGTTATTAGGTTGCTTTTACTTTTATAAAAAACAAAAAAAAAAGTAGGATATTAGGATGAAACTGTTTAAATGAGTGTTGTTTGCAGCTCCTCATACCATTCACCTTTTTGTGTCAAAAAGCACCGATTTATAAATGAAACAAGAATCAAAGATAATAGCCTTTCACGAAAGGCTAATGCTATTAACTGCCACCAAAAACAAATGTGGATGGATGCTTCTGCACCACCATCTTTTGCTGTTTTCTTGTAGATGGATCACTTAGCTGTTTAATCAGTAGTTTGATATAAGCCTTGGCAATTTGTCAGAGACACTTCTCCAATGAGTCACTTGGACAGTCGGCACTAGTTGTTGCAGGCGTTCAGTGAGATTGATTCATTTTAAGGGAAGATTGGGCGCCACCAGTCACCTAATCTTGATGGATGTGACAGCTTTTGGAAAGCTGGAGAAAAGAGCCAAGATGGAACAAAATGGATGATTATTTGCCAGGTTTTTTTTTGTTTTGTTTTTGTTCTGTTGTTGTTGCAGATCAACAATCGGGGCGCTTATGGAAACATATTTTGAGAAATCGTATTTTAAGTTAGCCATAAGTGTTTCCATCTCCTTTAGCCATTCCCGGTTTGCCATTAAGCTGCCAATCAGTGTTAGGGAGTGGCTTGGGATTCAATCAATCAAGCTGATTGGGAGTGTCAGGAAGTAGCTGCTTTAAGCAGCCAGAGGTTGTGCCTGTTGCAAACTTCATTTAACTGGCACAGCATGTTTAGCCAGCATGATAATTAGAGCAGAGTCCCTGTTAATCTTTCCTCTTTAGCTTCAGACTCGCACGAAATGCAAATGGAAAACGCTATAATACTCCTGCGGATTTCAAATAGCTTTACCGCTTTGTTTATTCTTTTTTTTGTTTTAATGCTCTGTTGGTACAACTGGATATCCTGTTTCTGACAACTAGAACATTTGCTGCAAAAGCTGTGAGCTTCATTTGTAAAACGTGTCGCACTCAAACAGTCGCGATTCTGGCTTTTTCAACATGTCAGCCTACTGGCGTAGCTGATTAAAACTAGTCAAGAATTTTCAGAAGATAGAGTTTGTTGGAAAATATGAAGCTGCTAAAAGCTCTTGTTGCCTCATTCGATGTGTGGGAGTTATTTTTTTTTTTAAAGATTGATTTTAACATCAAAGGGAAACCAATGACCACCATTTTGATGGTCATACTATGGTGACGACCCTCACTTGGATGTGTAAAGAGTAAAATAAAAGCAGCAAAAAGTAAAAAAAATAATAATAATTATAAAGTTTGTTTAACAGTTCCAAATGCGGGTTATCTTTTAATTATGATTACACTGCTTTTAGCTCAAATCATTTAAATCATTTTGTCCTTTTCCAGGACATAGTTTCTGCAGAGCAGCAGTAGTTCATAAAAAATGTACTTCTGAGTTGTGGGAGGGACTGTTGAAGCAAGGGTAGGCCCACTCCAACAACCTTTTCTATCCATTTACGGCTCCTCACACTCTCAATCTAACATTAGTCGGGCAATAAAACACCGAATTGTGTTTTTGGTGTTTTTAACATGTTCTTGTAGCATTTTTCTAATGATGGAGGACATATAAATAGAAAATGAAGCTTCAAATTGTGTTTCCCCGCTCTGAGCTCTCTGCAGCAGCAAAGGGAGGGGGGGGGGGTTGCTCTACGCCAACAGTCAACTCTGAGGCAAATTTTACTGCGGTTTTGCAGAAACTATGTTCTAGAGATCAACACCGATTTTTGGATTTTGCTTAAAAACGTCATAATCATAATTAAAAGACCACTAGGAACGCTTTTAATAAAGATCAAAAGATGATTGGAGTGAGACTCTGAGTTGCCCATTTCACAAAAAGAACACAAACACTAAACCACAATGTGACATCATGAATGTTCCTCACAGCATCAAGGTGCAAAAAGTTGGTTTTGTGACTGCGGTGCATGTATGTGCAGCAATACTATAAAGGTTATGAAGAAAGCTTGTGGCCAGAGGGAGGCTGGTTTGCATTGATTAATACAGTGAGGCTGCAGCTGAGAATATGACCTGAGCCTGCAGCCAGCTCTCCATCAGCCCAACCAGCACTGTCTGTCTCCCCGAGCTGTCAATAGAGCCTGATGGGCCTTTTAGACACTTATCAATATTTAACCAGCCTACCCCATTGACTCAGCAATTACTGCCTAATTGATCTTAGATTGATTATCATTAGCAGCATACTGCCAGCACCAGTCAGAGGCAAAAATCCTGAGTGCAAAATCACATACTCCTTTTATACAATCGCTGCGTGAAGGAAAGGAGGGAGAAGAGGACCAAGTGGATGTGGTACAATGCTGCACACATACCTCCATACAGCACTGGTTCAAAAAAATGATACAATTCACTAGATTACACATTTTAAAGAAATAAATTATGTTTTTTAAGCTTCATGAGATGATTCTGGCTCTTCTGGAACGTGGCAACGCCTTAAATGTTTCCTTTCATATGTCCAGAAAAACAGCCTGAGCTACATCATCTCTATAACTTCTGTGTTTCACATGAAGTGAATGTATGTGTGACCACACCATTGACTGTAACACTTGTGCTATCCCAGGCACGTTAACATTGGGAGTTGGGTCATCTGGACCCCACTAGACATTGTACTGAACCTTTTTTCTTCAATGATTTGTGATCTTCACTGGTGTCCATGGATTACATGAAATCCTCTCCACCTTTGTCATGGTAGGGATAACACGTCAGTGTAAGGGTGGGGTCAGGATAGCACAAGGGTTTAAATGAGGACTTGACTGAGTGAGTGAGTGTGATGTCACCAAAGGAAATGTCTGACTTCCCGGTCAATTTGAGTCGCTATTTTTTCACGATACGGATGTTGCCATGTTGGAACCAAACGATGTCAGTAAGTAATGATTAGTCCGAATCGAACAACGTTTAATTGGCAACCACTGTTGCCAATCATGACTCAGCTTGAAATCTGTCAATCAAACGCTTCAAACACAAGACCACGTAATTCTATTAAGGCAACTGATTGGCCAGTTTATAACTTTCATTTCATTTCATTTTTATTTAATTGTTCCTTTCATGAAAATTGTTGATTGTCAAATATAGTTACACGTTTGTTGTACATTACTGAACATTTTTACGATCGGAAACTTGAACAACAAAATAAAATACAAATACAAAGAGTAGGAGACTTTCCAGGAAGAGAAGCCCACAAAAGTCACTGAGAATTTAGAAATATTTCTGAAATCCATGACTGATAACAAACATTATTTGTATTTTAGCTTTTTCTCCTTTAGTATCCTGGTGGAAAGGATTTCAGGTGCCTGTTAAAGTTTCGATGCACTTCAGGTCACAGAGTTCTTGTCCAGGGCTGCAGCACAATGCAGCAAAACCAGCACATCGTGTTGTTCTCTCTCTGTTTTCAACCGTGTGTCTCTCAGTCCCATCAGTGAAATATTAATAAGAAAGCAATTCAAAAACCTTTAAGAAACTGGTTTGTTTTGAAAGCACAATCATCACAGCACATAAGTACACCTTCAATCGCATACTTCCTACACAAATTTAGGATTTTTAAAATCCCACTCCGATCATCTTTTGATCTATTTTAAAAGTGGTCTTTTAATTATGATTTTGCCTTTCTGGGTAAAAAAAAAAAAATAAATTAAAACAACCTGTGTTTTCTAGGACAAAGTTTTCTCTGAGCAGTAGACGGGACTACTGCTCTGTGTTTATGCGCTGTACCACTGGCTTACAGCCCCTTGTGGTTCCCCCAATGTATTTCCAACATCAAAAATAAACTTTTTCAAATGGCTTTTCTTGAACAATAAATATGAGTAAACTGCTAACTAATGCTAAAAATAGTACACTTTGGTAATCCAAAGTAATGCAAAAAGTGTGTTAGCATGTTATTTAATACTTAAATAATGCTTAATTAAGTATTAACAAACGTTATCAAAGGAAATCTTATCATGAAGTGTTATCTAGTTTTGTAATCCGGGTATTTTTTAGAAACAAAACTGAAAATGAACTTTGCAAGAAAGCTCGGAACTTGTGCTACCTAATAAAGTTAATAACATGTTTGACTTAAGACTCGGAGACTGTCCATCCATCCACCTAACTATCCATCCATCCATCTTCTGAACCCACTGAATCCTACTGAGGTCTAGGGGTTGCTGGAGCCTATCCCAGCTACTGTTGGGCGAAGGTTACAACATGTCGCCAGTCCATTGCAGGGCCACAAAATCACATGTACACCAAGGAACACATTTAGAGACAGCAATTATAACCTATGAAGCATATTTCAGAGGTAGCTGGAGAAAACACTCATGCACGAGGAGAGCATGCAAACTCCACACAGAAAGGTCCCAGCTGGGATTTAAACCAGGGGCTTCTTGCTTTGAGGCAAGAGCGCTAACCACTAGTCCATTGGGCAGCCTTAAAGAGACACATTTATATTTGCTTCCCGACAATCAATTTTAAAAACCCAATTTTGGGGTCACACTGTTGCTGGAGCCCATCCATGGCAGGGCCACATATTCCTACTTTTATTGGTTATATTGGCCAGAGGAATTCAAAAATACATGTTAGCTCACATTTAACCGCTCCGTTAGACTAAACCCAATGGTTAGGAGGCTAAATTAATATGTGGGAATGCTCCTGCTGGTCTTTGCTGCACACACGATACTGTATTCTATTCACCTCCAAAGCTCTTAAAGCCTGGGAGCTTTTAGAGCTTTGGAACAAAGTAAGTAGCATTCGTTGGCGTCTTTGAAACACAACGGCTTAGTAGGAGTGTGGCTGTGTAGACTCGTGCAGGTCATTAGCCTGCTAAAATACCTCGGGCTCCGAAGTGATTATGACTGCACGATAGGCTAATTAGATAATATGCTAAACATTCAACAGAGACTGTTTGTGAAGCGAATAAATAACTGCTCCCTGCAGAGATATTAGCCATGCTTTTGACACCAGAACATGCATGAAAATTTCAAACCGAGAAGAAGGGAGCCTGCCTCCTTGTTGGATGACGGATGCTTCACTGTGGCAGCAACAAGCAGAATCTCCAAATGAGAGTCAAATAAAAAAAAGAAAATCCTCTACTTTACTGTGTGATAGAAGGTTGGTTCTATATCATATTTTGCCTTCTAACCTTTTCAGCGTTACTTATCAGCTTTGGTTGATTTGATTTTATCTGTTTGGCCGTCCTCCACCTTTTTCTTGCATCCTCCTGCTGTCCTTCATTTATCCATCCTTTAAAAGTCATCTTGGGTTAGCTGGAATGTCACATCACTCACATGTACCCTCTGGGGCAGCTCCTGTTATTTTAAGGGGTCACGTACATTTATCTGTGCAATGAATAAGGAGGCAACCAGAGACCGGATAATGGCTGGAAAAGTCCCTCTCCGATCATCTTTTGAGCTATTTTAGAAGTGTTTCCGTTCCCCTTCAATTACGATTATGCCAAAATAAAAAAATAAAACTGTTGTTTTCTCAGATAGTTTCTGCAGAGTGGCAGGAGTTCATTAGAATTTTGCCTCTAAATTGTTAAAGAGGAACAACCCTGCTCCGCCTCCTCTCCCTGTTATTGAGAGCTCTCTGTTTACACTCCCAGAGCAACATTAGCAGTCACAAAAAAATTAACAAACAAAGACCTACACGGATCTATTTGTCCACAAGTAGATGTATCAGAACCAGGGAGCTTGTGGCCAGCCCACAGTATTTTCTACGTCACAAGTACAATCTTTTTCAAGCTGCATTTTTTTGCCTTTTCCTGATTCACAAGAATTTGAATAAAAAAATATAGGATTTCTTTTTTAATACATAAATAATGTTCTTTATTGAAGTCCTCCATCATCATGGAGAGCATGTTAAAAAAAATAAAAAGACAATTTTCATCAGATTGGGTGTCTAAGTAGAAGGTTGGAAAAACATGAAAGTTTGATTTTTTCTCTCCTTTCTTTTAAAGGTTAAAGTTTGAGGATTGTTCACCAGCTGTCATCATGTGCATTTGGATCTGGTTCAGTGGACTTTAAACCAGGAGGCTTGCAGTAAGCACCCCTCCCGAATATGAGCAGCTCTTTAATGTCCCCTGCTTCTTTACCACGAATATAAACTCCTGCATTTATCCCTGCTCTAATTAAAATAATCAAGTTAAAGAAAAAAGAAAAAAAAAGAAAAAAACCTCAAAGTATTCAAACCGTTTTAATGAATCTGTGAGCTATTCTTGCAAAACACGTGGAGGAAAAAGCAGGTTAAAAGGAAGAAAGAGAGGGAAAAAACAAAAAAAAGGTGAGTATCTCTGACCATTAGCTGCTGCTTGGAATACTTGCGGCGGGCGCAGTGCTCATTAAGCAGTGATATAAAGCACAATCTCATAATGACTAAAGATCTGTTGTCTGGTAAGCACTAACAAAACGATTGCTTCATAAGCAGGAGAAGAGATGAGGCCAAGAAAAGATAGAAAATCCTAATGAGAGTGTGTGAGAGAGGGGGGGGGGAGTAAAGAGGCTGGGAGAGGCATTTAGTTGGCAGACAGTTTCCTGATTCAGCCAGGCTGGAGAGCAGGGCTAGCTGTCTTCTTCCATGTAGCTCATCTATCACTGCCTATTTCTAGAAGACTCACCCATTTCTCCACCCCCTAACCTCCCCCCCTCCAGCACATACACAGATGGAAGGGAGTGAGAATTCAATCTTTCCTTGCCTCTCGGTCATCTGCAGAGATGCATTCGTTCACCCTTCGCAGTGGGGCCCCAGAACCTGCCAATAACCCTTCACTGCGGCGGGGGCGAATGACTGCAGGTGACCGAGCTGTCCTCATGTGATCTCTTTCCAATCTGTAAAGTTACACGGGTAGATTAGGGACACGCCGAACACGTCTGAAGGAGTGACACCGGGCTCTGACAGCAGCCTAACACAGTCGGGATTGAATTTGGAACCCCAAAGCTGTTGTTATTATTATTTTTTTTTAAACCCACTCTGATGTTCTTGTGGCATTTTTCCGATTATGGAGGACATGTACAAAGAAAATTAAGCTCAAAATTGCATTTCTGAGTAATTCTGTATTCAAATCATGAATCAGGAGCAGACGAAAAAATATGCATATTTGTGAGCCGATGGCCTGGCCACAAACTCCTACAGCAACAATGAAAGGGGAAGGGGGCGGGGCCACTCCATGCAGTCCTGGCCTCAACTTCTACCGAACAACTGCCCTTCTGCAGAAACGATGTCCCAGAACAAAGGGGTTGCATAAATAAATAATCATACAAAGGTTTTGTCATTTATTTTTAGAATTTTAAACTGAAATGTAGGAGCTAACTGGGTTCTGACATTATGCTAAATCTAGAGACATGGGGGCTTTACCACTCCTCAAAAATGCATACATGTCAAATGTTGGTCCACTATTGGCCTTTCGGAGGTCGCCACAGCAACTCAGCTTCCACTGATTTGCATAAGTGGTTTGGCAGAGATTCTTGTGCCAGATACCCTTCCTGACCCCTACTCAGGCCCCCTTGTTGCTACATAGTTAGGTAGTAGTGTGTTACATAAGGACCAACACTGGATGAAACTCATTGCGCCCCCTGGAAAACGAACCCTGGTTTCCTATGTGCCAGTCCTACACTCAGCCAACTGACCACTACGGATAACTATAAGCAAAACAATGTTAATGGGTTTGATCTAATGTCAGAGGGGTTTAGTATAAGTTTAAACTCTTATCTTATGTCTAATTGCTGTTCAGTTCTTAAAGTATAACCACCAGTAATCTGCTGCAGCAGGAGGACCTCTTTTGATACAGGATCTATTTAAGTTTGGAAGGAACATGTATGTGCTGCTGTCAAAAGTAATAAAATAAAAGAATTACACATAATTGAATTTTGTAAATATTTATAAGCTGCATTTTATAAATGAATGGCTTAGTGGCCACAAAAACCTTTTTTTTTTTCTCAAAACAGCAAGTTAGGACTTTGCAGCTCGCCCTGGGTTTAGTTCTGTAGGAAACTGGACCAGATGACTCTTTTAGCATTAAAGGTTGCAGACCCCTGTCTTAGGAAGTGTTTTTTCTTTTTTTTTTAACTGTGGCTAAAAACAGCAAAATCCTTATAAAAGACCGCTGGGGGTACTTTTAAAATAGACCAAAAGATGATTAGAGTGGGACTTTAATCTGAAATGCTTCTGATTTAATACTTTAAAGAACGTAAAAGAACCCACTTTAATGTTGAATACACGCCTGTAACTAAACACTCCCAAAACACTTTGTTTTATCACATTGTACCAAAACGTGAAAATGCAATGAAAATGCTCTGAAGTCTCATAAAAAAAAGGTCTTGAGTAGAATTTTTCCACAGGATGGTGGCCCTGAGCACATAAACAAGAGAATGGCTTTAAAGGAACAAAGAAAGTCGGTGCAATGTGTCCATCATAGTTCAGACGTGTGCCTGACTGAAGTGCTGCAACAGAACCTTCTGGAAGCAACAGTTTGAAGTAAACTTTTGCAAAGAAAAAGTGAGACTTGTAGGATTTTACAGAAACATTCTTCTGCTTATAACATGTTTGTTACTAGCTAATACATAATAGACTGGAGTGAATTTTTCATGAACGGTTGATGTATTTTGACAGTCAGCTCAAATGTACATCAGATAAAGAGTTGTATCTGCTTTTTTTTAAACGTTTTCCGCTCATGTAAAGCTTAATCCCTTTGCTTAAGCTAGCATGTAAGTGGGTCTTGACAACTTCATAACACACATTTGCAAGAAAATGAAAAGGATTTTTGAAGTGGTTTGCTTCGAACAACACAGACCTGATGCTGCATGTATCCCACAAAGTACCAAAGGGTTCTCATACTTGTCATACTAAAACCTAATCCGATTATCTTTTCATCTATTGTAAAAGGGTTCCCAGTTGTCTTTTATTTATTATTATGTCGCAACTGGACCATTGGATGAGACCATTGGTGCTGAGAACTTCATACTGGTTTTAAAACACACAACACTCAAGGCTACCTTGAGTGTTTGTTCAAAATATTTTTAACCCTTGTGCTATACTATGACCTCTACAATGACAAAGATGGATAAAGGTGAAAAGGATTTCATGTAATCCATGGACACCAGTGAAAATCACAAATCATTGAAGAAAAAAAGGTTTAGCGCACTGTCTAGTGGGTCTAGATGACCCAACTCCCAATATTAATGTGCCTAGGATAGCACAAGGGTTATACTGATGTTAAAACTGTTTGTTTTAACCAGAACATTAGGAACAGTTTTAAATATTTAGGACATTTTTTGGAAATTTTATGCATAAAAAAAATCATTTTATTTCCTTGCATGATCAAGAAGACAAAGGGTTTACATGATGACTTGGAGTTTAGTTTCATGCTGGACGACCTTGATGACACAGACGTCAAATCCCAACAGCCCAGGGGCCAGTAAACCATCTTCAAAGTAACAATTTGGTCTAATCAGGTACGCTGAGCTGTTAGGTCACTCTACACAACATCAGCAGTAAGGCCTTTTACTTTGAACCAATAGCTAAATTGCCCATCCTGTCTTCCCAGCCAATCACCATCTTTTTCACCTTTTAAGTCATGGATGCTTGACTTTCTACATTCTAGACGCTTCTAGCCTTCCTCCACCCGTTTCTCCACCTAAAACAATGCTTTGCCAATGTTTGGAAGTTGGTTTCAACCCCACAGCGACTAGGCTCTGGGGTTTATTCATCTATGGAGTTCATCAACTTTCTGTGATTCTATTAATCTTAGTCAATTGGTTAATGTACCCACAAGGCCAAATCTTAAACGTCCAGAGAAATCCACCTTAATTGATTTAATTTTAACAAATGTTCCCCATAAACTTTCTGCAATGGGAGTTTTCTATGCTGACATGAGTGATCATCGTGTTGTTGCTGCTTGCAGGAATACTAAAATCCCCAAAAAACAACCAAACATTATCTACAAGAGGAACCTAAAATTATTTAATGAGCAGGCTTTTCACCATGATCTATATCTTATAGATTGGGAGCAGATAGACCTTTTACCAAATGTTGAGCTAGCTTTGACATTCTTTAAAGACACTTTTGCCAACATTGTTAACAAACATGCTCCAATTAGAAGATTCAGAGTGAAGGGACGGGATAACCCTTGGTTCACTCCAGAGCTGTCAGACACTATCCACATGCATAACTTAGCATGGGCTAGGGCCAGAAAAAGTGATTCCTCCGCTGATTGCACTGCTTTGAGACAATTACGGAATAAATGTACCTATCTCACTAAAAAAGCAAAATCAGATTATTCCTTATCTGTCACAACTGACAATTTTACTAATCCATCCAAATTCTGGAAGGTGATTAAGTCTCTTTTTCTTATTAAATTTCCTCAAACTCTTCCAACATTTGTTCTTAAGGACTCAGTTCCAGTCCTAGACAAAGTTGATACGTTGAATTGCTTTAACAAGCATTTTATTTCAAGTGGATACTTGTTTGATCAAAAAGGTGCAGCACTCAAAACTTCCTGCACAGATCCTCCACTCTTCTCTTGGGTCCCTTCAACTTTACTCTTTTTACGGTGCAGCAAGTGCATGAGGCACTTAGGATGCTCGATCCCAGGAAACCTCCTGATCCAGATTTGATAAAACCTTTTTTTCTGAAAGCAGCAGCTGATATTGTGGCACAGCCTCTCACAATACTTTTCAACCTCTCAATCCAAAGTGGCGAAATACCTGCTATTTGGAAATCTGTCTTTGTTTGTCCTGTATTAAAGGGAGGTGATCCAGCAGTCCTATCTAACTATAGACCAATATCAAATTTGTGTGTATTGTCAAAAATTCTCGAATCTCTTGTTTGTAAATAACTAAAAGACTATTTAACGAATAATGAACTTCTGTCAATGCTGCAATCAGGTTTCAGGAAGAAACACAGCACAATCACAGCCGCTACAAAAGTCATCAACGACATACTTCTTGCTCTTGACAAAAAGCAACATGGTGCTTCGCTTTTTATTGATTTGTCTAAAGCCTTTGATACTGTGGACCATGCTGTTTTAATGCATCGGCTTAGCTGGTTTGGATTCTCCATTACTGTGCTTTCCTGGTTTAGAAATTACTTGAATGAAAGGACTCAGTGTGTTAAATGTGATGGCTTGTCCTCCGAATTTTTTAATGTCCACGGGGGGGGGTGCCACAGGGTTCAATATTAGGACCTCCGCTTTTCATTTGATATATTTATGAACTAGGACAAAATCTTCAAGATGTTAATATTCATCTTTATGCTGATGACACAATTATCTATTGCTTTGGACCAACTCCAGCAAAAGCAGTTAAATCTTTGCAGAAAGCTTTTGATAATGTGCAGCTTACACTTCTGGAATTTAAACTTGTCCTAAATGCTGAAAAGTCCAAATTCATGTTCTTTTCTAATACCAAAAAGGTGCCAGAAGATCTCTCTAAGATTCTCACTCTTCACAGACATGCTATAGAGCAAGTACATGAGTACAATACCTGATGATGATGATGATTTCTTGATTTCTTGAGATTCAAGCCCCACATTGAAAATATTTTGATGTACCAGTGAAACCAGTGGAACAAGAAAACCATGGAGCTCAAACACGCTACTCTTTCTGCGTTTGGCAGATTTTTGCACTACATCTCCCAGGATGCCTTGGGTTGAAGTGACAATGCCTCGGCGCACAATGAGTCTCTCCTCTTAATGTCTTATAACAACAATGAACACACATCAAACAGTTTTTAAATCTTCTAACTTAACTTTTATTACATCTTTTAGAAAAAACAGCTGCAACTTCCAGCTTTTTCTGCCACAATTATCACAAAAATGCATGTGAGATCGCAGAGGTGCTGTAGGTCAATACAGACTATGAGTTTCTCCTTTTTGTGTGTTTTTTTTTGGATGCTGGTGTGCCGCGGGATTTTTGTCAAGGTTAAAGAGTGGCTCAAAAAAGGCATAAAAACACTGCCATATAGCATGAGCTTGAATGGTAAATGGTAAATGGCGTATACTTGTTTAGCTTTTCTACCTTCCTCGATGGCCCAAAGCGCTTGGCAGTCACAAACATATTCACCCAATCACACATTGGTGGCGGCTCCGCTGCCGAACACTGGCAGCGTAAGTTGGGATACAGAGTCTTGCCCAAAGACGCCTCAACACATGGGCGAGAATCGAACCTCCAATCTTCCAATCAGGGGTCGACCACACCATGGCTGCCCCAATTAACCATTCTTTGACATTGCACATTATAATCTAGTGTACCCTATCAATTAGTTAGAATGAAGTGATCAGTTGGAACTGAATACAAAGTATGGACATGGCATCAACACATTATTGACTTTAGGTGGCAAATCATTTCAGGTTTAAACCGTTTGTTTCTAAACTGACAAATATTTTTCAACAATTTCTATTTTAGGGAATGGTGTTTCCTGAAAATGTTTCCTATAAAGCCGTCTGGCTCTGACTGGTTTTCCCGACATCATTGTTCCGGCTGGTGCACACTCTCTCCACACAGAACGTGTCCCAACATAAGGTTGACCTTTTCAACAGGACAGCCTGTGAGGTCAGACCAGGGGGACGATGATAACAGCCGGGAGACGAACCGTCCAGACAAAATTATCTCTTTCTGTTGAATGCCAACGTAAGTTTGCAGACGTCCAGCCTCTTGTCTTGTCTTTTTTTTTTCTTTTCTCGAAGCTCTTTCTTTGTCATTAGCATAATCTCTGTGACACTCCGATTAATAAGTCCTGCAAGATTTGCATATCTGCGTCTGAAACTAAGAACAGGAGCTCACACGGTAAATACACTTCAACGAGAGACCAACTCTTGAGTGTTGTACACTGAGATGAGGGATCTCCATGTATTCTTCCAGTAATTATTACACTCTGACAGCGGTGTGCACGCCCACACACAATCATCTGAAGCCTTTTTTCATGGTCTCAACACCTATCAAACTTCGAAAGGTTCGGAAAGAGGAGATCTTTCTACACCTGCAGCTTCTGAACAAGCAGAACCACAGTTAAACCCTTTTTTATCTGAGACACACCGATAGCTTGTATTTGCTTCAACAGTGCCCTCCAGTGGAGCAAAAGCAAGCCTTCTGCTTGATTTCTTATCATTTTGCAGAGTTTTTATAATGAAATGAATCATTAATTAAAATAATAATTACTAGAGCTGCCATGTTGCTGTTTCAAACCCAAAAATGTATGTTATATTGATATAGCACATTTATAGATAAATATTTAGTGACAAAATACATCTTTTCCACATCCCCAAAAACACTTCATTTAAATAATAAAGTAATTTGCTTTTCATTATAAAATAATTGCATGCTTTTCTGCTGCATAAGCATCAAGCTATATTTCTATAGCTTGATTTCTATATTTATTTCTATTCTTTTTTTTGTTTAGTTTCGCTTTTTAGAATGTGTGTGTAAGGAGGTTGAGGAGATTGTGTGCTTTTATATGTTTTTATGTAAAACTATAAGTTTTGGTTTTAAAGTTTAAAAGTTATTTGTATTTTCTACAGCACAATTTTCTGGAAAGTGCTTTATAAATGAAGTTTGGTTTGCTTTGAACAGGTCGTTTGATGATACAGGCCCTGTCCTGATTCTCTCACTACCCCCTAACCCCTAAAAAATTATCCGGTGTCTTAAATTTTGATGCAATTCGGATACCTTTACAATTTATTTTTTTATTTGCAAAATAAGACGTATCCGTTTTGTCAAAGTACAAACCTAATAAATATAAACATTTCACAAAGACTATTTATGAATCCACTGTGTTCTAGCAATAAAAACTGGGATGGATTATTTAAAAAAAAACCATCTAGATACGTGTTTTTTTTTCCTCAAATGAAAGTTGTTCAAATGCATTGCATTATGGTCTATTTTCTCTAATTTAGTGAGCATTGATCCAGAATAGTTTTTTGGAGACTTCTGGTAAATTTCCAGAGCACTGAATTTAGGAATTGTAAACAACAACGTACAGTTGCTTTATGTTGATATTTAGGAGAATCTGCTCTGCTTAGACATTGCTTTGACTGAGATGCCACTTAAATGAAAAAGTGAATCACATGATGCAAAAGTAAAATCTGCTATTTAATTGATTTTTTTTTTTTTTGCACTAAAGAAGAAGAAAACTCAAATTCTTTGAAACAATCATCAAAATAATCTTAATTAATAAAACCAACAAATCTAGTTTTGGTGAAATTAAAGAGTGGTGCTTTGATGATCCTGAATTATCCACTTCCAAAATGATGGGTGCAAAACGTGATTGTTTCTTGACCCCACACTGAGGAAGAAATATAAGATATTGATTTGATAAGATTTTGGGTCATGTAACCCCTTTTTGTATATACAAAAACAAGATCAGCTGCCTTCTCACACTAACTGTGGGTGGTCGTAGGGCAGGGGTAGATCGGTCAATCTCCACCCTGCCCTCCCATGTGTTGGAGTGTCCTTGGGTGGACACTGAACCTCACATTGCTCCTTATAGGTTATAGCAGTTGAGCCACCATCAGTGGGTGAATGGGTGAATGGGACTGTGCCTGTAAAGTGATTTGGGTCTTCAAGAAGGTAGGAAAGTATACGTCATTTACCATAACTGGACGTCAAGGTGTCTACTCTAACATAAAATATGTTCAACAAGGACAATGTCCTCATTTATCACATCGAGACATTAAACCGTCAATTTACTCATTAGATTCTGCAACATTAATAATGTGACAACAAGAACAACCTGGATGGGCTGCGTAACGAACGTATTTTAGTTTTCCAGATTTCAAAAGCCTCATTTGAAGCACACATTCGCGGTTGCACACACACACACTCATGTACACACACATAAAGCCTCACTGTCGCTGGGAAATGACAGGCCGGCGATGAGGTAATGACATTTCCCCCTTGCGTAATGCGGCCGAAGGCGTCTCTGTCTGTTAGGTGACAAGAGGGAGATATATGGTCAGCTCCGGTGACAAGCCCTGCTCTAATCGACAGGTACAGCTTTCACCGCGGCTCAGGACCCAACAGGAGTAGCAGCTTAATAATTGAACGGGTGCAATATGTTGAGACGGTGTGAGGGGGGTGTGCGACCAAAATGTCTGCAGTGGCCTCTGCTTGGGGTAAAAGTCATCAAATGTTGGTTTGTGGAAATGTCAAAGTACTTGCCTTGCATTTTGTGGTCCAAAAGCATGCTTCCTTCCTCTCCATTCCCCCATAGGCATCAGCTGTCAACAGTTATTTGTTGTTTTTTTCTTTTCTTTGATTTCTTTTCAAGCAGCATGTTGCTTTTTTTTTGTACATTTTTGGCCATTTCTAGGGCTGGTTTCTTCATTAGGTTTCTATGACCACAAACGGCGTCGTCATGCTGGCATTTCACCCTTATCTTTCCCCATGATACACCAGCTTCATGGCCATACCAATTCCCCGATTTCACGGGAGAGGCTGTCGATGGCGGAAAGCAGTGGACCGTACTGTGTGTCTGCGTCGGGTCCGCCGCATGTGTCGGCTCAGCTGACCTTGGGACATTGTGGAAATAATAAAAGAGGGGAAGAGATGGACTCATCTCCAGGCAGGTAACAGTCCACAGCCACACATGGCGAGTGCCACGGCGGCAGTCAGCTGAAACCGACAAGCCTTTTTTGTGAAGGCGAAGCGCTGCCCTCTGACACAAACAACAACATGGCAGCGGGTGGCAGCAGGGGATGTGTGACTGAGCCAAAAGAGAGCAAAACAAAAATCAGGAACTAATAAGAAAGTTTAAAAAGAAAAAGCAGCTCAATAAAGCCCAAAGGTTTTTGAGCCTCTTTACATTTAAAACTTTGGGTTATTTTTCCTCTTCTTTCTCAAAATGAATCTATCAATCAATTAATCAATGGAAATAAATGCTGTCAAACAGTCCACTGTGAAAGTAGCGCACAAGTAGGTCAACACAACATCAAACAAATAAAAGGTAAGTTCATAGTTGACTCAGTGGTGGAAATTTACCAAGGATTTTGTCGCCAGGACAAAGGATCACACCCCCACCATCGTGCTTCACAGATGGCATTGAGGTGTTTTAGCAAGTATCATGTTTTAAGTAACCACATGATTTTAAGATTACAGACTAGATTAGATTAGATTAGATTTGCTTTATTGTCATTGTGCATTATACAATGAGATTGAATGATCGCCATCAGTGCAAGAACAGCAAGGAAGGAACATCGTAATACAATAAAATCAAACAAACAAACAGAATGTACAAGTGTGCAAATATAAACTGTAATGAAGCCACTCTGATGAAAATCCTGTTTTTGTTGTTTTTAACATGTTCTTGCAGCATTTTTCATATGATAGATGACATGGAAAAAAAATGAACTCAAAATTGCATTTCTAGGAATTTTTTTCGTCAATTCTTTGATAATCAGGATCAATTGAAAAAGACATAGACGTGTCACGTAGAACTCACTGCGGCAAGCCGCAACCTCCCCACTCCGCTCCCTTCTGATGCATCCACTTGCAGAAAAATAGATCCTTGTACGTCTTTGTTTGCCTCGTCTGAGCTGGAATCTGGCTCAGAAACTCTAGAGCTGGATAACTCCAATATTGCTCACCATTTTTGTCGCACCCCAAATGTTAGGTCGGGGTTGCATAAGAGCATGTAAACAGATGAACGATGGGAAGCAGTTGCGGGCTTGCTCTGTGCCAACAGTTCCGCCCACATTCCAGAAGCAAATTTCCACTGAACTACTGCCCATTTGCAGAAACTATGTCCTAGAAAATGACAAAAGTTTATTGTTGGTAGATTTTCTAAAATAACGGTATCATCATTATTAAAAGACCACTGAGAACGCTTACTTAATAGATCAAAAGATAATCAGTCGGACTCTAAGGTCTAAATATATTCAAATTTTATCATTTTTAAGAATTGTAGCAAAGATCTACCGTCATTTCTTTTCCCCAAAACAACTACAACATTTGTGATGTTGGATTTGATGTGTTTCAGTGGTGTGCCGTCTAAATACAAAGATTTTCCTTTTCTGGTCTTAAGTGTCTCTGTGCAAGAATTCGGATGACAAATGATTAGCAACAAGTTAGTTTCCTTGTTTTCGTTTCTGCTCCCTTCTAAAACATTACTCCTCGTCGTCTAGTACAGCTCTACACACTCTAAACAACACAACCATGCGCACCATCTCTATAAACAGAACTTTCTTTTGTGGGGGAGTTTTTAACGGTAGATTCCAAACCTGATCCACAAAAAGTACATGTCAAGGTGGAAACGTTTTCTGTAAACTTTAACATTTAACATGACCTGCATAATCTCAGAGATGGCATCTTTCAGATTTCTCAAATATTTTATGTTTTTACAGTTGACTTGTGTTAAAGTCCCACTCTGATCATTGTTTGATCCATTGTAAATTATTCCCAGTGGTCTTTTAATTATGATTATGGCATTTTTAGCTAAAAACAATAAACTTTTGTCATTTCCTATGACATAGTTTCTGCAGAGCGACAGTAGTTCATTAGAAATCCTCCTCTGAGGTGTGGGCGGGACCAACCCAGCCCCCCTTCCTGTCCCTGTTGCTGAGAGCTCTCTGTTTACACACTCTTCCACTTGCTTACATCTAACAACCTCAAACTAACATTACAAGTGCAACAAATGGTGAGCAATATTAGAGTTATCCAGCTGTACAGTTTTGATCAGCTCGGACGAGAAAAACAAAGGCGTACATGGATCTGTTTGTCTGCAAGTGGATGCAGAATGGAGCAGAGCAGGAAGCTTGTGGCGTGCCCAGTATATTTCCTACATCACAAATCTATTTTTAAACTGCATTTTTTCATCTGCTCCTGATCCACAACAATTTGTATTAAATAAATACTCAGAAATGCAATACATCATGGCAAAGACGCCACAAAAACACAACTTTCATCAGAGAGGGTCTTTAAACATGGTTTTAACACTTTCAAAATAAAAGTAGATGTATTTGAGGATACTAAAGATTTTATTCTCTCAGGGGATTCTTTAGAGACATCCTACTGTCTGGCTAGTATGAGAAATACTTAACCTTTTCTTTTACCCGTTCTATGTACGAATAGAATCATTAGCATTAGGAGGTCATTAAAAACAGATCAAATGTCGTCAGATTTGCAGAACTGCTTTATGAGTCTTTTTTTGGGGGGGGTCAAACGTATTTTATTAGAAACTTAGCTGTGTTAGTATAGTTAAGAGATCTGACTTGAGACAGGAACATTTGTTCTTCAAAGTAGTATTATATTCCTACTTTTTAGAAAGTGTTCCATATTGCTGGAACTCCTTAGAAATGTGGAAGTTTTTGTGCAGTCACTCCTGTGGCATACGTGAGAGATCCACTCAGTATTCATTGGGACTTCCTAAAATATAAATAAATATGTGTCAAACTCTGTCTTTCCTCCATCGTGAGGGTTTGATTGTGCCGATCAGTCACACGAGCCGTTGTGGCAGAGTGATGTGTTTTCCCCTCACATTGCCCATGAAAGAAAGCATTGTGGTTGCAACCTCCTTTGGACCCTCCAAGGTGTCACAGTAAGCAGAGCCTGTCAGAGGCTTGTCACTGCAGGGTGGCTTGAAAGCATGAAAAATGCCCTCTCTGGGGATAGAAAAAGGGATGACTACTGAGGATGGGCGGGGATGGGGAGGGTTAACTCATTTGAGCCTGTTGCATCAACTCTTGTCAGTCGTCCGTACAATAGGTTTCCGGCGTCAAAGTGCCCCTTTTTTCACCTCATGCGGTGATGGCTGTATCATTCAGTGTGACAGGCCCAGCCGCCGAGAGATCAAAATCTTTGCTAAATCAAATGTTGACAGTTCAAGTTTGCGCACTTTGGAGGTTGCAGAGTTTAATGATGCAGCTGAAAAGCATTCAAACGGAGTGGGGATTCCATTAATGGTAATCTCGCCAGACTTTTAGATTCAATGCTGCTGCTTTTGACACTTGTGACAGTTATGTCTTCAATGCTTTTTGTGGCTTGCAGGACTTTGAGCTTAGGCTCCAATTCCTAAACTATAGCAGGGTAAGTAATGCAGCCGAATTCCCAACATGTAAGGGTTGGCAAATTATCATAAGATGTAATTTGTGAAATGTGATAAATACAAAAAAAAAGTCAATCATTCTGGTTTCGCTCAACTTTGCAGAATAGCACAACTAAGATCATATGAAAAATGTGAATGAATGTCATCTTTATGTTTTTTCTTTGTCTTTCCTGCAATCTGATTGGCTGAGATGCTGTATTCAAAGATCCACTCCATTGAAAATTGTGTTTGTGGCATATTTGTGGCAAAGAAAATAAACTGGGCGGGCCACAAGCTCCCTGCTCTGAGCTCTCAGCATAGCGGAGGGGAAAGGGGGGGCGGAGTTGCTCTGCACCAACAATCCCTCTGATAACTAAGAGGTGAATTTCTCCTGGCACTGCAGAGACCATGCCCTAAAAAAGGATGCAGTCTTTTTTGGCTTTGGCTAAAAATGTCATGACTTGCTAGGCGAGACAGACCCAGACGCTGGAACCCGGTAGGAAAACACAGGTGAGTTATGAGGTGAGTAATAAAGTTTATTTGATCCGGCAAGTCTTGGAGTTGTGGCGAAGCAGGAGACTGGATAATGGCTCGTGGCATGACAGGAGGATTAGCGATGGCTTGTGGCTTGACAGGATGAATCCGTGAGGAGCTTCTGTTCAGGAAGGCTGGAGACTCAGGTGACCACTCGTGGTAATAATGTCCTAAGAACGAGGCATAAAACGAACACATGAACTAAGAGTAACTTGATGACCAGACTATGCACCATCAGGGGTAACGAACTGGCGATGAATACTGGATCTGGATCTCCTTAAGTGGTCTGGATGTCTGATGAGTTGAGTGGTCACAGCTGGGTCGAGTCAGGAACAGAGCAGAGAGGGGAGGGGGAGGAGAGCTGCCAGAGGCACCATGACAAAAAACTGTATAATCATAATTGAAAGACCCCAAGGAACGATATTACAGTAGATCAAAAGATGATCGGAGTGGGACTTTGAAGATGCAGGAGAAATCTTCTTTCTCCATTACTACCAATTGAACAAATGGCCCATATATTTAATTGGTATAATTCTGTATTTGTATTGAAAGGAACAATTTGGGTTTTGTTGGGAGGGCAGAATCGAACGCTCCATTGGTCGCTTCTTAACATGTTTCTATATATAGTTTTATTTATTTATGTATTTATGCATGGGAGTTTCTACACAGTAGTTGGTATATTCTGGTTCTGAAGTTAGTTTTTTTTTTTTTTTTTTTTTTTACATGGGCACTGTATTTTCTGGACAAATTTGAAACTGAGGACCCTAAAACTTCTGTTTGGGAAAATGTGTACAAAACTCCAATGTCGCAAACATTACACTCCTTAAACACATGTGTATTGTAACAAAAATAGCCAACATTGTAGGTGATCAAAAACAGTGTAAAAAAAAAAAACTAATGATTTCACTACATTTCAAACATTGCCATTAAAAAAAGTTTGTCAAAATGAATGAGATGTAGATTACAAAAATGTTGTAACCTCTGTTGTGTTAGCCTTCTGTTAGCATGTCAGCTGTTCGGTTACTGTTGTCAACAAGGCAAGCTTTGGGGTGGGATTTTCTGCTGCACCAGGAATGTTCATAAATTGAAGGGTCTCAGCATCTTGTCTGTTTCCAGAGACACATCCACCTGCCTGGTGGATGGAGCAGAAGCAGGAAGTTTGGATTGGACACCCCTGAGTTACCTGGCACCAACACCAGGAATAAAGAAAAAGCCATGGTTTTTAGATGATAATTTCAAAAACCACAGATATCCGTCTATGTGCACCAGTGCAGCACATTCTGCCCTCTGTTCTGCACACTTTAATAGATGAATAAAAGAGGTGTGTATGGAAACGAGGAACTTCAAAAGAAAAAGTCAAGACCTTTGTGGTCATGATGTGCAGTTTTGAGGAAGCAGGCCTCAGCAGGTTGAAGTTTAGATCAAGGTGATTTGTAAAAGTTAAGGGAACACGGTCAGAAACGGCTGCTGTTCTCTCCTGTGACCTGCACTGCTGTCATCTGCACAAATAACAAAAGCAAACAGGTGAGCAGTTTACAGAAAATATCAAATCTGAAGGTTGATAATCGGAATTTTTTAAGACCGTACTGCTATGTGCAGTATGCACCGCAATGTCTGGACAGAGACACTGCACACCTTACAGGCAAAACAGTAGAAGACATTTGATGGTCTGGGGCTGTACGGTGGCGTAGAAGGTCCTGGTTCAAATCCCGCCTGGAACCTTTCTGTGTGGATCTCCTCGTCCATCTGTGGGTTTTCTCTGGACACTCTAGCTTCCTTCCACAGTCCGTTACGTGAATACCCTAAATTGTCTCTACATGTGAAAAGAAGTGTGTGATTGTGTGTCCCTGCAACAGACTGTGAAACTGTGACCCTAAAAGGGACAAAGGAGGTTTAAAAAATGGATGGATGGACACCTGATCGTGCTTTAAGTGCAGAAAAAGAAAGAAAACTTTGGTTTTAGCTTGGAGATGCTGCAAGGCCTTGCTGTAAATGTAAGGACAATATTTGTTTTTTTTTCAAGTGGGATCAGTGATCGACAGAACCACTACCACCAATCCGATTGGCCAGATTTGGGGGCACTGGAAAGACAAGTTCCTACTAACTTTGATAAGGAAAAGTAAACAGGCTTTCTAACTAGCAGATTTTAAGCACTATAAGGTGCAATAAAAACCCTTAATTTTATTCAAAAAACAAGATTGCGCCTTATAAACCTGGAGCGGCTTGTATATGAATTAGTGGTATGTATATACAAACATCAACTGAACAATTATTCCTTTTGAATCATACTTAATTAGCTTGAATGTGTGTGATAGCAATAATTACACTAACTAGTTCATATGTGGTATAAAATGTCGACAAGGTCCTCCCTCTGCAGGTGGTATTTGGGCGTGCGTCTTTCTCTGCCTGTGGATCTGATAGGAAAACCAGTGGAATATATTAGCCCTTCAGGCGCCTCTGGAGGTTGCCTCGGCTTTCGTTAGAATTCATTTAGTAAGAAAGCCTCTGTGGATTATTTCTGTTTTTGGAGGCTTGCATTTCTGACAGGCCATTATGGTACACCCCACCAGGAGCTGCTGCAGGGAAAAGCTGCAGAGCCGAAAACCCCCAAATGCACAGAGTTTGGCGCGCGTTATCAAACGGGCCTAACTGGTTGATGAATATTAAAACAAAAAGCTGATCAGCGAGGTGATTTATTTTAGTGGTGAACCCTAACTGATTTGACTACGGATTCTCTTTAGTGGTGTAACACAAAGGTAATGTAAACTGCTGCCAAAAGTATTTGCGTTTGTGGAGTTTAAAGCGACGCATCGATAACTCACTATCAAATTCATCAGTGTTGGCACAAAGCACACACCCCCACCACCACCCTTCCAGTTCAGAAGAGCTCTGAACAGGGAGCTTGTGACAAGCCCAGTGTTGTTTTTACATCACAAATAGGTTCTTTTTTAAACACAATTTTTCTCTATTTGAATTTAGAAATACTCAGAAATTAAATTTTGACCCTAATTTTCTTTATATTTGTTCTCTATCATGACAAAAATTGTTAAAAACACAAAAAAACCCAATTTTGATCAGACTGGATCTTTCAGCTCATGTTGAATCACTTCTCTCACACAGTGATGAAAATCTCTCAAACATTACACAAAAAAAGTTTTAAGATGATTGGTTTTTTATCACAAATAGATGGAAAGGGGATTTTTAGATCATGAAAGTTGGCCATTAAAGTAGAATCAAGAAATAATAAGTATTCAACCAAGTTTTTAATGCAATTTCATAAAAAAAGAAAGAAAGGGTCTTTGGTCAAACCATTGGAAACTCAGACACCCGTGTTTTACACTCATCACCTCATGAACCTTCTATTGTTATCTTTACCAATAGAGATATTTTGGGTTGTTAAATAAAAACCTCATGTTTTCCTGTTTGTTTTGGGGCTTTTGGGTTGTAGTTCATCATTTCAGGAAGTTTACATTTGAGTTTCTCAGCAAAGGTTTTTAAATTACAAACAGAAATGAGTCCAGGTAACATCCCAGGAATAAAGATCCATACTTTTGAGCCCAAGCCCAGAGAATCAAGTTCATATTTAACTATTTTCTTTCTTTGTAGAGTGAAAAGGTAGTCTCTTAGAGGCCTGTAGTGAAAAACACATGGCATATCTGAATTGCTGTTACTTTGAAGCTGGAACATGAGAAGATTTCAAACTTAGACTGGGGTTTGGAGCCAAACCTGTAGTTGTTTTGAGCATCAAACTTTGGATTTCCATTTTTTTCTGTTTTGAAACTAAAATTCAATTTTGAAAAAAAAAAAAAAACGCAAATGACCTCTTAAAGAAGGAAAAAGTAAGGAAATGATTGTATGAAAGCGAGGATTTATGTATTTCGATTGGAACTGGTTCAAGAACAACTGGTCCAACTCAGATGTTCTGGTAGCTCCTAAATAATAAAACAGTAAATGCAGAAGGGAGCATGCACCCATAATGCCTTTCAACTCCCGTATTAACGAGTGACCTGACTCCCATTAATGAGCATCAGAAGAAAATTTCCAGATCTGCAAGGCAGCTAATTAGTGAGTGCTAGCTGGCTGTCTGTCAAAACCGTGACAACACAGCGGACTCACAAAGAGCTGCCATGGCAGAGAGAGAAAATCTCTATGGGATTAACATAAACAAGAAATAAATAGTTCCTGGTGAGGTATTTGACAGCTGAGGCACCCCTTTCCTTAGAGTGCAGGTTAAAGACTCTAACAGCGACAAACTTTAGCGCATGGTGCTTAAAGACCAGCTCCGATCATCTTTGGATCTAATTTCCAAGCATTCCTAATGATGTTTTAGTTACAAATTATGATTATGCCATGTGTGGCTAAACTCAAAAGACCCGTGTTGTTTTCTAGGACATAATTTCTGCAGAGCAGAAATTTTCTGATAACAAAATGGGATCAGCACATACCTGTTGCTCTCTGGCAACAGGTATGTGCTGATCTATCATTCATGTTTTATCACCGTCACTTTGTGTGCTTGGTGACATGAGTGCCATTGATGCAGAAAAAAGATTAGTATCTATCATTTTCATAACTCTTTGCCAAAAAAACAATTTTACTAAACTGGAAAAGTAAGAAAAATGTTAATGTATGTCAATACAGGAATCTGCTGTTAGGGCCCCTGGGCTGGGGAGACATGGGGCCAATGCTGTTGTTTCACCAGGGCCAGTCTAACAGCTGCACCCCCTCCTCTGGTTGGGCTGCAGCTTCCACTCACTGTCCCCCTATGCCTCCCTGCTCTCTGGCATTCGGGGCCCCTGTGCTGGTCCTGCTGGCCCTGGCGGATGTGGTTACCCGGCGGGCAGTTTTTCTATATCTGCTACCTAATTATTGGAGCCAAACGGTATGTTTATAACAATTGAGTGTGTGTTTGGACAGGCCCCACCCCTTTTAGATTTGTCATACATCTTAACATGACAGTCGCGATTATAAACATCCAGCAACTTGTTGCTTTATGATCTTCACGATTTTACCACCCACACTTCTATAATCCCTCCCCCCAACATCCCTCTCTTTATTTAAAAACTGTTACAGGCCAATATGAATAAAGTTTAGTCTAAATTACAAAAGAGGTTTATTCAAATATACCTCTGGTGTGTCCGAAGATTCATGACCATGTTGTTGTGGGTGGTCCTGTTGGCGCGGCGCAACCCCACCCCCCCTTCCCATCTTAGTCACAAATACAGTCTATTTCAAACAGCGTTTTGTCTGCTCCTGGTTTACAAAACTCTGAATGAAAAAATGATCAGAAATTCAATTTTGAGCTACATTTTCCAAACATATGTCCTCCATTGTGAGAAAAATCCCACAAGAACATGTTAAAAACACTGTTTTCATCAAAGTAGATGTTGAAACTACCTGTTAGAGATGACAGCAAACACGCTCAAGTTTCCCTCTGGAAGGTTGCTGCGTCCATACCTTCACGGTAATTACTCTTGAAGCCAGAATTAATACGTAATTCAGTGCGTAGGCAGGCACGACTCCTTTGCTATTAACTTTACCTCAGAGGGGAAACCTTCTAGGATTATTTCAATTCAACTATTTTAAGCTGCACAGCAGACTGCAGGGTGTGTCGGTGGGGTTTGCTCACCACATCGATCTGGCCAATATGGAGGGCAAAGCTCCCTGCTCCGCCCGCCACCCTCGCTGCAGATCTTTTTAAACTCTGTCTGTGGAAACTCTGTCAAAGAGGCACACAAGGTTAAATGAGGAGATAAGTTCAAGTGAGGATGAGAGGATGCTCCCCCGACTCACTTGTGTTGTAAAATTCATTTCAAACCTTTTTTTTTTTAAAAAAAAGCAAAGCCAACAGTAGAAATTGCTAAAAATGATGCAGTATGCAGTGCTCCCTCACTTTGTAACTACTGACATTTCACAGCTGATTTTTAGTGCATGTTTGCGTGTGTTCTGCGTCTTGATTGGTTGTAGACCATTGTCAATCGATATCCTCAGTGCCGTGTCTCATGTGAATAATGTGCTAAATTTGCCAAATTCAAATAAATCTTCATTTGCGAACAGATTTTTGTTTTCCTTCTAAGATACTGGACTGTATGAAGGTTTGAAGTATGACCGTTTAGACAACTAAAAAAAAAAAGGGAAAATGTTCATGTCTGTCTCAGAAAAGTGTAGAAAGTGTGTAGTTGGAAGTTTAACAGCCTTATTACACCTGTACTGTAATCCTACTTCCTAGATTTGACCTATTGTGAGTTATTCTTGTAACGTATCCCTCGCAATAAACAAGGGAACACTGTAGTCAAAGTTCAGTGTCAATATTAAACTGTTTTTTGCTGCTTCCTGCTTTCTTATTAGACTCCAAATGTATTCTAGGTGTGCATGTAAATTGCGTGGCCTGCAAAAGATTGGAACCTGCTCAGGGTGTACCCCACCTCCACCCAACAGTAGCTGGGATAGGCTCCGGCAACCGAATGATCTAGGTTTTGCAGGATTTCTGTCACGGTGCCTGTCAGACTCCTCCCCCTCCAGCTCTGCTTCCTGATAGCCACCAGCTGACTTCACTCACCTCATCTGCTATGTTGCTTAAAAGGAGACCTCACTCATCAGTTCAACGCCAGTTCGTTACCCCTTATGGTGACTAAGCCTGGTCTTCAGTCTATGCTCTTGTTTTGCTCTCAGCCTTGCATTAATCCTTGCTCTCTCCTTCAGGATCATCATCATCTCACGAGTGACATCAGCTTCCTGCCATTCTGATGCTCGGGGAAGACAGAAGGTCCCACGGCCCACACTAACCACACTAAGCCCTCTAGCCACGCCACCAGCTGTCTTCAAGCCTGGACTACCTCCAACTATTTACACAACCAAACCTGGAGAAACAATAAATCCTTTTCTCGTCAAAATCATGTACCTGTCTTCTTCTGGGTTCCAGCGTCTGGGTCCTCACACCTTGAGCGCCATGACAATTTCTTTATTATTATTTTTAAATGTCTTCTACGTCTTTTGTCTTTTAACAGATGCTCCACTATTTTTGGGCCTGTTTTTTTTTTTCCTTTCTCTTAGACTCAAACCTTTTACAGCAGATTACCGCCCTCCTTCAGTCTTGTTCTGCTGAAGGTTTATTCCTCATCTCCCATTCAGGGGGAGTTTTTCTCTCCACTGTCACCCGTTGCTTGCTCAGGATGAATCTACACCTTCCTTATAAACCGATAGGTAACTCGTATAAACTGTTTATTAAATGCAGCTGACAGAAGCTGGTTTATTTAGAATCCTCTGTATTATCTGAACTGGATTACAACAATCCAAAACAGATTAAAGAGTGTGATCCATGGGTTATTACATCCTAATGAATATAGATTACATTTGATTTTTTTTTTTTTCGGAATTGGGGCTTTATAAATAAACAGAGTTCTTTTTTAAAGGTTATGGATTCTAAAAGGTATCAAGAGCCCATACCATGATTACTCCACCCATTTGTTTAACATCTGGATATCCGTTAAATGTTATTGCAATTCATCAATCCAAAAACATTATCTAAAAAACGGGCCAAGGACTTTTGCAGAAGTTGGTATAAACACATTTTTTTTTAGTATATTTGAACCTGCTCATATTTGAGTGATGCACAATAGAACATAGTACTTTTATTCCGTATCAGCATTTTATAAATCAGTGCTGTAGGTGGTTTTAGTTTCTCCCAGGTTTTTCCCTTGGCATTGTGGGACTCTCGTTTAGTTTAAAAAAAATCTATTTATGACCCTTTTTAGTATTTGCATTACTTAGAAGCCTGGTCCTGTTTGAGGAGTGGGTTCAATTTGCTTGACAGCTAGTTTAAGGGGTCCACGGCTGCTGCTAAAGGCAGACTGAAAACCAAACATGCCTCCTAATGAACGTCAGTGTTGCCGAATCTGTTTGATGTGAAGGTCGAAGAACTGTCAAGCAACTAATATGTTGACGCTGTGCATGTCAGCTCGTTTTAAAGATTTTTTTCTTTCCTCCCCTCATTTTCCCCTCCATTCCAGCAGTTATTCACTACTCACTGCTAAATAAGTAACACACTTTGTGTTCCCGCTTGTTTTCCTTATAAAAATGTAGCTCCAAGTCTGCGCTCCCAGCCTGAAATCAAGCCGGGACAATATACAAGTCTGCAACACAGGTGATTTGCTGAGTCAGGTCCCTGCTGGGTGGTAGCTAATGATACGGGCTCACGGTGGATGGATAACAACTCTCACATCAGAGGCGAAAGCCGACTTAGCTGCATTAGGAGCAAAAAAGCAGCCTTGCTGTGGCGATGTTTGGCATGCTGGTCGGCCCATGCGCGTTACTCACACGGAGCGCAACGAATCAGCCAGGGAATACTTTTCTACCTTTGCTGATCACAGGACCGCAGCTCCTGGCCCTGAAAAATCAACCGACGGGATTTATAGATTTAGCTTAGATTGGCTGTCCCGCATTTGTACCCCCATAAATACTTTTACAGCTTTGCTAATGTCACAGCTGGGAATAAACAAGGTTACTGTGGACGAGGTGAGGCGGAGATTTAGTTGGCAACCCGGTCGGCACAGAGCAGAGTGATGAGGTGTAATGTCAGGGGAAAAAATACAAAAAAACAGGAGGACCCGCTTTGGTTATGTGTCCCTGGAAGCAGGCCACACTTTTACATGTCAATACAGTCTTTACAGTGCTATCCAGCCCCTGATAAAGATGTGATAGTTTTTCGCTCTCTATGAAAACCCAGGTCCTCGGGGGGGGCAGGACATATTTTTGCTGTCATTCTGCAGGTGCCCAATAACTCCCATTAACATGGGGTCTCTCCGTAAACAAGTTAAATATGCAAATGAAGATAAATAAATAAACACCAGGCTTAAAGAAAACTGATGACCTTGGGCGTACTTCTTATCAAAGACATGACTGATTAATTATTCAAACGCATTTCTTTGCTTCAGTTTTAAACACGACTCGATCGGACAACTTCATGAAACTTGGAGGATCTAAAAGCATGAAATATGCAAGGTTGAGCCATCACTCTCTTCATAATGAAGAAGCAAACATTGGAATCGACACGTTCGAAGGCTTGGACTTATAGGACTGTCGTCGGGTTGACGAAGTGCCGCGCGTCACCCTGGTGTTTGCACCTTTACCGTCAGCAGAAAGAGCGGGTGGAGTTGGAAGGAGGAGGTGAAGGGAAGCAGGGTTCTTGTGGGGGTTTTAGTGCAAAAGCAGGTCAGTCCACAGAAGTCCACCTCTGTGTTCACGGTCTCAGGATAGGCCTTTTAAATGGGAAGTCATCAAGGGTAGTACAACAAAAGTTAAAGCCACAGTCACAACTGCCCTTACAGGTAGATACGGGCTGTCAGCAGACAAAAAATGTGCCCACACAGAATAGCAAGGCCGTAGATCAATCAGTGGGTCCATTTTCTTCATTGGGTGTGCTGCGAGCTGCACTTATACAGGACGCAAATGTACGTATGAGTGCGTAAGGCGTTTTAAGTTTGAGTAAGCAAGCGTTTGGTACGGTTTTGGCTTTTTTTTTCTTTATCCTACAAACAGCACAAGAAGCCCGTTATTGCTGTTCATGTCCCTTTCATAAAGCCTGACAGTTATAATTTAGGAAATTAGACAATCAGGGCGTAGTTTGTGTTGAGATCCTACGGAAACTTTGCGTTCTCTGTAAGGGGCCAGTATGCGCACCTTAGTAATGATTAGAGTGCAAAGTAGGGGCATCGTAAGACAGCATCACATACATGTCCAAAGTACGTGTGACTCGCATTGTTCTTATGAATACTTCATGATAAACTTAAGGTTGCCGTATAAGCCATATGACCCTTAAGGGAACTTCTAAGACACACTTGAGCTCTCCTTGAGGCCCGTACCTTAAGTGCACGGGGAAGTATTCTGCACAAGAATATTGCAAGAGAATTCTGTGCTTGTATGAGTCATATGAGACTCAAGGGTACTGCAAGACATGCTCGAGCTCCCCTTAACCCTTGTGCTATCTTGTGGGGTCCAGCTGACCCCACCCTTACGTTGACGTGTTCTCCCTACCATGACAAAGGTGGATAAAGGTGGAGATGATTTCATGTAATCCATGGACACCAGTGAAGATCACAAATCATTGAAGAAAAAAAGTTCAGTCTTGTGGGGTCCAGATGACCCAACTACCAATGTTAACGTGCCTCCAGCAGCAGCATCCATACAGGTCAACTCTTGGGTGACTTAAAATATGAGATCAATAAAGTTAACCATTGTGCTATCCTAGGTACTTTAACATTGGGAGTGGGGTCATCTAGACCCACTACACAGAGCTCTGAACCTTTTTTCTTCAATGATTTGTGATCTTCACTGGTTCAATGGATTACATGAAATCCTCTCCACCTTTATCCACCTTTGTCATGGTAGGGAGAACACGTCAATGGAAGGATCGGGTCATAGGATAGCACAAGGGTTACTGGTTGTGTTCCATTTTTCCAAATGGGGTTTCACTCAGTCGGAATGCGAGTGTGGCCTCGTGATGGACTAGCAAACCCCCCAGAGTGTACCTGCCTTCACCCAACAAAAGATGAGAGAGGCTCCAGCAAACCTAGTCACCCAAGAGGGTCAGTGGGTTTGGAAAATGAATTGTGTTCCAATCTTACTCAAAGCAGCGGCAGTTGGAGTACTGCTCTGTGACGCATAACGCAGACAGCGCAAAATGCTCCAGGCAAGGCAGAACAAAGCGTCAGGATAAAAGAGGCGACAGCAGATTGGGTTATGCCGGTGGGGATTGGTCAGAACGGCAATCACATACATGTGCACTGCCTACACAAGCACTTATTGTCAATGTCCGTGGGGGGAGGAGTGGCCCACCTCTTACTACCATCATAGCTTTCCTAAAATTACATCAGTAGAGAAAGGAGGCCGGATGAGTTGAAACCATCAGCTGTTTCTGAAAACTGGACTGAGTGTGTATGATGTCACCCATACTTCTTACTTTTAGCTCCACGGTAATGAAGTCAAATCAGGCGCCATTGTTTCATGATACAGACGCCGCCATGTTGGAGCCTGCCGGCCTAAGTCACCGTTTCTATGGGCTACTCAAAATCGGGCATTTGAAACGTTCGACGTGAGACCACATACTTCTACTGAGGCGTCTGATTGGATATTTTGGATATTGAATATTTTGAAAAATTGGATTATTAAGAAAAAATATTTTAAACAGATATAGCAGATCTAGAATGACTGAGTAACAGCTCTTTGATTTTCTATAGAGATATAAGGTATTTTGGCTTCCTGGAACCAGCAGGTACTTCCTGTTTGGAATGCCAGGGTGTCTACAGCTGCATGTTTCTTTGTTTTCTTTTATTGTGGAGCTGTAAAGTTCCGGATGTCATACAAATGTGAAGCATTGACACCTTTATTATTACTCAAACTAAAAGTCTCACTCTTCTATGAAACCAAATGCTCAGACCTTGGCTGGAATGAAAAATGATGACTAAAGGCATTAAATCCAAGACGATTCAGCAAAGGGAGGCTGTAAAGTCTTGGCAATTCTTTAACGCTCCTCCGTCTTGTTGAATCCTGATCATTTTTGTAGAATGCCTCTTTTAAAGACGGAAATGAGGAATTCCAAATAGCTTTTGGACAGAGTGAGAGTCATTGCATACAGATGCGACTCATACGGTTTGGAACGTAAACTCTGGAATTGCTTTCTGCAACCTTCGGCTAAGCTCGTCTAACTAAAAATGCTGATTTTTTTTTGTTTGTTTCTTTCAGTCGAGCTCTGACCTGCACATTCCTGTGCTCCATGATGCAGGTTTCATCAGAAGCGAAGGGAGATTTTTAACGTTTGCCCCGAACATTCCTTTAAAAGAATTCTTTGAGAAATCTGTGTTTCTCCAAAAGTTTGCTGGATTATGATCTCATCTCTGTTTAAAAAAAAAACAAAAAAACAGGAAAACTGTGGCTTTGAAAACATTCAAATAAACCCTTAAGAAAGTCAACACCAAATAACTTTTTTTTAATTGCAAACCTCTAATGCAAATAAAGTACATTTTAACCTTCTAACCTCACGCTTCAATTATTCTGTCCTGCAGGTGTCCTGCACTAAAAAGCGTAGATTGTTTTTCTTCTTTCTTATTAAGCAAAAATGTGGCCCCTGCCATATATTAAGAAATTCGCCAAAATTTTCACGCACCTTGTACCCGGTGAAAAGGAATTTTGGGCACAGTGAACGACCCCACCCAAAGAAATGATGACATCACAGCAGACAAAACGGTCAAAATTAATGGGGCCAAAATCTCCTCGCGAATTTAAGTTTTTTCTTTTCTTAATCTTTCCAACAAAACTAAAACACACGCGTCGAGGATATCCTAAGGAAGCTTTGAAATTATTATGGGATGGCCACACAACCCATGATTTGGGGGGCATTTTTTGGCATAGTGTGAAATTTGACAATTTTCTCACAATATGGGAAAGGGAAACTTTTGTTCAAGCGATCTTCATGAACTTTGACACACACACTGCCAGCTAATGTCTACAACTACAACCAAAGATTCATTGACCTTTGGAAGAGGCCGCCATCTTGAATTTTCAAAAATGCATCATTGGGGAGCTATGTTGGATTTAGAAGCTCTAGATTTTCAACGGCGCTAGCTTGGTGAGCTCTCACATCTTTAACCAGTACATTGTAAAAATTTAACACACGAATCCCGGTCAATAATTCATACATATGACCATATTAGGCAATGTGGGTGTGGTTAACAAAAAAAACCTCTGTTGCTAGGGAAGTTAAAAAGTTTACTTTTGCTACTTCCTCTAAAAAAATACATAAACTTATCAGTCACTCCCCGGTGGATGAAACATAAAATGCTTGTTTAGGAAATAAATCCAACAGAAAAGCCGGGATTTTGTAGAAAAAAAAAACAAAACAAAAAAACGTTTTTTTTCCATGAATTTGCCCCATGCAGCTCTGATCTGGGTGACAGAGGAAGAAGGGGGTAGTGAAGGACTTAAAGCTTTTTAATTGTTTTTTAGATTTTATTGCACAGTGCTTTGTCATTTGTCTGGTCATGTTAAGGTACCATATACATAAATAAACATGTGAAATCAGATCCATCTAATAAAATATGGATGGAGAGGCTTTCACTTCAACTGCTGTGTAGGAATAATGATGGTCACGGCAACATTTATTCAAGTGCAGGAACTGTCCTATAAAAAGCTTCAAAATGATTTCAGTTGATTTAAAATCTAACTTGAAAGGAAGATAAAAAGTTTGTCGCCATGGAAACCTGGAAACGGATTTCAAACCAGACAGAAGCATACAAGTACATTTTGGCAAGTTTCTTTTGACTTCACAGCTCATTTCTTTCCCACGTTAAATCCAAAGAACTGAAATAAAGAGCTTTTCATTCAGTTTAATAACAGCCCAGTGGACTAGAATCTCCGGATTATTAATTTGTGCTTTTATATGATCAAAAGTCTCAGAATGTATAATCCACTTGACATGCCCATCGATCTAGGCAGCAGATTTATATGAAAAATCATTACTTCTTTGTATTTATTAACAGATCTTCTGAGTTTTTTTTGTGCCACAATTGTCAGTTTTATTGAAGATTCTTTGTAAAGTATGCATTTTTTATTTACTGCAGACATTTATTTCAATAGATGTTTACTATTTCTGATGATTTGGACTCAAATAAAGCGCCTTTTTGTTTGTTGAAGCCCCACGGTGTGCTGGGAATGGACTGAGCTTTGCCGTGTGTTTCATACCAACTTAAAAAAGGCTGCTGTCAAATAAAGATGTACAGACTTAAAAGAAAGAAGATTTTGTTTTTTTCAAAAGGGGGAAAAAAAACTTAGCAGAAGTCTACAGGGGCAAAGTCAGACGGACACATACGTCAATGGAGGTGTCTGGAGAGCGCTTCCACCCTCAGGCAAGTTAATAATATCGCCTTGAATTTCAACAGTTTCTGCAAATTTGTAAGCAAACATGTCGCTCAGTCTGCACAAAAAAAACACTCCGAGGTAGGCAGAAAAATATAAAAAAAACAAAGAGAAGCACGTGTACACAGCAATCCAAAGGCTCAAGTCCATTTAGAAAACATACTGCACACCTGGCTGAGGCCAAAATATGGAACATATTACCCTAATATTACTCCGGGGAAGTGTTAGTATTGAAGTGAAATGAAGGCTGAGCTGAGCAAAGGCACAACATACATCTTTATCTGCATCCACTTACAAAAGGTTATCTTTCATTCTGCTCAAATGTTACCTGATAAATGTCCTGGTAGCTCTCAATATTTCCACCGTGGGTGGCGCATGTGTCATCGCTGAGGCGGCGAGAACAGAGCGGTGCACAGATGGGGGACCCCCACCTCCACCCTCACCCCTTCCCCTCCGAGCTGGCATTGATGGAGGAGCTGCAGGTCGAACCAGACGAGTGCGTGTGATTGATAACTTTTCGGTGCGGGAGCGTTAACTGGAGACGGGCAAAAGCTCACAGGCAGCTGGGGCCTAATGAACTACAAAAGGACCCGACAGGTGAGGCTTTACGCCAACAGTTGGACGAGAAGCTCAGGAACAATGCAACGCCGGCTGTAAAAGTCTTTCAAAGTTGTAGATTTCGGAGCACCTGATGGGAAGTCGTCTCCTGGAGAGCGTGGATGCGGCCTGGTGCAGCTTTTCTTTAACTCCAAACTCTTGATGTATGATTGCTGCCTGCACTTTTTGTTCGCTGTACAACATGTGCTGCAAGAAATGAGAGCAGCTTTTTCTTTGCTCTGCACTTTGAAAAGAAAAAAAAACACAATTTATAACATCATAGACGATAAAATATGCATTTTTTGTAGTTTTCAAGGTTGTGATAGGCCCATATTAGTCTCTACAATGCCTTATAGACACCAGACAATAACTATTTATCTTTTAAGTGTTTTTTTAGTGGTTTTTGTCATCTGTCTGCTGTTTTTATTAGAGCTTCAGTAAACTAATTTCCCCTTTGTGGGATCAATAAAGTTTTGTTCTTTTCTGTGAACAATATTTGACAAATTCACAAAATCAGTAACTACAAAGCTTACATTTTTTGTTCTGAATCGGAGGTTTTATTTTTACGGGACAATATCAAAAAAAGAGAAAAATGTCACTTTCAGACATGATAAAATCCCCCTAAATGAGTTTTTTTTTTCCTGATCTTCGTTCGTGACGTCGATATTTTTTTTTCCTAATGCACCAAAGCGAGATTACGATTTCACACCGAGGATTTACTCTCTTTAATCAAACAAAAGACGATCAGGATAGGAGGCAGCCGGGGAGTGAGCAGGTAAGCTTACCGAGCGAGAGCTAGCAATTTCCTACAGGCTGCAGTCTGTCTGGCTTGTTTGCTGTCTGTTCGGGACGGTTTTCCGATTGTTTTGACAGCTTACCATCTGCTTCGGGGGGCGGTCTCCATCTCCTCTACCTTCTATTTGCTCAGCTTTTCCTTTGAACGGAAATAACCAGCTTTCATTTTTTTTGGATTAAGTGTGCCAACAAACTACATAAATGTTGAGGAAAACAAACAAAAAAAGACAAAAGAAAAGAAAGCGAGAGCAGTGGATTAAAATAAAAAAATGTATTTATTATTGGTTGAACACACGGCGTCTCCAAACACCACCTGAAAGTCAGTCAAACAAGGAAAACTTCAAAAGTTATTCAAAACAATACAAAGACAACCTCCTTTTTTTTATTTATTTTTTTACAAACATGGCAATGTGTTTGATTCCATTTGTTTAAGCTGCTTCTTTTCTTTAAGGTTCACTTTTCCCAAAGGATATGTGAGAGTAAGGATACAAATGGTTCTGCTGGGCCACAAAATCAGGCCGTGGTATCTTGAATAGATAAAGCGTCACAATCACAATGCAGTTCCACCAGAATGAAAGAGAGAATGCAAGACCCACTCCGATGAAAAGACTGCGGTTGGCGTTTTTAAACATGTTCTCGTAGCGTTTGTCTGATGATGTATGAAGAAAATTGAGCTGACATTGTATTTCTGAGTATTTTTTTATCCAGATATGTGACATAGAAAACACACTGAGCAGGCCTTTAGCTCCCTGCTCCAATGGGGAGAGGAAGGGGGGCGGGAACTACAGCAGCAACTACTGTATTTTTCAAATGTTGAGTCGCTCCCCGGCAAGAGTTGCAGATGCCAAAAAACGGATAATAAAGAAGGAAAAAAAATGTACCGGTTACACTTTTGGGAGAAATTTGTTGAACAAAATGTGCGACCAAGAACGGACATTTTCTCAGGAAAGGCAAATCATAACAGAATTACTAACAATAATGAAAACTTCCCTATTGTAACACACTGATGCTTATTTAGCTATTGCAATTAGGGATCTATAATAATACAAAAAAATGAGTACATAATATAGATATGAATATATACAAAAGTATGGTATAAATAACGTGCTAACAAGTCAACTAAACAATTGATATCACTTCAAATCACTAAATCTGTTGAATTTCCTCCTCTGTGGCGCTTTGGAAATCTATCGCTAAGCCTCAAGCAAGACTGATCGGTGCTTTTTCTTCCTTCTGTGTTGCTGTCAGTAGCAAATACTAATGTGCACGACTACAGTGCCCCCTAGTGGTTGTTTTTCTTTTCATTTTTCAATCAAGTCATTTCTCAGTGTAAGTCGCACCACCAACCAAAGTATTAAAAAAAAAAACGTGAATTATGCTCAGAAAAATGTCGTATCTCCTAGAAAGCGAGACAGCTTTTATCTAACAATAACAAAAGTAATTTAAAAAAATCATCGGAGTGGGTCTTTCAAAATAAAAGCACAGAGCCTTGGGAGATTCACTCACCTACTAACTTCACCTCTGCTTTGAACCCTTTTTAGTGTCGGTGTTATCTGGTTTGGGCCGCGCAGACCGAGCAAATTGCTGTAAATGTTTCCGTTAAGGACAATAGAGGGTTTAGGCTAGCTAATTATGGGATGCAGCTGTGGAACGGTGATTGCTGAGCTGCAGAGGTCTGGTGACGCACGTGTGTTGGTCATATACGGTAAATCTCAGACGCTGACCTTCTGAGGAGCTTTGGTGGCTTTCCTAACTGGAAGGAGCTTCTCAGTGAGTGTGTGCCATTCCCAATAGTAACCAAAAACGTAAAAAATGAAAGCCTTTTTAAACATTTTATGACTTGGTAACAAAACTGTAGGGAACTATTTCAGCACAACTAGTGCTAATAGAGGCAATCAAGGTCTAGTAAACGTCTGTACATTATTGTAGGGTCTGTCATTGTAAAATGATTTTTCTAATTTCCCCATGGAGATTAATTACTGTTGTTCAATTGAATCACTTTAAATCAACTCGAAATGGGAAGCAGCATCATTAGAAGAAGAAAAGGGGAGAAAAAAAAGCTTCTTTTTAAGCTTTTAAAATCTCTGGACGTTGGAACCAGCAGCATTCCATGCTTTGTTTTCATTAGCCAGTGTGCTAATAGGTGTCCTCTTTTGGAAGAAAAAAAAAAAAAAAGCCAGATTATCTTCTGAATTGAAACTACACGGAAACAACCTGCTTTATTCTCTGCAGCTGACAGAGCAAAGAGCTTAATGAAACCGTTTTGTTGGATTTTTTTTCCTCTGAGCTCTGTTGTCTTCGGGCTAACAGGCACACTCAAAACTCAGCCGCCGTGTTTTGTTAGACAAGTTCAAAAGTTGAGGCGTAATTATCTGCATAGAGATGAGGAAGAGCAGGTGGCGCCTTAGTGAGACTCCACGGTCCTGGAGGCTCTGAGGGTCACAGCAAACAGCTGTGTTAAAAATTGAAAATAAAAAGCCTAAAATAAATATATATGGAATTAATTTTAGGTCAGGTTCATTATTTTCAAGATTTCTTTATTAATCTAGTTTTATTTTCAAGTTTTTTCCCCTCGCTAACGAGTAAAAAAAACAATTTAATTGGATTAAAACATCATTATAGTTATGACATTTCAAATGACGTAAACACAGAAATATGTACAAATGGAAGATGAGCTTTCAATATGGCAGAAAGCCTGCAGTTACGATTCTTTTTCCTCTCTTCAGATAGAAAGAGAAATGGAAAAGGATACGACGACGAGGGGTTTGTCGTGGAGGACGAAGCCGTTGGTTTCGCGCAGGGCTTTCTCGGCGCTCTGCTCGTTCGGGAGGCCGATAAAGGCCTGCCCCTTCATCCGGCCCTCCTTCATCAGCACCACGTCAAACCTGAGGAGCAGAGCCAGAAGGCACTGTAAGCCCAACGTGGAACATCCTGCAGATGTTTAAAGAAAACACTCCAAAAGAATGGTTACAATCAAATCAGAATCAGCTTGAAGCGAAAGAAAACCAGCTTGTAAATAAATTAAAATAAAAAAATCTGAAAACAGCTTTACAGACTCTGAGAAAATGACGTATTTGATTAGTTTTAACATGTTCTTGTGGCATTTTTCTGATGATGCATGACATGTTTTATAAAAAATTAAGCTCAAAATTTTATCTCTGAGTATTTCTTTATTCAAATTGTTGTGAATCGGGAGAAGATGCAAAAAATGCAGTTCCACAAAGATCATATCTGTTATGTAGAAAATACGCTGGACGTCCCACACTCTCCCTGCTCTGCTTAAACAGAGAGCTCTCAGCAATGGGAAGGGGGGGCGGGGTTGCTCTGGACCAATGATCCTGCCCACATCTGTTAGGTGAAATTTTTAATGAACTACAACTCCTCTGCAGAAAAACGCCACAGGTTTCTCGGTTTTGCTTAAAAATGGTTACATAATCATAATTAAAGGACGACAGGAAACGATTCATAGATCAAACGATGATGGGAGTGGGACTTTAAACTCACAAGTATGCCATGTAAACTTAAAAAAATATATATTATACATATCAAAAATAAATTTAAAAAAACACTAAATTTAAAGAAAAGTAAAAGCAGGGAGAAAAAAGAACGACTAAAATGTAAATTTGGAATGAAAACAATCATTTTTTTGGCCGCATCATCCAGCTTGATGTGACCATACAGACCATGCAGTTTAATATTTTAGTGATGTTTCCTTTGCTGTGGAAAAACAACAGTGGGCTGAACTTTAGGAAACAAGAATAAATGTCAAATCCAGTCACATTTAAGTTGCCTAGTTTGTACATATTTATTTTACATTTGATTATCTTACAAGAAATCAAAGGAATCTGGAAAACTTCACCTGCACTGTTCAGGTATTTATATCTGACTCACACTGCTTGAATTTTTGGCTAAAGTTCGATTTAAGGATCATTCAGAGTGAACTAATATTGACTATGAATCGTCTCATCAACCACAAATTATGATATGAATTGAATCGTTAAAATGTAAAAAAGGATATAACACCTCTTTTGTGATTTTCAACTTTTGTTTTTCTCCATTTACAGTTTCAATTCAGACTGTTCATTTTAGTAGAGCCTAATTTTACATGGGGGTGGGGCTTTCAGCCCCTTGGCTACCAGGACATGATTGACAGCGGGAAACAGGGTGTGGTGCCACCTGCGTCATTGCCCCCTTAAAAAAAGACGCTATTTTGGAGCAGAAAGGACAATACTACAACCTCTGTCTCCAGATGTCAATCACATCCCAGTAGCCAATCAGCTCTGAGCTCCACCCCCAGTCACTTTGAGTTTTTTCAAAGAAAAAAATTAAACAGACACCCAATAAATAAATGAATAAATCAGGGACCCCCCCCCCGTTAGCAACTGAGTGCTAAAATAAAGCTTAAATCAGGTGGAACAGTCCTTTGAAGGAACGCTCCGACAAGCAGACATCGGCCTGCATGAACCCCTCCAAAATTCGCAAGGTGATGAGTAAATGCTGGATGAAGAAGAGGCGGCATATACACCGTTGCCAGGAAGTGACTGAATTTTGAATTCCATGCAACGTACATGTTTCTCTCCGCTTCTGATGAGGGGTCGATGTACCGTCCGTAGATGTATCGCAGATCCTGAGAAACAAGCAAAACCAGGAGATTATCCGTCCCCAACTCAGAACACAAAGCTGAGTGGTGTAGGGAAAAAAAAGCCAAAAAACGGTTTTAACTTCTAGTAGAAATGTGCAAATTGATGGCACAAATTCTACTATTCATAGTGGAGAGTGTTTCTTTTTTTTTTTTAGACGTCTAGCTTCAGATGCTCCATACAGACGTACCTTCTCTTCTACTTGCTTTGAGATGTTCTTCACGTACAGCCTGCAGGTCGGCTCCCCAGCTTCATAATTTTTAAACACAGACATCCTTTTCATCTCTGTTTCAAAAAAAAGAAAAAAGAAAAAGTGATGTTAAGTGAATTTAAGGAATAGAAGAATGTCTTTGAACATAAATATCCATGCCTAATCATAAAAAACAACTGTGATTTTTGAAATATTCTTGTCCATTTTTCTCCTGAACGTCTTTGGATGGAGGGGAAACACCTCCCCTAATGTTGAACTTTCCTGCATCCAAGACAGATATTTTTAAGCCGAGCACATCAAATCCATAACAGTTGGTCGCTACGGGGACCGTAGTATCTAAGACAAAAGAATTCCCAAATAAAAGGGGAGAAAAAAAATCTTCATTTGTGCCGCCACAGATGGATCTCAGAACAGTCCTGCTGACGTTAGGCATTCAGCAGCAGCTCCTCCTCCTCTGAGGGATTCGTCGGTCTCCAATTGGATTCTCCACCGTTTGCGCTTTTTGCCTTTGTTTAGCCGTGACGCGTCTCGACCCACTTCCAACCGATTCTCATCTGCATTTCAAAGGAACTTCTGCCTTTTTCCACATCTCTTCTGTTGGAGCAAAGTTAAAACTGTGACATTTGTCCAACACGAAGAGTAAAGGTTGTTAAATGAGCCTGTTTCCAGTTTGATTGCTCACATTTTTTTTAGGAAAACTTTATTAACACTTTCAGGTTTTATGTCATTTCAGGAATCCTTGTGGGTTTTTACCCCCTTTATTGACTGGGTAGTGCCAACAACGTCGTCCGTGAGTGTACATATTCAAAATTCCCCTTTACCTTTATCTATGAACAACCTCCACGGCTGTCTGGGCCTTTGGGGGCGGCGTTTACAGGAGCTTAAAGGGACTGCAGGTGTGTGTTGAGGCCCAAACGGCCACTTCAAATGACGTCGTGAAAATGGAACAGACGATTGTCGTGTATGCAGGTAAGGGCATCGTGAAACATTTATAAGGAGAATGTAAGTTAGACGCTCTTATGACCTACGGCTGATGCTGTTGTGCGATGTCTTTACGCCCCGCTTGAGTCATTTGTGAGGTTCGCATAGTAGGTAGGTGCCTGTACGACGCCCACATAAACTGTGTTCTTATCGTCTAATTTCCTATTTTCTAACAGTTGGGTGAGTTGACGCGATTCCACATTCTGAAGTGATGGAAAGCAGCCTTGTGGTTAAAAGCAACAAAGTTTTTATGCAATTAATGTAAATCTGCCGATTCTGTTGGCGCCAAAGCTCCTTTTATCTGAGACGGAATCCGTTGGAGTTACGTTACGTTATTTGGTAAGAGAGTTACAGTAATCCAAAGTGTAGAAGCCTTCATGCCAGAGATGACCATTATAAATTCAGTTTGTGATTCTGTTTTCCACCAGTAGGGGGAGCCGGGGTTTTGCTCTGTGGTTCACTGGTTTAGTTAACCACAGTGATCAGTCTCAATTTTAGAGTCAAACAGTTTTTTTGACCTCGCTAAGTTCTTCTTGTTGATTTGTATATTTTCTTTATAATTCGGGTTTTTTCCTTAAGTTCACTGTGGATTATTGTTCATTTTTCAGTCTGAAGAAAAGGAATGAAAGATTTTTTCTTTACTTTTGGAATGTGGATTTTTTTCTGGATCGTTGGATTTATGGAGAGCTGCAGGAGCGTCAAACACTGAGGACTTAACACTGGAACTATACACAAAGAGTGTGACCTTTTGCCGTCATGGGCGACAGCTCTGGCGTTAAAGGGTTAAATCCCCAAGAAGGGCGGAGTGTGGGCGTTCTCGTCCAGTATTTGTGGACAATGAGGATGAGGGAAGCTGATGACACCAGGACTGGTGGATGTCATTAGCCGCGTTTACATGGGCAGAATATCTTGATCGGATCAATGGTCGGGTTAAAATTCACCCGTGCACATGGGCACAGAAAACCTTTTTCCGATTAGAGCAAGCGTTCCCATGGGTCACAGTTTCGGTCGGAATAAATCATTTGGGCATGCGCAGTACTGTTAAAAAACCCGGAAGGAAGTGTCCCGTTGTAAACAAACCTTTGCTGTCACATACATTTATGCAGCAGCTGGGTAATATACGAGACGATCTTCCAAACTTGCTTTTATTAATGTTATGAATACTATGAAGCGTCTATTCGCTCATCGTTTTATATTTAATCCGTGTGGTCGGTGCTTTTTTGGCAAAGAACGGAGCTTGAAGCCAGGGTTAGGAGAGGCTATAAACACGGGCTAACAATATTAGCTTGGCTGCACGTAAATGTTTGGGAATAAGCCTTTATTCAGCCTTTATTTTGTCGGGACACAACTGGAAACACAAATCCACGTGATTGTTTGGACAGTTTCTAAGGACTGAGCGACATTTCTGCTTTGAAGCTCACACACCGACCCAAATGTGTGAGCTGACGGGCCGAGCTCTGCTCGGTTCTCGTTAGTCCTGCAGCCGCTAACCCAGAGCGGCGGGTCCGCTCGCAGTTCGAATTCTCACACATAACGAAATAACAAAACGCACACGTAACAAAGCACCCCCCCCCCCCCCCCCCCAAACACATTAATAAATCCCGCTGCTCTGCTCAGAGAGGTTCACTCGGTCTACTGGCACCGGAGCCCGAACGCAGAGCTCGGGTGCCGGGTCCAGACGGGAATGAAGCGCTCCTCCCCGGCACCCCCCTCGTGAGGGGTGTAAGAGAGGCAGAGAGCCAGCGGGGCGAGAGCGGAGCGGTGCTTTTCAGGGGGCCGCCGCAGAACAGCTGATTGGTCCCGTATGCGCTCCAAAGCTTTCTCTCAGCGAAACACCGTCTATGCATGATGTTAAACTAGAGCAGAAGTGACGCACGATCGGAAGGACCGTTTACATGCAACACGATCGGATAAAGGATCGGTATAACCCACCTATGTCGATCGGAAAGAAAGTTTGATCCGAAAGAGTCTGACCGGGGCAGACTATTCCGAACGGCGCGTTTACATGACACATTTTCTTTCCGATCAGGCATTCTTTCCGATTACTTTTGCCCATGTAAACGCGGCTACTTATAAAACATCCACCTCATTTCACTCAAGAAAAACAAAACAAAAATCACCAAAAGGCCTAAATGTGGACTGCTTTGTGGTTTGTATGGATGTGATCAGAATTACCGTCTTTAGCTAGCCGTCCTTTCTCCAGCTCCTTCCTGGAGATGACACCCGACACCAGATCGTCCCCGTCTGCACTGTTCTCCTCCTGCTGGTGGGAAGCCTGAGCGCTGGGGTAAAGCTTCCCGAACCCTTCAGACGCCGGCTCCTCCTGAGCGCTGCTGGGGGCGCCCTCCTGTTGCTCCGCTTCAATACGAGATGAAAAACATACACAAAACATCGCAGGTTTAAACCTCTTTCTAAGCTTTTCATTGGATTTCTGCCAGTGTTTTTCATCCAAAAAAAATCAGCTTTTCAAAAACACAAAGGATGAAGGAGATTTCTCAGTGGAGGTTAAATAAATTTAAGAAAACAGTAAAAGTTAAACAGAGTTAAAGCAAACAATCTGCATTTCTATCAGAGATTGCACCCTCATCACAATCTCCTGCTGTTTCTCCAGGCATGAATTTGAAAATCAGCAGGAAAGAGAAGTCTTTCAGGAAAAACACACACACACACACACACACGTACCAGAGATGATGGAATTACAAAGTGCAGCAAGCGTGTACAAATCTGATGAAGAGGGGGGAAAATAGAAACGTGTCATCCTCATGTTAGTGTGCATGCATCGAAGCAAGGAGCTTACTTGATGCCTCTACAGACAACTAGCCCAGCACCTTTTCAGACGTACACCACTCCTTATCTCCCCCCTCCCCCCTCCACACCTCTTCTTTCCATTTAAATAGCTTGTTTATTGGATCTCCAAAACAAGACTAATCCAAAAAGCCACCTGTCATTTTTTATCGGTCTTTTTTTCTTCTCTTTTGTGTTAGAATTTAGGATCTTTTCTCCCTCCATCTCAGAGTTGTTCCCAGTTGCAGATGCCGATAAGGCAGACGGGGAACTGCAGCTAACAAGAAACGCAGGCTGTGCCTCCAATGACATTTGCTCAAACAGATAAACTTCTAGGTTTTTATTTTTTTTTTAAACCTTTCTGCTGTGATGAACTGCTGTGCGACACTAAGGTTTAACTTCACCTAAAAAAAAGAAGGCTGGAACTCCTGGCAGGAACAAATGGAAACATCTCACTGCAGCTAAAAAATAAATAAATAAATAAATAAAACCAATGTGGAAAAGGAAAAAGGAGGCCTTTCTGTCTACAAGAGAAACCTAATAATAATTTTAAAGACAAATCGTCAACACGTAAGGAAAAAAAAACAGCTCAATCAGTAAAGACTGTTTATGTGGATCCAGACAGGATTAAGTCTAAATGTTGCGATGGATCAAAGTTCTGGTTTTTCCTTTTTAGTCTTACAATCAGTCAATTACAGTGTCTAGAGAAGCAACGGTGATGCTGCAGTGATGGTAGAACCCAGGGAAAAACTACAGTAATGTCTCACAAATGATGCTACACTCACTACAGTGGTGGTAGTGATGTAGTAGAGTGGTGTCACGGTGATGCTATAATAATAATAATAATGATAATAATAACAATAATGGATTGCAGCGTTAGAAATAAGGAAAAAAAAAAAGAGTAAACTTGGTTGTCGTTCCCAATTTTTGGTTGTCCTTGGATACCAATATTCAACAGCAATGAAACCTACTCAGATGTCAGTACTTACATCTTTATTTCTTCTATACATCTAATATCAACTGCCTCTTATGATGGACATTTAAAAACTCTTTAAATATTAAAAACAAACATTTTACTAAATATTGAAGCATCTGGTTACACAAAGTATTGCCAAAAACCTGAAACTAATATCTTTATAACTAGTATCTTTACACAGATTTAAATATATTGGTTCTTTTATTTCTTTGGTTTTGATAATTGTTGCTTAAAGAAAATAAAATACAAAGACTGCCGTAAAAATTTACAAAATCAAATTAATTCATTCACTCCTCATTCATGCTTGGTGATGGTAGCTACTGTTGTAGCCACAGCTGCCCTGGGGCAGACTGACAGAGGCGTGGCTGCCAGTTGGCGCCTACGGCCCCTCTGACCATCACCGACATACAAATTCACACACCAGTGGAGCCACACTGGAGGCAAGGAGGGCGAAGTGTCTTGCCCAAGGACACAACGACAGTTGACTGGGGGGGAGCGGGGATCGAACCACCGACCCTTCGATCATTGGACGACCTGCTCAACCGCCTGAGCCACTGCCGCCCAAATAGCCTATAGTGACGGTAGGGTTTTTGGTAAGAACTCTACTCTTTGTGTTTGGAGGAGAAAGAATGCTGAGTTAATCCAAAGAACAACATACCTACTGTAAAACACGGGGGTGGAAACACCATGCTTTGGGGCTGTTTTTCAGCAAAGGGACCAGTACAACTGATCCATGTAAAGGAAGGAATGAATGGGGCGTCAGATTCTGAGTGAAAACCACCTTCCATCAGCACTGAAGATGAACCGTGTCTGGGTCTTTCAGCAGGACAAGGATCCCAAACACTCTGCCCGAGTTACGAAGGAGGAGTGGCTTCTAAGAAGGTCCTGGAGCGGCCTAGCCAGTCTCCAGATCCCAACCCCATAGAAAATCTTTGGAGGGAGTTTAAAGACTGAGTTGCCCAGCAACAGCCACAAATCCTCACTGCTCTAGAGGAGATCTGCATGGAGGAATGGGCCAAATACCAGCAACAGTTTGTGAAAACCTGAAGAGTTAAACAAAACGTTTGACTGCTGTCATTGCCAACAAAGGGTATATAACAAAGTACTGAGTTAAACTTATGTTATTGACCACGTACTTATTTTCCACTATTTCTTCTCTCATTTGGTCTATTGTAGTTGAGGTTAATCAATGATGAAAATTACAGGCTTCTCATCTTTTTAAGTGGGAGAACTTGCACAGTTGGTGGCTGACTGAATACTTTTTTGCCCCACTGTATGGAACTTCTAACAACTAGAGAATAAAATCCAAACAGAAGATGTTGATGCTACATTCCGTCGTTTGTGGCCAAATATCTCAAAATAACAACATTTTAGATTTTTTTTGGACTGAACAGAAACTAATGTTCTTTGCAGTTTTCTTCAATTGCAAAAATGCAAATGAATGAAAAGACCTCCCCCCCTCTGCTGTTTTGAATTCTTGCTTCGTCTAAACAGATTGAGTGTTTCAGGTATAGCTAACACTGAACATATGTAGAAGGTCAAGCTTGTACCTTTGCTTTCCTCTGCAGCCGCCACTTCAGGAAGTGAAATGTGGAATTCGATTTTCTTGGGACCGGAGGGGCTGGGCTGCTCAAACACATCGGAGGGCTGCAGCGCTGGAGCACTGACGACGGCAGGAGCAAACACAGATACACTTAAAACTTCCCTCACTCACAAAAAAAAAAAAAACTTCTTTCCTTGTGACCACTTTGGGTTTTTTTTTTTTCATAACTTCCTTTGTTTTGAACCGGATATTTCCCAATCCGCAAACACGCAGCCGAGGGAAAACCCAAGTACACACTTTAGAGTTGGGAAACACGGTTTGTGGTTGCTCATATAGAGTTGGTGTGAGACATTAAGTCTCTGAGCGCCACAAAGCTGTCTTTATGAGCAGGATTCATCGCCTGGAGATTTGGGTTCCTCACTTTTTAAGCTGCCTCTGAATGCAGCCTCCAGATGAATTAACTGTGAGGGCTGTGACACACATGAGTGCTTCGGCTGTACCTCTGAGACTCTGGTTTGGGAGCATAAAGTAGATCCTTGATCTTGGGCTTTTTTCTTTTGGAAGCTGTTTTTGGTCTCAGGGGTCTCTTGCAGGCTCGGTTGACCAGGCCCATCAGACGAGCCACCCTGAAATAAAGAAAGAACAGAGAAAATAAAGGAGAAAGTTTCCAACCCAGAAAAAAATAAAAAAAATTAGAGTCTTTCTCCAGCTACAAACATTTAGGTTGGAGTCCCTGCTGACCAACGGAGACGGATTCAGCTCGAAAACAACATTTTAAGAGTTGAATGTGAGGAATGATGCCCCTTTTACCTCTCTTTGTTCTCATCATCCTCACTCTCGTACTCTGACTCTTCATCACTGGACACTTCCATGTCCTCCTCAGGTAGGGGAGGGAAGTCAGGGGGGAAGGGGGGAGGCATGGGCATGGGAGGAGCGGAGGGCAGGACGTCAAACTGCAGGAATCAAAGGGTTTACAATCAAATCAGGAATCATAAGTTTTAAAATGGATTTTTAGAACATAAAAGATACAAAAAATGTAAGAAAAGCAAAAAGTCTGAAATAGTAAACAACGATTTTCCAAATTTCATCTAGCTGGACTGGAAAACACAGCAAAAACATCAAATAAATAAAATAGTAATCTTGAGTCATTTGTTTTTTGAAAAAAATCCAAATTTAAGCAAAATCTCTAATCAATCAGGGCTTTTTTTTTAAAATGTAAGTATATGAGCTTTTTCCAGGAAACAAATTTGCCTATTTTAAGGAAAAATTAAAGTTTTATTTCACTTATAATCAATATCAACATTTGATTGATTGATAGGATGTCATTATCGTTTCATTTTAAGATTACTATGCTTTAGAAATAAGGATTTTTTTGTTGTTAAACTTACTTCAAAGATAGAAAACTCCTTTTTGTGCAATTTGAATACATCAAATATAGGCCGCATTTACACTGCATGGTTCAAGTGACCCAATCCGATTTTTTCAGGCTTCGTTATTTCCGGTTCGGTCCCGGTTGGGACGCAAACGGTAACTAATGAAGCAGGACACCGTTGCTCTGGAACAGGCTGGAAGCCGTTTATTTCTTTGCTTGGATCAAAGTGTTAGTACAGCACAACGTCTGCAAACAATTCCTCGTTCAAAACTCAGAGAAAGTAAGTAAGCCGGCCGAGCAGCCCTCCTTTTTCCTCTCCAGCGTATCCCCTCTCCTGCCTCATCCAGGAGGCAACGCCTCCCTCCGTCGCTGCGTTGCCTCCATGACAACCGCAGTCACACAACAGTCCGAAGGAGGTCCGCGGAAGGCGGAAATGCTGCTATGTAGTCCTCTGAATGTCTACGTTTGACAGTTTCAGCACTGTATTGTGTAAATGCAAATATCGGACACGGGTCACTCTTAAAAGATGATGTAAACGGGTCGTCAAAAAAAAAAAAAAAAAATCGGATATAGTCAGAAAATCGGATTTGGGCATCAAGACCTGCAGTGTAAATACAGCCTTAGATTTATCTGTTAAAAATAAGTTCTGGTTTGAGATTTTATGAGGAATTTTATATAAAGATGGGCAAACTTGTATTGAGATTGTATTTTCAGTTGTTACATTAAAATGAGTCATTTCCACTTATTACACTAGTTTTTGATCACTGTCATAAAAAATAAACAACTAGGAACAGAAAAACTCAAATTACAAACCATTTGCTTAGAATTAGCAGAAAATACTTATAATGGGTCTTTTTTAATCTATTTTACCCTTTTTGAACACTTGTGTGGAATATGTTTCTAGATTTTGATCTAGATTTCTTGCTACTTGCTGTCCGGACATATCGTTTGACTACTTTTGAGTGATTTTCTTCTTAAAATGCGTGTTTTCTTTTTTCTATTTTAAGGCAAACTCTGTATGAAGTGTGTTTCTCAGCTTGAAATATGTGAAACTCTGCCCTTCAGTCGCTCATGCGAACAGTTTGATCTCGCCCGCTCGTTTGCGGGGACTCACCAAGGGCGGCCGGGCCGTCACGGGTCCAAAAGGACACGGTAAATTCATCTTGTTCATCAGATGAAGAACCTGAATAAGAGAAAGAACGAGCGCGGGTGAGGCCAGCAGCGGCGGCTTTTAAGTGGCGCCTCATTCCTCAAGCTGGAAACACGCCGGCGCTCTCGAACGGCGGCCGTATGTAAAACAGATTGCTGGGTTTTGCATACAAATATGAGGATCAAGGTGGGGATTGAGGCTGGGAGGCAGAGAGGAATACCTGTGGCACGGCTGAGCCTGAGGCTGCTCTGTCTGTAGCACACCAGCACCCCCAAAATGCCAAATTGGGAAGTGAGCTCTCAAAAAAAAAATAAAATAGGCATCAAGGCTTCCAGGGAAATGTTAAACCCATAACTCATGCCTCCTACTTACAGTTTATTATTAATACTTGCTCCCCAAATTGAAATTTAAAAGGCAAATGTTTGCCGTTTGATCTTTAAGAGCTCGGATGGCGCTCAGGAACCTCAGGGAGACGCTTTCCAGAGTTGACAATGCAAACCTGACGCCCCGGTATCCTGCAGAGTTTGCATTTTCTTCCCTATTTTTAACAAATTCCCCATTTCCATTTAAAAGAAATAGGCAAAAACAGAAATCAAAAACAAATGTTTATAAAACAGGAACAGAGACACGCGCCTCCATCTGCATCTGAGTGTTCACTCACCTGAACGTAAAGCTTGGGCACACTTATGAGGGCGTGGACGATGTTTGTGAGGATGCTGTTGGAGGGAGGGGGGTATAAATACTTCAATGTGGGATTTGATTGAAACTTCAACCTGAAAACAATCCGAAAAAAGAAAGCAAAGTTAGAATCAAGCTCTAAAGCTGCAGATTCGCAGAAAAAGTCGAACTTTACATGCAATTAAAAGGACCGTTTTGATCAAGATCCGATTTGAAAATGATGTTTTTGGAGGTTTTAGCCTGTTTTCTGATGATGGGGGACATTTGTAAAGAAAAAGTCAAAATTGTCTTCTGGAGTTTTTCTTTATTCAAATCATTGTGACTCAAGAGCAGACAAAAAAAAATTAGTATTTATGACGTAAAAAAAAAAACGCTGGGCAGGTCACAAGCTCCCTGCTCCTAGCTCTATGTAAAGGGGAGGGGAAGGGGGTCCCGCCCACAACTCAGAGGTAAATTGCTGCAGAAACTATGTCCCACAAAAAGACAACAACACAGGATATTTTTTTGGGGGGTTAAAAACGGCATCATCATGTTTTAAATAAGAAAGTCTTTTTACATAAAGATGGTTTAAGTCTGTCTCTAAAATTAAGTTTACCATCCAAAACCTGCAAACACACTCCTGTTTGAATCTATACATCACTACAGTATTGATTATTTATTCTGTATTGGATCAGGACATTTACATTTGTTACATAGGATTTGTTTTTAGGAATATCTAGAGTTGATTTTCTCAGCATTCTGCTCGCTTAGGCTTCCGTTGTTCCATTGCTAATTTCACAATCCGTTTGTGTTTTCTTACCCAAGGTTGGGCGCCACACCAGTCTCAATAAGTGGAATGTGAGGCTGTGTGCGTTCCTTAGTCTTCTGCTTTTCTTTGACATTTTTGGCACTGTGGGAAAGAGACAAATGTCACACAACCATACAAGAGACCAGAACGAATGAATCAGAATCTTCTGAAGCAAAATTTTCGCTTGCTTCACCTTCAGCATCTCGAAGCTCTGCGCACTTTCACGGCCCGTTATTTAATGAGCCCGCCAAATGATTGGCCAAATTAGTACGGCAAAAACGAATAGAATACAAGTGACGGCCACGTCCAAAACGGAGAATGCAAATCCATCTTTAAATGGGTTTATTGTCAAATACACACAAGGAGACGGGTTTCCCTGTACAACGAGATGCTTACTTTGTTGTTCACTCTGATGCCATAAAGTTAGAGGTTAAATAAAGACAGGGTAGGGGTCTACTGTGCCCGGAATGCTGCTCTGAATGTGGGTCAGGACCACTCTCCTGAAGCACTTCATAATGCTTGGAGGGAGTGTTACTGGTCTGTCCGTATTCAGGCAGGTGGAGGGGCTCTTCTTGGGGAGGGGAACAATGGTAGCGGTCCTGAAACAGGAGGGGACAGTTGAATATGGAAGTGAGGACGTCTGTCAGCTCTTGGGACATGGTATGAGGGCTCGCCCGGGAATGTTGTCTGGTCCCGCTGCCTTGCAGAGGTTGATCCTCTTCTGGGCTTTTTTTTTTTTTTTTTTTTTTTAACCTGGGCTGATGAGACTAGTGTAATGCAGTGGAGCGAACACGTAGCATGTGACATACATGACTGTTTATCCAGGGCTACTTGTTTGGAAACTTCCTGACTGGCACAATCTTCTCCACACAAGTGCTGATGAACCCAGTCACAGTCCACTCCACGCTAAGCTCTTGGCCTGGACCCTCCCCGTTTGGAGCACAGTTTCCAAAGCGCCCTCCTCCAGTCAGCTGACGTGCAAGAGGCCTACCTGATGGGCGTGGTCACGGGGGCACACAATTAAAGCAGATCTGGAGGCATTCAATGGTTCAATGGTGCGAGTTTGCAATGTGACCTAGTGCCTGTCTGTTGTATGCCAACCCAGCATGGCATCTGTGCACTAAATATACAAAAAAATAAAATTAAAAAGCTGGCATTCTAGAGCAACGCAAGCAAACACGTCCGTCTCAGGGGGTGTCATGTTGATGCGCTAATTTCAATGCGGTGGAAACTGTACCAATCCATCCCTAGTTTATACTAAGGGGTACATGAATACTATAAGATGGGGCAAAGCTGCTGAAAGAGGCTCGGTGTGTCTTCCTGCCAACTAACGCTCAGATGTTCATGTTGCCCCATCAGGGGTCGCCGTAGTGAATTGCTTAGAATAGATAAATAAAAATGGTTTTGGCAGCTTTTTAAAATCGATACAAGTATTTCCAAATGACATATCCTGTTTTTTTTTTTTTACAGAACAGATTTCCGTGTACGATGCAAACTGACCTGTCAGACACAGGCGGATCCTTTAACACAGTGACGTTATCTTGGCCTTTAGCAAACTCCACGACAAGCTTCTGATCCAGGATCTCTAGCTGATGAAGCCTGGTGAGAGCCTGGAAGAGGTTGACTTCATAGCAAGAAGTACACAACAATCTACAGAAACAGAGAGGCTTGATCAACATTTCCACGTGAAATTTCAAATCCTTACCTTGCTTGCAAGAGTTTTAGTTTTAAAGGTTGCAAAAGCTGCATGTTTCTGTGGAGGAAACGTGCAAAACACGAGCTGAAGATCCCTGAAATCTGAAGCAGAAGTTAAGAAGCACTGCAGAGGACCTACCATGCGGCCATGGTTCGAGAAGACTCGGACGGACTCCGCTCCGAAGTATTTCAGGAGGTCTTCCTTTTCTTCCGGGCTCAACTCAGACGGTAAGTGGCGGACCAGCAGAGTTTTACTGCCTTCTTTAGTTTCTAGCGTCTTCCTCATTTTTGCTCATTTTTCAACCAGCAATGCACCTCCTACGTTTATTTTTTTTTCCAAAAGACACGACGTTAATACAAAAAAATTATAATTTCTTACTGCAAAATGTATTTAAAACATACTCAAAAAGACCTCGCGAAATTTTATTTTGAAATAACTAAGCTAATTCGTTGCTGCTAACAACACAACTAAAGACGAGAAGTTTATAGTTTACGGTTCAGGTTTCTATCAGCTGTCCAGTCACTAAGTTGCTTTTTTTTTCTAAACAAAGCATAGAGAAAATATGAATTGAATGTTGTGGTAATAAACTCCATGAAGCTGGGCAAATATATATCTCATGTCTTACCTGTTCTTTCTCCGGAACTTAAAAACACACGGGCTTCCGGTTTCAACCCTTCTTCTGTGTTTTAGACAGGTGGCATCGAGCGAACAAGGAGAGTGTGCGCCACTACTGGACCGGAGTGGTAACGCAGGATATATTAATATCTAAAAATTCGGTTTTCCCCCTCTCCGCTTAATATGTTCTTAAAAAGGAGCCACCTTTACTGTTCTTCAAGGGTTTTTAATGAAAAATAAGTTCTGCTTCTAAAATAATGACATTGAATGCCAGTCTAACTTGCCAACATTTGTTGAACTCCAAACTACATTCTTTAAAATTAAAAGAAATTAAAATTAAATAAAAAATGTCTATTGTCAAGCCATATTACACCTTTTTTTCTTTTACTTGGATATGTGAACTATTTTGTTATTATAAAACCTGGTTTGAGAACACACGCTAAACTTCACTGTATTTCCACTTGAGGGTCTCAGATCCAGAATAGCTCTATGGAAGACAATTAAAATGCTGCATTAAAAAAAAAAATCCAAGCAAGTACAAAAGGTGCTTATATAAGTGACTCAACAAGATTTGTTGATATTTTGATTTTTATTTGACCATAATTCACTCTCTTAGTGTTTGTGCCTATTTCTTCTTATTCTCTCATCCAAAGCCTGTTTCAAACTTTGCATACAGTCATTCATCGTTATATTCCTGTCTATGATTTTTTATTTTATCTGATTAAAATAATACACATTAAAATGAAAAAGGTGAAATAAGAGTTAATTATTGCTTAAAAAGCACCTTTTAACAGGGAACTCGAGCATAATGTTGCCGTAGCCGTTCTAATTGTCTATCCCTAAATTGTTGTATTTTATTTAAAAACATATTCTAAAAATGAGGTTGGTATGTATGTATTAGTACTAATAATAATATCACACTTAGATTCCTATTTTATCAAACACTTAAGTAATTATCACAGAACAAATGAAAAGAATGCAACCTTCCTATTTCACGGACTCAATAAATCTAATAAATTATAGTTTTCTAAAGTTATTCTTAGCAAAAAGTAGTCTAAGTGTACTACAAGTATACTAAGTATATCCTAAAGCATTGCAGTATACTTAAAGGGTTGTATTATATACATATTGTAAACTTAAAAGTTCCAATTTAGTCTGAAGAATTATTCAGTTAGTATACTTCCACATACATGGTCTACAATCTACTTGCTAATACTTCTACTCCAGTATACTTCCAGTGTACTATATCTTGCTAAAACCAAAATTAATAAGTAACATTTCGATTTTTGTTGATTGCTTTATTCCATTATCATGTACCACAAAGCAAGATTTTTTTTTTTTTTTTTGTAATAATATGTATTTGTGTTTATAGTTTGCCATACTTTATAGTACTGTCCAGTAGCATGTTGATGTGTGATTTTAGTTCTTTACCTGCAGGAGTCAGTGTTGCAATGTGAAACAGCAGCGGACTGATGAAGACTGTAAACTGTTCAACCAACGTACAGCATGTTTAAATCAATGTACAGTATGTTTAAGACAATGTACAGTATGTTTAAACATTCTGTTTCCTGTAAGAACAAAACTCATAGCTTCTTCATATTTGAAATATTGATTCTAAGATTGGCCTTAATAACAAAGCCAGGTTGTCTTGAAAAGATCAATTTGAAGTTTAATCATAAATTCATATAAAAACATGTTCGAGCAGCTGGAGAATTGTCCCCCCCCCCCGCCCCCCCAGAGGGATGCTCTGTGGGTCTTAGTCTTCCCTTCCTCACCCTGGAGAAAACCCCCTCTGCACTTCTCAAAATGCCTCCAAATTCCAGGCCAAATGAAGCATTTTCTTTGACGACCAACGCAAGGGCATTCCTCTTCGGCGGGACACAATACCCTCTTTCAGCGTGGCCTGGCTCTGAAATTTCACAGGTGATGGGAGGAACGGCAGTCATCCGATCCTCCTTCCTCCCACCAATGTAACACATCAGATCCAGGGAGCAGGGAAGGAGATGCTTGTCAGGACTGTGGTTGGATGCTGAGGGGTGAAAGGAGACTGGCGTTTTTACTTTATAGTAATTGCCATTATTATAAAAACAGCAGCTGATATCTGGCAACTTGTGAAATATGTGGCGACAAACACCAAAGGAGGCAAAACCTTTAAATATCAGACGTGGTTTGAAATAAAATGCTGCCCGGATGATAAAAAGGGGCGGGACCATGAAGGGAGGGTAAAAGTTGAAGGATATTTGAAAGTAAGAAAGAAAAATGAAGTACGAAGTGCCTTTTTAGGGAAGCTGATGTAGTAATAGAGTCAAAACTGATGTTTCTGTCTGTCAACAACGTATAATAAAGTTCAGAGGAGCCTGATGAATATCTAGTGTGTTGATTTAGACCTTCTATGGTTTCCTGACTTGTTTGTGTGTTTTTCTGCTTTTCGTGGTTAAATCCTCTTCACTGCATTATTTTACTTCTGCTTTTATTTTCATGAGTTTATTTATTGGGAGCTTTGTTTGTGTCACCAAGCCCTGCATCTTGTTTCCTGATCTCTCTGGACCAAACTCGAGCAGTTTTTCAAGAAGAATCCATTCTTCCTCTTCGTTCGGCTGTCCTTGTGTAGGGGTTGCTCCTCTTCTCGTCGGAGCCTCACCCAGGTTTGCTCCTCTTTTATCCTGCCTGTTCTAGGGGGTTTCGAGATTCCCCTCCTCTAATTATGAACTGACGGCTGCCCGTCTCTTAAGTAGATTTTTTTTGGCCCTCCTCTACGACTCCTCCTCCATGCACCTGATTTTATGTTTTGTTTGGGGCATCTGCAGTACGTGCTGGAGAGGAGGTTCTGAAAGGAACGGTGCAGTCTTGTTAAGCGTCTTTTAATGAATTATTAGGGGTGAACAGTGGTGTAGTGGTAAGCGCTCTTGCCTTAGAACAAGAAAGCCTTGATTTGAATCCTGGCTCCCACCTGTAAAGGACTTGGCGCTCCATGGCCTGAAGAAGACGCCAAAATCTCCTGTAATAGATGATGAGCACTAGTGCCATGGCAGAACTTTGAATGTATCTGCTGTAAATCCAATTATTGTTCACATCCGTTGCCATGTTTTTGACTGATTTATCGCATGAGTTGGTTTGTGGTTTTTTTTTTCTCGCATAATTGTGACTTAATGGAGACAGGATAATAAATTACTTTTTCAACATTTTTAGAATTTCGGTCAAGTTTTGCGCATATGTGTAATGGAAACGTAGCTAGTCTTATTTTTTTAATTTTTTGTGAATTGCAAACAAGGTTGGGTGTTTTGTAAATTCAAACACGTTTTTTTAGGCTACTAATAACATGGGGAGTTAGCGTAGCCACAGTAATGTTTGTTTTACCGGTATACTACTTACTTATACTACAAATCCCACAATGCTTTGCTAGTATGTTGGCGCACAGTCAAAACTGGCAAGCGCTCCTTTTTTTCTGTTGACAGTCATTGACAACCATGCTCCAGTCACATCAGACAAATTAATTTCACTCTCCACAAAAATGGCCAAATGAAAGATTGACAACAGGAGCTTTGAAGACAGGCGGGAGGCAGATAATCTGTTCACGAATATAAAGGACAGACCTGTTTGTCTGGTGTCCAAAGCTGGCTGTAACGAAAGAATATAACATAAGAAGAAACTATATGAAAATGTTAAACATTACATATCAAATGCATTTATTTTTTTTAGTAAATATTGAGTTAGGCCTGTGACTTTACTTCACTGCTTAATTTTGGCCCACTGTGAATTTGAGTTTGACATTCCTGCTCTAATGCATCGAATGCCTTTGATCACTATGATGCTTTGTAGGATGCTTAGTTCAATGCTTTGTAGAGCGTTGCTGCTGAAATGACCAACTTGTACAAAATGATGACCTCGCTTTAAGGAATGCTTGATTATAGCCTTTCACCTAACGCTATCATCACTAATCCAAACTATAAATGAGTGTACAAATATAAAAATATCTTTTATTCAAACATACAGATGTTTACGCATACGCAGCGGAGCGTGTTTGATAGAACAGACGTGTAGCCGCTACGAAGGTTGGAAGTTAGCGTAGTCACAGTAATAGTGTTACGCAGAAGAATTAGAGCTACTTTACTGACACAATTAAAAAAGTCCGTCTGACTTATCTCTGACTCTTTTGTCTTGCTTAATGTGCCTTATAACCTGGTGCACCCTACAGTGCGGAAAATACGATAAGTTTAACTCGCTGCCTTGTTTTATCATAGCTTAAAAAAAAATCATTTTAATGGTTTTATTTTTAAAACCATGAGTCAGATACATAGGTCAGGTACATGGATCTAGTCGTCGGCTTTACCATGTCATTTTATGTGGCCCGAGAGAGCATAAAAGTTTTAAAATGAAAATAAAAAATTGGTGTTTATTTATTCATATCTAGGTGTAATTAAGCCTTGAATTATTTGATTAGGCTACTATACATTAGGACTTAAACACTGTCCATATAACCTAACCTGACAGAATCTAATTTAAAAGGATTTATACTAGAGTAAAAAGCAAACATATGTTTTTTTATGCAATTTTAATGCAATTGTCACTTTAAAAAGTTATAATGAATAAATGATGAGTTTTTTTAACATTAAGGAGTAGTTACATTTATTTTTCAATACATTTAGTTACATGTATAAGTTATATCTGGCCCTTTGAGGACAGCCACTATGCTGATTTGGCCCTCAGTGAAAATTAGTTTGACACCCCTGATCTATAGTTTCAATCATTTTTTTTAAACTTGTGGAAAACCTTTTCTGGTCAGGCAAAAAAAGGAACAAAGACACAAATAAAGAAAAACTATGAAGAAAATATATTTACAGAACCATTTTATGTTATTTCAATCCAGCAGTGTGCTACATTTGACCTAAATGACAGTGTTTGACTGCAATTAGAATAACCCATACTATTTTCTCAGGTTCTTATGAGAGTCCTACAGTCCCCATGAACTCACAGTGGTGCATGCATGAACACAGAGGGGAGGCTTATACCTCTCTAGACAGTAAAGTGTCATATACATATGCAGCTCTCAAAGCTATAAAAGGAGTCTTTCATGGAGTAGGCAGTAAAGGGGGCAGTGGGGCCCTATGTGGTGAGATGTCTATCATGCTTCCATTATGCTGATACACTGTGTCAAGTAAAAGGTTTATTTTGATGGAAACTAACTGGATTTTCCTTTAGCAATGCCATTTATCAGACATTCTCTGTTAAAAAAAATTCTTTTGAAAAAAACTTTAGAGGTGCACAAAACCCAAAACATCCCCATTCCTGTTGCTGTAAGGCTCAAAGGCTATCAAATTACCAGTCATTTTGAAAATGGATCTCTTTGCAGAGATGTGGATGGAGAACAACTCCGGTTGCAAAATGCTGCATCGAATGAAACACGAAAGCGGACATGTTTCTCTTCCTGTTTCTTTACAGACCGAGTCCAAGAGCATGTGTGTTTGTCGATTCTGCCTCTCGGATCGGTGTGGAATGTCCCCGTATGGACTTCTGAGATCAGCTACCCTCCTTCCTCCGAAAGCACTCATCCTCAGATCTGGTCCTTCAAGACAACAATGTTTCACAAACTGAGCTAATTGTTTAAATGAATTATTTGTTACATTAAAGACCCACTCTGATGTAAATTGTGTTTTTTTGTGTTTTTAAACATGTTCTTGTGGAATTTTTCTTATGATGGAGGAGATGTATAAAGAAAATCAAACTCACACTTAGCATGTCTTTATTTCTGATGTTGTGAATCAGGAGCAGATGAAAAAATCCTAAACGTATTTGTGACGTAGAAAATACATAGGGCGGGCTACAAGTTCTGCTTTATTCTGTTGCATCTATTTATAGACGACTAGATTAATTTATGTCTTTGTTTTCTTCGTCTGAGCTGGCGTGTGACTCAAAACTGTACAGCTGGTTAGCTCCAATATGGCTTGACATTTTTGTTGCCCTGCTATTATTAGATTGAGGGTGTGAGGGGCTGTAAGCTAACGGGAGAGCGTGTAAACAGTGAGCTCTCAGCAACAGGAAGGGGACTGGGCACAGACTTACTCCCAGCCAGTAGTTCCGCCCAGATATCAGAAGGGAGTTTCTAATAAACTACTGTCACTCTGCAGAAACCATGTCCTATAAAATGAGACAACATCATCATAGGTAAAAGACCACTGGGAATTTTACAAAAGATCCAAAGATGCTTGGAGTGGGACTTTGAAGCTCTGTGTTTGTGCAAATGTTTATGAGAGTTGAAACTGAAAGTGGCACTATCTCTCTGAAGCAGCAAGACTGGAAAACCTTTCACTATGTTCACATCTGTTTCCAAAGACTAAAATTTCAACTAAACCGTCATCAAACAGACTGTGAACAAAGACAGGACATTTGAAACCATGTTAATCCACCATAGAGAGCCCACTCCATAAAGATTATGCTGCCTGACATTCTGAGGAATTTAAAGTAACTTCAATGCAGCTACAAAGGGCCTCTGACTTTAGGTAATGCTATCATGAGTCACTGCACCCGTAAAAGATGCTGCAAGAATGCACCAAAGTGTTAGTCTAGGAAAAGCACGTTCTTCTGTGACACTGCTTTTTGGTTGGCATGGAAACTTTTTAACTTTATAACTTCATTCCAGCTTAAAAAACAACAACACCACTGTAACTTTGTGAAATTAAGGTTTCAGAAAGAGATATCTACATGAATTCTACTGTCTTTGCAGGTGGGGGCGGAGGCACCTTCAAGATGTCTGCTTTGTTTGGCAGCTGGTGAAACCCAAACAAGCAAACCCTGATCCATTTTGGTCATTTACTTGCAAGTGAACCCTGGTGTGGTTCACCTACAGTGTGAATGCCCACCGAATAGTCAGGAAACAAATCATGAACTAAATTTAAAAAAATGTGGAAAACTGGTAAATAAGTCAGAAATTGGTTTTGGATAAATGGGATGTGGAGGGGAGGTGAAAGCACCTATCAATGCAGGGTGCTATTTTTGTAACTGCTTGATGGTGATTTTAAACGCCTGTCTCAAATGAGCAGCATCCACAATCTTAGAGTCTTAACTGTGGACTTAAAAACAAATAAATAAATAAAGTGTGGACTAAACCAAACGATGGCGGGAAAGTTTTCATTTTCTTTCTTCTCATTACAATTAAATACACAAGACAATCTTAGCATTCTTGCCGTCATTAGTTATTAATAATTTGAACAGTTAAGAAACAAATTGGGAGATGATGTGTCAATGTTTTGGACCTCAGGGCTGCACGGTGGTGTAGTATTTAGCGGTTTGACCTTACAATGCCTTGCTTTGAATCCCAGCTGTGGACCTTCTTGTGAAGAGTTTGGATGTTCTCCCTGTGCATGCATGGGTTTTCTCCGTGCATTTCGGCTTCCCCCATCGTCCAAAAACATGCTTCATAGGTTTGTTGGTGTCTCTAAAGTGCCCCTGTGTGTGCATAGGTAGGATAGGCTCCAGCAATCCAGTGACCCAAAAAGTGGATAAAAGGGGTTCTGGAAATGGATGGATGGATGGTATTGTACAAAAACGGTTTTTGTTGTTAATCCTACAACTATGACCATATGACCTTTGACATTACATAATGTACATTTTACCCTCATGCGTAGACAGTTCTCAAAGAAAGGAAGTGCTGTGGGTGCTAGGAGCAGCTTATCCTGGCTGGCACATGGTAATCACAGCACAAAGCAGCTCTGAACCAACTATTAATTCCCCAGCTGATCAGCATCCAGACAGACAGAAATAATATAATCTGCAGCCTTCTTTGTTTGATCAGCATTCTGCTACGAGCATTTGATTACCGGTGAAGCAGGACGAGTTCAGATTGTTAGGTGTATGATGAGTGGGTTTTTGAATCAACGCAAACATTAATTGTATACTCAAAACAAAAGCAGGTTGAATTGACTTGTGTATAAGAACCCCACCAGTCCAAGATGGTGGAATATAGGTTGGCTTCTCTGTCTAACATTAATTTGGTGTCTCAAGCGGTGCCTCAAACAACATTTATGCTTATTTTTGTTTTTTGTTTCCTTGTTGTTGTTGTTGTTTTTACCCTTCCTAGGTTAGAATCACCATAGACCTATTTACAGTTTTAGATGAACTGAAAGCATTTTGACTTTATTAGAAAACACTTTTTCAACAAAAACAACCAAAACCCTTTTTCCTCTTAAATTAGAAAATGCTCTTGCTGAAATAATCACATCTGTGTTGCTGAGTTGGTTTTGACCCAGTTCTAAAAATACGATTTTTGAAAGCATGAGTGAACATTTAGCCTGAGCACTGACAAACAGCTTCTCTTCCAATCCTGAATAGGGGATTCTTATTTTGATGCACAAGTAAAAAAATGTAACAAAAGTTGCACATATCCTAAAGCCACGTTTGGCCAAACGGAATTTGCATGTTAGTTCAACGTTTAGTCAATGTACAGATGCCATCAGAGGTCCTACAATGCATTTTAGTTGGTGTCTTGAATCACAGAGTTCAATTTTCTGAACTTTGGTAAGGAATATGCATCAGGTCAACCAATCAAGATCACAGTTTTGGCCGGTGACGTGTTGATGATGAGTGGGTGGAGCCTAAAACCAACATGAAGGAGAATCTGATCGTTCTCCTCAAGATCATTTCTTATTTGCATTGAGGCAATAATAAAAAGCTCCTGTAATTTTATTACTACTAATAATTTTTTGGACTAAAGAAAGACGGCAAGTCGTCAAATTGGTTCACAGAGAGACAGAAGTTTAGATGAAAACAACCGTAATTCAGACGCAGTTCCTGCAGTAGAGCTGCATCTTTATTTGCAAAATTTTTTATGAGGAATACAAATAGATGCAAGTCAAGATTCGTCAACATTAAAAGATGGACCTAGTTTTTTTTTTTAACCAAATTTAAATAAGTAAATAAAAGGTTCAGATGAACTTTTCTTTTCTGGAATGGAAGGATCCTGGATGAATGAGTCTTCATAGACTCTTAACTGACTAGCCTAGTAAATGAACATGTGCTGTCAGATGGGTATATTTTACCAACTTGTCCACCAACCTAAAAAGTAAGCAGTGATACCTACACTCTAATCATTTGAACGAAAATGTACAATTTGTTCTATTACAGCATAAAAGTCCATAGTTGACCTTCCTACCAGGCCCTGGTGAGCCCTGTATTCTGCTGTGGGATGTTGCGTCTCCCTGCATCATCCCAATCCTCCACTTCCACCAGACTGCCCTTTCCAAACTGCTAGTTATGTCCCTAATATGAGGGCACCTCCCTGAGTGTGACTGGGGCTCGCTGGTGGATACAGCTGCATCACAGAAAACATCTGTCACTTTTTCCTGCATAGATCATTCATTCTGGCAGATATTTTTATACCCTTTAACTATAATTAAAATAGGATGTAAAGGCAGTAGCAGCACATGTTTGCATGCAATTGTTTCTTTTTTTATTCTTTTGATGAAACCAAGACTGTGACTATATCGAGGACTATATTTAAATGTTAAAAATTACTAAAAATCTCAGCACTACAAATAGGGTTATAGTTACTCAAACTATTTCAGTGTCAGGGACTAAAGTTGATTTTGGTTGATCTTGTAGCTGTAATAAAGTGGAGTCAAAAAGCAAACAAACTATATTTTCCTCAAAAAACAACAATCTGCTTTATAATCTGGAGAGCCTTATACAGGCCTATGATTATTTCTTGCTGTGTTGAAGCAGTTTTGATACTGTCAAATATTATTTTGTTTTTTGATGTGCTGTAAACAAGGTTAGGAATTACAGATATAGCAAAATATACTAACACTGCTAATGTGGCTAACATGTACTAGTGTTGGACAGTTTTTTTTTTAATGTGTTACCAGCAAGGTTGGGAGATAGTGTAGTTACAGTAAAAAAAAAAATGTTGTATATGTTTTTTTTACTTGTAGCAAACAAGATGGGAAGAAGCAGGTATCATAAAAATGCTAACATGGTTAACACGTCTAACATGGCCAACATGTGGCGTATTACAAATAAGTTTTAGAGTTACTGTAAAGACTGATAATTAAGTCTGGTTGACGAACTTATCTCTGACTCTTTTGTCTCGCTTAACGCACCTTACTGATCAATGTGTCTTATGACATAAGTTTGAAAATAAACCATTCATTGACGGTGCACCCATTGACTGTATAACATATAACTGCACGGATCGCGTGTGAAAATGCGTCACCTATAGAAAATGCCTTGTTTCCGGTTCCAACCAAATGAAGTCAATTCATTCGCCATTTTTCCACAATACATCTGTCACCATGTTGGAACCAGTCATCCTCAGTAAGCCGTGATTGGCCCATCTACATTTCTGTGAGAACCACTCTATTCAATTAGGGGTGAGCATTTTAGAAGGCCACACCTCTTCCACTGAAAGTGATCTCTAGAGAATCTGTCAATCAAACACTTTGAAAGTTCGACATGAGGCCATCTACTTTTATTAGAAGGATCTGCATAGTCAGTGTACTGATTCAATAACTTGTACTAGAGTAAAAATATATTTGTTATTAAAAGATTCTGACAAATAGAATGAAGAATAGATATTTATTTCTCAAAAGGGGTCTGTGGGATTTTGGCATTTTGGGATCAGTGGGTACTTCATGTTTGGAATATAAGCAAGGAGGGGTTGTTCAGTCCAGGTCTAATTTACTGTCAATGGGTGTGCACTGTAGTGCAGGCAATTTGCTCTGACATTATTTTTAGTGAACCATTTAATCCACCAACATGACTGCAAACGTGAAGAAAGCTTGCACATACGGAGACGATTCACCTAACACATTCCAGACCCAGTCCTACAGCTTGAGTGTGCGCAGAGACTCACAACTGCTGTCACCTTTTCTCCTCACAATAGTTCAGTTACTCTGAGCATTTTGGTAACAGCTCTTCTTGCCAGACCAGTTGAGTTCTTCTATTATCAAAGGGATGTGAAGATTCAACCACAAGACTCTCATGACTTTTAGCTGTCTGGACATCTTGTCTCCCTTACTGACTATGACACATTCAGACGGTGTAGTTGGAGAAAGTGTTTCCAAATGAGCCAAAGCAGACCATTAAGGAACTTAGTTTTTATGAAAAATCTAAAAGCATGTTCATTAAATTTTGAAAGCATCTAGTCCAAATAGGATTATTGGCAATATTGCTCTCCAATAAATAAATACATAAAGGAGGAAAGCCTCCAAAGAAAAAGTCATTCTATTGAAACGCTTTAATTGGATTGACTTTGTGCAAACCACAAAAAAGGTATTTTTTTTTCTTAATGATGAAGCTTTATTTTTCCCATCTTCTTCTAACTGGATCACAAATCTCAACTGCATTTATCCAAAAGGAAAACTGACTTTACATATTAGTATGCATGGGTGTATTGGCTCTTTTTAAATCTAGAGTGAGTCTTTGGAACAGGTGGTGATTGTGTGGTAAACAGTTCAGAACCAGTGGATAACCAGGATCCTCCTCAGGTCACCTAAAAGGATATATGCATCCTTACAATCATAAGCTTTGGGCGGTCAAAGACAGACTGGGATCAAACATGCATCCAGACTGGACCACATCAAACGCACACAGAGCCTGTCATTGTGTTGCCCAATAGGGAAATACAGTTTGCCTCCCTCATTGCATCATTCGGCCAGGCTCCCTGCCTTATGGGGTTACAGTTTAGAGACCAGTACATCTCAGTGCTGCCAATATGGTTCCACACTCCTCTCTAATACAGGAGGATGTTCAGCAGCTCCTTCACAGAATCATGGAAAAAAGATGTCAAAGAAGGTTCCCTTTAGCCAACACTGAATAGAAATCCCTTAAGGAGACTTCAGGACACGTGGCAGAGGATATGCTGGTGCTACCCATTGACTGTATATGAGAACTGGACAGAGAGAATGCGATGTCACCCATTGAAAATGCAATACATAAAAAAAATATATATAAAAAAAAATCAGGATTAGCAAGAACATGTTAAAAAAAGTAGCAGAGCAAGTAGTGTTATGCTTTTCTGATAAATAAATAACTGAGTAATAGCTGTTTTTACTGAATAGACGTCTATAGGGATTTTGGCTTTTTTCGAACCAGCAGGTACTTCCTGTTTGGAATGCAAGGGGGGAGGGGCCACTAAGTCCAGTTATGTTATGAAGTCAATGGTCACATGAAGTCCAAGAAAGAGTTCATGGGATTTAACTGTTGATAAGGTAGAAGTCTTCATAATCACCATTTGTGATGTACATGGTGGAAAAGATGACATTCACTGACATAAAAAAAAAGTTGATTTTGCATGGAATATGCCCTTTAAATGGGAAATTCACAGTAATTTGGATAAAACTTTTAGCGTTTTAATTCATAAAGTAATCAAGTATGCTCTTACAGTGAAATTTCTATTTATTAGTTAATTTGCATTTAAAGTTATAAGGGTTCAATGAATGCTAGCCATGTTAAGCCTCATAAAAATACCCCTTACTAAATCTGGCCTTCCTTGTAAAAAGTTTGGACACCCACACATATGCTACAATTCTTAAGATACTCCAAAATTGTGTGTATTATTTTTTAATTTCTACTATTTTATACACAATTTATGATTTAAATGGGTCCTGGTACGTCCTTAGATCGAAGGATTCTGAGATTCACAGCTTTTGCAACTACTGACCTATAAAGGGGTTTGTTGTTATGAAATACATGCATATAACCACCTACAGTTTGGATTAGGACCACCCACCCACGCTCTACAGAGACCGCTCTCTTTCTATATTTAGCCTGCACAATCCCTGGATTTCTCCACCAGCAATACCATTTTTTATGACCTCTGGTAAACCTCTCCTCAGTTAGATTTTTTTCTTCACTTTTTGATTTCTATCTTTAAAGTTTTCTTCCTCTCACCTTGATTGGTGGTTTGCAGAATAAACAGCGGGTTGTACAGGATGTTAACCTTCACCTTTTAAACAGCTTTAGCCTCATATGCCACGTTTCCAATTCTTGATTTCAGTCCTGAGGGCTTTCTGGAGAACTGATCTCAACAGGTCATTTAGGCTAAAAGTGAAACTGTCATCTTTCCATTGAAGAGGTGAATACTTAAACTGTCCATGAAGTATTCTTGACAACTTTGAAGTGATTAGATTTTATGAGTGGAGGGAGTTTAATTTTATTTATTTTAAACTCAGACTGTTAAACATATAGTATATGCTAGTAAAACTTCCAAAATGTCTTTTTACTCTTTTTTTTTTAAAGATTTTCAAGAGATTTACTCTGAAGGTACATACACATCAGGTATTTGATGTTTGTTTTTTCTTCTTATCATATTGTAGCACATGTCCGCCGCCTACAGCTTAAAGAGGCTTGGTGGGTAATATCGAAATCTTATAATTTGGGCGTGAAATGGAAACAGTTCACTTAATTGTAAGCGTCCTTGCGACGGCGGGTGTGGCTTATCGTCATGTCAGGAGGTTTTATTTTGGTTTTATCCAAGATCCAGATCCAAACATCACTACCAAATCTGAGACCCTGATCATTCAAAGTTCGGCCTGATTCAACTTTCAATGCATTTTCAGGGGAAGCTTGAACTCCAGTCATCTTTTCATCTATTTTTAAAAGTGTTGCCAGTGGTCTATTATTTATGGTTAATGCCGTTTTAAGCCAAAATCAAATGTTGTTTACTAAGACAAAGTTTCTGCAGAGTGGCAGGAGTTCATCAGGAATTGACCTCTGAGCTGTAGGTGGGACTACCACCTCTGTTTACACACTCTCCCGCTAGCTTACAGCCCTCCTCACAACCCCAATTGAACATTAAAGTATTACACAGAAATGCAATTTTCTTTATGTCGGCCATCATGAGAAAAATGGCACAAGGGCATGGTAAAAACACAGAAAACTCAATTTTCATCAGCGTGGGTCTTTAATCATTTCAACGTGACACTTTTTTGTTTTTCACGTAAAAGATCAAATAGTGAAGCATCACAGCAAGCTTGAAACTTTCATTTGGTTTAAGATGTCCTTCAGATAACAGTGCTCAGACAAAAAAAAACTTTTGGACCTTTCTCTGACAGAGGAGCAGCTTGCTGTCTGGCTGCAATATTGCTTCTTTCTGTTTCATAAGTTCTGTTGAGTCAAGCTGCTTCTCATTATGACCACCTGCAGTCCAGACTGGCTTCACATCACGACACAGACTTCTTCCTCCTTTGATTCTTTTACGCAAAGACGTTTGTAGCTTTTACTTCCTTTTTGAACTGAATCTCTTACTTTGGAGTACTTTAAAGTGATGGATTTGGGGATGACTGGTATTAAATGAGCTAAAATCTTAGATTACAGGCTTTGATAAAGCATAAAACTGAAATGTCTAAGAGTCTAACTGAAATAAAAACTTAATTCTTCCATCTTAACCAAATCAAAATGGTTTACAGAGTAGTATTTATTTTGAAAGTCAATATTTACACTTTATTTCCCCCCAATTATTTTGCCTTTAATGTGACACTGTTTATCGAGGCTTCGAGGCATGTGCCAAGTAGTGGAGGAGGAGTTTTCGCGAAGGCGTGCTTCATGTAGGGGAGGAGCAAAAGACGATGACGTCCAAAGAGCACTGCCCCAGCCGCACCACATGATTGATTCTTGGAGGGGTTCGGATTGTGTCACGGGTTTGACAGCGATATATACCCCTCCGGTGCCATTCAAAATGTGGGTGTTCGATAAGAGTTGTGGTCAGTGATAGTTTGGAGTTTTAGGAGAAACAACTTTTTAATAAAAACAAAATTGTGTCCCATAAGCAATCACTGGGCCAATCTCAATACTATAAAAGCAGAATCATTGTCCAAACCCCAACCACTCTCACATGGGGATGAGAACCACAACTCTGTGTCAAGTTGGTACCGATGTTGTGCAAAAAAATGCAGAATTTTGGTGTTTGTTTTGGACCTGTCAATCACTTGATTTTATTCAGTTTTGCTTTACAATTCTAGCCAATCATTTAACATTCCCAGTGTTTGTGGGCAGGCTCATGTAAAAATGGGTGACACCGTGAGGGTGCACAAAGCTTCCATCCAAATGCAGAAGGTGAAGGGGCTAAAGTGAGCTGTAGAATCCAGGTTTAATTCAGATTTATATTTTATCCAGGCTGGGGGCGCTGGGCACTGGGCGACCAAGACTTGGGTTCCCCTCGTGGCTACAAAGTTAAGACAGTGGCATGAAGTGTCTTGTCCAATGACCCACACTGGATGAAGCTCATTGCACCCTCTGGGAATCAAACCCTGATTTCCCATGTACACCAAGATAAATAATACACAAAAATAAATAAATATACAAGCAAAGTAGTTTAAATACACCCCTATAGTCTGTTATTTATTCACAGGCTTTCTGCAAAATGCCCCACACTTCAAATTCAAGTGATATTTTTGCGTCCTACTAGAGCAAATGAAGCTTCACAAAGCATTGCACGAGAGTGAACCAATTAAATGAAAGGCTTCATGGAGCTTCATCTGCCCATCACTACTCAGCGTCAATTTTTAGGGAACATTTTTTTAGTCCATTAACTCAAACACACAAAAAATCATGAGAATTAAAGCTAAAAACAAACAGTGGCAAACCAGACGATTTCAAAATGAGCAGCTCAAAGCCGTAAACTCAAATAAACTGACGATCAATTATCTAAAGGAGAAACAGATGGTGCTGATTGAAACTCCGACCACACCGTGACTAAATGACAAGCAGGAACCCTAAAATACAGAGGGTTATATGAATGTTATGCCTTAAAAAACACAACAGATGTTTTTGATTTGAATAGAGGGCTAGATTTGGTGAGGTGTGTGAGGGTCAGCCTGCATTCTTTGAACCTTTATAATAAAGTTAAATCCAAATTAACTATTTAATGAAATTGCAATGAGATCATTTTCATTTCTTTACACAAACAAGAAATACGGCTAAATACATTTTTGCCCAAATGCCTGAATTTCATATTTGACTGCCGGAAATAAAATAAATGCGTCTGGGGGGAAAAACTTTCGTCAACATTAAATCTGGGTTTACATAAAATGTATATTATGCACAAGTAAATGCTCACTGTAAATGCTCCATGTGAACAGAAAAATAACATTAATAGTTATATTATCCAGAAGGGGTTGACATGTTCACATTTCTCTTTCAAATTTCCCTAAAACCGCTTTAGATCATTTATTAAACTGAAGCAGTTTGTCTTGAATTTCTGTACTTTCTGCATTTTCCTGTTGAAAATGAAATTTCTGGCCTCACATTTTGAACATTTTTTTGTTACATAGTAAAAAAACAGGTCATGCTTCAACTGCTATCAATGATCACATAGTAAGAAATAGACATAAATCTTTAAAACTAAACCCTATTTGAATTTCAACTGAAGCATAAAATGAGGTTTTGCTCTAATGGAAGTCTAAAATGTTATCAAATAATATGAGGGTGTTCATTTAAAAAAAAACCATGCAGCTGAAATATGATGTTAGGGAAGTGAGAGTGCATTCTAATGCTGCAGGGAAGACCAGAGTGGAGAAAGAGCTCTTTATGCTCTCCTCTGCATGCTGTGTAAACAGTGAAGGACAGTGGCTTTGGGGTGTGGCCTCAAGTGGCTTCTACAAAGTGCTTCTCAGGTAAAACTTAAACAGCCTTTTCTTGTACTTGCTTGTATAAATAATGAATTTCAGAGATTTCTTTTTTGGATTTCTATCACAAAAAAGACAACTTTGTCTTAAAAATGACACCTAAAATCTGTTAGGCATTTTCTAATAGTAAAATAGTTTGGTTAACTTGGTTTTAAGTGGCAGAAAACAGCAAAAAACCCTTTGATTTGGTTCCATCTGTTCACACAGTCCAATTTTGGGCATTATCGCATTCAGGAATGGGATAGATGTTAGTTCTAGAACACCTTGCCGAGGGCAATGTGAAAATAGTGTCATGCTTGGACCAAATCCCCTAAAAAACTGTTCCAACAGCTGCTCATATGGGGGCAGTGTTCCCCAAAATTAGCACCATTTAGAAATTTAAAGATCTGACAAAGAAGAAAAAAAACATTGAGTTCTACTTGTCAGTTTCACTTCCTCGTAACATTTTATTTACTCAAAAGGCGTTTTCCAAACTTTTTGTGTCCTGAACTTCTTTGGATCCTAAAATAATCTTTTTTCAAAATGAACAGTGGTTCATACAGTACACTGAGGTTAACCACACCAGAGTTCAAACCAGAACCTTTCTTGTAGTTCCAGATGTGAACGACCACAAGTTTACATTTCTGGAGAACACAAAGTTGCTTTCAAACGAAAATATTGGTGTGGACTCGGTTAGGTTGGACAGGAAATGCCAGAAATTGTTACACCTTTACTTGTTTTAGTTTAGAGTTCAGATGAGCTTTCAAACACGCTCTGGTGTTGGCCAAACAGTCACAAGTAAATGCATCTTAAGCAGAAACAAAAACAGACTTCCACTTCTGTAATCATTACAAAGACAGTCCAATCATCTTGTGGCCCACCCAGCGTATTTTCTACATTACAAAAACAATATTTTTTAGACTTGCATTTTTTTCATCTGCTTCTGATTTACAATGATTTCAAGAAATTCTCAGAAATGCAATTGCAACGTTCTTTATATATGTCTTCCATCATAAGCTAAATTACATTAGAACGCGTTCAAAAAACAACAAAAACTTTAAATATCCTGTCAGTTCACAACTGTAGAAGTAGGCTTCATCTTAATCTGTTCTCTGTTTTCAGAGTAAAAGATGTTTTTCCAAAGATTTTTATCTATTAAAAAATAGTTCGGACAAAGAATGAAATCATGTTATGAAATGTACTTTCAAACAATTAAAAGTAATAATCAGAAATCATAGAAATATTTTCAAAGAGCCTCACAATATTTTCTAATAAAACAACGTCAAGAAAACCCACTTGGACTTCCAGAGTTTACAGAGTTTTTTTCCTCAATTGAAGGCAAATGTGCTTCACTTATTCAGCAGGAAATCAAACCAGCAAACGTCCAGTCATCAGCATAGCCTGCTGTCCCTGAGGCCACCATCTGCTGCTGTCAGGCGAGCTGCATCAATGTGTCTGAGGACCCTTTAGGAAAAACGTGTCTTTCTTAAATAAAAGGAAGTTGAGACCTCCAGTCATTTGTTTTGGTAGAAATAATTAAAATAAAATAATAATGTTACAAAATTCAATTTGGAACCAGAACCAGTAAAGAAATACTTTACAAACTGATTCTATTTTACAAACTAGCTTAGACTCAAAGCTTGTCTGTCTAGACATGGATCTTTGTCTGAGAGGCAGCTCTGGCTTCACCCGCTGGACGTCCAGATGCCGCATCTGCAGCAGGTTGGCATCAGGGCTGAGTCTGGCAGAATCGAGACAAGGCCTGGTCCGCATCCGTCAAGTCAGATATGCTGGGGTTTAAAGAGCCTGATGTGAATCCTTGAAATTCCTGCAGTCATTCACCAAATGGAAAAATCTCGTGAGCATGTTTGCCATTCAGGAAAATTTGGGGCAAGAAACAACAGGAAGAAAGAGAGCAGAGGGGAGGATGTTGCTCTGAATAAGAGGTGTAAGTGTAAGACAATATACATGGCTTTTCATATGTTCATAAAAATATGTTAAGTACATTTATATACTAATTCTGACTTTTTTTATGATGTTTGACTTCATCCTTTTCACTGTAAGGATTTTCCTCTGCTGGCTTTAATGATTATCAACATTTTAAAAGCCTACTTGATCTATTTTAAGAGTGTTGTGGGCTTGTGGCCTTCCCAGAGTATTTTCTACATCACAAATACAATGTTTTTCCAACAGCATTGTTTCATATGCTCCTAATTCTAAACAATTTGCACAAAGAAAGACTCAGAAATGCAGTTTGAATCTTATTTTTCTTGATATATGTCCTCCATCATCAAAAAACGCCACAAGAACATGTTAAAAATGCCCCAAACACCATTTTCATAGCTTTAACTATTGTCAGGACTCCACTTTTTACCCACAAGTGAGCTGATTGAACTTTCAAAAGAGCAAAGGAGGGCTGGCAGAATTCTGTGACGTAGGGTTGATAAGATTTGTAAACCAGAAAAAGAATAATAATAAAATAAGATATAAAACATATACGTATACAGTCAAAATGTTCAAAGTTTTTGTTTATTCAATATTAAAATGGTTTCAAGGAAAAGTGATCAAACTGCAAAGAAAGACTTATTCACTGCACAACTCTACACGAAAAGTGACAAGATGCCCATGTAAAACCATCCATCCATCCATCCATCCATCCATCCATCCATCCATCCATCCATCCATCCATCCAAATTCTGAACACTGCATCCCCCATGCGGTTGCTGGAGCCTATCACAGCTGCTGTGGGGTGAATCACACACATACGCATACAGACTGTGAGTCACACCTTTGGATACTTTAGAATCATCAGTTATGCTATGAAGCATGTTTTTGGGCTGTGCGCGGAAGCTGGAGTTCCTGGAGAAAACACACACATGCACGAGGAGAACATGCAAACACAATGAAGGGTCCCATCTGGGATTGGAACCAGGGTGAGGTGAGAGTGCATCATGCATCCCTCATATCAATAAGTACTATATAGTTAAATATCTCTTCTGAGATTGGCTTCAATTTCACAGATTTTTTAGGTTTATGGTAACGCCTGAAAGATTGCTTTTTTTTTTTTTTTTTTAGAAAAACTTCAGCTATGTGTCGTTTTTTTTGGGTGGGGGTTACATGTGTTCAGTCCACTCCAGGTGATCTTTAATCACATTTAATCTGTTTGTCAGGTAGAATTAATCAAATGAATGTTAGATTTTCCCCTTCACATCAGTTTTTAAAAGTTTGAAGGAGAAAAAATTTGCAAATGTCAATTATTAAATATCCAGAAAATGCTGAAAAACAGCAATTTTTTCTTTCAGATGATTTTTTTTTTTTTTTTGGTTCAGCTCACCTTTTGTTTCGCAAACTCATTTAAACAACTGTTTCTTTTTTTTTTTTTAAACTTGTGCGTCTCGGTTCCATCATAAAGCATCACAGAGCTGATGGGTGGACCCACAGGAGAATTCCCTGCCCCGTGATTTGCTAATCAGGGACGGGTTCCCCTGTCAGTCTCCTGTAATCGGGGCTCTGGTTCGTGGAACCCGCCCAGCCCTCCTGCCTGTGGAACGCGAAGAGAAGCGAGTGCTCTGTGCGCGCTCGGTTAAAGCCCGAATACCTTCACTGTGAAGGCTGGGCACTGGGCAGGAGGACCGCGGCCTCGTCGTGGCTGACAGCAAACACTCCTCACATATGGCTCTTTTGTAAGGACGGTTTCCATCTTCAGTTTGGGATTTTGCTGGAAAAGGGACGTCCTTCCAAGTCGCCCAGAAGTTTGAGTCTCCCCCCCACCCCCCAGCTGGGCACCAAAAAAAACCCCACCATGGAGATGCAAAGGTGGTCCACGAGGTGGAAAACGAAAAGATGGTTTATGGATTCCACTATAAGCGCGTTCCTCACTTTAACTCTGCTGCTGCAAGCTGCTGTCAGAGCAGGTAAGGCTTCCCCTGTGCGTCTTTCCAACTTTTACGCACAGCCGTGAGCGCCCCGGCCGTTACTGATGGGGACACACCTGAGCTCAGCGCCGTTTGAGGCGCATGCAAATGAAAAATAAAGACTTTTACAGCAGTTAATTTTTGTGTTGTTTATAGTGCAACTTTTGCTGTCATTGTTACAGGAAAGCGCACAATTGATAAAAAAAAAAAACCTAATTGCCACTCTTTTAATTCAAACTTTTGCGCATGATTAATATTCACAGAAAATGAAACTTCTAATTAAAGTGAGACGCAGCCTCTGGTGTGTCCTTAGAAAGATCCCGGACTTTTATCATACACATGGGCGCTGTGAGAAAGCTCTTTGTGCGCGCAGTGGTCCCCTGGGTGCGTGTGAACAGCCAGGTGGATTTCTGCAGCCAGATGGGTGTTCCACATCCCTAGATGTGGAACCTTACAGACATGTGCCACACTGCTTGTGCCAAAGTTAAACACTCAACAAAGTCTTTGTGCTTTGGCTGTGGTTGTGTGTGTGTGTTTTTTTAACCACAAATTAGTATGTGTTGTGTAATTATGCAGGATCTTTTCCTTTTATAAAAATCCCCAGGTTGGATGTCTGATGGTTGGTAATCTGAATGTCAGTTCGGTGTGAGGTTGGAGACCCCCTCAGCTGGTCTGTCAGGCAGCTTCACCCTATCACCACACTGCCCTGGTCCACACCAAAGCTCAGCGACTGGTCTGTGCAACCCCCACCACCACCATCATGCCCCCCCTCCACCCCTTCTAAACTCTCTGACTTTGCACATAGACGTTTGGTCGGCGGCTGCAGGACAAGGCTGAGTTGTGTGATTGGTGGGAATGCTTCCCCTCTAAGTACTGAGCACTTATTTGATGATGGGTCCTTGTTGCACTCCCCCCTATGATTTCAGAGCCTTCAAAGGGCAGGCCCACATATCGGGGCCGAGCTCGCCGCCACCATGGCCACAAGTAGCAGGCATCAGGATTACTCAGGCCTCACACCTTGACGTATACTATGAGAGGATTTTAGGCTGCAGAAATGGACGGAAGTTAGAGTCTGAGAGTAGATAAAAACCATTTATTCTACAAAATAATGACCTTCCTGTTTTTCAGGATATTAATTAACATAAAAACGTTTTGATATTGATACAAAGAATCTCTACTATTACGTGTTTATTGTATTTTCTTTGAGAGATCGAAGCAAAAACAACAAAGGACACAAAGTCACTCATTGATTAAGTCTCCAACAGCCACTTCCTGCTTTGCGAGATAACTGCCTGGAATTGCACTTCAGACTTGGAAGTCTCACCTGTGCTGCAGCTCACCAGCTCCAGCCTCTTTATGTAAACTCCAAGTATTCTTGCCCCCTGGGGCTCTATGCTCTCACTGAGCGCCTGACGGCGGCTGGAGCTGCTTCTGCAGGGTGCCCTCTCCATCTCACAGTGTACAGACACGTTTTCTCAGCCCCTCAGGCACAAACTCAGATGTGCATTCCAGCAGACAAAGCTTGAGTCCTCTGCCTAATATGCTTAACTGAGAAATTCAGCTCCACAGTAGATCTTTGTCTGCTAAAGCTCTCCATGCAATTATAGTGACTGGCTTATCATTTGGAAGTAATCCTTCTCCTTCGTGCGTAAACCGATTCATATTTTGACATTATTGAAGACCTCTTCCGAGATTACAGGACCGGATTGGAGGTTACAGCACGTGTATAACATTTCCATATAGAAGTATACAGTGGAAGTAGTTAATCAGAGGGAAAGTGGAGCTGAGTAGTGCAAAGGAATGCTTTGAAAAAATGGGCAGGTCTCAGTGAAGGTTCCTTGGTATGACACCAGCATAAAGCGGTCTTGTTTTAGCCGGCAGCATGGTGGAAGCTGGAGGAAGGAGAGAGGGAGAGTGTGTGTGTGGGGGGGGGGTAAAGCGGGAGAAAGACACACCGACTGAAGATGTTATTAGAGTCTCAGGGAGCTGAGGGTGAAAAGGCTCCTCCTTTATTTACCTGTCATTTTAACCTTCTGTGAGGATGTAGATTATGATTTTTTTTAAAGGATGAGGTCAGGGTAACATTTTAGCCTTGGCTTGGATGGATGTTATCTCTTAAAGCATCACTCTGATGAAAATCTAGTTTTTGGTGTTTTCCACATGATCTAGTAGCATTTTTCTGATGATGGAGGACATATAAAAACAAAATTAGGATAAAAATTGAAAATTTCTTTATACAAATCGTGAATCAGGACCTGACAAAAAAAATGCAGTTGGGCGTTGTGAGGTAGAAAATACGCTGGCCAGGGCACAAGCTCCATTCTGATGCATGCACTTGTAGACAAAGTGAGAGCAACCCCTTCCAAGAAGAGTCTGTGCTGCCAGCACCACCCCCAGGCTAACAGACACACCCACTTTCTCCACGGAGCTAGCAGTAATCGGTACAAAGATTTTATTTTAAATTCACAATATGCTAATCTTTCCTTGCAAAAGTCCAGATATTGTTTGTTTTCGTTGGCGAAACACAGAAACACTGTTGAGGCTGGCTCTAGATTGATGTCATGAAATGACATCCTTCTGGGAAGGAAATAAGCTCACGAAAATAACTCATATTTCGTAAACAATTTGTTCTTTACTGTTACAAAGGCAATATATTATCATATATTTGTATAGAATTTCATTTTAAAGGCTTAGGAATAGCAAGATACAGGCCCTTTAAGGGGCTGTAAGCTAGTGGGAGACTGTGCAAACAGATGGATGATGGGAAATGGGGGAAGGCTTACAATCCTGCCCACAAATCATGTGAATTTCCAATAAACTACTGCATAGTTTCTGCAGGTATTTTGATTACATACATATTACATATTACATAATCATATTTAAAAGACCTCTGGAATTAGATTTAATATAGATGTAACAGGGACTTTAAAAACAACCCAACTTGGTATTTTTTTTTTTTAAACTATGGAGTTTTTAGTGTGCATACAAATAGTGCTCTAAACATGTTAGCTATGTGGCCTGTTTGCTTAGCCCTGAAGGCAATCATCTGTTGCCGCCTTTCGATTTTTGCAATCATGCCCTTATCCGATCCCACTGGGTTAGCCGGTGTTGACATTTTCTTAGCACCTTTCTGTGAGGGTCGCAGCCTGGCCCAACTGCCACATCTGGAACCCATGAGTCCTGGAGTTCTGCAGGAACACACAATGGGGTCCTCAGTTCGCTCTCCAAAATAAGTAGTCGGTCCATCCTCACTGGCCATAAAATAGCTGTCTTTTAGGATCCTTGTTTGTCAGACGTCTCCATGGAGGTTTGCTTATCCTCCTGTGGTTTATTTACTGAAGTGGGAGTGACCCATTTTTTTTTTTGGGGGGGGGGGGTGTCAGCATTGATGATGCTCACTCATCCCTGCTGCGCTTTACAGTGCATTTCACACAATGGATTCAGGCAGGCAACACCGGCCTTCTGTGCTGTAAAGATATTGCACAAGAAAAAATACACATAGTAAGAAAACCTAAAAACATCAGATGGATTTAGATTTCTATTGATTTTGGTCAGTTATCACTAAATTCAATAGAATTCCTCCATTAATTCACATTGTTGCTGTTAGACATGCTCTTATTTTGAAAGTTAATATTGTCTGAAGCAGCAGAACAGCATGTGGCTTGAACAAAGGTATGCATGAGTTCATTTTATAGTGTTTGCTTGTTTGGTTTGGAAACATCTCTCAGGCACTAAAGGACCACAATAAAGCAGGCAAACACTGCAGTGCAAAACCAAACAAAACGTTTTATACAAGGATAGGATTCCAACAAGGAAGCAGAATTTTTATCTAAAAAGTAATGCCATCCAGGTAGAAACAAAATGATAGGTCTGTTTGCACTTTGGTCAATATGCTGTATGGCAATCAAAACAAATCAAATTCTATTTATAAAGCACTTTTCCAACTAATGTGACTCTTGGGGCTTTACAAAAAAAAAACATTTTAGAATTTTGGATGACTAACAGCAAGACAAAAGACTATTAGACAAAAAAAAACACAAGCTGTTTTTTTTTTGTCAAGCTGTTCGGTGGTGCAGTGATTAGCACTTTTGTCTCACAGCGAGAAGATCCATGTTCGAATCATGGCGGGGACCTTTCTGTGTGGAGTTTGCATGTTCTCCTTGTGCACATATGAGTTCTCCATGGGCACTCTGGCTTTCTCACTCAGTCCAAAAACATGCTTCATAGGTTAATTAGTTACTGTAAAGTGTTTGGGTGTGATGGTGTGGCCTGCGACGGACTGTCGACCTGTCCAGGGTGGACCCCACCTTTGCTCTCCAGCAGCCACGACAGACTCACGCAACCCCAAAAGGGGTGACCCCAAAACAGATAAAGGAGGTTAAGAAAATTGATGGATTTCGGTCTATGGAGAGTTTTTTAAACTGAGCTATTTAGACAAGTTCCTTGATAACTTTGTCTCAGGGAAAGGGGTTTGCATGTTTGCAGGAGGATACAAAAGTCACAGAGGCTTTAGAACTGACTCACTTTTGCTTAGGCAAGACATGAAAGTGTTTTATTTTCCTTGACAACTGATCATAATGACACATAATGTCATTTATGACACTTTGGGCTTTAATTTGTAAAATCTTTCATTTCTTCATTGACTGAATTTGAAAGTGCGATGAGAGTAGGCCTGCACACAAAAAATCGAAAAATATCAGCGTGTGCAACACGAGTACCGCAAAAGACAGCGTAAACTGCAATAAATGTGTACCTTAAATGTTTACACATATGTATAGACAGAGAAACTATTATGTTTTTTTTTAAAAAAAGCCCACGTACACACTACCTACATTGTTCCTAATTGTTGTCCATATTATTTTTGGTCAGTACAACCACAAAGGGAGAACATTGTCCTTCGGCGTGTTTCAAGTTCTTACCTGTCTCCTATTGAGTGAATTTGCAGTCAACTTTATGTTGAGTTTTATTTACATAAAACTGTTGCAGTGAAATGGAAATTTGTTGTCTTTTTTTGTGCTTTTTGTTCATGTATCGCAAGTCATATCGTATTTGCGGTGTTTATCACTAATATCGCAGATCAGAAGAGTTCCTCATACTGTGAAGCCCTAAATGAGAGTAATATTTATCAAATGTTTTCAGATGAGAATGGTACAATGGTCTAACTCATGTTTCTTTTGCTCTTTAAACAGCAGAACCAGTGGATGTCTTAAAAGCATTAGCGTTTCAAAATTACCCCGAAGGAGTGACTAGAACATCTGGATTTTGTGAGAACCGAAGAGCATCGAGGCCTGACTCAGCTTATAGAGTTGCCAAGAACATCCAGATCAGTGCCCCCACCACGCAGGTATTCCCTGGTAAGGCCACATTCACATGTTTATCAGTCTGTGTAAAGTTATGCATTTGAATTCTTTGAAAATGTATTGTTTTTTGTGACAAATGTTTGTATTTAAGCCTTGAGCAAAGATTAACTGCAGTGATCTTATTGGGTCACTCTAATAACAAGAGCAGTTTGAGAACCTGAAGGATTCAAGGAGCCATGTTGTCGGGTGCAAATGCCCCTGGTCGGGTTTCCCCTGAAGGACAAATCCTAGGTGACAAGCCAGACAAAGAGCAATCGTAATGCCCCTTATGGATATCTTAAAAACATGATCCCCTACGTTGCCTGGACTTTTATACTCAGGGTCTCATCCTAGAGCTAGGTCTGGGATGGTGGCCAGGCTTCCACCCACAGGACTCTGCTTTTGTTGCAGTCAAGGTTTGTCCATAACTCATACTACGTCTGATTGGAAGGTGGGAGCAAAAGTTTACGGAGCACTAGGACATCCTAGCAAGTAGATCAATGGTTGACCTTGTAGTTGTGTTATATAACCTTTGGCCATGTGTCCTGGACACTCGAGTTACGAGTCGAGTGGAGCTTTCAGCTAAGAGGAGGCCAGACAGACTCAGCAGGCCAAACAAGAGTCTGTTGGGAAAGTCTGGCTTACCTCACTATCAGAAGGGTCTTCAACAACCACATTGAGGAGAGCATTTGCCGGCCCTGAGGGAAAGAAAGGACATTGAGACCGGTTGAACCATGTTTTGCACCTACAGTTTTTGTGCGCTGTTCAAAACTGTGGCTATAAGGTCTCTGGTACCATTCAGAATACCAATACAAAAACCCAGTGGTGGTCACCAAGAGTAAGGGATGCTGTCAAACTGAAAAAGAATACCTAGCAAGTCTGGCTAGAACACCTGAAGCAGCTGACAGGTATTGGCAGTCCAAGCCGCTTGCAGCGAGGGTAAATGTAGAGGCAAAAACTAGTCTGGGAGGAGCTAAAGAAGACCTTCAAGAAGGGCCATCGGTTTGCCTCAAAGAAATTGTTTCAAACCATTTGAATGGTTAGAAAAGACAGCCAAGACTGTCTGCTGTGCCGATGGTGAGCTGTTGAGCTTGACTGAGGACATTGTCTTGAGGTGGAAGGAATATTTTGAGGATCTCCTTAATCCCACTGAACCGCATTCCGCTGAAGAAGCAGAGGCTGGGGAACCAGAAGTGAGCCAGTTCATTACCTAGAATGAAGTTACAGATGTACTCTGGTGATATGGGGCACGCGGCCCCCTACCAAGGGTCATCCGATCTCTGAACATCTAAAGCAAGGGCTTGGGCTGTATTGCTGACAGTAAGTCAAACATCCTTCCATTGCATGTTGGAGTAAATTTTGCTCATAATTTGTATGGACAATATTACAATATTCTGTGTGAAGTGGCTCATTTAAGAATTAGCACCTTCAAGTCGGAGGCCATGGTTCTCAACCAGAAAAAGTTGGTTTGAGCTCTTTGGGGAGGTGAAGAGCTCCTGGTTCAGGTGAAGGAGTTTAAGTATTTTGGGATCTTGTTCATGTGTGAGGTAAGAATGACCCCGTAAGATTGACAGGTGGATAGGTGGAATGATTGCAGCAATACAGTCTCTGTATTGGTCTGATGTGGGAAAGGAGGAGCTGAGTTAAAAGGGAAAGCTCTAGATTTATTGGTAAGTTCTAGGTCATGACTGAAACGATAAGATCCTGGATACAAATGGCCGAAAGGCGTTTTCTCCACAGGGTGGCTGGGTTCTGCCTTAGAGAAAGGCATGGAAGTGCTTTGGGGTTCCATCGACAAAACTGGACAGATCTGTGGATAGGGAGATCTGAGAACATTTTCTTAGGCTGCCGCCTCCACGATCTGAATAAGCAGGAGATGGTATTGGAAAGAAAAAAAGAGCAAGAATCAACATTGTTTGTCCTCACCAGAGTTAGTTTTCTCAGCCATAATGGATAGTTTTGGCAAATTTGTAGATTTGTGGATGGACTAAACATAATTAATAACTTTTGTCTGTTGTTCCCATTTTTTTTAAAGTGTTGATTTGGGTGTCATAAATTCTTTTCAACAGAAATTATATGCCTATGATTTCTACTTGTTAAAATGAGAAATAATTGATAATTGTCCCATGAGCAGAGTATACTTTGAAAGAAGTCCATGTGTATACTTTTTTATTCTGGACAGCACACTTGTAGTACATTTCTTCTCCCAAACAAGCAGTTGTTGTAATAAAGATGACATCATCTATGTGGTTTTGTCCACTCTCAAAAGTGCACTGTGAAATTGATATATGGTTCGACTGGGCGACAGTGGCTCAGGTGGTTGAGCAGGTCGTCCAATGATCGAAGGATCAGCGGTTCGATTCCCCGCTCCCACCAGCCAAATGTCGTTGTGTCCTCGGGCAAGACACTTCACCCTCCTTGCCTCCTCCACTGGTGTATGAATGGTCCCAGTGATGGTCAGAGGGGCCGTAGGCGCGAACTGGCAGCCACGCCTCTGTCAGTCTGCCCCAGGGTGTAGCCGCTGTGGCTACAAAAGTAGCTACCATCACCAAGTATGAATGAGGAGTGAATGAATAATGGACACACTGTAAGCGCTTTGGGTGTCTTGAAAAGCACAGATAAATCCAATCCATTATTATTATTATTATTATAACTTTTTTTTAGCCGGTTAAATTATATTTGCTAGACTCATAGTTAACTAATTATTCTGGATGCCTCCTGAATTCTTCATTTATCATCATTGACTGTCACACCGTTCATCTGCCTGATCAGTTTCTCCTCTTGAAACATAACAGGTGGTGTTTTCCCTGAAGATTTTTCCATCCTGACCACGTTACGCCCAAAATCGGGTCTCCAGTCATTCTTGCTGTCCATTTACAATGAACAAGGAGTCCAGCAGCTTGGAGTGGAAGTGGGGCGCTCACCTGTTTTCCTGTATGAAGATCAGAATGGCAAACCAGCCCCTGAGGACTATCCCCTGTTCCGCGCTCTCAATCTTGCTGATGGAAAGTACGTCAAATCTTGTGTGTAATTTATGTTTTAAATCTTCGAAATGCACTAGAAGAAGTCAAGCTTGGCTGTTTTTTAGACTGATGATGTCCAGTTGGGACTATAACTATTGAACCTTAGTTTTGATTTAACTCCAGATAGGGTCAAAGATTTCACTAATCCATATCAATGTTCTTTATTTTTACCAATATAATGTTAACTATGTGACATTTTACAATTACTAACTTGTTTTATGTGATGCAAACTAGAAAAACAACAATCTAAACTTTCTCGTTGTTGGTCCACATGTGCTCAGTGTTGGATTATCCGCCTCAATGGGGGTCTGTGCACTCAGAGGTGGGTCAGGCAAGGAGATACTGGATTATTGGGGCACTGCAGGGTTTTTATAAGCAACCTGACCTCCTCCATGAACTCACTGCCTTTGTTATTAGAGAGAGCTGCTCTCGAATGCAGTGGTCCTAACCTTAAAACATAAACCTGATTATCCAGTTCCAGCAGTGACATATTTAGAAGTTTTAATCATGTTGATCAACATGATATTAACAATTTCTAAATTAGTTGAAGAATTACAGATTAAACAAGCTACATTAGGTATAAAAATTTAATTCCAACTCCTAATGAGTTGTTTTAATGACAAACCAAAAGACACTTAGCCAACTTTAACACACTATTTTTGTACAGGACATGCCCACTATTTATCATTTTAAGGGATCTTGGATTTGATTTATTCTGTTTTGAAGTTGGTCCAGGCTACAAACCTTCCTTAGTAATTTATGATGTATTGTTTGCCACTTCTATAAAAAAGGATCTTTAGGATTTTACCTGTGAATTTAGAAACCTTATATACTCTTTGAATTGTCATCTTGAAATTCTAGTCAGTTGTTACCCAGAACACGTCAATTTGGCCCCATCCAAGCTCTTCAAACACTCCTTCAACCTCTTAGGACCAGAGTTTTTGTTTGAAATTATGTTTTTGTTTCATAGTCACGGTGCCCCAGTTAAGCAGAATTAACAACTGAGGTATAATGACCCACAATGTGATGTCTACGCATGTGGACGCCAGGTCTTAAGAGGTTATTACAACTCCCAATACATTTGCTGTTTCATTCCACTATTAGACGCCTTCATCCTGTGATGAAGAGTTTATTCTGCATCAGCATTTGCCTTTCTAGGTGACAAATAATCCACTAAGCTGGAGGGCTCAGTCCATTCACTTTTCTTTGAGCTCCGTTTCTCAAGAATCTATCTGTATGCCCATTGTTAGCAGTGTCACAATATTGAAAAATGTCCCACTTTTTATAATTGTATCTGATTGAACGAAACAAATTAAATGATTTTCAGGATCCCGCTGTCAGGAAAAAGGTTTGACAGATTAACGTTTTCACTGTCTTCTGGCCTGGCAAAAAAAGAAAAAGAATTATTAAAAGGCTGTGCTGGATCTTGACACACACTTCCCACAATGTTCACCATGTCTGTCATTCTGCGTAACCCTGAAGGAGGATTAAGTTTGGAGTTTAATGAGTGTAATCCTGTGTTAAACAGGGCCAAAGTGTGGGGCCAAGAATGTGGTGCACTGTTGCTTGGTATGCAGTCGCTCTTATGTTCAATGGGAAATGATTGAGAGACAGGGGAGGTGTCAAACTCTCATTGAATGCCGGGTAATCATTTGCATCGAATACAATTATTTATCAATATGTCTCAAGCTACGTTCAAAACGCCAGATCCAAAATGTAAATTTTGCATTCACATGTAGCTGCACAACTTTCTACGACCATTTTCGCACTCTACGTACAAAATAAGTGGCCATTAAAAATGTAGGCTGAATGCATGTTCAAGAACACGCCTATGGCCCATTATTGAAGAAAAATCCAAAGTTTCCGTAGCTTGAAAAGTCTACGTAAACATGTATAAATGCATGTTTCAGGCTTCTGTGATCAAAGCTCTTGCATATATGTGTAGCTATGCAAGTTTTTAAGACAGTTTTCGGGCTCCGTGTACAAAACACAGCCTTTGAATATGTGTTGAAAGTTAGGTCGACTTTGACCTGTCTGGGTCTTGGATGATGCTGTGACGTGTGGATGACGTCCCCTTTAAATTAAAGAAAGTGCTATCAGTGTGAAAATTTTTCATGAAGGAGAAATGAATAATGTCAGTTTGTGTCTGATTGGAATTCTATGACACCAAGTCTTTCATATATTGGACCTGTGAAAGAAAAAAGCCTGCAGCAAGATTCACAAGATTTGCACTACTTTTTAACATTTTGCATCAGGCTTTCTCTTACTGTAGGTGGCTGACGTGTGCTGGTATACAGTGTAAAAAGAAAAAGAAGCTGTTCCCTGCTTGTTCAGTGTGAACACCATAGGCTATACTCAGATTTAAGAACCCTGAATTTCGTGCGTTCTAGAACACCTGTCAGATGCCTGCTGTGTCTGTAGCTTTAGACATAAATGCTCAAAGGTTTGGGAACAATGTAGTTGAGGCTCTCGTAATTCGACAAAAGGTTTGCTTTTATTGCTGTGATATCAGTATTGTGTTTTCTTTCAAACAGAAGTGGTTTGCCTCAATGGTGTTGGCAAGATATGTTTAACATGAGCTGCTCGCTTCAGATTATTTAACTGCTGTGAGATTAAGGTCAGGATATGGACTCTTATGTTCCAAATTCATCAATGTGATTCTTTTTTTTAAACACTCTAGTGTAAAGGCATACATGTGTTCTGAGTTCATGATTCACATTCTGGCTGGATTTCATTCATAAACAGATGTTGAGTCATGTGAAAAGGAAAAAAAAGTACTCACACTCACCTCAAAGGAATTCACATCACAGTAAAAGCACATTTGGATGTAAACAGGCCTTGAAAAATGGAGTGAATGCAAACAAGTCATATCACAAGAAATCAAGATCAGTGTGGTGGGTTGAAGTGATAATAATTGATTAATTGATCCCCTGCTAGTGTGTGTGCTGCATGTCTGGGTGGACAAAAGTAGTTTGACTTGCTTTTTGTCATTAAACCAAAGCCAAGACGTAAAGGCCTTTAGAAAGCAACTTTTGATAACTACCCAAGTGGTTTGTCTTAATCAAATAAGGATTTCCCATTTTAGTGATAAAGAGCATCTCAGGGGTCAGATTATGCCATACCGGTCAAAGCAAGAAAACGATGATTCAGCAATAAATGTGCGAATGGCAGAAAATGTTTCCTTTCATCAGATATTCTTGTTACTAGTTTTTACTTTTGTCATCAAAAAGCTGATTCTGTCAACTATTCTTTCTTTTTAACCCTTTAATACCGGAGCTATCGCCTGCTATACAGCACATGCTCTATGAACTATTGTAACTCTTTGATGGTTCACAAAATTACTGTAATTCCAATGGATTTTTAAGCAGAGAAAAGCAGTTTTTCACCTCACCTTAAAGTGTTGCATATCGGCACAAATCTGCTTTTCTCAGCTCTAGAATCTGTTGAAATTGTGTCAATTGCATAACCGGTTCAAGAGTTACGGTAGTTCAAAGAACGTTGACGCTAGAGGTACAGCTCTGGTGTAAAAAGGTTAGCACCAGTACCTCGGGGTGTATCTCAAGCGGTGTAACTGTAGAATAGTTTTAGGTATATAGTAAACTCATCCGTCTTCACACAGTACTTTTAAGATGCAAAACTCTTGTGTGAAGCCAGGGCCTCACCCAAAATAATTGCATCGCTAGTTTTGTTTCAATGATCTCTTTGATGTTTAGTGCTTGATTTCCTATTGAGCTCAGTTGTTAATTTGAATTTTCATTGGCGGTTGGGTGGACCCAATGGGTGAAACCAAAAGAACCTTCATACTTTATTTTCCCCTGCTCAAATGCTATTTTCAAAATGCTGTCCACTTGCCCTTCTCGAGATCCTGTTTTGCCGTTCCGAATCCAGTATGTGATGTTACTGATTATCCGTCTAGGAATTTATGTCTCAGTGTAAAACTAAAAAGATTTTTGACAAAATAGATGCTATTCATGTCAACTCCATGTTTGTCCCTTTAGACTTCATGCAAACTGAACCTTTTTTGAAACAGCACAAAAAAGCAACAGCAAACAATACCTCCACAGCTGAATTTCTGTTGGGGAACAATAAACTGCATCCACTGCTACCTTATGAATATTGTCTGAAACCTAATGACAGTTGTGCTTACAATAACAAAAACAAACAAAAAGCTGCTCAGCAGGCAGGCTCATTTTTATTTCTCAATGGCTGTTTACTAACAATGCCGTCTGAGGGTTGTACTAACCATTTGTACTCTGGTAGTTTATCCCAGCATGAGATTTCCTGACATCAAGGGTGTAGAGGGTCATCTGGAAGACATTTACCAAATCTGAGCAAGGTCATTTGTTGAGTTTGAGCAGCTGTTGGGACAAAACGTCATGTTAATTGAAGATATAAAGCTTTTATTTAGGCAGGATAGTTAGTGCTAGAACACAAAAGTTAATAAAAATTGGTGAAGAACTTTGAATCAAACATTTAGAGTAGAAGAAAAAAATCAAATTAATGTACTTGATTTTTGCACAACTTTTTTTTAACTTAGTTGTATCTGCTTAGGCATCATTTTAATGGTTTGAAAAGCTCCTTGATTGTTTTAAACATCTGGAGAAGGCTACACTGGTCTGCAATTTTAAACTTAGCTTTTTAAGAGACCCAAATGAAAGAGTTTGGCCATTTGGTTTCAGTTTGGCACTCCTACTTTTATAACAAACTGTTGTCATATGATGGAAATGTGCCTATAAATAAAACGGCTGAGCCTAATTGTTTTTTTTTCTGGGATAGAAACCTGACTGAAGTGTAGTTACCACAATGTTAAACACTTGATGAAACTCTGATCCTCATAAAATGTTTATGTCTGGAATGCAAAGTTTTAGTTAATACCCATCTCACAAACCTGAACAGATTGGCTTAAACACCTTCAGGTGATTCAAAAGGTCAGGCATAAGGTCAACACTCTAAGCTAGTACTGCTCTATTAATACTGCCTGTGGATTGTAATGAATCTATGCTTTCCATGATCAGATGGCATCGAGTGGCGATCAGCGTGGAGAAGAAGACGGTTACCATCATTGTGGATTGTAAAAAGACAATCACCAAGCCTCTCCCCAGGAGCGACCACGCCTCCGTCAGCACCGATGGCATCACGGTGTTCGGCACCAGGATTCTAGATGACGAGGTTTTCCACGTAGGTTTTGGCACCCACTCACATTTCACATTTCAAATGTACTGCTTCCTATAGATCATGACTCCTACTATTAGAAGTATATTTCGATTTTGACAATGTTTTGTTGATAAGTACAGATGAAGTCCAACATTTTTTGTGATCCTAAACCAAGAAATGTTGCCATGTAACAATCTTATGACTGTTTTTCTGTCGAGGAGGTTTTGGTTTGATATTGGATTTGTGCATTAAAAAACAACAAAAACTGAGGAAAATCCTTTTGAAGAAATACCTTTCAGTTGGTTTTTATTACACCTGGTGTAATGTAATAAAACAAAATAAATATGTTCAGTTTAGAACACGTATTTGATACATTCTAATGTAACTATATGCAACCGTATGCAACGGTTTGCTTTCCCCTACGATTAAGTTTAATGTGGCTCAGGCGGTTGAGCAGGTTGGCCAAAGATCGAAGGGTCGGCGGCTCGATCCCCGCTCCCCCCGGTCAACCGCCGCTGTGTCCTTGGGCAAGATACTCCACCCTCCCTGCCTCCAGTGTGGCTCAACTGGTGTGTGAATGCGCATGATGGTTAGAAGGGCCGTAGGTGCGTACTGGCAGCCACGCCACTGTCTGTCTGTCCCAAGGCAGCTGTGGCTACATCAGTAGTTTGCGATCACTAACTATGAATAATAGACACATTGTAAGCGCTTTGAGTGTCTGGAAAAAAGTGCAGATAAATCCAATCCATTATTTTTATTATTATTACTATTTTTATTATTAATGGTGTAATAGACAGTTCGGTTTTAAACCAAGAATGGTAGCATCTCTAACGCACACTAGCTTTGTAGGACTCACAAATTTTTGTCCAATGACATAACACAAAGGTTATTCATTGGTTACTGTGACAATAGATCATAGGCAAAGATTCTTTTTTTCTTTTCATTTCTTTCCGTTTTTCCCTTTTGGGGGTCACGGAGCTGCCGGAGCCTATCCCGGCCACTTGTGAGCGAAGGCAGGGGACAACCTGGACAGATTACTAGTCTGTCCCAGGAAAGATGATGGCATCAAATAGAAGATCTAGATGTGTTGGAGCTGTATTTGTTTTTAACAGGTAGCTGATTTGTTTAGTACATGATGAGTTATTGTTCCGTGGGCTCAGTTACTTCATTATTCGTGGCACAGAAAGTTTGGGTGCACTACTTGATTTTTTAATTTTTTACCTGCGTTTTTTTTCACAAAACACCACAAGACAGCACAGTGAACTTTTGTTTCAAAGTTTATGCTGGGGTCATATGAACCCCACAAGACAGCTTGCAGAACAATTTTTCTTTCTTTTTTTTCTTATTATTCTAATTCTAGATAAATATTAGCGGACCAAGATGAAATTAGCTACCTAGATGGACTGTGTGACTGTTTTAACCCTTTAACACTGGACTTCACATTTTGACAGAGCACTGTGAACCTCTCAAAATTGCTTTGACATCAGTAAACACAACCAGAATTAATCCTAATATATGGCGCTCTGGACTTTTTTTTTTTAAATCAAGCTTTTTAAGTGTGCTTCATAGCGTGGAAAATATGGTATTCATAATTTTTTTATATGTTAAATTATGAAAGCAGATTTAATATCTAAAAAATCACAAGATCTTGATATTTTGATACTAACTTTGAAAAAAAAAGTGAATATCTGACTGTACACCAACAGTTAGGATACCAAAATGTTTTTGCTTTTAGAGTTTATTTTTAATTTTTACTTTATCTCTGTGGTTGCATTTAGTGGGCCTGACTTGTGGAAAGTCAGCTAACAGAGTCTTCTCTGTGTAGTTTTTTTTTTCTTTCTTTTTTTTGGATCAGGTGTCCTGTCTGTTCTCTGTCCTTGCTCTCTTCTGGTCCACAGGGCCCACTGCATTCTGGGAAAGACATGCATATTTGAGGGTGAAGGACATTCCTTTACTCTGAGTGTCTCAATTAAATACACTTGAAAGAATGATGTCACACTTTGACCTTATTGTTCAGATTCTTTTAACAAATAAATACACGAAAGAAAAATATAGGTATGAGAAATCCATTATGCTGTTATTGCGGATTAAACTTCTTTTCACTTTTTGCTTGTCTTTTTCCAAGTTGTAAAAAAGATTTTTGCCTTCAAGAAGGAGATTCAATGATATATCCCATAGATTTTCAAATACACCTCATTTTTTCCCCTTCAAATATTCATTTACAACCTGAACAGCATTTCCTTTTTTTTTTTTTTTAGAAAAAGCCTGTTCATGCCATACCTGCCACAGGCTGGAGATGACCACCAAAGAGATGTAGTTAGATGAATAGGACTCTTTCACACACACACACACCCCCCCCTCCGTCTCTATTTCCTCATCCAGTCCCTCCATGCATACTCTCCCTTGCCCACCTCCCTCTGCACCCGCTGCACCTCAGGGTCTCCGTTCTTTGCCAAGTGAATGAGACTGTCTGTTCGTTTTTGGCTGAATCCAGCTCACACCTATAGAGAAACTGTTACCTGTCTCTCTACCGTCGCTGTTTTTACATGTTGCTTAAACACCATTATGCCATCACCGTCAGTATTGCCAAAATTATTATTGTTTTAACAAGAACAAACATGATTCATTTTGTTTTATGGCATTTTGTTTTCCTGAGCAATTTCAAAATTTCTTTCTAAAGTTAAAGTTTGTTTTGAATGTGCTCCCTTTATATCTTACATGTTAATAAGTGCAGACAGGATAAATAATAATGTACCTACGTGTTTGTTTAATTGACACATCTAAAGCCTTTGACTGGGTAAATCTCATCAAAGTTTTCACAGGAATAAAAAATCGGGGTGTACCGGGGTATATTATAAGACTACTACCCTTCTGGAATGCCCATCAGAAAATGATGGTTAGGTGGATCAGGTGTCTCTTCTCCGTTTGGTATGACCAATGGGGTAAGCCAAGGAGGTATTTTATCCCCACTTTTTTTTTTTACTTGTACGTAGATGACCTGTCGAAGGATCTGAATGCCAGTGATACCAGTTAAATGGTTGTTGGTTTGAAAGTAAATCGTCTGATGTATGCAGATGATTTCATTGTTTTAACCCTAGCACCTCTGGATTTCAACAACTTTTAAATGTCTGTTCTGAATTTGGTTTTAAAAATGACATTTTAAACAATTCCAGTAACAGTGCTGTGTTGATTTGTTCGTATAAAGGATGATGTTACATTTAATTTTCCTGCTTTTAAACTTTCTAAATCGGAGCTTGATGTCTGTCACAAAGTGAAATATCTTGGTCATATCACCAATGATACACTAACAGATGATGATGATATCCACAGACAACAGTATATTTTATATGCGCAGGCAAACATGCTGGTGCGCATGTTTTGACAGTCCTAAAACTGACTGCACACAACTGTATACTGCCCATCTGTGGACCAACTACAGGACATCCAGTATGAGGTGGCTGCAGGTAGCTGATAATAATGCCTTGAAGATTTTATTAAAGCAGCCATGATAGTGCAGTGCAAGCAGTTTGTTTGTTTGTGCAAGAGTTAATACTCTCCAAGCCTTGTTTTATCTATGGTTTGAGTCCTCAAATAACAAAATCATTTTAACTC